>OY728120.1:1024864235-1026064235 GCA_963277665.1 Viscum album | reverse complement strand
ATAGCTTATGATGGACATTTTCTTTTTTGTAAAGTAGCGGAGAAGATGGGATTAATGATGGATTATACCATTGGAATAATAAAATTACAATATATGTGAATTAATGGAGTTATAAATACATTTTGATGTGGGGGTTAAGAGATAATTGTAAGATAACATGAAATTAAAATAAAATAAAAAGTAAGAGGAATTTACCTCATGTTTTTCTCCTCCTTGAAAACCAACTTATTTTAAAAAAATTCATCCTTTCATGTGACCATGAGCTTATAGACATGAGGGAGGGGCTTCAGAATGGTATTGGTCAGAATTTAGGCATGACTCAAATCATGGAATGTGTGAGGTGAAGAGGTGGCAAGGGGTGATATTTTAACAGAGGAGATGAGTGTTTCTATTTATTTTAATCATTAGTTTATTATTTTGGCACAATAAAATAAATAGTTTAAATTTTAGAGACTAAATATAGTATATTGTGCATTTTAGTTCTAACTAATTGTTCTTACCTCATCCATACATCAATAATGACCCAAAAATTCATATATTTATAATTTATAGAAAATTATAATATTTTACTATTCACCCGAAAAAATAATTTATTTTAGACATATCCAAAAATTAACCCTATCCACATTCATACATTTACAATTAAAAAATTATCTCTATTATAATAATATAATTTTATACATATGAGAAATGTAATTTTCAATTAAAAGCATCATTTTATCGAAAAAAACTTTTATTTCCAAATGACAACCAATTTTTAACAGAGAAAAATTAAAGACAGTTTTATAAAATTATCATAAAATAATAAGAAAACCAAATAATAATCTATTAAGAAATATTATATAAATTAATATTAAATTATTATACTAATTATAAATTTTAATTAAATATTTATAACATACAAAAATTCCACCACAAAATAATAATTGTCAAAATATTTATTTACATATAATAAATATAATTATATCAAAATTTTATTCATTGGATACGAAAATCATATTTATAATTTCATAGGTGGTTTCACTATTCCATTTTCATGTTTGTGATTCATAATTTTAATATTACAATTATAAATATTATTTTAATATTCAATTTGTTTCGATTCATTAGTTTCTTGGAATACATCTTCTTTCATTATTATTCACTTGTAATTATTTTATTGTGTTATTAATGTGGTTTTATGTTATTATAATATGTGAAATAATTATAATAACAGAATTTCCATTCATAAAATTCATGTTCATTTCATTCTTCTCCCTTATAAAATTTATCCCCCGAAATTTCATTTTATATACATGGGGAAAACCAGTGAGGGTACTTAAACTTTATAAATTCCTCTATATCCCATGTTTCTTCTTCATACATATGGTTCCACAATATTAATTTTACCAGGTGAGTAGTCTCATTATTTATAACATTATCTATATAGTCCAATATCTTCATTGGATTCTCCTCATAGGATAGTTCATTTGCTAATTGTAACACCTCTTAATACAATTCATGTGATGGATTTAGTATGTACATCATCCAAAGCGTTGTAAGGAAGACATCATATACCTGAGAAACGATAGGTTGATATTTTAGTTTATAGGAAACAACTTCGATATGATCAATTATCATGATGCGGCTGATGGACAAGGGACTTAGCTTTTTATTCTTCCCAAATATCATGATCGTCTTCCATGTAAATATTTGAACGAATACCATGTGTACACAATTAAACATGCTATCACATCAATGACTGTTTTAGTATATATTTGTTGACTCTGGTCAAACTTTTTTTATATTGAATTATTTTAAAATTTTCCAATATTCCAAAAACTATTCCTAGTCTTAGCAGCTAATGTCCGCCAACTTCATCCCATCACACTGATGTTATGGATTTTTTTCCCATGGAGAGATATATATAGACCATATTTGATGCTTGAGAGGAAATTGTGGTGGTATGAGAACCCAACGAGAAGTAGGTATTTTTTCCATCCTTTTATAATTTCAATAGAAAATTCTCTCAACATTCCATCATGTGTCTGAATAGTCTGCTCAGATTTTCTATCAGTTCTAGGATGATAGGCCGTTATAATGTTTAGCTCACTAATTCAATCATGTTGATGAATTTTCTATAACATGGAAGTGAATCTCTGATCTCATTATAACTCAATCGATTGTTTTAATCCATGTATTCATAAATATTATTTGATGTATATTCATGCATGTTTATCTCGTGATAATTCCTAACAAATTGTGAAAAATGGATCTATCTTTGATAGGTGATCGACAACATCCCATATATCAAGGATTCATCTTTATTTCCTTTGATGTCCAGTGAAAAATTACACAATAATGTTCTCCATTATCCATGTTGATATGGGTAATGGATGAATCATACCATTATACTTGTTTATATAATAATTCACTTTCTCACACTCCACGAAAATTGAGGCATATATAATTGTATCCCCTTCATATTCTCCCACCATAAGTTCTTTTAGAGATCATGATACATCATTGTTCTCCATATGTAAATTGAGAAGGCTGAGAAATGTGTTTTTTAGAATATCATTATTTACCAATAGATCATATGGTACATGTAATCATGACCCAATTCGTGATGACTCCATCCTCATCGATCTTGAACTAGTTGGATTTCCCATTTCTCATTTCGTATAGAATATTCTGAATTCCCACATCATTTCATTGTTAATTGATTACATTCCCTATTATAGATGTTCAATCCATAATTTGATCAATGATATATTATGTTACATCACTAATGATTCCCATGTACATCCTTTGTTGTTCTTTAAAGATTGGATCCTTCTCAATTCACGTCATTGATAAATACATTAGATCCTTTTTTACATAGTGAATTAGTTACCTTATTTTCCTTACAAAGATGTTTCTGGATTAATAATTGATAATACTAAAGGGGTTATTACCAGCTTTAAAAGAACATATTAATATCCTTATATGTAATTATATATCTGATTGTTTAGTGATCAGTATATATCTCACACATCTCCTCATAGAGATAATGCCTTCAGATTTTCAACACAATGATCACATCATCGTACTAAAAATCACACGTGTGATAATATTTCTCATGAATTTTCAAACACCATGATTCACAAGATATCACTTTTTCATTTTTCATGAGTACATATCCTAATCCATCCATTTAACCAACAATGTAAATGAAAAATATTCCCCCGCACTTTGGAAGCTTTATTATGGGTGTATTGATAAGCTACTTATTTAACCAATTTATGTAGTTCTCAGATTTACTTTTCTAGAAAAAAATTTATAATTTTGGAATTATCTTGTATTGTGGGTTTGGAAGTCATGATAATTTTTTCATAAATCATTTTTTATAACCATATAGACTATGGAAGCTAAAAAATCCATTATAGATGTTGTCCATAGCCACTCGTTGATTTCCATTGTCATGGAAGGTTCCACGTATATCTTTTTTATAGTGATTACTTTCCATAAGAATGATACATTGTTCATCCATGACATGAATTTTTTGTACTTTCAAATATATTTATCTTTTATAATTTTTTTATTAAATAATTCAATTTCCCCACTTGTTCATCCATGCATTTGTATAATATTAGAATATCATTAGTAAAAACATCCAAAAATATTTTGAGGTAATATCAAAAGACCCTATTCATTAAATCTAAGAAACTTTTTGGATCATTAATGAGCTTGATGGTCATTACTTTGAACACATAGTGACCATGATATTTTCAAATGTATGTATTGGTAATATATTCCTTCAACACGATTAATTAGTGATATCCAGACCGATGGTCCACCTTAGAGAAACAAATGATCACTCACTACTGTTTGAACAAGTCCTCTATTCATGGTAAGAGATAATTGTTATTTATCATCATTTTAATGATCTCATGATAATCGATTCATAGGTGCGTTGATCCAACCATAATCTTGACATAAAGTACTGATTCACCCCATGGTGAAGAACTCTGGAACATGAAACCCTTGATTATATACTCTAATAACTACTTTTGTAGTTATTCCAGCTAACCCAAGCCCATTATATAAAGTGTTTTGTTGATATATGTAATGATCTAGGAATCTATTCAATTGATAAGTCAACATGTCAATTTGAAAGAATAATAGAATACTCATTGTAGAATGTGTCAGTTCAATCCCCCAAAATTGGAATACCTTCAAACATGATTATGTACATTGTCTCAATAATTTGATCTAGATATGCTTGATCACAAGGAATTAATTTCCACAAATGAGAAGATGATTTTTGGGATATTTTTCCTCCTAGATATAGTTTTATAAAACTATAGTATTCTTTGTGTTTTTGAAAGCGATCTATGTTTCCTAATAGTTGATATGGGATTTATACAATGATAGTAAATCCAAGCCCAAAAAGCATCAAAATCATCCATAGGGTGTATGAATTTTTTTGGAGTTTCAATATGCAAAAAATAACTATGGAGGAGTTATATAAATTTTATTCAATACTTTTCTCATTTATTATTCTCATTTATAACTCATCCTTCATGTTTTGAGATTGTGTTTGAATATTACAACTAAATATGTATGTAACGAAGGAATGTGTAGAACCTGAATCAGATAGATTGTTCACTATTAGATTGAATTAGCAGTGTAATTTTCACAAATTAATTTTTAGGACCCTCCTCTATATAACGGATAACATATTCCATTCCATGCTGCCTTTGGGGTTGATTTTGTTGATTTCCACTAGCCATCCCTTTCTCTGGGAAATTATTTTATAATAACAATTCTCTTTATTCTTGAACCAAATCACTTCGAGATGATTGTCAATCTAAAAAATTATTTCTTCTTCTATATTAGTGGGATTATTCATATAAATTTGATAGTAATTATCCAAATACATTCTGTTCAACATTTTATGAATCTCTTTGTTCCATTTAATCATTTTGATGGATGCTTCTTCCTACTCTTTTATAGTCTGGGATGTTGGGTATTATTTTCATAGTGGGATTTATCTATTTATCAAACCAAATTAAACTCTGTTTTCCATTATCTATCCATTGGCCCATGAGACCACCAAGATTGTCCGATCTCTAATTCAATATTAAGGGCACACCACACAATCTCCAAATTTTCAAAGACTCAAATAACTAATGCTTTTGTAAACATTGATTTAATCCCCAAAATAACTGTTCCAATTTTATTTCGATGTTCATTGTAAAGTCAATGTCTTATCAAGAAATTCATGTAAGCTATACTTCAAATTCCCCATAAAGACTAATTATCCTTTTATTCAGTCCGAGAACTCAATTTTCGATTTTATGATGGACAATGCTTGGAAAATATTTATTAAAAATATATATTATTTAGATCCTCCAATTTTTTTCGAATCAATTTATCCCCTGAAATTTTTGTTCTTGATTAGTGGAAACCATTGATCATGTTCCCAATAAAAAACGATAAAATACCTACACAAAATAATATTCATCCGAGTACTAAAGGAGGGATAATATCATCTCAATGGTGTTAATACATTGTTAATTGAAGAGGAACTCAAAAGATCCACTAAACAGAGGGGGAATTTCCGTATAAAGGATTTGACCGTAACATTATATCTATTAGTATAAGGAGTGTATTATATGTGATTCATGATATTATTGATAACTTGAGCCATTTGAGTAAGTAATTTCAGGATTATTGAGCACCCATTCCTATCATATTTGTATAATTCATAGGTATATTTTCACATTTTTATAATGTTATTAATTGGAATGTGTTTTACTATTTCAAGGAATTAAATAATAAAAATAATACATAATTATGGGAATTTAATAAAAAACTTATTAGAATAATAAAATTAAAATTTTAACAAAATAGGATAAAGATGGGATTCCCTATTTTTCGTCTTATTTTATCAATGATATATTTCATAACATATTCTATTTTTGTATTTTTTTCATTAATAATGGTACATAAGGATATAATGAATTTACCAAATCATAACCCTTTTTTGTTTTCGAACATGTGCCTAATAGGTCCATTCATCGTGTACAAGGTTAACTAATGTCATGCGTGCAACACCCTGTCCATGTTGGTACTTTTAAGTACAACATTTCTATAAACTCATCCTTTTATAGTTTTCAAATATGATTTCATTTTTTTGATAAACCACATATATTGTAATAAAGAAATTAAGATTTTTTTATAATTCTATATCTTATCCCTTAGTATTTCTTTATATTTTTCATTTCATAACACCAAAATTACTTAAATTTTCCTCTAAATCCAACTATTGAGTCTGTAGCGTTTTCATATATTATTACATTATTATCAAACAATTACTTGTTGTGGATCATAATGAATAGTTTATTTGGAATATTTGGAACTTAATTAAACATCACTAAGCCAAAAAATTATTATATTTATCCCCATTATGAGATCATAAATTCCATTGAGAACATATATCATCGTATGATATCCGTGGGAATACATGAATCAAAGGGACTAGTTAAAGAGGCCCATTATGGAGTAAGAATATGAATAAACCATTTAGTATGGGTTAAAAGTCATAAAATCATAACATAAAATATATAAAACATTACTAAAAATATGGAAAAATATCATGTATATCATGGTAACATATAATCAAGTAATCATAGATATGTAAAAACAACATATATCTAGACATAATAATGAGTAAGTTCTAACGACATATGTAACATGGTGGACAGTGTCCCTTAATGGGATCAAGTCCAATCCCTATCCCAACATGATGCCTCATGTGACTAAACATTGCCCCATGAATACTATAACTATATGGGTTCACCCATCATAATTTTTTTTGAATATGTATTCGGAATGAATAATAAAAATAAGGGTTACCCATTGAAATAAAAGGGTATCATAATATTGATAGAAGGCATATAAATGAGTATATCGTTATGGATTCCATGATGGAATAGATTAAAAACAAAAAAGGACAATAACAATGGATCTTATTCCGGGATCATAATAATTTATGTCCAATTTAAGTGGAAACATTTAAAATGTGTGTTTAAGAAACTTCAGAAATGAATCATTGTAGTGCCGTTTAATAAAAATATTAATTGGAATTTAAATAGTTAAAGTATTTTTTTCAAAAAATAATAAATGATCCCAGATAGTTATTTAGGATAAAATGAGTGATTTAAAAAAATTGGGGCTTAAAATTCAGTAAGGGGTTCACATGGATGCATGGACGAAATCATGAAGATCATGTAATTCGAGTATGCTAATTGGGAAGAATTTAAAGGGGAAGATTTCCAAATATTGTATTAAAACAGAAAAGAGGGATTATATGATCCTGATACATGATTATAGATCATATAAATACATTCTTGAATTATTATATAAAAGTATAGAATCATTACAAACAGATAAAGTGGGAGAAAGTGTAACAAGAAGGAAACATGGAGGTCCGTCTAGAGTCCCATACCTTATGTCTAATATAGTTATACACCTGATTCTAATGTCCTCAATTAAAAAAATATATCTAATAATCAATACTTTAATAAAATTATATATACTTAAGTTGTTTAGTATAATTTTATTAATATAATTTATGTCCTTTTTAATGAGTTTTACTGTTCAATTTGATCATTTGAGAGTGCTTGTTTTCTTATTTATCATGATCAGATCGCTTGTATAATAGTTCTGAGGTTTATGTATAATGGAAATAGAAATCTTTAATTGATTTATAATTCATTAATTAAAATTTAAAGGGTTAAATGGATCCATTTGGAAATTTTGGATGAAGATAAATCTGTATACAAGAAGTTAGTGATAATCATTTTGATTATTTTGGGCAGTTTTCGCTCACAATGAACATGTTTTGTTTTATTATTTTACTACTCGTGTATATAATTATTTCATAAAATTACATAAGATGTAACACATATATTATAATTTTTAAACAATAAATGTAATTTTATGACCATCCAATAAGTTTTTATTGGAAAATGAGTATTTTCCTTCCATGAAGGTGATAAATTTACCCCTCACTAATGGCATTTTCATATTTAGAATAAAATCCGGAAGATACAGGTTTAATGATAAATTACTCTAGTAGCATAAAAAATTTTAGTATTTGTGAGGTATTTGACTTTATCATATCATTTGGATTTGGGGAGGTGAAGATATATAAGAAAAGTAGTTGAAAATAAATAGTATTGATTATTGTTACTAAATTGATTAACTAGTGCATGTGAGTTATAACTAATGGTGTTTGCCTCACACATACATCAACAATGACTAAAAATTCATGTACTTAGTATTTATCGAAAATTATCATGTTTTACTATTCAATTAAAAATATAGTATTTTAGACAATCCAAAAATTTTCCACAAACTTTTTTGATATGAAGCGTTTTAAAATTTACTCTAATTAATTGATATATTTTTCAAAATATGAATTTTTTTTAATTACAATCCCAATTGACACAAAAAATTCATATTTTAAAATTTTAACTGGATTATTAACAAATTGAGAAATTAAATTACGTATCATAAAATTATCATAAAATAATGATTCATCAAAATAATAATTTATTAATACATTTTTAGAGAAATAATTTTTTTGATAAGTATATTAATTATATTATTATATTTAAATATTTATAAATATAAAAAATATAAAAACTTAATTAATAACATTCAAAACATTTTTTTACAAATACTATGATATATTTATATAATATGTTAATTTATAGGATACAAAACATTTATTTATACATTCATATGCATGGTTACTATTATATTATCCAGTTTGCTATTCACATGTGTCATATTACTATTCTCAATGTCAAGTTACTATTCTTTTGGTTTAGCTTATTTAATTTCATGGAATACCTATTATTTGATTCATTCTTTGTTTATAATTTTTTTATGTTCATAATGTGATTTCATGTGATTATAATATTATACCCAATTATAATAATGTAATTTCTTTTTATAAAATTTATGGTTGTCATAGAACCCTATTATTTTGTGTAATTGTGTTGAATTAACCAATGCTTATGGGTTATTAGAGTTGGGGACTTACATTTGGTATCATAGGATGTTTATTATAAAACATGAGATCTAGATTTAGGAAAAAATATAATAAAGAACATAACCATATGATATACTCTAATGATAAGTCTATATATTTGATATTATAATAATATTTTGGTAAATTATAGATTTTAGGGTTTTTACAGGAAATAAATCATTGTCGATGTATGGGAAATTGGATGCAGGTATGACCAGATGAAACAAGGGGTAACAAATCTGAATAGGGAGGATTGAGTACTAACATGATCCTCACTAACACATGATGAGTGGTCCTAATACTGCACATATGACACTATTCTCTTGGGGGAATGATTTGGAAAATTTATTATCACATTATAAATATTTTTTAATTATTTGAAAATAATTTTATTATTGTAAGATATTTTAAATGTTACAAATAATATAATAATGATATTATCAATGAATAAATTTTAATTTTATGTAATTTGATACACCATATTAAGAAAAATATATTATTTTTTAATGATATGAGATGATTCATTATTTTCCATTTGTTTGAAGTGAAACCTTATTAATGAAATGGAAACCATATCAAATTCTTGTAATCAATAAAGGGATAGATCTCTTTTATAAAAACAATGAAGGTAAATACGGATATGTAACTGAATATATTATAAAAATATTGGGGTTTCCAACACATGTTTTGAATGATTACAAAGCCTATATAGAGAATCCTATAGACGCCCTCAATATAGTGCAACAATTTTATAACGTTCAATGAATCAAAATGATCTCTCATTCAACTGGACTAGTAATCCATTAGTAACTGAGAAATGGATCCATTACCCCTAAAATATAATCCACCCATTTCAAATTATTTAAATGGAGAATGTAATAATGGAAGCTCCATAACAAAAATGAAATATTGAGAAATGGAGCCCATAAATCCAATATATTGATGATTCATTGGACAGAAATAGTATATTGATGATGATAGTCAGGTATATATTATTTGGAAAATATTTTCTTTATAAGAAGAATGATAATATAGGGAGATAATTCCTCAATCTATGGAATGACAAAAGAGATAAAGTTGGTAAAAATGAATATTACAATACAAATAATGAAATATATAATGTCTTTGTATTCTTAAATTAAAATGATACTTATGAATATTCCAAAAATAATATATTTTATTTATATATAGATATAGTATCATGTTTCACCAATATAGAGAAATAATTCTTGTAGAATCAATTTTTCCAGGGGAAAAATAAAAATAACTGGGCATTTGAGAAAACTAAAAAATATACTATAAATGGTATGAAGTGTAGTGTAAAATTTGAAATTTGTAATAATTATAGACGAAAACAGTGTATAAAATGGTCTATTGGAATGAGAGTTTTATTCAAATGTATTGAGGAAGTCACTGAGGCTCATTAATGTGATGAAAATATAGAATTTGTTGATGGTTTATGGTTCAAATATATGGAGAAGGGGAACAATGAAAATTTACTCCCAAGACATCAATGTAGACTTATTCCGAAAGGATAGTGGAGAAATGCATGATAATTAGATCTCTACAGTTAATGTTGAATTTACTAAAAATTTAGTATCATCTATATTGATCATAATATTAATTTTTGTAAATTATATCTTTGATTTTGGATCTTCTAACTCTTTTTTTCAATAATTGGAAGGAAAATTATATATTTCACTAGAACAATAATAATGTAATTTTCAATCATGAATCCTATTAAAAATATTTATTTAATGAGGTTATGTTAGTTATTATCCATTATGAAACATCGAAATACCCTATTTTTAACCATGATAATTATATTTAAGGTTGAAATTTATATTTCTTGTGTAACAGATTTGATTCCAAATAATAATTATATAATTTATTTTAATGTTAAGGAGATTACATTTTGATATGGATTTTTAGAATCTCTTGTCAAAATATGGGATACTGTATAATCTAAATAATATCCTTATCTACTCTATGTATCAATCCTTATTGAAATTATTTTTCATGAATAATAGACATAACCTATGAATAAAATTGTCAACCATATAATTGATTATGTTGAAATACTATAGGAAATATTGATTTATATCCAGAATAACATCTTAATAATATATATATGGATGAATTATATTTTTCTATTGATCTCATACCTAATGAAAACCCTGTAAATAAGACACAACAGAAGATTCATATAGTGTAATTAAAAGAACTATATATAAAATCATTGGATATATGTGATAAAGGATTTATACACCCTAGTTTTTTAATTATGGAGTGATCCTTTTATTTATATATGACGAAATATGGGAAGGTGAGATTTTTTATTGACTATAAGAAAATTTATGCCAAAAATATATTAAAAATGCATCTTATTTCCTGAATTGATGGCCATTTTGATCAACACCAATGAGATCAATATTTTTAAAAATTTATATTTAATTGGGGCATCTTCTTCAATGAGTAAGGAATGAGGATATTGCATAGATTAAACATCATTTGGGGAATGAAAATTATTACTATACATAAATTTAATATGGATTGAAATATTTTTCCCATTGTTATTTATATGAAGTATAATGTTTTCAAGGATTATCTAAATAATTTAATTATCATATTTATTGGATATCTCTTCCTAAACTCTATATGATTTATCAGATACAATTTATATTTGTGAATTATAAATAACAATATTAGAGAAATCTATTGTATTTTAAAAAAATTATATTGAATTATGGTTTATAGATTTTTCTTTTATTATCCAAATTTTCTCTAAGGATAAAATTTTAGTTGATCCATCAAGGAAAAAAGAAGTGACAGAACGACGAAGGCTAATGAATATAATAATGTAATATATTTTCCATTTATTAGAATGTTAAAATTTATAATTATATTCAATATTTTCCTCAATTTCTTAACCCACCAACAAAGGAAACATGTAAAAATTTCATGTTTATATATTTTAATTAATTTGAGGAATTTTTTTGAAAAATTAAATAGAAGACTGGTCAATAAATTAATATTTATTTGTTTTATTGGGAAGGGATTTTTTTTATATATAGTGATGTATCAAAAAATAGAAATTGTTGTATCGTTATTTAGAAACATAGGGTTTTTTACTATTAATAATGTTATTTACTGATTCATGAAGAAAATTATCCAACCCATGTTTTTAAGGTGGCAGCTATAATCCTTTAATTTATGATATGAAGGAATTAGATTTATTATAAAATTTATGAAATATATATAAAAATATATAAAATATAAAATAAATATTATCATAGAAAGGTTTAATCATGATGGATATACGATGGTTAAAAAAATCATGTATTACGATTATCGTTGCTATAATTTTTCTATACATCCTTTTGATACCAAAATGAATCAAGATGTGAAAAAAAAATTCTAGGATAATATGAAATGAAAATTTACTAACAATGTATTAATAAGCTAGTTTTATAATTGGTAATGCATAATAGTATAAATATGAAATTCATCATCAATGATATACCTAATAATATGTGGAAAATAGATAATATAACTATGTACATTATTACAATATTTCCAAATAAATTAAAAATGAATAATTCCATATTGAGTGTTATCGATTGTCATACAATGTATGTATATTTACTCACTTTCAGGTAATTTCAATCCCATGATCACCTCATGTAGACAAATATTAATGGATTTTTTAGGCTTCATGGAGTAAATATTTTGATTTAATATGATCATGATCCATGCTTTACATCAATATTTTGTAACAGATGTACGATTTCTTTTAAAAAACTGAAATTTCTAAGCACAAACTATCATCCTCAAACTAATGGAAATCATTAAAAGAATATTAAAAAATGATGACTATTTTGAGGTCATTATCACATTACATTCATGTTATGTGGGCTCATTAATTAACATTATATTAATTTTAATATAATAATTTCTTCCCTTAAATTAGGTAATTAGAAACCTCTGATGTATTCTTCAAAAAGAGGTTTTATACTCTCTCTTATTGGGATGAAGTCTGAATAACGAATCATTGAGACCAAAATATAATAGAGAATACAAAAAACTAATGAAAAAAATATTAAGATTAATATTAAGGATGTTCATATTATAAAAAATATCAATGAGGGAAACCTATGGAAGGATCTAAAATTTAATGGGGAAGATCATGTTTTCTTGAACGTATAACCATCAAAAGGCTTTATAAGGCTCGATATAAAATGGAAACTGTGTTCCATCTGCATCAATGATTTTGAGATTCTTTAAATAATTATAGATACATCATATAGTTTTTAAATTCCACCTTTCCACCCTAAATTTCACGATGTGTTCTACATATCTTTATAAAATATGTACATTCCTGAACAAACACATGTCCTATATTATAAATAAATATAATTGAAAATATATTTATATTAATCTTAAGAGACCATATACATTTTATTTATACATTAATAAATTAATTTCATTTTTTTAATTCAACATATTTAAATTATTGTAAAATGTAGTTTTGAGATTCTTTAGAAATTGTTGATTTTTAGTTGAATAGTGAAAATATAGATTTCACAAAACTATCACTTTTATTTAGTTTAAATGTGATAGGAATCAGAAGAAATTTTACTATAAATTTTAATTTTGGACAAAACATTATTAAATTATAAAAATAAGTACTATAATATTATAATTTTTCACACTTAAATATATTCATATTATTTTGGAAATATAATTATTTTTTTGTTCAAATAAAAATATTTATTATATATTTTATCATAATAAAGTATATAAAAAAATCTATTCATTTTTTTGGAATTTAATTAAAATAGTTACCCATTTTTATCATAATCCCGTAAATTCGACTTAATCCACCATTATACACTATTGTTTTCTTAAAATCCTTTTTATTCAAAAAATTGGCATTTATCTAGAAACTATTTCCATCGTGATTTATGAATTTATAATTAACTTCAATTCCTTAAATTTGAAAAATTTTACATTTTTAAATAGATTAAATATTTATATAACAAATAAATAATATAAATTTAAATATTTAACTTAATTTCATGTCTAAATGAATAGTAAAAATAGTAAAAAACATGTTAATGATTATGGGGATAAATGATATTTTCCATCATATTAACCATTATATAAGTGAATGAATGACCCATAAATATATATATATCTATATCTATATTATTAGTTGAATATATTTAATTCCAGTATTATCTTCCTTTTTAATACTTTTCAATTTCATGTCATTATAATTTATAAATTAACTTTTTATATATAAATCATTTAACTAATTCTATTTCATTCCTCACCCGAGATTATAATAGGGAAAAAAATCTTCTCTATTATTCACAGTGTTTCAAAATTATATATTAGGAAATATATAAGTTAATAACTTATTATAACAATATTCATTTTCTAGGTCCCACGGTCATCTCCTAACACTAATTTTTCTTGTAATTTCAATTAATCGAAAGATGTTCTATAAATCAAGAAATAATCATCTATACAGGCTCATTTAAGTTTATTTCTTCTTATAATGTCATTAAATAATTTTTACACATCGTAAAATAATGTTTTACGAATCATAAATGTAATGAATTTTTATTATTATTATGGTACATCTATTTTCCACCACCTTTTCATCTTGTGAAAAATGAAAACATTTCTTCTAGGTATATATGACATACCGTATCCATGTAATAGTGTTATTATTTTTTCATAACCAATATAAATGAATGTTAATAAATATATATAACAAATATTTTGGATATTTGTGATATAACTATTTTCTATGAAATATCATATAGTATTAAACACATTACCCTTTTACTCGTGAGAAAACGATAATGTCAATAATGAAGACATGTGGGATGCCACCTCCATGAAGGGATGCGATTCATTTTTCACGTATGAAATTCATGTATTGTAAGAAATATGTAAGTAATTAATATATTTGATATTTATATAATTATTAATATTATTAATAGTATATATCTATTATTATGATTCATGGAGTGGAACCACTAAACCGAAACATACGTGAAAAATTAAATAGATAACACTATAAATCAATGATTTTCATAATGAATTATTAATAAAAATATGTTAAAATTGAATTATAGGATCATATATTTTATTTTAATATGTATATTTATATGTTTATTAAGAATAATCAAATGAAAATTATTATACTTGAAGATAAAATCAATATTGAATTAATTCATACATGAGTTGATGGTTTATTTTACAAGCCCATCCTTATTAATGATTTTTCAGGATTATTATATCATTTCAGTAATTATATGCAATATCAATATTTTTTTCATTCTTTTAATGTATAGTGTTTTCATGTTTTTGTTACATTTTACATTATAAAAATTGAAAAAAGTTTTTTATTTTCAATTTGGATGAAAATAAAATTCTTTCCTATATAAATTTTAATTAATATGTTTTAAATATTATTATTAATAATCTCCATTTATTGGGTAAATTGATGTTTCCCCCAATTTCTATATTTATTTTATTAAATG
The DNA here is from genome assembly GCA_963277665.1 of Viscum album. Taxonomy (NCBI): domain Eukaryota; kingdom Viridiplantae; phylum Streptophyta; class Magnoliopsida; order Santalales; family Viscaceae; genus Viscum; species Viscum album. The sequence continues at coordinate 1,026,048,611 of OY728120.1, read as the reverse complement.
AATGGTAATGTGTATTTGTAAAAAAGTTAATTTAACCAAATATTTGAATGAAACCTTTTTCTTAGAATTTACAAAAAAATTAAATTTTCCAAATGTCAAAAATATTCACATCAATGAAGCATCTATTTCATCTTATTAATTTAATTCTCAATGAAAATGTTTTAGTTAATATAATATAACATTTTTTTTAATATAGATTATATCAAAATGAAAAAGATGTTTTACACATGAACTGTTTAGTGGTCATTAAATGAATTTTCATCTATATTAACATACTATTATGACTCTTATGATTTATCAGGTACATACTCTAATGATATCAAACATCATACAACTCTATATGGCTTATACATATAATTCTCAGTTTATTGAATGGGTTAAAATATTATTTTTCCATATAATTGGTATTTAATAAAACAATTATGTTGATAATGTAATGAAATTATGTTCAAACATTACATATGAATAATGCATTGAAATTAATAAGTGACAGGTGTGGACTCTTATATCCGCTAGATGTATCTATAGGTCTAATGAGAAACACTTTTTTGAGTACTAGGTGCATGAAAAAAATATTTATATATGATGACATTAAATGATTCCTTGATGAAATTACTACGATGACTAACACTATGGATTAAATGATAACTAAACTTGTTTTTTTATCATTGTGATTATTTATTATTTATTGTAATCTATGGATTTATCCCCGTTGATATTTATTATATGTAATGTTTGATAAATTAATATCTCTACCATATTATTCAAGATTTATTATTTATATCATATAATCTAATGCATTATTTCTATTATTGAGCATTTTAACTCACCCATTGTTATGTTTTCTTTTCCAAAATATACAAAGAAGAGACATATGAAATACTTTAGGGATTTACGTGAAGAAATAATAATTTAATCTTGAAATTTTATATTTTATTTCATGTTTTCATATTTAATTTTTGAATCATGTATGTATATAGTCATTTAATACTATTAAAATTTTTTATCCCTCAAATATTATCTATTTAATATTATAAGAATACAATAATTTAACTATTGACTCTAACTTACATGATTTGAGTGCCACTATAGAATGATTTTGAAAAATATCCAAAATTTTTCATGTATGTGGAGAGAATATTCTATGAAATTTATTTCAGTCACTTTATTTGAATATATTTCAATGGGTGGTAGGTTATTATCATCCTAATTTGATATCCCACCACTTAATGATGTCCTTCCGAAAAAATAGACATGTAATTGTGGAATCCATTATATATGACAGATGATGGAATGTCAGGCATTGTCATGATCTATTATGCTTAAACTATTCATGATATTCCACCCTATTGTTATCTATGATCTAAATTAACCATGATTATTTTTTCAATTTAGTAGCCACAAACATGATTTAATTATTATACATTGTTATTCAATGTTAACCCATGATAAATTACTTATAAATCCCCTCACAATTTCTCGAATGTATTGGAAGAGGTAATAGTAGATTATATGGAACTATTTATTGGACATAATTGGTTGTCTTATTTAGAAAAATGAAATGATGTCTGATATTTCATTCCCCATTCATTTCAAGTAAAATATGTTCTATTGATCATAATTCATCTTATTGGTTCCGAGGTGAAAGGCCTATCAAGAATGGCCAAAATAATGTATCATAACCATCCTAAAAAATGATGGGATCACATGATGATTTTTATAGTAGTACATTCCCTTAGGAGATATAAAATTTTATCCCATGGTCAAAACACTATATAATGAACTCGTGATACACATAAAATATTAATATATTTTCTACTCCTACTGAATTAGATTAAGAATAGATGTAGTTATCCGAAAAATGGAATAAAGCATATCCTCCTCCTATTTCACTCCAATGTGGATTTGGGAAAATAGAATAATCAATGACAACTCATAGTTGAAATATAACAATGCTTGAGAAGAAATTTTTTGACTGGCATCAACTATTACCATGATCCGTTTCCTTTCATGTAGATGACATACAACTCAAAAAACAAAATATGATTAAACCACATGATTATTCTAATGTTTATGTATTTCTAAGTTGAAATATAACATAAAATCATAGGATTACAATACATACTAATGATTTATTAGATGTTATATTGTAGATAATTGTTTGTATTTTTAATAACACTACCCGATCATGATAAAGGGGTTTGGAGTTCCTATTATGTTTTTAATGCAATTGAAAACCACATTCCCCAATATAACCCCCTACTTAAGATGAAAAACCTATACCACATCTGATACAAGAAAATACACAACATAATCAATATATAATTTTTTATGAATCATGATCTGATCTGAATTAAATTTCAAAATAAACTCATCAATAGATTCATGATGTTTTATGCCTGATATAAACTTCACAATTTTTTAGGTGATAAGATTAAATTGAAACACAAATTTGGATATGTATTTCATGATCCAATGGTAATAAATTTATATTTTAATGATTTTCCTAATATAAATGACATTAATAGGATCTTATCAATATAAATAATATCTTTCCATATTTATATCAAATTATATTCTAAATTACAATAGCACTTTCCCCTTGAATTAAAATTCCTCGATCAAAAGTATATATTAACATAGGTTACCATAGATACTTTGATAATGTAGGTCTCCCAATAAAATCCAAAAATGATGAACGTGATCCAATTTATACATTGAATAAACCCAAAAATAATCTATATATTCCACCATAATGATGTTAAGGTATCATTTGAATATATGGTTCATCAACTCTATAGATATCACACAATCATTAGTAATCCTCAACAGGATCACTTGGTACTAAAAATGATCATAACTACTCCTCAATTCCGTATTAATAATGTCACACCCCTTCAGAAAAAGTTGATGGCATCTGAATCATTGTAATTTTTTTTTAAAACACCTCTACGATTTATGGAAATAGGTACTTGTTCTTAATCATCCACTACTGTAGCTTTTCGAACTCAAAATAATGATTTTTGGAAAATTTACATTCATAGAAAATAAAAATGGGGTGGTCTAAGGAGAAATTAGGATATGGATTCCCTATTTATATTTTATATTATTCATATTCATCATTAGTCATTTTAAATTAGTACGTTCCATATGTTAATATGGAACCAAAAATAACATGAGTTATAGGAACATTGTCATTAGAGAACTCAATCTTCCACCACAAAAGGGAGGCACACTGATCATCACCAAAAACATTTCTTGGTCAATTTATACTATCTGTTATTGATCCAAATCCTCCCAATATTATAAGAGATTCAGGAGAAACAATTATGTTTTTATATCATGACGAAGAACCATCTAAAACCTTTGACCCTTCAACTTATTTTTCAATAGCTTGATTGGTGAAAAAATAACAAGCTCAATTATTCTATCCATATTATCCATAACGATAAAATGACCATGATAATGAGAAAATAATTCTCCATACAAGGATAGATACATTTTTTCTGATAAATATACAAGGATAATATCACTTTAATATCCTACCTTTTTTGTATTTTTATGATACTTTTCTTAATGATAGGGTCCCACCATTCTCATATGTGGCCTTTAATCCTTGGGGAAACACATTTAAACATTATGAAATTCTAATCTTCAAAAACCATAAAAACCCTCCCAATATATTCCCATAGAATTAAATATATTAATGATAATTTCTTCCTTAGAACAATAATATCTTATGATGATGAAATTCTATAGATTTGTCCTTTTTATGTACAAAAACAGATTCATTAGATTGAGTGGGGGCATGATATAACCCTAGGACCATGAAATAGACTATTTTAATTATAACCCCAATAATATTCCTATCTAATGGTGGATTATCCTTTATAACATTATATACTACATCCTCTAGATGATTTACTGGTTATTTTTATGTGGTATCATACGAAAATATATAGAATAAAAAAGAAACTATTAAACGAATAAACAAATATAAATAAATGTCATAAGTATTTATAAATTATCCAAAAACATTATAAATATTGATAAATGTTAAACCTAACACTTTATTGAGGTATCACCCTTGAACATGATCTGTGTCTCAGAATTGAAGCCCAAAAAAACATTAAACCAAATAAAAAATTAAAAATACATTCCCAAAATTACCTAGAAACTCAAGTGTAGTTACTAAATTTGTTTCTAGACACTTATTTGTGATCCAAATATGAGAAAAAATACTATCTTTTATCTTATTATGTTATAAAATACAATAAATCATATCCTAGAATCATTGATACCCTTTATTCCAGAAACAAACCAGGACACCCCTATACAAATAAATAGTTATTTCCCATGAAAATGGTCAATGGGAATTTATGATCTATATAATATTGTAACTAATACCATGAAATAATTATTTCAATTAATAATGGTTACACCATATTGAATAATACAATATGTAAAATCCATGAACCCAAAAGGCCTTTTCAGAAAATGGAAATTCATGTCCATGAAATAGTATTACAAATTCAATAACTTATAGTAATTTAAGAAAAATAGTTTAATCTATTGAACCATTATGAACATAAACATAAACATAAACATAATCCAATATATAGCCAAAATCATTGTTATGTAATTGCTATATTATATTGGAATGGGATGGGAGGATTATATGACTATGATAAATTGAGAAAAAAAAAGATAGAAAAATTATAACAACAAATATATGTGTGTTATGGGGGTATGATCATTACCATATCAAACTTTAATGACACTTTCAAGAATACATGATAACATCATGAATAATAGTTCCTCTAAAAAATCCTTAAAAACTATATATACATCAATTGTGTGTATTTAAGGTGTGATAAACACTAACCTAGTATGATCCAACCATGTGTTTCATGAGTAACCCCTTGTTTTACAAATAATGTTATTCATGTTTAAAATAAATTATTAGAATGAAATATAATAATTTTGAAGGAATTAAAATAAGTAACATGATTGATAAATTTTTAAATAAATATAAATTGTATAATAATAAGAATTACAAAATCTAGCAACATATGAGGGCCATATGACATCTAATGATTTAGGTTCCTTTTTGATGTAAAATTTATAATTTTCCAATATATCAGTAATTCATTTTCTTTGATGATTCAAAAACACAATAAATTTATTATGAATAGTTTTTAATATGTTTCATATTGATATTACCTTACTCTATGTTCTCAACTATTTGTATCTTTATATATATATATTTAATTAATCTTATGATATTTAAAGAACATATTTTGTTGCTCAGAATCCGAAAGAATCATGTAAGACTTTATCTTTCAATGTTCGATTATATAAAAAATTTACTTTTAGATATTACTTTGAGAATAATATCAATAGATAGAAGAATTTGAATAAATTTATGACATTATATTATTATGGATAATCTTCTAACACTTTGTTGAAAACTAAATATCTTATAAATACAAGTCACATTATCATAAAGAATACACTCTGTGATGAATAGTATGTTCATTAAATATTAAATGAAAATATGATATTATAGATCATTATTTTTATATTAAAAATATAATGATAAAAAATTTCATACCTTTTTATTATATAATAATTTTTGTTTCCTTTTCATGAAATATTAGATTGTGTTAGACTTACCATAAGTAGTAATATATAGAGAAAGAGAAAATCTCAAATGTTGCGATTACAAAAGTAATTCCATATTTGGAAAGCATGAAAACAAAATATATGATTCTTAGATTATTATAATTGCATAATATATTGTTTAAATGTTAGAGTTAATCTATGCATATGTTTGATACAAAATATAAAAGGAACAGTCTTTTGTAACTCAAAATGGGAGAGAAACAAAAATAATGAAGTAGGAATATCTTCCATGACCTTATAAAACACCAATGACCCATATATATTGAAAATATATTTGTATAGTTTGAAATATTGTCACATCTAAAAATTTAACTTAAAATTATTTCGATCTACAATTAATGAATATCTTTTTAATTAGTGAATGATCATCTACTAACTATTTCTTCTTTCTTCTGTATCCCGCAAATGATTTCTAAAATATTGTATATAATTTTCTGTGTTTTTCAATCAATGTATGAGTATGTAAAATATAATGGATAGGTATTGTATATTGAAATCCTAGTTTAAATCTCTTGGGCATTTCTTTAAAGTGACAACTACTGGTATTCAGTTGGCATCCCGAAGTAATAGGTCTGTTTAGTGAAAATCACCATGCTCTAGGAGTAGAGCTTTGCTGGATTGGACTATAGATGTTTTGTTTCCCAAATAACTATACATATATATGTTTAATTTTCGTTGTATATAGTAAAGGTTTTGTTGTAGAAATTATTAAGAAAGAAATGTGAACATACATACCATATAGTGTGTCGTTCGTATATGATATCGATGGAATTTTTTAAGAACTCAGGTCACCGCAATTTGTTATTAATCTATTCATTATATTGTAAAAAATTGATATTAGAGAAAGTGGATATCATGTTCACAAGTAGAAAAAGTTTATGTCCAAAAATAATTAATCTATTTTATCATTTACATGGTGAATGAGAAGGCATTTTAATGTGTTTATCTATTTACTTTAATCGTGAGAACTATTGTCACTAGAAAGCCTGAAGGTTCATTTTTTAAAAAAATCTTGGTCTAAATTTATATCTCAATAAAGCTAAGTCCTATGAAATACCAATGATAGAACCTCAAGAATGAGATATTAAAAATGAATAAAATTATGATTTATTCTCTAAATCTATGAATTACTTCATTTTCGGAATAGGACACGATGAATTCAACATTATCATTCCATGTCAAACAGTTTATGAAGTGTGGACTACTATGGTGGTAGCATATAAAGGCACTACCATCGTGAAAGATATCATTTATGATTCATCCATGCTTATGATTATGAATTCTAATATGTCCTAAATAAGGAGTATCACTGGACTAAATGGAAAACTATATGTGATCTTGAAGAATATATCCAATCAAGAAAATCCAATCACTGACCCTAAACGAGAATGGAACGACCCCCATGTACTACTACCTTAATGGAGTGGAATTTTAGCTTCAAATAGAAAATCTACAAAAGTTAATAACATTAAAATAAAATATATAATCTGTACTCTATGGATGTATGAAGCTAAAATTAAAAATACAGATGAGAAGATCGATATGATCGAATAGGAAAATAATGCCTTGAATGTGTCTAAATCCTAAGATGTCATAAATAGTAGTACACATGTTTCTAAAGAATCTGAAGAAGATCATTTCTTTGGAATCACTAATTAAAATGAAGATCTTTCTCAATTTCCATTAAACATAAAAAATTATATAACAATTGATGAGGATTCAGTATTACATTCATTAAAATAAGAATGATTGGGGAAAATCCAAAAAATTGAGATGTTATGAATGAAAAAATATAGGACACATTAGGACTGAGTGTATGAATAAACAAAGAGCATAATAAGAAAAAAAAAGTAATTCCATGAGACTTGATATAAGAAGTCTAAAAAACCTATGCAGGCTTCCTGATATGATTATAAAATTTTATTGAATGCATGTAATCATAATAAAAATGTGAACCTTTAAATAAATAGGGTAATATATTATTTATCAGAAAATAAAATGATGTACGTATTATTATTCTGAGAATCAATGAACTTCAAAATATAAAAACTGTGTATATAATGTGTTGAATTAATACAATACCATGACTGAAATTATGTATTAATGTTTAAAGGAGAAAAATAAATCCATTAAATGTTACAATAATCTATTCATTACTGATTGAATGAAATATGAACAATCAGATCAAAAACCTAAAAAATTAGTTGAAAAAATAATGTATCTTGAATGTTGAACATGTTAAGACAATGGGAAACCTTGAAAATGAATTTCAAAATTTTAATGTTTTTGCAACTATTTTTAATAAAAGAAAAGACTAATTAACCAAATCTCATTTGAACAATCATACCAAAAAAGAGAAATTCATAATTTCATGCCAATACAAAAAATATATGATTCAGAGAAAATGTTTTATTCCATCATCAAAAAATATATATCTTCATACCGTTACATACATTATTACTGTGATATAATATTATTTTCAAATACTTGTCTTTAAAATATAGTCAAATTGGTGGAATTAAAAATGACTTCATTTCAAAAAAAAATTTAAATATACTGTGAAAAAATTTCAAGTATGTAAAAGAATGATGGATAACTAGATCTTTTTAAACAATCATTTCCCGACCCAATAGAAATTTGTAGCCAAATTTTTTTTCATTGATGAATGTTCTCTATTTCTAAAAAAAAGGAAACAGGGGACATGTATTCAATTTTTTCAAGGAATATGTGTTAAGATTAATCTAAATTTCATTCTCTATCAAAATTAGACGAAGGATATATTGGATTTGGGGATAATGGAAAAGGAAAAATAGTTGTATTTATATATGTTTAAATACCATAGTCTTTTCGCATCAACAAATTACTTTACATGGATGTATTCATGAAAAAAACTAATAAGAATATATCAACTTTGTGATGATGGTTATACAATTGATTATTCAAATAATTACTTATTCATTTTTAATAGTAAATGTCTCATGTTTAAATCACCTAGAAGAGAAAACATTAAGACAATATTTCTAAACGTGTTTTTAAATAAAATGTAAATGTCTTAAATACTAAAATTGACAAGGAATGTAATCATCATAGATGAATTGGAAATTACAGTATTCTCCCATTAATAAAATTGTCTCCAAATAATATGATTTCAAACATGGATGATCATAAGTTGAACATAATTGAAAATGTGATGCATGATAAATGGGGAACCAGTATAATAAATCTTTCAAATGAATTAAATAAGTATACAATTCTAGACATCTTCAGATCATTTATATGGATTTATTCGGTCCAAATAGAACTGAAATACATTATTTCAATTCATTAGTTTCTGTATTAGTTGATGAATTTAGGATATTTACATGGGATTACATTTTTACAGTTAAAATTGAAGCCTGTTTTCTATTTATTGAGTTTTGTAGACGTTTGAAACCTAAAAAAGGATGAAAAATTGATTTCTTTTACAATTAATCATGGAGGTGAGTTTGAGAATCATGAATTTAATTCTAACTACTATAATAAATGAATTAACAATAGTTTTTATGCTCCTAGGAAACCTCAATAAAATGGGTTTGTCAAAAAGTGAAATAGGACATTGGAATATATTTCTAGAACTATTTTGTTTCAATATAACCTTCCATCTCTATTTTGGTATGATGTTGTTAACGCAACATGTTATATCATCAATTCAGTACTGATAAGACCTATTTTATTTGAGAGGGCATATGAGTTGTGGAGTTTCTAGAATCCAATGGTAAGAAACATTAATGTGTTTGGATGTATTGTTTACATCTTGACCTCGATGGTCAATTTTGGATAGTTAAATACAAAGGATTATGAATTTAGCTTCCTAGGATACTATACTATATACAACGATTACATTGTTTTCAAAAAAAATTCAAGGATTGTAGAAAATTTATCTCCTGTGAAATTTGATGAATGTGATAAATTTAGCCATAATTTTTTTATGATAATGATCAAAATGGTTCAGAAAAAATTTAATACCTAGAAAATTATTTCATGAAATTACGGATTATGATTTGGTACATGATTACATGAATCTAAATCCAATAATGGAAGATACTAGAGAACTAGAATGTGTGTTTCCTAGAACAACAAGAAACATCAATGACTATTAATAAGATATTATTATAGGAAACCATGATGAAGGAGTAAGAACTAGAATAATTATAAGTAATTTAGTATAATTATTTTTCATTTATATTCAATATAGAATATAGATACATGGTAGATGCCTTATTAATTTATTTTGGGGTCTTAGAAAAGAAATAATAATTGAACCGGTTTAGAATTAAATATAGTATAGGGATTTAGTTTCAGGAACCTAAAACTAACATGTAATTGGAATTAAATGGCTTTAAGAATTACGAATGATGGATGTGGTGTTATAATTATAAATAAATATATTTTGGTTTCTGAAGGATATAATCAACATGAAGTAATAAATTATAAATAAACAGTTTCTCCTAATACAAGATTAGAATATATCATAATCTATCAAGAATATACACACTATATTAATTTTAAATTATATTAGATCGATGTTAAACATATGTTTTAAAAAAAATTAATATAGAATTTATATATATAAAAACATCCCGATTTTGAAGATCATCATTTTAAAAATTATTTTTTCAAACATACGCAGGCTGTCTATGGACAAATAATTTTAAAATTGCACAATATGCATGATTAATTTATTTTATTTTATCAAATAATTTTATCGTAGGAATTTCATATCCTATAATATTTATGAAAACGTATCTTTCTGATAATTCAGCAGTATAAATATATGTATATGATATACTGATTAGTTAAAAAAATTATGAATAAAACTTTCAAAATCTATGAAAAAATAAATTTATATTAGTATGATGGGAAAAATATTTAATTTTTTAGGATTTCATGAGTTTAAGAATGATTTTATAAATATTTTATATCAAAGAAAATACATACTTGAATTTAAAAAGACGTTTGTACATGAAAAAAATATGTCATACTCAACTCATATGAGTTATGACATTAAAATTGAATCTTATATTAGTACAAAATCAGTTGATAACAATTGGTATAGAAGAATCATTGGAGTGTTTCTATTCCTTACTATAAGGAGACCAAATAATATGTTTTCATTTATTATTTATGGAATATTTCAATTTATTCCAAAATAAACACATTTATGTGTCATAGAAATAATTTTATGATATTTAAAAGGAATAGTAACTATTTCTCTTCATTTCCCAAGAATCCTATATTTTATTTTAATTCCATACTCAGATGTTATTTTTTATCGATATAGATTAGATATGATGGGAACCATAAGATCCTTTAATTTTACTAGTAAATATCTCATGTCTTGGACATATAAAAAACATGATTCTGCAGCATTGTCATCTTTCAAAGATGAATATATTACGGATCGATGTTGTTGTGCAGACAACTATGGATGAAACACACATTTATTTATTTTGGATTTACTTTCAATAATGTTTCAATCATATGTGATAACCCCATTTCTAAAAACATATCCAACAATAAAATAAAGCTTTAACAAAAAAATCACATTGATTGGACTCATCATATTCTAATATATAATGCACAAAAAAACATTATCTCATTAGAGTTTGATTTCATAGAAAAATGTTATCACAATAATGCATCATTATGTCCATGTTTGAAAACAATTAATCAATGTTTTTTAGGAAAAATTGATATGCATTGGTATTCCTATATGTTCGCAGGAATCTAGTCAAGAGGCTCATGCTCCTATCTCTCTACCTATGCAGGATCAATGTCAAAGGATTTCAACAACTATCACATGAATGTTTTCAATTTGTGATGACAAGGAAATTTCTATAAGATCATGATCAGTTTGACATATACTTCCATCCCACTCTCCAGAAATGGAATGGATGGATGAAATATTTTTTTCAAGAAAACATTCCCAAGAATCACTTAATGAGGATGTTATACAAAATATTTCAGAAATCACCCAGTTTAGGATAAGTGTACTAAAGTAAATTAGGAAATGTATTCTTCTATTCCACAATTAAAATGAATAGTTTAAAGTATAGATAACCAAAGGATATTTTAAAAAACACTACAACAGAGTATCTGATGATTAGAATCTGATGTTGATACCCAAATGACCAAAATCACTAAAACAAAACATTTAGTATCAAATCAATTCCAAAATACCGCATCTATAATGACATTAATGAATTATGATTGTTTGAACAATATTTTATGGAAATAAAATTTGAATGACCTACTATTAGAGATTTTATTATTTAGTATTCTTAATTCAGAAGAATGGAATTATGTCAAATAGTATACTCTAAAATTGTAGTAATTTATTATCTCTAGTTGAGGATTTTGCAATCGAAATATGTAAAAATGCATATAGAATGTGTTTTGATAATGTAATTAGGTTTCTAGTACATATGAACTGAACACATGATACTTATTCAAAATAAATATGTTATATTCTTGATAAAATGGATTCATACTCATAGTACAATTTTCTACACATCATCAAGGATGTAGGATTAATAGTCAATCTCTTGAAATCATTAGATGGTACACTGTTGAACAATTAAAGTGATATATAAATGAATCTTGAAGATCTACATCAATAAATAGTGATCTATCAATGGTATAATATATTTCATGATGATGTTGTTCATATTGATACGTTTGAAGAATCATCTAAAAGACATGAACCCTCTATGGAAAATGAAATTGTGTCTTCTGTGGGGATGACATATAATCAATTTTTTGTGATAAGGAACCCGATTTTTAGTTGTGTTAAAAAATAAAACCACAAAAATTTCATTGAAATCCTTTCTCAGAGGATTTGGAATCGTTTCAACAAAATAACAAATAACTAAATGAATGACATGGTCTAAATGATTGAAACTTGTGCAGATGATACTTTAAAAATGAATGGACGATGGCTACCTAGACCACAAATTTATTATTATTAAACCACATATCTCTCAGAGGCTTAGATAAACCATTTATCCATTATATTATCACAAAATAAACCCACAATGTTTTTCTAATGATAAATTATTTTGTACCTAAATAACGTTCAATACATCCGTTTACTCGTGAAGATAACATTTATTTGGCTAGATCACAATAAGTGGATCAAAACATTCATTCATCACCAGTTAGGTTGGAATGTGAATATCATGCTAGTCTTGGAGAATCCTCACAAATGTTAGGTGTTGTTTTTTGGAGATTATTTAATTCTCCTATGTAATAATCATTATTAGTTTACAAACTACCCCTATAATTCAATAAAATACCTATAAAATGTTGTTTTTAGAATAATGTTTGGTACTCATCTATTTTCACATTCATGGTGATAGATTCCTAAAGGGAGGGAAATTAAAAAATCATTGGAATATGCTTCATATTATTTCTATTAATCATATATATTAATTTATATTAAAATTTACATTGAAATTTTATAATATATTACATTATTATTTTACATGATTTATACAACTTTATATTTTTATGATATTATGTGATGAAACTCATTGATATGAATTGATCATTAACTATTTTAGGTTTCTATATCATAATTTTCTGTCAATCTGTAGTTATATTATTAACTTATATTGATAAATTATTATACAGTATCCTTACATTAAAAACTATGTTATATTAACTGATATTTGTGTTCCATATAAAACATTTTTAAATATTATACTTCTTTATAGTATCACTAAATGGGAGAGAATAAATGTAACATAAATAAATTCATATGTATTCCATAATTATTTAATATTTTCAGAAAGGGGAAAAGAAAAAAATATGTATATAATAAAGGAAAACATCCACTATTATGAAATGCAGAATATAATATTGATTTTTTTCCCATTTCATGGGTTTTTTTGATAACCAAAAAGGGGTAGATAGTTGTAAATAGTTTAGTGTTTTAATAAATCTCCACATTAATAGCTATAATGATTCACAAAATCTATATTTTAATTGTGAAAATTTTGTTATTTGTTTTATATTGAAATTATCTTACACTATCTTCTAATGTTTTTATCTCACTACATACAAATAATTTTTCTCACGTAATTAAAATAACATATTCAGTAGTTTGGAGTCATAAATTATCATAAAATACATTATCATACGATGTTCTATTTTTTTAAAAAAAGGCATTCAAAATTTTCCATTTTGAAGAATCTTCGTAGAATGAAAAAGTAGATGAAAAATAAGACATTAGATAATGATGGAGAATCATTGATGCTTCATTGAATACTAAATATATTATGAATACCAGTCACATTATATTATGAAAGACATTATCTTTTGAATATTATGTTTAGTTGATATCCTATGAAGATATTATTTTTCAGATCATCAATATTATACTTTGCATCTCTTGATATTTCATTTCAAACATTTTCGGTGTATTGAATAATGATTATCCTTTGGAGGAAATATCGGAGTACACAAGACTTATATAACGACCCATACTTTACATAAATTATTATAACATAAAAATAGAAGCACACTTATTACAAAAAATAACAATACAATGAAATAACCATATAGGTATATTGTTTTTAAAAACTGGGAAACATAAACAAATGGTTTATAAATCATCTACGTTGTATCCCATTTACTTCATCATATCTAGAGTCCCTTTTTGGAATATCCTACTTAATATCCTTCTTCCTGGCCTGGGGAAAATAAAACATATAAAAGGGTGAGCTCAAATGCTCACTAAGGGTAAACGAAAGAAATATCAATCATATCATATTCATAAGAACATAACATTTTGAAAATAATAACCTGCAAAAGAGATCATAATATCATGTCACGGGATAAATAATTGTAATGAAAAGTAATCCCAAATAATCATAACTTAAAACATTAAACTTTGTGGAATACACACATAATCATATAAAATCATTTCTTATTTGTCAAGACTCATTTCCAAGACTATCTAAGTAGACAAAGTCCATTTCTGAACCAAGTTCACTCCTCGTTCCAGTCCTGTATCACTGAACCGGTTTAACATGTCGATCCAGCCATGTCTATCTCCTGAGATATAAATCATTACCCAATGCATTGGAGGGAGATATAGGTCCTACCCATCTCATTATGAAACCATTCTTAGGTGTGCCAGAAAATCATAAATTATACATCATAGAATAACCCATGTAATAAAAATGGGATTCATAAACATCATGCCATCATAACATAATCCATAAAATAACTTCATAAAAATAATTCCATCATAATGAAATCAATTTAATAATAGGGATAGAAAAAAACCTTATATTATATTAGATGGAAAATAATTTTTATAAAACACTTGAACTCCATTCTTGAGGAAAATATCATTTCTACTTCAAAAACAATTTTCATTTCTTAACATGTCATACAATTTTTAACTAATAGAAGTTGATTAAAAATAAACTTGAAAATTTGTAAAGGAAGATTCATGGAAATATTGTTTTATTAAATCATAAATATCCCTTCATGCCGTATAAGTTAAAAAAATATTCTTCTCATACTTTTTCTAGAAAAGTCAAAATGTACCTCGTTCAAAAAACTACAAAAGATTCCTTTCATATCTTTTACTAAAAACTCACCAAAGGGTAAAATTGGATTTAAAAAAATGTAGTAGGATAGAAATAATATTACATAGTGAGGAAAAATGTATGTGGATGATAAATATTCCATAGTAAATTATGAAGTACAAACAATCTCAGATAAAAATGAGATTGCGATATTTTCCCTTACCTTAGGTATGCTAAGCTTTGTACGTGTCTGAACCTCCTATATAATTATTTAAATAATTTTATTTAATAATTATAAAATAATAAAAACTATTATGATGGTCATATTCTTAGCTTCATATTAGTAATATTTCATTTCTACTTGTTATTCAGGTGTTCATTGCTTTATGTTCTTATGCTTGTTTTGTCGAATAAATTCGTATTCTTATTTTTATGATTTAGATGCATCTTTTACATAATTATATTAGTGTATTATATATCATTTTTATTCATTCAATTAATTTATATAATCTTTATTGAATGAAGATCATGTATACGGTAGGCCGTACGTACGCACGAGTGATGATATCGTTCCCATAATTATATGAATGCAATTAGATTTGATGACATAATATTTCAGAATCAGTGTCATGTTATAATAATAATATATAGTTATTATTTACACCATTTTACCCATCCAAGCTTGATGGTGGAGGAAAATATATTACACCATGTCGTGGAGACGGTATTCCGTACGTACGCACGCGTGCTGATTTCATTTTCCGTAGGATTGATAGAAGGTAAAATATGGTTGATTCATATTTATAATAAAATATAAGTATTTGAGTGATAATGATGTTTTTAATTAATGATGAAACCTATAATGAAGAAGAAGTATAGGATAAAATAAATTTGAAAGAATAGGTAATGTATATTACCTCTTCTTTGACGCGCCTCTTATTAACCTCCTCTTTGGGCACTAAAGATGGTCTTTGGAGAATATCAGGACCTCTATGATGTTTTCTAGGGAAATGAAGAATATAAATTTTCAGGTTTTGTCCGAGATTGAAGGATAAATGTTGTGTAAATAGGAGAGGAAGGAGGTACCCTTTTATAAGGGAGGAGAGGGGCACCTTTGGAAACCTCAAAAATATTAATTTATAATAAATAAAACCCCACATAAAAACATCAAAATATGACTCATATTAGAATATTATATGAGAAAAGTTTGTAATATCATCAACCAATAAAATTCAGTCATGTTGGGAATTTATTTTAAACATTATCAACTTGATTTATCCATATTTAATCTATTTAATTTTATTTGTGATAATAAGATACTAACTTTTAAATTTTTATAAATAATTACTTATGTATTGTGAATATTCCATAATTGGTTAAATTATGACATTTTCGACAATATAAATTTTAATTTCTAATTTCTAATTATTTTTGTGATTTTTAAACCATTTTATAATATGTTTTTTTATAAAATAACAATAGTGTCAATTTTTACACTATTCATTTATTTGAATTTAAATAAAATCCATGTTGAATATATGTTCGAAATAAAAGGTTTAATAGCTTCCTAACATGTCATAGTAATCTATAAAATTCATTTATCATACTAAATATTTCATATAATATTTATTTTAATATTTTTAAATCCATTTATTTGATATTTCAATCCATAAAATAATTTCAACATCACTATTGTGTCACCTATAATGATAATTATATAATCTCTAAAAATTCTAAATAAATTAAGATGATTTAAATAATTTTATTATATTTCTAGATACTATTAATTTTCTATGATTAATTAAGTTTTTCACTAAATTAAATTTATTATACTTATAAGATTTATGAAAGTAACATGTTGTCACTTTCTTTGGTTTTAATAATAATTAAATTATTTTCATGAAAAAAAGTCCATTAAATAAATCTAATCTGACCCTTAGGTGATATGGTTTGACTTTTAGTCATTTAATAGGATTTTTTAAGGATTTAGGGTTATTTTATAATCTTATGTTTACCCTTAATTACCAGATTTCCCTTTAACTGTAGTAAATAAAAATTACAGTAGTTACTATTCATAATGTAAAAAAAATAAAAGTAACCTATTAACATAATTTGGAGCCACGGAATCCAAATATTTAATCCATTTTTCAACATTAAAAACACAAAATTTGTAGTAATTAATTTAATATCAATCATGTTGTTTAGAAAATAGGTTTTAAAATTTAAAACATTGTCAAAGATTGAAATGATTTTACCTATGATTTCAATGTGATATTAATTCTAATGACAAACATTATATTAAATGGTAAAAATATATTCTACTTATAATTTAAAACCATTAAATATTATAATTTTTCCATATAAATTATTGCAATTAAAAAAAAGTTGTTTTTAATTAAAATATATCGTGTTTTTACTATTCATCAAAATATGAAATTTTCCAGAATAATATGAAAAATCTATCCAAAGCAAATTTTTATATCCTGATTCCAAATAATAATTTTTATTTTGTAAAATTGAACTTATAAACATGTCAAAAACTAGATTAAAAGTGGGTGTTCCATCAAAAGGTAGCAAAACTGCAATTTTTAAAAAATATTTATTTTACATGAAAAAATTTATTTTGTTCTCATACAATGTTCTAGAAAATATGTAAGATGAATAATAATGTAATAAAAATTAAAATTAATTTATTAATATTCATAACATCTAGTTTATAATATTATAATAATATATCAATTTTTAATGAAACTCGGTATTGCGTTCTACACACGCTATCGAGGAGGGTCGTGATTGCGTGTAACGCAAGCCAATCTAGTGTTGTGTGCTGTGAAAGATTCCTTTGATTTTTCATATAACATAAGTCATAAAAAATATACTTCTCATAAAATATTAGTGTGTTACATTCTACCCCCCTTAAAATGAATTTCCCCCTCAAAATTTGTCACTTCATAACAAACATATTAGGATACTGCTCCCTCATAATATCATCAAACTCCCATGCAACATCATCTAATTGGTGGTTCCACCATAAAACATTCACTAAGAGTGTGGTATTATTTCATAGATCTTTTTTTCTATGATCCAGAATCTCTATCTTCTGTTCTTCATAAGAATGATCTTGCTCCAGCAGTACAACTTCTGAGCTTAGTACATGTGTAGGATCGGGTATTTACTTTCTCTGGAGAGATACATGGAACACATCATAAACTTGAGAGAGATTCTTTGGAAGCTCCAATTGGTAAGAAACCTTCCAAAAATGATCCAGTATTTCAAAAGGACCAATATACATAGGTCTCAACTTTCCCTTCTTCCCAAATCTCATTACTCTCTTACATTGAGATATTCATAAGAACACTTTATCACCCACTTCATACTTTATGTATTTTCTTCGATTGTCGGCATAACTTTTTTGTCGACTCTTAGCTGCTCTTATATGTTGTTGAATAGATATGACCTTTTCTGCCATCTAATCAACAAGATCGAGTCCTAATTGCTTTCTTTCCCCAACTTCATCCTAGCAAGTTGGAGTCCTTCCTTTCTTTCCATAGAGGGCTTCATATGGAGCCATCTGAATACTAGAGTGAAAGTTATTATTATAAGAAAATTCTACCAATGGTATTTATTGATTCCAACCACCTTTGAAATCCATAGATCAGGCTCTTAACATATCTTCTAGAGTTTGAATTGTTCCCTCAGACTGACCGTCTGTCTGAGGATTAGATGCAGTACTGAAACTCAACTCTGTATCTAGAGTATGCTGAATACATCACCAGATCTTCGAGGTAATTCTCGGATCCCGATCAAATAGAATGGAATGTGGTACTCCATGCAATCTTATCACTTCTTTTACATATATCCTGGAAAGCTGATCCAGAGAGAAATCATCCCTAATAGCAATGAAGTGTGCTGACATCGTAAGATGATCAACTATATCCCAGATAGCATTATTGCCTTTGGATGTTTTAGGAAGTCCAGTGAAAAAGTATACAGTATTGTTTTCCCATTTCCATTCAGGTATGGGTAATGGTTATAAAATAATTTTATACTTCTATCACTCATCTTTACCTTGCTGGCAAACTAAGCATTGAGATACATATTCAGCAACATCTCTTTTCATGCCATCCCACCATGAGTAATCTATCAGGTACCTATACATCTTCATGCTTCCAGGATGAATAGATAATTAATAACTATGAGCCTCATCCAGAAGCTCCTTCTTTAATTCTAGGATGGGAGGAACACAAACCCTATTCCTGAACCTTATTATTTAATCACAATCAATGTGGAATTCAGGATTATTTCTCACATTCTTTTGTAACACTACATCTTCTTTCTGCGCCTCTTTAATCATCAAATGCATAGATGGTTGATCATTCATTTGAAAAAGATATGATTTTTCCCCTTCCATTATAATTCCAAGAACCATCCTTTGTAAATCCTTTAATATTGTATCCTTTGAGATCCACATCATGGATAAGCTAGCATGGTCTTGTCGACTTAATGCATCTGCCACCTTGTTCGCTTTCCCAGGGTGGTAATGAATTGAGCAGTCGTAATCGTTAATCAGCTCCAACCATCTTCTTTGGTGCATATTAAACTCTTTTTTTGTGAAAATATAATTCAAACTTTTATGATCAGTATAAATATTACACCATTCACCATAAAGTTAATGCCTCCAAATTGTTAATGCAATTATTACTACAACTAACTCCAAATCATGAGTTGGGTAATTTTGCTCATGGATTTCCAAATTTCGTGAGGCATAAGCTATCACCATATCATTTTGCACGAGAACACACCCCAATACCTTCTTGGATACATCTCTATAGACCACAAACCATTCTCCACTACAAGGCAGTGTGAGCATAGGTGCACTGGATAACCTTATTTTCAACTCCTTGAAATTCTCTTCACACTCCTCTATCCATACAAACATAACTCCTTTTCGAGTTAAAATGGTGAGTGGATTAGATAACCATGAAAAATCATTCACAAAACGTCGACAATATCCAGCCAGACCAAGAAAACTTTGGATCTCAGTTACTGTTGTTGGTCTCGACCATCTTTCGATAACCTCTGTTTTTGCTGGATCCACAGATATCCCTTCTTTTAAGATTATGTGACTCAAAATGGAACTTTTTGAAGCCAAAATGTACACTCGGTAAATTTGGCATAAAGATTCTCCTTTCTCAAGGTCTTCAATATAATTCTCAAGTGATCTTCATGTTACTCCTTGCACTTTGAATTGACAAGAATATCATCTAGAAAGTCAACCACAAACTGATCAAGATACTCTCTAAAGACTCTATTAATCAGATCCATGAAGATAGAAGGGGCATTAGTAAGACCAAATGGCATCACTATAAATTCATAGTGTCCATACCTTGTACGGAAATTTTTCTTTGGTATATCCTCCCCTTTGACCCATAATTGATGATACACTGAACGAAGATCAATATTGGAAAAGTATTGAGCTCCACGTAGTTGATAAAATAATTCATCAATGCATGGGAGATGATATTTGTTCTTGATAGTGATCTTTTTAAGTTCTAGATAATCAATGTAGAGTCGCATTGATCCATATTTCTTCTTAACAAACAGAACAGGTGCTCCCCAAAGTGATTCACTAGGGCGTATGAATCACATATCAAGATTCTCTTGGAGTTTCTTCTTAAATTACTACAACCCAATTGGGGTCATTCTATAAGTTATCATTGAAATAGGCGTAGCACCAGGTATGAGTTCTATTGAAAACTCAACTTCACAATTTGGTGGAAGACTTGGAAATTCCTCCGGAAAGATATCCTCAAACTCCCATACAATGGGAATATTATTTATCATGAGTTTCTCTCAATCCATTTGAGATAAATAACCTTCATTTATTGGAATCAAGAACCATAATATGGAATAAATTTCCACTGGAAGGTTATATTCATCCTTGCATCGATAGATGATAGTAGATTGATTAGGAATATTAAATGTGATTTCCATTCTTTGGAAAATAATAAGAGCACCATATAAATAATGCCAATCCATGTCAATAATCAAATAAAATTCCACTATATAAAGGATCACATGATTTTCAAGAAGCGCATTCCCACAAACTTGAATCAGAGAAGAATTTTAAGCTTTTTATGCGACTGTTGTGCCATTAGGGGTTCTCACAACTAACTCAACATCTAATTTTTGAGGTAATACAGTGATACCCTTAGAAAATTCTTCATAAATAAAAGAGTTGGTGGATCCAGAATAAAATAAAACATTTTCTACTTTGGAGTGGATGGTATGTGTACCTTTCAACACGTCGTTATCATACTCCACATCACCAATAGTAATTACATGTGACTTTCCTGTGTCTTTTGCCTTAAGAGTTTGCTGACGTCGATCATCATTCACCGCCCTTGGATTTGGGAATTGATGGGCATAATGCCCTATCTCCTTGTACTTGAATCATTGAGGTGTAGGAGGTGCATTATGTGTATCCCTTTTTTCGCATCATTAGACATCTTCTTCCCATTATTTCGAAATTCAACTGCACTATGACCTTCTTTTCCACATATAAAAAATTTACTTGTCCCTTTTAGACAATTCCCTCCATGTTTCATTCCAAAATTTCAGCATAAGGGAAAACACATCTTCTTTTATGTGTGGTCTTTATATTTTCCTTTGAATTCCATTTTCCTCTTCTTATAAAACCCATATGACTGATGTGTTACTCCAATCTCCATATCAACCTTGGGAGCACATCGAACTATTTCCTCATAGCAATAGAATTCGCTTATGGCTAACTCCATTCGAAGACTTTGTTTTAAGCCACTAAATAATCGATCGATTTTACTCTAAGGTTAGATAATAATTCTAGAAGCGTACCTTGAAAGTCATGTAAAATTTGATTCGTAGGAACCAACCGATTCATCATCCTTTGGCCTCAGTTCAAGAAACTCCTTCTCTGTCTTTTGTCGAAGAATATGAGGGAAGAACTTATTGGAAAATAAGTTCATTAACTAGTGCCATTCCATGGACCCAATTTCATCCCTTTTCCTCATATTTTTTATATGATTTCACCATTTATCAGCATCACCATCCAAACAATACACTTCTATGATGAATTTTTCATGTTCAGAACATTGTAGAACTAAAAATATCTTTTGAGTGGAATTGATCCATTCTTCTTCCACTAATGGATCAGAAGACCCACTGAATGAAGGTGGATGCTGACTCATGAAGTATTCAACAGAATGTTACCACATCTTTTGCTCATTTGGAAGCCCTGCATGATTCATAGCTTGAGATTGTTTTTTGATAGTGGCTACAAGATTTTTCATTCTATCTCCCAAAACGTTTGGTTGCTCAGAGGGATAATCATTGCATTTCCCATCACTTTCCGCATTAACACTGTTCTTTCGGGTTCAAACCATTGACTAAAACCAAGGAGAATAGTGTGAGAAACACTAATTATAACAGGAATACAACATAATAAGTTACAAAATTTCACACTTTATGTCTTATCATGGGTTATTCATGACCATTTATAAAACACTAGTGTTGTGTTCTATGCATAGAAATATCCTTAGAGTTCTTACTAAGGCTTTCACATCCTATTTTACAAAGGTTTACTATACCATTCCTCTGATACCGACTATAACAACCCATATATTACCTACATAGTTATTACATAAAAATGGATGCACACATATTAAAACATATAACAAAACCATGAAAGGACCATATAGGTATAGTGTCTTTAGAAATTGGGAAACATAAACAATTGGTTCATAAATCATTTTCGTTGTCTCCCATATATTTCATCATATCTAGAGTCCCTTTTTGGAATATCCTACTTAATATCATTCTTAATGACCTGGGGAAAGGAAAACAAAAAAAAATGGTGAGCTCAAATTCTTAGTAATGGTAAACAAATGAAATATCAATCATTTCATATTTATAAGAAAATAACATTTTGAAAATCATAACATGAAAAAGAGATCATAATATCATGTCATGGGATAATTCATAGTAATGAAAAGTAATCCCAAATAATAATAACATAAAACATAAAACATTGGGGAATACACACATAATCATAGAAAATAATTTTATATTAGTCAATACTCATTTCCAAGACTATCTTAGTCGACAAAGTCCATTTGTGAACCGATTTCACTCCCCGTTCCAGTCCTGTATCACTGAATAGGTTTTAATATCCATTCCATCCCGGTCTATATCATGATATATAAATCTTTACCCAATGCATTAGAGGGAGATATAGGTCCCACCCATATCATAATGAAACCATTCTTATGTGTTCCATAAAATCATAAATCATACATCATAGCATAACCCATGTAATAAAAATGGGATTCATAAACATCATGCCATCATAACATAATACATAAAAGAACTTCATAAAAATAATTCCATCATAATGAAATAAATGTAATAATAGGGATAGAAATAGAACCCTATATTATCTTATATGGAAAATAATTTTGATAAAACACTTGAACTCCATTCTTGAGGAAAATATCCTTTCTACTTCAAAAACATTTTTTCTTTCATAACACGTCATACAAATTTTAACTAAAAGAAGTTGATTAAAAATAAACATGAAAACATTTAAAGAAAGATTTATGGAAATATTGTTTTATTAAATAATAAATATCCATTCATGCCGTATAAGTTAAAAAACATTCTTCTCATACATTGGCCAGAAAAGTCAAAAAGTACCTCGTTCTAAAAACGACAACAGATTCCTTTCATATCTTTTACTAAAAACTCACCAAAGGGTAAAATTGGATTTAAAAAATTGTACGAGGATAGATATAATATTAACTATTGAGGAATCATAGAAGTGTATGATAAATATTCCCTAGTAATTTCTGATGTATAAACAATCTTGGATAAAAATGAGATTGCGAGATTTTCCCTTACCTTAGTTTCGATAGTCTTTGTATGTGTCTGAACCTCCTGTATAATGATTTAAATAATTTTATTGAATTATTCTAGAATCATAAACATTGTTATTATGTTCATATTCTTTTTTTCTTATTAGTAATATTTCATTTCTACTTGTTATTTGGGTGTTTATTGCTTTCTGTTCTTATGCTTGTTTTGTCGAATAAATTCATATTCCTATTTTTATGTTATATATGCCTATTTTACATAATGATATTAGTGTAATATATATCATATTTATTCATTCAATTAATTTATATAATCTTTATTCAATGAAGATCATGTAGAATGAGTCGCATCACATCGTGGAGATGGTAGGTCGTACGCACGCACGAGTGATGATATCATTCCCATTATTATATGAATGGAATTGGAGTTGATGAAAAAATATTTCAGAATCAGTATCATGTTATAATAATCATATATATTTATTACTTACACCATTGTACCCATCCATTCATGGTGGTGGTGGAAAATAGATTACACCACGACGTGGAGACTGTATTCCATACGTACACACGCGGGGTGATTTCATTTTCTGTAGGATGGATGAAAGGTAAAATAAGGTTGTTTCGTATATATAATAACATATCAATATGTGAGTGATACTGATATTATTAATTTATGGTCAAACAAATATATAATATGAAGTATAAAAAGATATAAATTGGAATTAATCGGTAAAGTATATTACCTCTTCTTTGATGCGCCTCTTCTTAACCTTCTCTTAGGGAACTAAAGATGGTCTTTGAAGAAGACCATGACCTCTATGATGTTTCTAGGGAACTGAATAAGATAAATTTGAAGCGGTTGGCCGAGAATGAATGCTCAATGTTGTGTAAAGAGGAGAGGGACGAGGTGCCCTTTTATAAGGGAGGAGAGGGGCACCTTTAGAAACCTCAAAAATTTTAATTTATAATAAATCAAAACTCACTTAAAAACATCCAAAAAAGACTCATATTAGAATAATAGATCATATTGGATTTTAATCTCATAAAACAATAAAATTTTGACATGTTGGAAATTTATTTTAAACAGTATCAACTTGGTTTATCGATATTTAATCTGTTTAATTTTATTTCTGGTAATATGATTCTAAATTTTAAATTGTTATAAATAATTACATATGTATTGTGAATTGTCCATAATTGGATAAATTATGACATTTTAGACCATTATATATTTTAATTTATAGTTTTTTAATATTTTTTTGATTTTTAATCCGTTTTATAATATGTTATTTTTATAAAATGACAATAATGCCAATTTTGACACTATTCATTTATTTGAATTTAAATAAAATCCAGACAGAAGATATGTTCGAAATAAAATATTTAATAACTTTCTAACTTGTCATAGTAATCTAGATAATTCATGTATCATATTATATAGTTCATATAATATTTTTTTCAATATTTTTAAAACCATTTATTTGATATTTCAATCCATAAAATAATTTCAACATCTTTATTGTGTCATCTTTAATAATAATTATTTAATCACAAAAAACTCTAAATAAATTCACATGATGTAGATAATGTTATTAGATTTATGGATACTATTCATGTTCTAAGATTCATTACGTTTATAACTAATGTAAATTTATTTTTCTTACAAGATTTAAGAAAGTAACATGTTGTCACTTTCATTTGTTTTAATAATAAATAAATTATTCTCATGGAAAAAAGTCTATTAAATGAATATAATCCGACCCTTAGGTTATATGGGTTGACCTTTAGTCATACAATAGGATTTTTTCAGGTTTTAGGGTAATTTTATAATCTTATGTTTACACTTAATTGCCTGATTTACCTTTAACTGCAGTAAATAAAAATTACCGTAGTTACTATTCATAATGTCAAAAAACAAAAAGTTGCCTATTAACATAATTTAGACCCATTGAATCCAAATATAGAATCCATGTTTAAAAAAAACGCATTAGTTGATGTAATTAATTTAAATTTAATCCTGTTGTCATGAAAACGGGTTTGAAAAATTAAAACATTGTCAAAGATTGAAATGATTTTACCTATGATTTCAATGTAAAATTAAAGTTAATGACATAAATTATATTAAATGGTAAAAATATATTCTATTTATTCTTTAAAACCATTCAATATTATAATTTAACCATATAAATTATTGCGATGAAAAAACGATGTTATTAATTAAAATATAGCGTGTTTTTACAATTAATCAAAATATGAATGTTACCAGAATAATATGAAAATTTTATCCAAAGAAAATTTTTATATCCTAATTCCAAAGAAGAATTTTATTTTGTCAAATTTAACTTATAAACATGTAAAAAACTAGATTTATATTGGGTGCGCCATCAAAAGGCAGCAAAAATGCATTTTTTGAAAAATACTTATTTTACCCGAAAATTTTATTTTGTTCTCATACCATTTTATTGAAAATATTTAAGATTAATAATAATGTTATAAAATTAAAAATTAAGTTAATAATATTCATTACTGCTATTTTATAGTATTATAATAATATAGCGTTGTTTATTGAATCTCGGTATTGTGTTCTACACAGGCTATCCAGAAAGGTCGTGATTGTGTGTAGTGCAAGCCAAGCTAGTGTTGTGTGCAGTGAAAGATTACTTTGATTTTTCATATATCATAAGTCATAAGAAGATATACTTATCATAAAATATCATGTTGTTACAACGTACACTAAATCATAATATTCAAGAGAATAAGAAAATCTATAAAATTTTTATTACAAATGAAATTCCATATTTGGAAAGTTGGATCAAAAACTCTCTTTTTTCTATATTATCAAAATCATGGCATGAATAATTCAACCAATAGAGGTAAAATATGGTTTTTTTGGAAATTACATATAAAATGAATAGTTAACTATAACTCATAAAGAGAGAAGATTAAAAAGAAACAAGTAAGGTTGTCATTCTTATCCTTGTCGAACACCGAAGGAATATACATCTAGAAAATTATTTCATATATATAATAATGTAATCAACACAATCAATTCTTGGATGATCATCCATATCAAAATATGAATGATATATTTTCTCATGGATAATCATCATATACTCTCTATTTATACTTGCAATTATATCGCATAAATGTTTTCTCAATTCATGTTTTTTTTACTGTGTTTTAACTCCTTGTATAAGTGTGTTTAAGACCACAGGTTGGTATTTTAATGGTATATCTTTTTTCATATCCCTTGGACCATTGTATTAAGTGATAGATTCTTGTACTCCGTTGGGATCCCAAAAAAGTGTTTTTTATTGAAAATAACCAAGTTAAAAAATTAGATCATTGGTGGAGTGGACTATGGTATTTACATAACGCAAACCACTACAAATATCTATGATTAATTTTATTTTTTAATATATCATTCTACTGCATATACTCTAATGAAATGAACTATTACGAATAAAATCCCACTTTTTTGATTCAATAAAATATTTTAGGGATATAAAAAATATAAAATACAAGTTTTTATTATATCCAATTGGATTTATATAACATTTATGTATCATTACCATTAATAATATATTCATTGAATATTGATCGTATGACAATTATAAATATAGGGGTGTAAAATATCCTTTGGAAATATACAAAGGAATTGAAGTCCTCTACCAGTATGAGCGTACCCTAGGAAGCCCATTTATCAATGCTTGTTACGGAGATAGAATTGTTTGTATTTTCCCATGACTAATCCGTTGTTTATATCCAATAACATAAGAAAAATAGATGCCAATAATTAAATAAGTTCAATCTTATTGAGATCACAACCCAAACCATTTTCTAAAAATGAACTCGTGGAGGTTCCACCATCACACCCCACACTCTTAGGTCGTATGATGGTGTATTAATGAGAAATGTATCCAAACCCTAGTAATATGAATATGTTAATTATTTTATATAAAATAAGGAATATATTTTTACCCTATCATTGTTACCTTATAAATGATTTTTATATTGATTCAATAAAATAAAAATAGTATATATGTTAAATATTAAAATTTAATTATGAAATCTATTTTTTATGAATTAATGGATCAATAAAATTGATATTTTTTTATTGAAATATCATTATTAATTATTCTAATTAAATATAAATGATCTAAAATTTTTATGAGCTCAAATTTTATATATATATGTGTTCAAAAAATGTTATTGTAAAAAACCCATTATATTCAGTAAATGTCGGTTTTTATATAAAAATTGAAAATACATATATTTAAAAACTATATAAATAAAATTAAAATTTATTTCTAATTGGAACATTAAAATTATCCAATGGTGATTTATGCATATTTTTCGGAGATAGTCAAATTTTTGGGTAAAAATTAAATACCGTATAAATATACCTTATTTATTATGCAATAAATATGATTATAAGAGATGAAATAATTAATATAAAAAATATACATGACCAAATATTTATTCCCCCTTTAAATTTTATTGTTTTCATGTTTATTTTATTTTTTTAAAAGCCATTATGAGTCCTCCAAGAGTAATAGTGTTTTTTTATTTTAAAATCATTTTTTAGGAGTTCGACACATCTCCCCATAACTAGGGGTTAAATTTTAACAATTTAGGAACCTGGAATTATAAAATAATGTAATTAAAATCCATTTGGAAATTACCATTGGAAAAACCATAGGTGGATTTTTGGATTGGGATATTTTATTATATAGAGTCCAAGACATAAATAATTATGAAATCTCACTCAATAGCTTTAGAAATCCATCCATTCCCCCCTTAATATTTAGTATCACATTTTAGAGAAGATAAATATGATAACCTACACTGCCTACAGTTCTTTCAAGGATCCATAATATTTTAATAATTCTCACATATTCCATTGGAGTCATACATTGATGAAATTTTTCTTTCGTTTATCCTCTTTCTACAAGTATCATTATTTTTTATACCTTATTTTATCATGTAATTATTTTGGGACATGTATTTTAATGTACATATTAATGTCAAATTTAAATTTAAATTAGTATATACACATTTCTCTCTCATAAATTTTGGTATGCTTCTGAAGTTACATTTTGATATTCCTTTCCAAAACATTTGTTTTGTGAATACCATCCCATTTACTATCATGGTTATTCACCTATATACACATTTTATTCTTTGATAGGGGACTTAAATGTACTTATCACAAATTCCTTGATCTTGGAATAAATTATTATGTTTACTGATTCCATTTTTTATGATCTATATGGCACTCTTAAGAATGAGGATGAATTGAATATGATCAGTGTGCACAGATAGTGCACCATTGCATTGGGTAATAGGTATTATCAAGAAAAGTCATGTTGGGATCAGGGCCTTAAATAATTACTTTATCGGTCGTTTTCATCCATGATGTCTTGGATGGTTTAACATTGACCTATATTTAAGATGCATTATTTTATGTTATAGCCACATTTCACGGTTTATGATTATCATGTTATATCATGCCTTATTATTAGTGTTCCTTTTATAATCCATTGATATGACTACATTCTAAGTTGTAATTTATTCTTAATGGTGCTCCTTTTATATTCCATTATTCAGATTTATGGTTCACCTATTTCTTATGTATTCCCTTAAGTTATCTCTTGCAGTGTAATTTCTGATGTAACATTTATATAATGTTAAGGAATTTTTCAATAAATGTGTTTTTTCCATGTTTTAATTAATTCTTAATTGTACTTAATTTACAAAATAGCCAATAAATAATGATCATTATGGAAGTATTAAGTATAATTTTATGTAATAATTCATTCTTGAATGTGAAATGAAGTGAATTTTTTTTATAGTTGGTATCATATTATAGTTTTTTTTTGTTTTTGGGATTAGGATAAAAAGAATTCGAAACTGACTTTGTGATTAGACTAATTACAAGATGAATTCCCAAAAAATATTGGTTTTTATATAGTATGTGAATTATAATGAAAATACATCCTCATCAATATATTATAGTTTTATGTTATTCTGACACAAATGTACCTACAGGTACAAACTCAAAGATAAGGATCCAAGCCTAACATGGTGTAATATGTTACATAAAAATGATCCTTACTATGCACCTAGTCTGACAGTCTCTGGGGATATGATTTTTTAAATTTATATTCTCATTATAACCCAAAATAAAAGGTATAAATAAAATGACCAAATTAATAAATTAGATGAAATAGATCGTTGATAACATAGATTGAAGACTATATACTCATAATAGATTAATATAATTTATATGTTATCCATTTACATTCATTTAATTAGTCTTTTATGTATTTAATATTTTAAAATGACAAGAACTAATTTTACATTTATACTAGTTAATTTCCTATAAAAGGAGGAATTCCGATAACAAATGTTGTGATAGAAAATGTGATGACATCCCCAAGGAGAATCTCAACATGATGAGAGATGAAATTGAATATTTGGATAAGATAACCTCTAAGATAACATTTGTTATTAACTAAAAACTGGAATATGTGGATCAACCAAAACGCCTAAAAGATAACAAGCCATAATCTAGCGATTTATATGAAAATGGCCACATACTTTCAATAGATCATCTGATTCATTAGTTGAAGAATAATGGATCAAATCCATTGAAAAGATATTCTCCATCCTTTAATGTTATAATCAATAGAATGTTCTTCATTTTGTTTATCGTAAGGAGGGAGAATATTATTAATCACAAAAATTTATCATGATTACTAAGATAATGAAAATGATCAAAAAAATGAAGAGGATGGAATTATATAATATTTTGATTAATATTTTCCGCATAGACATCATCAGAAAATGGAATGGGATTTCCTTTTAGTTAAGAAAAAAAGATGTCGTATATTTCATGTCAATCTCGGAAAACTTCACAAGTATTTCTACATACTCCATAATATTTTTTTTAACCCTCGAATGTATGGTTTTATTCATTTTCTCTCGGATAAATATTTGTCTACCATAAGCTCTTGTGATCTGAAACATTGATTTCTATGACAAAATTTTCTTTTGTTCCCTCAAATTAAAAATCGATATCAGATAAACCAAGGTTATTATGGCGATAAGAAGTGGAAATTAGAGATTAATTATTTTGTTATGTTGGATAAATCCAATGGTGAAATGAAAATTTCAGCCTCTGAAATTTCAAAGTGTTAGAAAGAAGCACATCCTAAATTGGATAATGGGAATAAAAAATAACATTAACTATGAATGATAAGTCCACCTCACCCATGTTTTCTAACAGGAGAAACCCACCAATGTGATGGAGTAAAGGAATTCACAAGTTAACCATAAACTCATTGTTTACATCTTTAATTACAATGAACTAGTGCACTTTATTAACTAGTTCACTAAGCAATGTTTTTTAAGGAAACCAACAACCACTGATGCATTAAGGGAGGCAATTTTATATCACAACCATCAAGGTGGATCTCAGAAATGAAGTGGTCATAGGTAATCGAGTTATTCAATCATGAAAAGAGAATATACAATTTTATTATATTCCCATGAACTCCTTTATATCACAAAAGGTTAGTAGAACTATTCAAACACCACCACAAATCATGATGTATTTATATCTATGAAAAGAGAAAATTGGGAATTATTTCCTCATATGAATATCACTTTTATTTTTAGTATCAACATCCCAGTGATTCTTTTCATAGTCCGTTTTGTGGAATTTTATGAAATTCTTGGCATGAAATAGTTTTCCCTATATAAATGAAATGTAAATTTTCAATAGAATAAAATCACTCTCCACATTGTGAATTTCCACTTAATTATACACAACTGACAGGAGGAAGATAAATCTTCTTCAACACCACCATCTCATGTATGGATATTATTTCCCTATTGGAAATTGTATGTCGCTCAAATGATTGAAAATAAGGATAGAATCATCCATGAAGTCATTCCTATTGTGAGGGAACACTGATGTGTTTCCCTGGGAAATTCCTTGTCTTACTCCTAGCTGAGTGGTTTATTTTTCCCTAAAATGTATCCTTGGGGAATTTCCAATATCAACTAATACATAAATAATGGATATTGTAGAACATGAAAACCAAAATATAATACTACATGAGAATATAGATAATGGTTTTATAAAACCACGTTCTTCACAATGGTGTGAACCATTTCTAATAATTTAGAAGAATGATGGGTCAATGTGACATTGCATTGAATATAATGATCTCAACCAGATGAAGATAATGAAACAATACACTTCTCCATTTATTTATGACTTATCCAATCAAATACATGGATCGCAATACTTATCTAAGGTGGATCTTCAAAGGGGATATTAAAAAGTAATTATGAAGAAAGAATATATCCCCATGGCCACATTTCATAAAAATTACTTGCACTATGAGTTTATAGGAATAACATTTACAGTCACTGATTTTCCAGAAATATTCATGGAATTGATTAACATAGTCATCATATATTACCTTGATAGATTTTTGGTAAAAAATATGGTTGATAATCTAATGTACTCACAAACAAATGAAGACCATGAGGAGCATCTAAGAACTATCCTAACGGCCATGAAAAAGGATAATCACTATGAATAGTATAAAATGTAATAGTTACGGTTGAATTATGTCTAATTCATGGGTAATATCATCATAATAAATGGGATATATGCATATCCTTTCGAGAAAAAATCAACTGATGGATGGATGACGCCAACATATGTGACAAATATTCATAGATTCTTGAGGTTAGATGGGTATTATCACTAATATATGAGATATTTATCTTTATTTTCATACTCTCTTACCACAATGACATGGATGAGAGTCATGTTTTCATGGAATGAGGAATGTGTATAATGATTTCTGTAGTTTCAAAAAAGGCTTATCACTGCCCTTGTTCTCACACTACCCACTGGTAAGAAACATTGCATAAGTTTCAGTCATTCTATGAAGAACGTATTACGATATGTGTTGATATTAATTTATTAATTCATTGAATATGCCTCAAGGTAGGTAAAAATTAAATATAAAATAGCCCACCAATGATCTAGAGTTGTGATTTGTGATTGTTGAGTTGAAAATCTAGTGACATTATCTATTTGAGGGGAAGTGTGAGATATATACTGATCATTACTACCTCAAATATATATTAACAAAGAAATATCTTAATTTTCCCTAGTGAATATGGTTATAACTCATCAGTGATTAAAACTAATTAAACCAAAACCATCATGGTAAATCATACTAATTGGAAAATTCCAAACATAGAAAGGTCCAAAAAATTCTATCATTAAAGAGAATCGAAAGGGATCTGATCTACATTGATTTGAAGATAATGGATATGGTAATAAAAAGTAATGGATCATCATAAATATTTTCACAAATGATTTTCCAACCATCTATTTTGGAAATGTTAGAGGATTCTCAATAAGATGTTGGGGAATTCAGAAGAGAGTAGAAACATGAACATGAAATCTTCAGTGATCAATTTTAATGATGAATGAATTGTGATATTTGGGTATATATTATGTGTTCCATCGAATCTTGACAAAAATAAGTAACTCGTAGATGTTGCACATAGTTATAAATTCTATATTCACCTAGGAAAAAATAAGTATTGATATCTCTAAGGGAAATACTAGTGGGAAAAAATGAAGAAACAGATCTAGGAATATACATCATCGTGCCTATTATGTTAGAATGTGAAAGCTGATAGGATAATTTATAAGGAGATTATTTGTCTATTACCAATACCGGCATGGAAATGGGAATACATAAATAGAAATTTTTTTACCGGACATCGAAATTAATGCAATGGAAACAATAATATTTGGATATTTATGGACTATCTTATAAAGACTACAAACATTATTGAGATTAAAGAGGATGTCTCACTAGATCAACAGGAACAAAAATAAATTTGAGTAGTGGTGAGGTATGATTTATTACAACTATCAATTGTGTCTAATCAATCTCAATAATTCAACTTTATGATTTGGAAAAGTCTCTAGCATGCTCTAAACCTTATGTTAAAAAAATTTATATCATATAACCATCAAAGAGATGTCTAATATGAGTATACTATACACCCACTCAAGGTAATTATAGAAATCATTATCAATGGAATTCTAATGGGGATTTTATGAACATCTTCATCTGGTTGACTTCCAATACAACAATAGTTTCCACTCAAGAATCCATAGGGATCCTTAAATATTCATTTATGGGATGGGTTCTAGAACACCTGCATGTTTGGATGTAGTTGGGAAAAAACATAGAGGTTATTAATTGATTCAGTAAATTTTGGAGAATTTTAAGACAATTCATCATCACATCAAGGATGCATATAGTTTTTAGAAGAGAAATGCTAGATATAATCGAAGATACATAGATTTTGACGTTAAGGACATGGTATTCCTCCTAATAACTCCATGGAATAAATTGACGTGATTTGAAAGAAGGGAAAGCATAGTCCAAGGTACATAATCACATTTCAGAACATTGATCTAATTGGAGAATTTTCCAGTTGACTATAACTCCCATCGACCATATCTTAATTACATGATGTAATCCATGTTGCCTTACCATTGAAGAATAATATTTCCTATGAGTAGAAACTAGTGAATATCATTGATCACAGAGACAAAACTGTATGACACAAGTTAATTCTCATAATTAATTTGTTATGGAGAAACCCAAACCCTTCATTTTCATTAAATGTAGGTTTTTTAAAGTAAAATTTCAAATTTTAGAAAATTATTTTGATTGAATGAATATTATTTACAGAATCAGAATGTCAAAATTTTTCTATGTTGATTTTTAATATTTTTATGAGATAGTTGAATTTTTCAATAAAAAGTTAATACCTTATAAATGTACCATGTGTTTTATGGAAACACATTAACCCAAGTATCTTGTATCTTTCAGGAATCCTATAAAAAGCCTTTGGTGTTTCACTTTCATATAAAGGGTTTTTCCATTATCATCTATCGTTATGCTTAATTTTTATGTTATTCCTTATATTTACAATTACATATAATGAGACGTTCCACTTTCTTGTCAATATTACTATCCTTTTCTAATATCAATGATTAGAGACAAATTTCACTCTCATCAACCAATTTTATGAATTTTGGGGTGATATTGTCATTCTACTAATATAGCACCATGATTTTCCATTCCATGTCTATTTTTTATTGAATACAATGAAATTTTTCTATACAAGGTCTTCAACATTATTAATATATAATTATTTTATTAGGAACATACATGTACTTTTTACTCATTCCTTAATTATAGAAAAAGTTATTATGTTTTCATAATATATGTTATATAATATATTTGGTTTAAATATTCATCATATTTAAATGAATATGATGGGTTCACCCAGATATAGCTCCAATTCATTGGGTAAAGGTTTGTATCACGATAGAACATGTTGGGACAAATGGTTTACCTGATTTAATAATGGGGAGTTTTCCACATGATGTATTAGTTGTTTTAGCCTTCAAAAATTTTTATGATGTAGTGTTTTATATTGTTTCATCATTTCCTATGTTATAAATCTGATTCTTTGTCATGCCTTAATATTCATGTTCCATTTATGATCAATTGATATTACTATTGTCAAATATCTACTATATTATTCATGTTATTCATTTTGTATTCCCGTAATGGGATTCTTTTCTCACCACTTTCTTACATATATCCTCAGTTTATCACATGTAATGTTAATTTGGAATTTAGTTTTTGAACAAGTTAAAGATGTTTTCAAAGAAGATGTTGTTTTCCTAGTTTTATGTTGTTATGTAATGTGTGTAATTTCCCAAAGACAGTAGTCCTATCAATATTTTTTTGATATATTATATGTAATTTGGTGTAACAAATCATTTTTAAATGCGAAATAAATAGAAGGGTTATTATATAGACACATAAGAATGGAATTTTAACATACATATCATGAAGAGGGATGTTATAAATATTGGCCGATCCATGTTTGAGAAAACATTACTAAGGTGTTCAACCAAACTATATACTGTCACTAATCCCAGAAAAGCATATCTAATCGACCTTATGTATTACATTCTTTGTACTAGACATGTATTGTTTCAGACACATGAAACAATGTCCATAATTTAATTCATAAATGATACTTTAGTGCAGAATATGAATAACATTATTCTTAATATTAGAATTATCCTCTTAGATATCTAGATGCCAATTTTTTACGATCATTTTTAAATTTGTCACAATCCATTTCCAAGGGGATTCCTTTAATACACCAAATTCAATCCAATTTATTATTTTATAATCATGGTTTTTTAATAAAATTACCTCAATCATGGGAAGACATTTAAAACTTCCATTAAACATATAATCAACCAGAAAAACCTCTATACATCGATTAATGTAATATAAAAAAACCATGTGTAACATAAAAAAGAAAAATTCTTTTATAAATGATAGGACCTTATGAAACCACCATGCATTAAACAAACTGAACCCATAGAAATATGTGGAATACAATAGAATATAATCGATCTCAATTTAGAATATAAGGGGGGATCCTATATTGGGGGGAAATAATTTAAGACACAAACCTGAATAATAAATTTTTCCAGCACATACACTAGATATCCAAGATAGTAGGGAGGTTATAATACAAGTAGGAAAAAGTAAAAAGTCGGGAGGAGGAATATGAGACACTTACATGATTATTCTTGGTTCAAAGAAGTTGAATAGAACCTAAAAATAAAACCAATATGTATGGGGGAAGGAGTATCAAATATATGTTATATCTAATGTTTTAGATTGGGAGGAAATTGATGTTTAAAGTATTTAATTCATGTTTGGGTTAAAAAGGTAATTATTTAAAATTAATATATGGGAAGAGAATCAAAATGATGTAAACACACATTCAACTTTGTGGTGTATCTCTTGAGACACTTTTATGGAAAATATCAATTGTCCATGCAATGGTTCATCACTTGGTTGGGCCAGGTGCCCACCCATAATCATGTTTCTAAGGCATAACCATCTATGTTACACCTTAGGGAACTCTGCACTGACCTCCATGGTGTAATATCCTAGGCTATAATTTATACTATACATGTTAGGATTACGATTGTTGTTTTATATATGGTTTCTAAATGATTCACATAAACAAAACAATATTCTCTACAGAATACTGATAGAGGCCACATTGTGCTATCATTAAATAGAATAGGTATATGTCTCCGTATGGCGTACCCCACAAATCTAAGATGAAACACCACTAGTAGTGAGGTTTCCTATGGAGCATCCATAATATTCATGTAATGGAATATTTATAACACAAAAAAATTAAGAGACTTCAAAAACTAATAATTCCAAATATTACAAGAACTAAGAGACTAGTATAATTATATTCACAAGAACATATTACAAAAATAAATAAATAAATAAAAGGTTCCAATAATGGAGGTGAAAAATAAATATTAAAATATTATTTAAAGAATGTGTAATATTAAAATAATAATGGTTATTTATATACATGAATTTTTAAATTGTGACAATAAATAAATGAACAATTAAATTATTTAACTCACATGAGATATTAAAATAATCATTTCATAGTCAATTTAGGCATAAAAACATTCGATTTATAAGGCCTAAATCATTTTTTTCAAAAAGAGTTAATAAATTATAATTATTTTTCCTAAAATAATATAATTTATTGTATGTTTCTATATCAAATATTATGATATATCCCCATGTTATTTCATGACCAAAATTACTACACATGACACAATTTATTACTAGCTATAGATAATATTTCATTAATTACATTATTTTTTTGACCAATCCAATATTTTAACAATATTATATCAAATGATATCCCATATATATTCATTATTACATTGAAATCTATTATTTGAATACTATAAAATCAATCAAATTTACAATTTATTCCCATTAAAACTTATTTCATATGAAAAAAAATCATTTATTTTGAGGAATAATTTTCTAAATCTCACCCTATAATACATCATGAAACTAAAATAAAATTGAATCACACCACAAATAATCCTATATAATATGAACTTGTGTGTAAATTGTATATATAAAATCTAATAATATCATATCACATAATACGATAATATATTCATCATAAAAATAGTATGAAAATATTCAGATTCCCCAGATATGATGGATTTGATAACACTTAGGGATGGGGGGAATTCCTTCTCACAAATTAACACATCCAATATGAAATTTAAATAAATTTTTTCCATTCTATTTTACCAACTCTGTGGAATATATTATTATGTTTATAAAATTTATATCTTATGGGAATAAATATGTTCTTTACTACACGTTCTTATATAGGAGTTCCCTAGACTCAGATACTAATCTATCATTTTCGAATATACCATTGATGTGATTTTTATAATATCATATTCTTTTAAAAAATAGAGTAAAAAATCTAAATATTGATATTTCATCATAGAATCAATGTGTAAAATAATAAAATGAAACTAGAAATGCATACATCAAGTATAGTGAGCTCTAACATGATAGATTATGATTGATGAAGATCAATAAGAAACAACAAACATGACATTGACACCAAGATTGAATACCACAACAATTATCCATGTACCCCATGTGGGGGACTCTACATGTAATGTCCTGGAAATTCTGTATAATTTTTTTAATTATATATAATTATTTTTAGACCATGAAATTTTCTAGCGCACGATTCCAAGGCCCGCAGTGCCCAAAATGATTCGTCGATGTTTGGTTTAGATTTAATTTGCGTGTGTAATTAGTTTTCCTAGAAATGTGGATTAACTCTTAAAATTATACTCAGATTAAAAATCTAAGGGCATTGTTGCACTCAAGATGACAGGTTTACCCTAGGCTCAACTTATGATTAGTTGGAACGATCCTCTTGTGAGAAAAACCAAAATGGAATAACCTTAAATAATATAATTAAAAAATGTTATTTTATTTTTAAATTAATTATAACTCAAAAATGGTAATTTGGAGTAAAACTCAGAGACCACTGCTGAACTCATGAGGGTATGTATTTGTTAGGAAGAAACTGACATTTTTCAGTGCAATATACTAGTGAATGTCAGTTTTTTGTTGTAAATAAAATAATTACGTGATATTTATTTTATTGTAAAATTAAATACATTTAAACTATAACTCAGAATGGAAATACGACAGTATCGTTGGGTTTTTTGGGGCATGTTTCACTTGGGTAGAGCCTAACATGGACTAGCTCAGGATGAGGGTGACTGTTAATAATATTCTGAACATTTATTTCAGGTAAGTTCAGTAAACACATGAGAGATGTTTTGTATCTTTTTAACCGGTGCTCAAAATTGAAATCAAAGGAGACCGATGAACTCATAGAATTAATATTCATTCATTAAGACCTTCACATTGATCACAGTAGGTCAAGGTTGGATGTTAGTTTTCTAGATTTTCATGTGATAGTTAAAAGAATAAAAATAAAATAAAACAACAACTTTTATTTTTATTTGAACCATCCTTTTTAAATCATTTTGGTGGGGACCAACCAAACCCCACTTTTAATTAGAGGAAACTCTTGTATTTCCCCATATTTAATGATCCAAATTTAATTTTTAATTAATAATCATAATTTAATAAGATGTATCCACACCTTTATTGAGGTTGGGAAAATTGCTGGCAAGGGGATGCTTGGGAGAGCTTTAGAAAGCATCCTACAACGAAGAATGAACCTGTGATGAATATGATGCATAAAATCAGATCGGGAGCATGCAGTGGGTGCGATGAACGTTGGAAACTTCATCAGCTTCATTGTATTCCCCATGCCATATCCAACGACCGAGGTTGGGTTTTTGAATTTCTTTGTTCTAGATTTTTCTTCTAGGTTTCATGTTTATTCCATCCTCTTGAACCGTTCGCTTTTGGTCAAACGTGGAGGGGGAGGGCCAAAAATGCCAGGCCCGATCCCTTTGTATATTTTTGTGGTATGACAGGTTGTTTGAAAATGATGTATGGTTGGTGGATGAAAAACCATGTTAAATATAGATCTAGGGAGGCATGTGTTCATGCCACAAGTAGTAGAGGAGGCTGCATCCCGTCTGCAACGGAGGATGGTGGAGGCGACCGACACCAAGGCATGTCGGGTGGAACCGGGGCAGCACACGTCTGTACCGCATGTTAGAGAGGAGGTTGTGACCCGTTGACTATGGAGGATAATGGAATGGTGGCATGGATGGTGGTGGGCCATGTGGCGAAGCGACTGTGCACGTCTGTACCGCAGGAGCTGGATACTACAGTCGCATGGTGGCCAGAGAGATCCGACTGTGGTCGGCATTCCGACCAGCCATGGTGGAGCAATGACATGCGTCCGCGCATTTTATTGGAGGGATGACCTTTCCAGCCAGTCACGTCATGCCAAGCGAGACCGTTCTAGAAGGTCCCACACGTCAGCATGTGCTAGCTAATAGGTCCATGGACCGTTTCATATACTAGTGGAATCCCCCTAGGAAGCAACTAGGGAAGGCCCTATCACATCGGACTGCACAATCCATTCAGACCATGTCCCTATTCTGCGATGAGCGGGCAACACCCAACAAGTGTCGGGCCAGTCCGTGGGGCTACGGGCCGATCCCATCGTAGTCCTGGCCACGCAGGCCAGGTCGGGCCGTGTCGGTCTGACCAGCTCGGACCAGAACCCGCACAAATCAGGCCCCAAATACTCCCTTTCTCTCTAACATGAGAATTGGGAATTCGTTTGATGAACATCAATACCACACTTGAGTTCTGGATGATGAGGGAGTATGACTAGATTGGATTGAACCCGAATCTATCCGGGCCCCCAAAATAAAAACTCTAATAACATACAGATCGGGTGTCCGATTGAAGTGACATCAGTTGTCTTGGGTCCATTATGACGTCGTGGACATTTTCGATACTTCATCATGGTATTTCATGGTAGTTGATGTATCAACTAATGGATTGAAGGGAATAACCTCCAAGAATCGGGCATTCATAGTGTGGGAACCATGTAGTGGGCTGTACCTTAGAATTCTTCAGAACCTTTGTGGGTCGGCATCTATCAAACCTATGTGGGTAAGATACTATGTGGTTCATGACACATCAATCCAATGTCGGTCTGCGCATACCGATCCTATGTGGGTAAGATCATGTGTTTCTTAGTGCTTAGCGATCCTATGTGGATCAGCGCGTACCGATCCTATGTGGTCTAGATCTTGTTTGGGTCAATGGGGGTTAGTTTCCTATCAATCTTGTGTGGGTCGGTGGGTTTAGTTTCCTATCAATGTTGGGTGGGTCAGCTGTAGTGATTTATAAAAGAATAAGATGATATACTTTACAAATAATCATATGTACATCATTACATAAGTTATACCTGATTGTTAGGTGAGTCTTTTACATGTGTGGTTCTTCAATCAATGTGGGGTTACGTGTGTGTTACTTCTACCTTCATGGTGGTACCTTTTTGATACTTCTACCTTTGAGGTATCGCTATTGTGGTGTTACATGGGTGGTACTTCACTCATTGTGGTGTTAACAATTTGTAACTTCTTGGTTTGTGTGGTTACATGTGTGGTACTTCTACCATTCTGGTATCGTCATCATGGTGATACCTGTGTGGTACTTCAAGCATGGTTATGTTACCTTTGTGGTAAATCTAGCATCGTGGTGTTACCTGTGTGGTGCTTCTACCTTTTTGGTATCATCTTCGTGGTGTTACCTATGTTGTACTTCTATATTTGTGGTGTTACCTATGTGGTACTTATAGCTTCATGGAGTTACCTATGGGGTACTTATACCATTGTGGTATCTTCTTCGTGGTGTTACATATGTGGTACTTCAATCTTCGTGGTGTTACATGTGGGGTACTTATACCTTCATGGTGTTACCTGTGTGGTACTTCTTCTTTAGTGGTTTCATCTTCGTCATGTTACATGTTTGGTACTTCTATCTTCGTGTTGTTACTTGTGTGGTACTTCTATCATTGTGGTATAACTAATGTGGTACTTCTGCCATTGTGTCATTATGTTCATGGTGTTACCTGTTTGCATCTTGTATCATTGTGTTGTTCCCCAGGTGGTACTTTTACCATCGTTGAGTTACCTTATTGGTTTTATATTCATGGTGTTACCTGTGTTATTCTACTACATTCATGGTGTTACATATGTGGTGTTCTTATGTCAAGTATGAGATGAGTATATTTTGATAACATAGGTATCTGTATTGGAAAATACTTTTGTAGTGTTGATGTCTTTCTTTGTGGTTCTACCATTGTGGAACAATAGTAGATCTATGGGTGACTTGAGGTCCCTACTGAGTATTGTTATACTCACACCTGCACTGGATTTTCCTGTACCTAGTTGTGTCTGGTGGAGATGACATACAATGTTGATCGAGGCTGAGGGAGCTAGGACTGGACGGTGCGCGTAGGTGGACCATTCGGCGTGACGTGATGCAGAGGAGACTAACGGATGTGGAGTGCTGATGAGGCGATCTGTACATACCCTATATGTAGAAACCTCAGAGGACAACCCAATATATATATTGTTTTTCCTTTTAGTTGGATTTTACATCCATCCATTCTTGTAATTTTATAGTTGGGCTCGTATTCCGACACCTTTTTACTTTCAACACACTTTTACTACAACAGTTTACAATGTGGTGGCATCTTATTGTTTTCTAGCCTAGGTTTTATTCTTGTTTTGTTCTTGGACTATGTGTATGTACTGGTAAAAAATTCAATTCCTTCCCATTTAAGGGATAATCCATCCAGTTCTATTCTCCAGCCCCTAGCCTATGGATGGTGGTCTTGGGGTTGTCACAGCACATGCCCTGAGGGACGGGTCATTACTATTTGGTATAAGAGGAGCTTGATTATATCAAAGAACTATGACTCTGATCTTTTCTATGTTGAAATAGTGTTAATTCTAATGAGTGTGGTTTTCATTTTGGGGA
This sequence comes from Viscum album, assembly GCA_963277665.1. Classification (NCBI taxonomy): domain Eukaryota; kingdom Viridiplantae; phylum Streptophyta; class Magnoliopsida; order Santalales; family Viscaceae; genus Viscum; species Viscum album. The sequence continues at coordinate 1,026,005,426 of OY728120.1, read as the reverse complement.
GTCCAGTTTCGGAGCGGCGACCAATGTTTCCAAACACTAGGACACTTAATTCTGATTTCTGACTCAACGCACAAGAAGATTGATTGCATGTTTTTTTGAAAATTTTTTCTTTTGAATTCATTGGGGTCTGATCACCAGGAATAAATTAATAACCATGGAGCACCTACTCCTTATTAGTATGATGCCCAAAACACTGCCAGCTATGATTCTCGAGAGAGTACATGATGACAGCACACCGAGCGATGAGGCTCTCGTGCGGGGTCCTCTTACTATTTTGGAACCTTTGTGTGGTATACCAGTAGCCCCACAACCTGTGGGGTTGTAGTTAAAACTGGATGTACTGGTAGAGGAAACATTTAGGATTAGTTCTGTACACGAGTTTCATCATAATATACCCCTTGGGTTCTGAGGCATGCCAGACTCACATGAAGCTTATTATTAGCCTGAGGACTTGGCTGAGAGTTCTCTAGAGCTTCTAAATCATAGGTAGGAAGACATGTAGGTAGATGAATATTCATAGAGGTTTACTGAACATTCCAGTTACTCTATGAATACAATTCATTTAGTGTTTCAGGCCTCGTACATCCAAGCACGGCGTGATTAAGGACTTATGTGCCATCTCTATTCTTCTATGAATTACTACCTTTGTTAGGGTTCTAGAGATAAACATTTCAGTTGAATGATCTTGGGCTTAGCGGATACAACCAATGAATGTTTTTTAATGGGAAATAAGGAAACTGGTGATAGTCATAGAGACATGGGTGAGTAAAATTTTTTTGGGATGAAGTGTTACGGATTGTTGATTCTTTTGGGCTTTAGATGTGGAAGCAGAGTTAGTAGAGTAGCATGAGGTTGTGTACATTTCGACATGTTACAACCCCCCCCCCCCCAATTGTGGACCCCTCCAGGCTCAGGGAGCTGGAGGACATGGGAAGATATCAGTTGCATATGGTCAAGGAGTGCGACCTAATGGCTATCGGAATGATTCAATGAACGGTCTGTGATTACTAATAGTTGTCATATTAATAGAAATAGATAGAAATTATTCCTTCTTTCCATGAATCTTTTCCAGGACTTATATTTTGCAGTTAATCCATTGAATTGACCCTCATGTCTAGAGATAACTTTGCGAGGAGACTTGATAATCACACTTATGATGATATTGTGATCTTACCTGTGAGGAAATATTTTTGTTTGGAACCTCTTGGTGGAAGTGTCGAGGCCTTATAATGTTATTTTCTGAATGGATTGGACATCAACAGTTCATAATAAGATATGATGTATTTGTAAAAAAGGTTGTCGTTTACCTACAATGTTGGAATGGGATTTTTCTTGGTTTTCAAAAAAGGAATCCCAGGCAGCACATGATAAACTCATGCATAGGAGGGTACAGATGATCACTCTTGAGATAGACATACATACCCTCATGTTAGTAGGTGTTTTGAGTTTTAATTTCCAAATAGTAGTTGAAGAGTTTGTATCACGATGCCTCACTTGTTAGCATGTGAAAACTGCTCAGGGTTGGAAGAATTCTTATGCTAATAGGAGGAGAAAGGACATGTTTTATTATGGGTCTCACCTCGACGAGGATTGTAGAGATGTGGACTGGGCGGTAAGATATCTTCAATTTTCATTAGACCTTTCTAGATTCTCATCTCTGTGGGGGAGTTGGTGTACCATATATCTCTTTCCCCACCTATGCACTAGGTGCATAATATTTTCCATGTTTATTAAATGAGCAGATTCATGCATGATCCATCACATGTAATTAACATGGGCGAGTTGTAAATTGACAATTGGGTGACTTTTACAGAGTTCCTAGTGATGTTTGAGTATCGACATGAGAAGGTCCTTGCTGGGCTATCGATACCTATGGTGTGTATTCACTGGCATCATGAAAAACTCTTGGAGAGCACATGGGGGCGGGAGGCATATATCCATGCTCAGTACCCCCATTTGTTTCCCTTTTCGATGATGTGGCATTTGGGAATGTAAAGACCATAGGTGTGGAGAATGTAATGTTCCATAAATTCAGTATAATTTTTTTAATTATATAGAATTATTTAGAGACTGCAGAATCATACATCTCATGATTCCAAGGCCCGGAGTGCCCATAATGATCCATCGAAGTTTTCTAATGATTTAATTTTCATGTGTAAGCAGCTTACATGGAAATGTGGTATAAATCATAAACGGTTACTCAGATCATAAATCTGAGGGAACTGTTGTTCACCGGATGGTGGGTTTACCCTAGGCCTAACATAATTTTAGTCGGCGTGGGCCTCCTATGAGAAAATAAAAAAATGGCATACAATAAAAAAAAATTAAATAAAGTTACTTAATTTTTCAAATGCTTGTATCTCGTAAATGACAACTCTAATTAAAAATTCAAGACCATTGCTGAACTTGTGAGGGTATGATTTTTTGAGGATGATACTAACATTGACCAGAGCCAACATCCTGTGGATATATGGTTTTTCCATAAATAAAATAAGTAAGTGATAAATATTTTATTGTAAAATTCATAACATTTAAACAGTCACTCGGATTGGAAATACAGGAGTACTGTTGGGTTCGTTGGGGTTTTTTTTACTTGGGGAGGGCCAAACCTCAACTAGCGTAGGTCGATGGTGACTGTTAATAGTTTTCCAAACTTATTTCAGGGTACATACAGTAAATGCAGAGTTGGCACTTTGTAACTTATGAACTAGTTCTTTGAATTAAAATCAGAGGACACCCTTGAACTCACAACACCGATATTCACATAAAGGGACCTTCTACTAAACTGTTGTAGGTCGAGGGTGGAAGTTTGTTTTCAGGATTTTTGTGTGGTAGTTAAAAGAATAAAAATTTTAAAAAATAGAAAAATTTATATTTATTAGAAACCTTCTTTTTGAATCTTGGTGGGGGATCACCTGGACCCCTCTTTTAATGGCATTCAACTCTTGGTTTTCTCCTAATTCAATGATCCAACTGTATTTGATTAATTAATAAACATAGTTTTTTATGTTGGAAGCCCACCATTCTTGAGGATGTGAAAATCATTTGCATGTGGATACATGTGTGAGCATTGGAGAGAATCAATCAATATAGATCAAACCTCAATTGAAGACAATTTACGAGCTCAGATCTGGATCGTGATGTGGGAGTGACGAACATCAACGTCTTCATGATATTCTTCTTCTTTCTCATGACATCTCCAACGATCGTGGTTGGGGTTCTTAATTTGGTTGTTTATTTTTGTTTTTATGGATTCATGTTGTTTCCATCCTCATGAACTGTCTGCTTTTGGTCTAACACAGAGGTGACAGCCCAAACAAACATGGCAGGATCCCTCTGCAAATTCTCCATGGTATGATGTTTTCTTCAATGGTGGTGGAAGGATGGAGGATGGCACACCATCCGGCCACATAGAACGGTGGGAGCATGCATCCACACTACAGGTAGTGAGGGAGGACACTGAATGTCAGTTGTGGCGGAGGGTGGAGGTTGTCGGCACCCTGACTGGCCATGTGGAAGAGGGGCGGCGCACGTCCGCGCTACTAGTAGCAGAAGAGGGTGCAGCCCATCGGCCGCGATGGAGAAGGGAATGGTGATCAGCATGCCGGTCGACCGTGTGGTGAAGTGGAAACACGCGTCCGCTCCACCAGATCTAGAGACCACGGTCTCTTGTCTGCGTTTGAGATCGTATGGTGGCCGGCATTCCGGCTGGCCGTGGGGGAGCAGTGGGGAGGGTCCAATCTACTGGGAGGAGGGGCGGACCATTCTGACTAGCCATGCCACACAGAACAGGACCGCTATGGCGGGTCATGTGCGCTAGCACGTGCCGATCGAACGGTCCATAGACCGTTAGAAAGACCAGGGTTGTCCACCCGTGTAGCGGATGGGGAGGGACTCGGCCCGGCGGATCACACCAGCCGAGCATGCCACACCCCATAAGGCCGCGTTGCGCGGGCCGGACAGCCCGGGTCGCATCGAGTAGGCCGCGCTCCTCGGTCCACGCTGATTGGGCCGTGCACCACAGGCCGCACCGAGCGGGCCACACACCTCGGGCCGGGACAAGCAGGCCACACCCCACACAGGCTGGGCCGAGCTGCCCCCTTTGGGGAAGAGCTGGTCTTCACGCCAGAGGGCTGAGCCCGCTGCAGTCGTACCCTCCTAAGCCGGGTTAGGATGGGTTAGTCTGACTTTCTCAGACCATATCCTGGTCCCAACGGCACTCAGATACGCATTTTTAGCCATATATTGAGAATCAGGAGTCTGTTTGATGTACCTTATGTGGTTCCCAAATCCTTGGATCGAGAAGGTCAATTTGGTATACTCCACATGTGTTTTGGATAATGTTGGTGTATCACCGGGTTGGATTAAACCTAAATACAACTGGACCTCTGAAATGGGAACTCTAATAACATAGAGGTCGGGCGTCTAGTTGACATGCCGTTAGTTGCATTTCATTCATTCTGATGTGGTTGTCTTTTTGGATACTTCTTCATGGGACTTAATGTCAGTTGAATAATCTATCGAAGGCTTGAGAAGTGGAACCTCACAGAATCAACCATGGTGAGTGCGGGAACCATGTGGCTGGATTTACATGAATTATCATCAAATCCTTTGTGGGTCAGCATCTATCCACCATGTTTGGGCCAGATCCTACGTGGCTAAATGCTCAGTGATCCTATGTGGGTCAGCACATACCGATCATGTGTGGGTCAGATCCTGTGTGGGTCAATGCTCGTCGATCCTTTGTGGGTCATGGCATACCATTCATGTGTTGTTCCGATCCTATTTGGGTCAGTAGGGGTTAATTACCTATCGATCCTGTGTGGGTCAGAGGGGGTTAATTACCTATCAATCCTATGTGGGTCTTTTGTAGTGATTTATAATAGAATTAGATGATCTATTTTATGACTAATCATCTGTACATATGTACTTACATTATAAGAGATTTTGAGGTGTGTATTTTACATGTATGGTAGATAAATCATTTTGGTGTTGCATGTGTGAGACTTCTAACTTCATGGTGTTACGTGTTTGGTACTTACACCTTTGTGGTATCGTCTTCAGGGAGGTACATGTGTTGTAATTCAATCTTTCTGGTGTATCCTATGTGGTACTTCTAGCTTCATGGTGTTACCCGTGTGGTATATCTACCATTGTGGTATCATCATCATTGTGATACCTATGTGGAACATAAATCTTTATCGTGTTACATGTGTTGTGCTTTTAGCTTCTCGGTGCTACTTGTTTGGTATTTCTACCTTTTTCGTATCATATTTGTGGTGTTACGTGTGTGGAGCTTCTGTATTCGTGGTGTTACCAGTGTGGTGCTTCTAGATTCGTGGTGTTACATGTGTGGTACTTCTAAAATTTTGGTATCATCATTGTGGTGTTGAATATATGGTACTTATATCTTCATGGAGATACCTGTCTGGCACATGTAGCTTTGTAGTGTTACATGTGTGGTACTCTTACCTCGGTGGTGCCGTCTTCATGATGTTCCCTGGGTTGTACTTCAATAATCATTGTGTTACCGTTGTGGTACTTCTATCATCATGGTGTTACTTTTGTGGTACTTCTGTCTTTGTGGTATTGTCACCATGGGGTTACCTATGTGGTACTTCTATCAATGTGGTGTAACCCGTGTGGTACTTTTACCTTTATAGAGTTCCCTTCATGGTGCTATCATCATGGGGTTACATGTGTGGTACTTTTACCTTCGTGGTGTTACCAATGTGGTTTCCTTCCCTCGTGTATGTGATGATTATATGTTGATAACTCATATATATTTGTGGGAATATACCTTAGTAGATTTGATGTATTGCTTTCTGGTTTTTCCATTGTGGAACTCTTGGAGACCTACGAGGGTCTTGGGGTCCCTACTGAGTAATGTTATACTCACCCCTGCATGGGATTTGTCTGCTTCATTTTTAGGTCTATTTTAGATGGCGTATAACACTGATATAGGCCGAAAGAGTTAGTACTAGATGGTGCTCGGATGTGGATCATTCAGTGTGTTGTGAAGCGAAAGAGACTCAGGGACGTGGAGTGCTTAGGAGGGAATCTGTACCTACCCTACAGGTAGGAACCTCAGAGAAGAACCCATTTTCAATTTTCCATATTCTTTAAGTTGTATTTTTCTTGTATTCGGTCTAGTAATTTTACTGTTGGTATTTTATTCTGGCCACTTTTTACTTTCATCACTCTTTTACTACACCAGTTTACATTGTGGTTGCATCTTATTTCATTCTATTGTGTGTGGTTTCTTCTTTTTGTGTTCTTGGACTGTGTGTCTATAATGGTTAAAAGGCAATGGCTTCCCTTTTATGGGATACACTATTCCAGTGCTACTGGCCACCCCTGGCATATGGAAAGAAGGCTTGGCGTAGTCATGGAATGGGTCCCGATGAATAGTTCCTGACACCACACATTTGAAAGGTAAGTTATCACTATAACCTCATACATAAATATTGATCCCAGAGATGAGATGTTACATAAGGTAGTGATCATCATCCTCTCACCATACCAAATAGTTCTCATCCTTTATATAGAGTCTCTTAAATTGAAGAATGTTGTCAACTGTAACTACCAATGCTTTTCGTGTAACATTATCAAGATTGACATTTATTATCATTTATTTTTTCAATATTATTTAATTTATGTCTATAATTAATTGTTTGACATCACAGAAAGGTTGATACACATTGACCATAGTGGTGGGGATGAAATATTGTGTGTTCTTATTTAAATCCCCCATCAAATATCATTCTTATTAAACACGTATACCTCCAAATACTCACCGATGGAAAAAACTAAAATGTGAACCACAAATTAGTAAATAAGGTTCACTTCCAATAAGTATGAATAAATTTATAGTGGGTTGTCTTTATTATAATCACAAAAAACATTTTTCTTGTAAAAAAGTGAATAATGGGTGGATCCTTGAAATTTATTTACAACGATAACTGAACAATTAAAATATCATATAAATATAACAAACAATTCTTGTTGAATAATAATAAATTATTAATGAAAGATCCTCTAAAACACACAACATATATTAATCTTAATTTCTTTATATTAAAATAATCTCTTGTAAGAATTCTCAATTATTCTTACTAGATATAAAAATGTTTTTTTCTCATCTCTCAAATTCTAAAAACACCATCGTTCGTCATTTTTTTCAATTTACATTTAAAAAAATGTTGCGTGAATATAATTTCCTTATTTGTAATAATATTTAATAATCCAAGAGACACTATCATTATTCTCCACTATGACATAATCCAATTAAAATCATCCTAAAGACTTGATAATTCACCCCCCATGATTGATTTGAAATACCATGGTCTCAATAACTCCAATAATGTCATAGATTCAACATATTAATGAATCATTGATCACGATGATGTATCCTATAGTGTGGAGTTCATTTCACTGGGTCATATATAATTTCTATAGTCGAGTGAATCTGAAAGTGATCACCAAGAATAATGTATTGTGTGAACCACCTCTTAAATCCTTATAAGATTCCATTTTTTATAAATTTTAATTACTATAATATGGATTTATTCTGAATATAATTCTCCCTCAAACATTATTTTGGAAATATTAGTTTTTTGGAATGATTAAAATTCTTAATGAAAGTACACCACAACATAATATCATATTCATGTCTTATTCATGAAATGGCCCCCCTAAAAAATTTACCATGTCTATAAGTCCAATGAAATTGAAATATTTCAAATGATCTACAGGATGTTATATAAAGGTCCTTGTGAAGTCCTAAGAAATAGATTACATCATACAATTCTTTTTCTGAAGTCATTCAGAAATTAGGAATTCAAATAAAATTCCATCTATAGTCATAAAAATATCATAAAGTCCTATGAAATGATTTGTGTTGTCTTAAAAACAACATGTCAATTCATAACAAATGACTTCTAAAATCATAATAAACTCTAGGTGAAGTTATATGAAATTTTGGATAACATTAGGACTAGGCCATTTTCAACTATAAAATAGAATATCTGACAATATATATGAAATAAAAAATTTAGAAAATTACTTTAGAGAATTTTTAATCCATATCCTACATTATAAAAAATCCATCCAGGAGGATAAAAACAATATGTTCAACATCATTAATATGTGAATCACCATTTTAGTTATATTCTATCTTTTGTAGTTTTATTATCATGTATGGAATATTTTGATAATTTCAATAATTTATTGTTGATTTAAAATTCTATCTAATATTTTCCACATCACTATCAAAAAATTAGTTTGAGTCTCAATCAAAAGTAATAATTCATAAAAAATCACACCTTAGTAAATATTTTAAATAAATATAACAACATTTATTAGGATTTTAAAATCTCTTAAATTGGTTTTTTGTCAATAATTCCATATTTCCATATATATATTTAATCAAAAAACCATATAGTATATATGATAAGGGTATAATCCTACTATCTAAAGGTAACATGTCATAAAATATTCATCAGTATATATCGATGAGCATGCTCGATATATAAAATTTGTGTCGTTAGATAAATTATTAATTTTTACCATTATATAAATCACATTAAATATATCACATCCTAATGAAAACCCAATAAAATAACTATTAAAATATTTTCATGATTCCCTCCTTGAAATATCAAAACATAAATTAAAATAGCTCACAAATAGGGAAAAAAGATATTATCCCAGGAGATCACATTTCCTCCAGAATGTATTAATGAAATAAAAAAATATGGACGCATGGCATTTAAATAACTCATTGAGTTGAAATTAGATGCACACAATTTTTTTATCATTATCATAACAAATTATATATATGTGGGATATTTGGGATGAATTTAAAAAACATATTATTTTTAGTGAATAAATAATATCATCAATATACATGCTTAAACATACATAATTAGAATATTTTACATTATCTCATTGTTTTTTGCCATGGTGTACTATATTGGATATTTTTATGGTTCCGTAAAACTCATTTTATTATATCCTTGAATTTGAGGATAACTTTTTTCAATATTAAATTCCTACATTAATGTCTTCATAAATATCATCTTTGTGAATTCTTGGGAATGTTAATAAAATTATAACATCAAATGCTTTACTTTAATTGATATTTTATTATATCAATTCTTATTAACACATCATTTTATATGAAAAAATAAACCAATAGATATAGATTTCATATCATCAACAACCTCCTCTAAAAAAATATATGTGAATCCTCTCATATTCAACTCACTTTTCTTCTGAGGAAGAATTCCCTAATTATATGTATTTGAGACTTATCTAAATCATATATTTTCTACCATAATATGGGATTTTTTTGAATGAGATTGATACCATGTAAAAAGGGTGATGATATAAAAATAGTTAGGACATTTTTATTTTAGGTAAATAAGATATCAAATCAATATATTAACCCATTCTCATTAATAATTCTACATTCGTCATCCTAACATAGATTTTTTCCAACCCATTTTTTAGACACTACTCCAGATTCCTGAAAATATAAATTAATTTGGGGATCCATTGAATATTTTTCTCAGAATGAAGGAATATGTTTTCTGCAGGAGAAATTCCTCCCACTCTGAGAATTTTATTTCTCCATGAATTTAAATTTCAAACAATTGTTATATGTTCCTTATAATCTCCACATAGAATATTTATTCATTATTAGAAAATATTAGGATGTCAACATACATAATAACATTGATTGATGTGGTATTGATATTTTTTACATAATATTTGTTTTATACCAACTCAATATAAATGATCATTAATTTTAGACAATCATCTCGATTAATGTACCAATTCCAATAATTTCAATTAAATATATAGAATTATTTATTTACAATATATATCTTATTACCGGTTTAATATAGTATAAATCCTTCATCACTATAGAAGAGGGAATAAATATTATTATTGTCATCTTAGGCCAGTTCCTACTAGATCTTTTATTGGGAAGGAGAGTTGGGCTATGCAGTCCTTGAAAGAATTTTTGGCCTTGGATAATCTAAATCTTAGAATGAAATATGCCAAGGTGTTGAAAACTATGAAAACTTAGTTTGGTAGATAGTTAATTCATAGGAAATAATTGCTAAAGGTGGTGGTGATGAGTATGATTTCTATGATATGTAGTTGTTTTGGACTTGTTTTATCTGCATTATGCCTTTTCTTTTACTAATAAAATGTCAAAGGCTTTCCTCTGACTGAGCGTTTCTAGTGTAAATCCATCATAATTTTCCATATACACATCTTCTTCAATAAAATAATTTTAAGAGGTTATATTAACTACTATTTATAATATTTTAAACTTACTTATTCTCAAATAAATATAATTATCCAAATAGATTCAATTATATGTAATATAGAAAATAGTTCATCAATGTTAACCACTTAAATATATTATTTAAATACACACATTACTCCAAAATTATTTGTAGACTGATCAACTTTCTCTTCCATATATTTTGGAAGGACCCATGTTTCTCCAGTCACAAAAATATTTTCATTATAATAACATTTTCTAATGAATTATTCTTCTAAATATGGTGAATATTATAATTTAATTCATAAAACCACTTTATTTTTTAATTTAAACCTCAAATATTTGAGGTTCAAAATTTGAATGTTGGATAGTGTGACCAATTATCAGAATCTTACATCTTTTTTGAACATTATGATTTCAATATATAATAACTTATTGAATGTGAACATGTTTTATCATCATTTTATTCACCCAATACGTCTTATATTCTTAATATTGAATATTAATTTGTGTTTTTATTTTTTTCATAATAATGTTTTGAACATAAAACATCATAGTAATCGTCTATAACGATTGTCTTTGTAATTAATTATTCATTTACAATGTTATTTACATCATTATAATCAATAATAATTCTCGATTTCATGTGGTAACATCTGTTGGATTTCATATTTAATGTATATCTATGGTAAATTATATCTTCATATTTTTCATCATAATCTCAACTATTTTATTTATTATTGTTTAGGTATTAATTTCATAAATCCCTAATATTTTTATATAATAATTTTTTTGAAATAAATTTTATTAGGATACATATATGTGTTTGTCCATTTGATACTTAATTTTGGAATTATTCTAGTAGTTGTGATGAATTTTAATGAGTAATACCACGAGGTGTCATGTTAGATCCTCCGTGGGTTCGGCAGCGAGGACGACCATACTTGGATCCTCGGTGGGTTTGGCAGGGAGGATGACATACTTGGATCCTTCATGGGTTCAGCAGCAAGGATGAATGTACTTGTATCCTTCGTGGGTTCATCAGTGATGACGATGGTACTTGGATCCTCTGTGGGTTCGATAGTTATGATGATTATTCTGGGATCCTCTGTAGGGTCCGACAGCGATGACTACTATTCTTGTATCCTACGTGGGTCCGACAGTATGACCTCTGTACTTGTATCCTGAGTGGGTCTGACAGAGTAGCTAGTCTTGTATCCTATGTGGGTCTGACAGCTTAGCTAGACATGTATCCTATGTGGGTCCAACAACATAGATGAATCAGTGACGAAATCTGATCATCTCTAACGCTATACGAATGATGTATACCTGTGTGAGATGAGTCTTGACTTCAATCATTATCAACAATGTGTCTTGGGTGTGATTTCCTATGTGGACGGAGTTGTGTTTTCCAGTGTGGACTAAGTAGTGATCTCTTGTGTGGACTGGGTTGTGATTTCTTGTGTGGACTGAGTTGTGTTTTTCTATGTGGACTGGGTAGTGATTTCTTGTGTGGACTGGGAAGTGTTTTCTTGTGTGTACTGGTTGAGCTTTGGCTCGAGAGTTGTAGGAAAACTGTAATTTATTACTTTGGTATATGTATGGCCATATATCTAATTAGAGTCAGTTGATACTTCATGATTGTATATTTCATTTGTGGTTTATCCTTTGTGGATTATGGGAGACTTTCGGGGGTCTCGGGGTCCCTACCGAATATCGTATACTCACCCCTACATGGGCTATGCCCGCACTACATTGTCTAGGATGTATACGAAAGACATAACTGGTCGAGGATGAGGCTTGTGGAGCTAGATAGTACTCGGAGGTGGACCACTTGGTTCGACGTACACGAAGCAGACGACTGGACCTGGGGAGATGAGGAGACTATATGCACCCACCCTTCAGGTGGGATATCCAGAGGGTGACTCAGTGTTTCTATTTTAGTTTCCGCTGTTGTACTTTCCTTTCAGTTGTATTATACTTTACATTGGGTTTGTATACTGGCAAACCAACTTTTCAGCACTTACCTTGTACCCAGTTTTACTTCGTACATACTTCACATGCGTACTCAGTTGTGTATGTTAATTCATAAAGGCAATGACTTAACATCTTTTTGGGATTTAGGCCTTTGGTGTTATTTGCCAACACCTGGCCTATGGAAGGTTGGATTGGGGTAGTCACAGAACAGGCCCCATGGATGGGTCGTGACAAATTGGTATCAGAGGAGTCGGTTCTACAGTAGAACTCAGGACTCTGATAATTTCTTCTCTGTGGAGAAATAGGGTTAAGAGTATTAAGTGTGGTGTTCTGTCCAGGAACTCCATTTTTGGTGCGGCGGCCGACGTATCCATACACCAGGACCCTGGCCTATGATTTCCAACTCATTAAATGAAAACACGGATTGTGTGTGTGTTTCCTTTATAATGTTTATTTGTGATTACTTGTCTAAGCTCACCAGGTATACTGTAATAACTGTGGTGCACCTGTTTGTTTTCCGGATATCCCCACAAAGGCAGCCAGCTAGGTTTCCTAGTAACTCATGGGATTCCATCCAACCGATCAATGAGGCTTCAATGAAAAGCCCCTTTATAGCGGAGGCACCAGCGGTACCTCTACTCGCAAGGCCACCGATACCACTATCCCCAGCAGCGGAGAGTGCACATCGCCTGAGTGCGCTGCACGAGTTTCAGTGTCGGAGGCCGCCCAGGTTCTGCAGAGAGATGGATCCTCAGGCAGTAGAGGATTGGATGGAGGCTATCATCAGAGTCTTCAAATTGGTAGGGACACCAGCGGAACTTATGGTGATCCTTGCTGCTAGTCTCCTACACGAATCAGTTGGGGGATTGTGGAGGCTGATGCTCCAGGTGAACGACAGAGCATCTATAGTTCACGGACATGGTACGAGACTCATTCTTCTGAGCCCGGACCTTTGAGTAGGGATTGAGTCATGAGATCAGAGCGTTGATGATCCCCATCAAAATCTCGACCCAAGAGTTGGTGTTGGAGAGAGCCCTTCTCATGGAGAGATTTCTCGCTGAGTAGTCACCAGCGGTGATACCCTCCGCAGCACAACACATAGCGGAGTCTTCTACAACCGGATGTAAGACAGTTGGCATAGAGGACCAAGCGGAACAGGCTATCAGATGAGAGTCCATAGGATACGGGTTTGGCTGTGCGGGGCACACGGCACAGAGCCAACCATACAAGGAGCAGGCAGTGATATGCATGCGGCAGGCATTGTCACCTGGCTCGAGACATCCCGAGCCGCCTTGCTATTGAGCAGCAGGCAGTAGAGGGACCTCCCAGGCAGAGGTTCGACCGTGGTGGTCCGCTGGGAGTAGGCGGACGTGGCAGAGGGGCTGTCCAAGCAGTAGTTGGTGAATAAAATTTCGAGGCCCTACCACCACCACCACTAGGGGGAGCACCCACACCTCAGGGAACAACTGGACATGGGAGAGCTCAGCTTGAGAAAACTAAGGCCTACAACCATAGAGCTCCGGAAGTAGATGTGAAGGAGTAGTACTAGCTCCATTCATGGAGTCTTTTGTTCATGTTGCTTCTAGCTTTGTAAATGTCATTGTTTGTGGTTGATTTTTGTCATTGTACATTGAGCTACAATAATAGGAGACACCTATCCTTGTGATGTTTGCTATCCTGTCCTTTTTGTATGGTTGATGCTAAGAGGTTCCAGTTGAAACCATTGACATAATCCTCACATGTGAGATTCCAACTAGAGGAGACCCAGTAACCACGCACTGATGCTGACAGTGTGACTCAACCCTTGGAGGTGAGAGTAATAGTTGGATCTCTTAGTAGTAGCGTCGATTCCTTACAACGTCAGCTATGACATGAAATTGTACCGTTTATGTCAGCATTGATGGTATTAGGCAAAGAATGTGGTTCATCCAGGGGGTGAGACCATATTTCTATTTTCTACAGAGGAGAAATCTCAATAGCTCTTTGTTATAACATAAACAATGAAGGGTGGATATGAGTACTTACAATTGGCTAGACTCACCCATTATTCATTGAGTGAATGGTTTATTGTTCTCTCCAACTCAATAGACTCATGTGTATCTTCTATCAGAAGGCCATGAACCTGAGACAACGGTGATTTCTTGATTTCCTCTGGGACTATGAATTCGAGATAGTTTATAATCTGGGGGAGGGGATCATTGTAGAAGATTCTCTTAGTAAAAGATTGGGCATTATGCTGTTAGGAGTAGCGAGACAGTAGCTGGCCGCATTGCAGATATCCTTCGCGGATAATGATGGAATCCACACGTGTTGAACCAGAGATGGTTTGGGCTAAGTTGGAGAAGGTTTAGATCATATAGGAGAAGATGAAGACTACACAGTGTAGGAAGAATTCCTATGCTGATAGGAGGCATAGACCACTAGATTTCAAGGATATAGACCATGTTTTTTTATGGGTCTCACCTCGATGTGGATTACAGAGATTTGGCCAGGGTGGCAAGTAATCTCTGTGCTTAATTGGGCATTTCCATGTACTCAGCAGATTAGGCGAGGTGAAGTACTGACTGGACCTTCCACCTCAGCTGTACCAGGCGCATGACGTCTTCCACGTATCTCAGCTGAGCAGATATGTGCACGAGCCGATGCATATCATCGTCCATGGGGAGCTGGACATCAATGATGGGGTGAGTTTTGCGGAGGTCCCTGTGGAGATCGAGGATCGACAAGAGCGGGGCCAACATGGGTAGTCGATTCCTGTTGTGCACATTTTATGGCATCACGGGAACCACCAGGAGAGCGTATGAGAGTGAGAGGCTCATATGAATGCTCAATACCCTCTTTTGTTTATCTAGTTTATGTTGTAGCTTTACGGGGACGTAAATCCCTGAGGTGGAAGTAATGTAACGACCAAGAAATTTCAAGTAACTTTTTTCCTTAAATACTTTGGAATTTTATGAGTCTGTGGCTTCTGACGACGCTTGCTTTCGAGGCCCGGTGAGCCCGGAATCAATTTACAAATACTTTCTCTAGTATAAATCAGGGAACGAATGAACATGTTTTTATATCTTTGGAACTGGTGCCCTGAATTGAAATCTGAGGGCACCGATAAACTCAGAGCGCCAGTAATTTCTTAAGGGTTCCATTACTGCAGTTGCGTTTTGAGCAGGGTGGATGAAATTTTTTGGGAGTTATTCCTAAAATTAAATAAAATTATGGTGGTGCACCAAATTTTATTTTTTTTATGTGGGGCCCACATGAGCCCAACATTCAACTCCCCATTTATTTCCCTGCTGTTTCCTTCGAAATTTCCCCATTAATAACTGATTTTGTTAATTACCTTGATTATGATGGAGCCTTCCTACCTCCCTAATTATTTTAACGTGCCAATAAATTAATTGAATGTCGGCATTAAATTAATTTTCACCTCATAGAATTAATATGAGTTACTCAACAATTCTATTAATTGGGGGCCTCTATTACTTTATGTGGGGGATCTCTTTGGAAAAAAAGAAAGAGTCTAGATGATTAATGGTAGGCGAACCATTCTTCAATGAAGAACACTCCCGACGATGAACATGAGGAACTTCCTCCTCGGACGCACCTCGAAGTCAAGAGCCATCATCACCTATGATAGCAACAACTCTTTCAATGAAGAAATTCTAGATCTTCGGAGAACGACGATGCGCCACCCCTTTCTATTCCTCGCGAAAAGAGAGGAGACACCGCTTAACCCTCGGCGCACTACGATGATGCCTATGATCCTTTCCCTCATGATGCCGACATTCGACATCGTTTATTGAGGTAGGGGTAATAATTTGTATATTCTTATTTTATGATAATTATACCCTTGGCATGGCGTGTATTTATTTGGTGATTCTTTGAATCACTTATGAGGTGGGTGCGGACTAATGAACAGCTCTGAACTCACCACGTCTTTGTTCATGATGTGCGGAATAAATAGGGACGACGAAGCAGTACCGAAATAGAAATTGGAAGCCTTCACAATGATGTAAGGGACCCGAGATGACCGTTGGCGTAGACGAGAGTGAAATCAGACCACCGGAATGACGTTGGTGGCCCCCGGAAGTCACCGATGGTGATGAATTGGATCCCGCGACAGCGCGGGATCCGGGGAAAACCCGGCGTCGGTCACCACGTCTACCGAACACAATGGGGGGACTTCTTCCCCCCTGCTCGGACCGTTGGCCGATCCGCGCACCCCCCGGCCGGGCCGGGGCAGGTCGCGCAGACCGGGCCGGGCCGCGCCCCGCCGGGCTGGACCCGGACCTGGGTCGGGTCGACCCAGGGGTGTTGGGCTGGTTCAGATCGGGCATAAACACCCCACTTCAGACCATTTTTGATCTTTTTAACATAAAGTGAGCTACAAACCATTGATTGATGCACCATCAGTTGCATAGGAATCCTTGGATCGAGACGGTCGTTTCGGTATATTACAATTGAGGTTTCGGAAAATATTGGGTATGGCGGGGTTGGTTCGAACCCAAAACCAACCGGGCCCTTGGAGCGGAAACGCTTATATATTAAGGACCAGACACCCGTTTGACGTGCCATCAATTGCATTGGGATACTATTGTTGCAACAGTCCTTTCGGATTCCTCCGGTTGAGGTTTAGGCGTAGTTGTAGTACGTTCGGGATGGTTAACTTAAAAACCAACCGGGCCCCTGGAGCGGAAAAAACAATAACTCTCAGACCGGGCGTCCAATCGATGCACCGTCTGTCGCGTCGGGTTACTTTTTATGAGATGGAACATTGGATTAAATCAAATCTAGACTTCGTGACCTTTTATGTATATACCCTTGGCTCGGAGTGCCGACCCTCCCGGAAATGAGCGTGCTAGGTGAGGAAACCCTATAGCTGGCTGGGACAGCGATGATGACGACTGTACCTAGATCCTCCATGGGTTCGGCAGCGAGGAAGACTATACATGGATCATTCGTGGGTTCGGTAGCAATGAAGACTGTACTTGGATCCTCCATGGGTTTGGTAGAGTGGACGACTATACTTGGATCCTCCATGGGTTTGGCAGTGAGGACGACTGTACCTGGATCCTCCGTGGGTTCGGCTGCAAGGACGACTGTACATGGATCCTCCGTGGGTTCTCCATCGATGACGACTGTACTGGGATCCTCCATAGGGCCCGACAACGATGAGTACTGTTATTGTACCCTACGTGGTCTTATAGAATGACCTCTATACTTCTATCCTGAGTGCGTCCGACTGAGTAGATGGTCTTGTATCCTATGTGGGTCTAACAGATTAGCTAGACATGTATCCTATGTGGGTCTAAAAACATAGTTGAATTAGTGACTACATATGATAATCAATAATGCTATATGAATGATGTATACCAGTGTGAGCTGTGTCTTGACTTCAATCATTATCAACGATGTTTATGGGTTGTGATTTCCTTTAGGGACTGAGTTGTGTTTTCTTGTGTGAACTGAGTTGTGGTCTCCTGTGTGGACTGGGTTGTGATTTCTAGTGTGGAATGAGTTGTGTTTTCCTGTGTGGACTGGGTAGTGACTTCCTGTATGGACTGGGTTGTGTTTTCCTGTGTGGACTGGTTGAACTTGGGCTCGAGAGTTAGAAGGGAACTGTAATTTATGAATTAGTTATATGTATGGGAATATACCTAAGTATAGTCGGTTGATACTTCGTGATTGTATCTTTCCATTGAGGTGTATCCTTCATCGATTCTGGGGTACCATCAGGGGTCTCGGGGTCCCTACTGAGTATTCTATACTCAACCCTCCACGGGCTATGGCCGCACTACATTGTGTTGGATGCAAACGACGTACATCACTGATTGAGGAGGTGGCTTGTGGAGCTGGATGGTACGCGGATATGGACCACATGGCGGGGCGCACACTGAGTGGATGGCCGGACCTGAGGAGCTGAGGAGACTATCTATACGCACCCTTCAGGTGGAATTTGCAGAGGGCGACGTAGTGTTTCTGTTTTACTTACCACTATTATACATTCCATTCAGTTGTACTATACTTTCTGTTGGGTTTGTCTACTCTCCCACTTACTTTTCAACACTTACCTTGTACCCTATTTTACATAATAATTACTTCACTTGAGTACTCGGTTGTGTATGTTAATTCATAAAGGCAATGCCTTCCCTTCTTTTTTGGATTTATTCCTTTGGTACTCGTCTCTAGCCCCTGGCCTATGGAATCCATGCTTGGGGTAGTCACGGCACGGGCCCTGAGGTCGGTTCATGACATTATTATCATATTTTTAATTTGTACTATTTTCTTAGAATTTTTTATTTTTCAGATAATAGTGCAAAATTTGGTTAAAAAAATTATTTTACTAACTAAAAGACCGTTATATTTTCAATTTAATAATGTAGTAATTGAATTATAATTTAGTAATATATCATATAAGTAGTTTAATATTAATCATCATTATAAGTGTTTTTGGTATATGTAAATATTTTGGGAATCAAAATATATGTTTATAAAAAATAGTTTTTATGAGCGAGTTGTATTTTTATATGAAATAATTAATTATATATCTATTAATTAATAGTTTTAATAAAATAATTATATTATATATTTAAAATAAAATTATAAAATTACTTATATTTTTTCTCATGAAATTAAATAGAACTAAATAATAAGCTGTAATTAAAAATTGAATTAATAAAATTTGGTTTTCATTGCGCTTTTATACTTAATTAAAATTATTGTTGTCCACATATAGAAGTTGAATATGTAAATATGTATTTTATATTTTGAATAAAAATTATTAATATAATTTAATTTTTTGGACTAAATTTTTATTCAATATTAATTCAAGAAACAATACTTTTTACTTTAATTAAGGTTAAAATAATTGTGTTGGGGCTATTAATTCAGGTGATAATGGTAGTATTTACACCAACAGAATAAAACCCTAATATGAGGGTAGAATTTCCAATTATATTAATAAAAATTTTGTTATCCTAACTTCTAATATATATTTATTAGGATCAAAATTCTCATTATATTTACAATAAATAATATAAATCATTAATGAAATTCCATATGTGACCCCCACCTATAAAAGAGATCCTCTTATCCTCCATTATTCACACATGTTATAGAATTATATCTTCAAAAATAATTTCCTAAAAACATTCATAGATCAATTCCATTATTCCTAGACTTTTTTTGATATCCTAATTAAAATCCTTAATTTCAGAATGAGTAAGCCTGGGAGGTCTCACAAAGTAGTTGTGAAGATCCTAACCAAGCTGTTCAAATTTTATTTTATTTATAATTCCTACAAAAAGATTATATTCCGAAAAATGACGAATTCAGTAATAAAAATATAATTATATGTTATTTTTATGGTGTAACTATCATTTACTACCTATTCTCTATCAAATAGAAGAAGAAAGTATCACTCATGCCTACGTATTGACTACATTCAATGTTTTATATTATTATAGATTAAATATTTATATACAATATTTATTTTAAAATAATTAATAGTTATATATTACTTCTTATTGAACACTTTTCTATTTTATCCATTGATAAATGGAAAAGCTAATCGTTCATACATATGGACGGCCACCTCAACATAGAGATGAAATTAATTTTTCATCACTGATTAATATGAATGGTTAAAATAATTATATAATGAAAATATATTTTTGTTATATAATTAATAAATTATTCATATTAAGTATCCATTATTAATGTTCAAGGAACCAAACCAATGAACAAAATTATATCAAAAAAATGAACTGGTTAACTCTCTCAATGATGATGATTACAAAAGGATATTAATGAATGGGTGATATGATGTCATAATTAAACTATATTTTGAATTAGAGTAATTATTATTCTTATATATATCAATTATTTGAAATATATTTTAATTATATTTTATTTTAGATCTTTTATTATGAATGAAACACTTGAAGGGTTTTATGATATAATCCCAATTTTAATGGAATGATTATGGTTAAAATATTTATAAAAAATTATATGATCTATGTCTCCAAAATTTTTTATTAACCTATATTTATTTCTACTTATTAACATTTTTCTTTCAATTCTCCACTCTTTATGCACTAAGGAGACCAAAATAATTTTTAATGGAAAACATGACTTGTTTTTCATTTTGATTGGGAATATTTTCACCTATTTTAATTTTTTAAATAGAATGTAATCAGAAATAATTTCTCCATAATTAAAATATGAATTAAATTAAATTTTAACAATATTTGAATTTATAAAAAAATATTAGAAATAATTTCATATAATATTCCAATTGTTGTAATTTGGACTTTTTAACAAAAAGTTAAATTCATTTTTGTTTTAAGTTACACAACATGAAACAAATTTCAGAATATAATTAATATTATTTCCTTTAAATATTAATATATTTTTCATGATATATATTTATAAAAAAATAATTTCCTTAGTATTTTTTCATAATTATTGATGATAATAAAGTGATTTCAAATGAGAAGTGTATTTTCATAATTAATGTTGTAGTGATATTTTAATGATATATTTTCTATGAAAATATCATATTATTGTTTTTATAATTTCTCAATGATATTGATTGTTTTTAAAACCATTAACATTTTCTAGATGTTATTTTGTGATGAAAATGAATTTTTTTGTAACATGTTTATATTCCAAAAGTTATGAATTTATGATATGATTAATGTTTAATGAAAATTTGGACAACATACCTACATGTTTCATTAGTTTATTGGTGATATTTTTATTACAGATTCCTCTAATTAATAGGTTAATGATAGATATTACATGAGATTATAGGTTCCTGAATGGGAAATGAAACATGTCTAGGAAAGAAATTTATCTAAAATGCTAGTTCAATGAGTGAAAATTTATGTTGGAAATAATGAAATTAGGAGTGAAACCAATCCACTATGATTATCATGGTAGTGATACGTGACTATTGAAATTATTTTCTATGAATGTGAGCATTCATATGAATTTATTCAATATTATTATTATATGTTCTCAAAAATCATGAAATATTATCGTTGACTTTACACTCTTATGTCTGTGGAAGTTTTTTTAAAATACCTTTCCTCGTGATTTAGGATTAATGATAATAGACTAATTGTGTATGATTATTGTATGTCTTGATAATTTTCTCATAATTTTATTTTTACATTATGCAAAATTTGGATAATTAATTATCATATGTTATGTTTACCATTACTGAGGAACGGAGCCCAATTTTTGTTATGTTTCCCTTCTATAGGTAATAAATAATGGTTTTCGTATGATATTTATAAGAAGGGTGTTTGTTTTAATGAAATAAATTCGAAATTATATAGATCATTTACACACATTTTCTTACATAATCATGTGTCTAATGAAACTAAAACTATAATTTCATTTATCATAAATTATTTTCAAATATATTGAATTTTATTCCAAAATGATGTAAAATTTATGTATGAATAATATTGGTAACTATACTAGGTAATAGAGGAACGATTTAGTGACATTGGGAATCTAGAATGATGAAACATTTGTGGGAACCCTTAGGATAATCATTATTATATGAGAATATCCATTGATACCAAAATGAATGGAGTGTGGATTCCCAAAAAAATAAATCCATATCATGATAATAACAAAGGATATGGTCTTAGAATATATATATGTAGTTGTTATAAACCCTATAATAATTGGTTGAGTAAGTCTCAGCTATTATTTTATTTCGTGGTTGAGGAACCCTTAAAACACATCAGGTTTGAAAATCTATGCGGATATTCATGCATTATTAATCATTTTTTATGATTTATTATATTGGAATTTTATAGTTAAGTACCATGGTTAACCAATGTTAAGTCTATAGTTTCATATATTGGAAAATATATGTCATGTTCTTGACAACTAATAATTTTTTTTATGACTTCATTATTTCACCCTATTATTTTTTAATCTCATATATTAATTTATTAATATACTCAATGGATAGTAATAGAAGAAAATGTATAAATGTCAAATGTTATAGAAAGTGAAATTATTATCCCCCATGAAACAAAATATTATTGTAGTTCATATTAAAAATCAATTTTTGACTTCATACGTAACTATCTAATGAATTTAATCCTGTTGAAATTCCAAATTATAAAAGGAAATAAAAATACAATATTGATCCATTTGTGATGAAACTGACACAACCTTATATTGTTTCACTGATCCTCTAATTTATATGAATTGGAATGGTACCATTAAATGATATTTAATTTTCTAATGTTTACAAATAATGAAAAAAATTTCATAATTATTTATTTACTATTAGTTGAAAATCAATTTTTTTGAATCAAATAAAAAATATTCCACTAGAAAAAATATACGCCACATATTGGGATGATTTTTGGGGATTATTTTTCATTTAGTATATTACTCATATTTTTTTATCAATATAAAGTATGAATAACATGAATGTATTAATAAGTGATTAAATCCATGATTTATTTTAATATGTACTTTAATCACATTCATTACATGAATCTGGATAAAAATATGATCGATCGATTCTTTAGTGGATTAAATCATGTTTCACTATTGTGTTATCATCAATATAATTTCTTATCTACATGTAAATCATTCAATGTTCTATAAAGGAATAAATGGATATTAGATCCAAACATTAATCAAATGGTTTTGATAAATACTGAAACATATAAATAAAATGATATTTCAATAAAAAAACCATGTATGAAAGTAGATTCATTTTCCATTAGTACAATCATTTTGTAAGAGGCATGGGTGTAATTTTTTAAGGGGACTCATAAAAGTTTTATTTATCAAAAGTAAGTACACTAGGAAATGAAATTCCAATATAGAAGGAAGATGTAATAAAGTTTTGAAAATTGAGAGAAATATATACATAATACATCACCCAAATTATAATTTTATAATTTTATTACGTACAGAAATTATTATAAGAAGTTCTCAAATATGAGGGTTAAATATGTTGTCTAACGTCAGCTTGCTCTTATTCCTAAAGAAAAAGGTAAATCTCATGAAATCACTATTGTTGTTATGGTGTGAGATACCAAATTTGATAAATGGAAAATTACTACCCAATATAGAAATACTAATGTAATGTTTAATTATCAATCGATCCAATATTTCATATTTGAAAAATTTTATGTAGGTATAACATCCCCACAACAAAGACTATTTGTTTTAGTGTTTGTAAAAAATCCTAATTGTTTGATCATCAGAAATTAGTCTATGAAAATTCTAAAAATGAGTTTTATGGGAATGTCCTCTTTATAAATATTGTTGTTGTTCCTCTACTTTAATTTTATGAAATTTTGAAAGGGATTCTATTCTTATATATAAATCCCATAAAAATTTCCATGGAATGTATGTTATGTTTTATATTATGAAACTATATAATTTTATATATTGTTGTGGGTATTTATGTGAACATCCAATAGAAATTACATAAATTTTATTGGTCTTTATTCCTATAAATTATAGGAATTTATCTCAAATTTTTGGGGTGAAAATAAATATTGATGATATTACAATTATATTATATTTTTTGTGTTGTATTATTGGTTGATTTTTCAACTATTCCACATAATTTTGATTTCGAGTTTTCAATAGAACTCATAATTAGTGCTACACCAATTTGAAGGAATCTATATAGAATGGACATGATTGATATAAAATAATTAATGAAGAAACACCTTGATAATCATGAAAAGATATTAATTCATCCAAGCCCATCACTATAGGGGCACCAATAATTTGTCGCAAAATAATTTTTGATAAATGAGGATCTTCATTTATAAGAAATAACCTAACATTATCATAATTAATAATATGTTTTATCTTATCAATATTTATGATTTTTTTGGATCTATTAGATTCTATTAAATGATTTATTTTAATATGTATAATATTTGTTAATGGTCAAAAGTGAATACATAAACAACAAAACATTATCTTCAATGGACGGTTACGATGAATTTATATAAATTCAATTTTTTATAAAATATTTCACAACTATTGAATTGGATATATTTAATGGAGTCCTTAAAGATTAGCATTAAAAATTTGTGGTAGACCATATTTATGATATTGTTATATATTAATATATAAAGTTATTGAATGATGAAAAATTTTGGAATGTACCAAAGACACTAATAAAAAATGTTTTTATAAAAAATTACAGTGTGAATTTTTGCAACAAACCATTATATTTTTTGATCATATAATCTCTATAATTGGAACATCGATGCATCCATAAAAGTAAAATGTTATTGAAAACATTCATAAAATTAAAAATATGACTGAAATATATTATATTCTTCGATTGGGAGGATATTATTGATTATATGTAAGGGATTTACCATTGGTGAATAATCTAATATATATGAATACTTGATATATAATTAGGTTACTTTGGGCTTGTGAGTGTGAGGAAAATATCATGGAACAAAATAGAAAGTTATATTAATGAAATTTTTCTCAAACTACCCTATATTAAATAATGGGTTGCGATATAATGTGATTCATAAACTAATGTTTTGTGGGTTTTTCATTATTTAAAAATGTGTGACACATATACATATAGTAAAGGTTTAAGGTTTATATTCATCCAAAAAATAGTCTAATATGCTTCATATAATATGGTTGGAGTTGATTAATGATAATAATTTCTCAATACACTACCTCAAATAGAAAGCTAACAAATTTTTTGATTCATTGAGTTGAATGGATTATGAAAGATTATATAAGATGAGGATCACAAGTGATCCAATACATATGTTTATGAGATGGATGGACATTGAAATAAAGACATAATGGGAGAAATATTATCTTTCTAGAATTATTTCTCAACAATTTATTCATGTAATTATTAAAGAGGATAAAAAGTGGTTATGGATATGTGCAAGATGGTAATTAGTTTTACCGATCCCAATATTGATTATGATGGAAGGATTTGGTTGAGGAACCAAGTATGTGCCCCAACAATACCAAACCTGAAGAATAAAATGATGTAAGAAGAGATATCTCAATATTGTCTAATCATCTTGGGTGTATAAAGGTGTTTATAGATCTCAAACTATAATTCATGTGGGATAACATAAATAGGGTTATTTATGGACACATATCTTAGTTATTGGTATTTTAGTATGAAATGGAAAGGATACTTATGTATTAGGGGTTGGTATAATAATTACTCACACCTTAATGGAAATTGGAATACATCATCACATATTACATTTTTGGACTCATAAAGTATTTAAGGGTCGTAATTCTATTTGGATTATTGTTGATCACCAAAAAAATTCAGTTCACATAATTACGGTTTGATAGGTATTTATATTGATCATATTTATGTGAAATATATTAAAAAATTGGTACGTTATTATATGGTACCATATTCTATTTTATCAAATCGAGATCGGAGTTTACAATGATTTGTAGGATAATATTTCCTGAAATTATTGATAAGTGTTATGTTAGACTACAACTCATCATATATAGGTATATAAACATTATATGAAGACTATTTATAACATGGCCGATATTTTGAAATAATTTTATCTATATTTAGAATGTGTTTGGTATCAACAACTTCTTATAGTTGAGTTTTCATAATACAATATATTTGACTAGGGAATTGACATTTTCCTTTATATGGACATATATATATTGGAGTTTAGAACTAAAATATAATGTGGTAAATTTGGTGAAATAAATCTGTTGGGACTTGAGTAAGACGAGTTAATGGTAGAGAAGGTTAAATCCATTCTAGAGAATATCAAGGTAGATTAGAGTAAACATATGATTTATTATTATAATCTCCATCAATAACTGAATTCAATATTTTTTAGTATTTTCATATAAATATTACCACGGAAGAAGGTGAGTAGATTTAAGAATTAGGAAATTCTATTCAATGTTAAACCAGTCCCATTAAGACTCTTTATCAAGTATGGATTGATACTTATCTCTTGGTACTCCCAATAAACTAATCTCATTCTTATAACGGGTTCCATGTTGCTATTATATTGATTTACATACCTAAAACATCAAGTGTAGTAAACATGGATGTTATACCATTAGATCATGATAACTTCTATGAATAAAAACTTATATATTTCTATTATCTAGGCAATAATGTTATATATAACATGATAACCAATCTTGATAAATCTAATTGGATGAATAAAAAATTTAAGGCAGATATATGGGATCCAAGGATGTGATTATTATATATATCATCAATTTAATACAAATGTAATGAAATTTTATTGTTGAAACTAATTCTAATGTTTGGGAAATTAAATTCCGCAAGATTTTATATATATTTCATTTGAAATAAAATTTGTTGTTTTCAATAACATTCCTTACTCTCATCCCTGAATCTATATAAAGCATCATATAATAAAACATATTAAATTATTTATTCTATTCAATGGTACAAATAATTATAAACACTTCTCAAAAATAATTATAAATGTTTTATTAATGTAATTTTATAATTTAATGATTTCTAAATAACTTCACAATTTCTAGTACTTCCATTTTATGATAAATAAATATATTTTATTAAAAAAGTGTTTCTATAACCTATTACCTATGAACAATATTATTACATTATTTATTAATTTATTTTTTCTGTAAATGAATATCATGTTTAAAATAATAATTTCAATTTTTTATCAGGGGGAATTTGATTGGAAATATATTTATTTTCTTGTTATTACTAATGGTTGTAATATGTTTTGAAAAAATTTATTTATTTTCAATTAAATTCCAATTTATGTTTTTTATTATATATATATATATAAATATATAGAATTTTACTCTATAAATTATAAATAATATAAATAAATAAATATCAATAATCATTATATATTATTTTTATATAAGTTACTTGTTTGGGATTAAATCACATTTTTTAAAAGAAAAAAATTTATGAATGAAATGTGTTATTATCTTAAAAAAATAATTTATAAAATATTAATTAATTATTTTAATTATATTTATAGAGTATATATTTAGTATATTATTATAACATTCATTTTAATGGAATTATATTTTGAGTAATGGAAGTAAAATAATTTTTACTCCTATAAAATATTTTCTTAAAACAAGTTTTCATTACATTATTCTCTCTAATTTGAAAATAAATTCATTCCTTAATATTAATTGATTATATTAAAATGGATTCATTATAATTTGATACTTTTATCCTTATTATTTTACATATTGAAATGTAATAATATTAAAATTTTGTGAAAACAAGTAAGTTTAAAACAGGTTTACTTGTGGGGTTATACTATGAGATATCAGTAGGAATTCCACCCACACCAATAAAATTATCATTTATTAATGATATATCATACTTATATATACTTTAAAATAAAATCCATGTAAATGTGGAGCATTATTCCCTGGGATGTTCCTTTAAATCATTGAATTCTTTTATAAAATTTTATGTGTGTTTCTCCAATCACTTTTAATAAAGAACATACTATACTATAACATTATATACCTTTGATACATGTATCATTGAAAATAAATATTATAAAAACTTATAGTAATCAATCCATTTATCACAGGTCTTTTGATCTTGATTAATGATTGTTATTTTTTCTCATAAGTAGTTAACCAAATTTGGTATTTCAAACAACAGTTATAGATATAAACCAAACTCAATCAATTTTATATTTTATATAAAATCATATAAATATATTTCATCTATAAAAAATGATGAATAAAGTGTCATAAATATGATTATATTATATTATAATAATGTTAAAATCATTTACAAACATTTCTCAATTTAATGGGAGATGAATATATTGCCCGTGCATATCTGTAGACAACCACTCCATGTGGAAATACAACTCATTTTCTACTACACTCATTATTGGATAGTAATTTAGATAGTTTTAATATTTATTTATGATATTTATATTAAAAAACATTATTTTTGAATATAAATTTAATATTACCTTTATTTTATTTCATCTTATTAAAATGGAAATGTCACTCAGGTGTACGTACAAACTACCATCATCATGTAGTAGTGTAATTATTTTTTCATCACCACTTTATAAATGTTAATAATTTTTTATATATTAAATATATATGGTATTTATATAATTAAAAATATTATGGATATTAAATAATAATGATCAATGTGTAGGTATAAATGTAACCTATCTAAAACATAATGGGAAAATGATGTAGTTATCACATAAAATAATGATGATAAATAATTATTGATAATGAATGGGTGATAAGATGTTATAAGTAAACCACGTATAGTATTATAGGAAATATGAATTGTTATTATATTTCTTATATATATTATAATTTATTATATACGAGTTTATATCAACTTTGAAGAATGATGTACTTTATATAAGGTTTTTATATTATAATCTATTTTTTCCTGGATTGTTCTTGTTCAAAATTTTCTAGAATAAATTATAAAGATTATATCTCCAAAAATATATATATTATTCTTAAATTGTTATTAATTATATTAAAGCGGACCCATTCATTTAAAACTAATTATCTACTCAAGTTACTAATGATATATTTTTAGGAACATAAACGTTGTTTTTTCATATCAGTTTGGAATCTTCTATTCCGTGTCAATATTTTATTTAAATCAATGTATTCAATGTTTTGAATATTATACCAAGATTATTTAGATTAATGTTTAAAAAATTAAAATTAAATTATCACGAATTAAAAATATTTTTTTAATCATTTTATAAACATGTTACATTTTTGTTTTTTCCGAAAATACAAAAAATAATTTTTAACATTTTCATCATGAAGGAAATTATATGGAATCATAAATCAAATTTTAATTAATTGGTATTTTATAATTTTTTAAAAATAAATCATTTCCTTATTATTTTGGAATTTTTTTAGATTTGAAAATTTTTATTTAAAAGGAAATTGATATTTTCCTCTAGAAATATTCAATTGATATTTGAGAGTATTTTTTATCTAAAAAAACATCCAATGGTGTTTATTATAATTTTTTATGAATAATATTCATTAATACCACTTTTATTACTTATATGTATTTTTATTTATTATGTTGGTGAAATATTCAAGAAACTTGTACAATTTATAATGTTTATGAATTTATGATATGGTGAATGTTTTCAAATATCATAGAACATGTTTCATTGGTTTTCATTATGTGACGGGTGGGCCCAGAATTATATTTCCATCCACATAAATGGGTAAACAATGATAAATCAAGATATAATAGAGAAAATAATGGAAAGTGAATCATATTCATAAGGGAATATTTTTAATAATATACTCTTGGGACTTACCCTTCATTAATTAAATGATGGAATGGGGTATGAAACTAATAGACAATCATTGTGTTAATTGAACAATTAAAGGATTTTCAATGTATATATGAATTTGTAAATATATTTATCATGATTATTATATTATTTCATGGATCATGAATTATTATTAACGATTCATCACCGTTGGGACTAAGGTACTTTGTTTGCAAAATCCTTATTCAATGTTTTCTGTTTAAATATCAATGATTGATTTGGTAAGGTTATCATAAGTGTTTATCATGTTCTCCTAACATTATTCTTAACTTATTCTCAATTATGATCATTTATTTATATCTAATATTTTTACACTTACTAAGAATCTAGAAACACCCTTTCTCCTGTTTCTTTTCCAAGTATTATATAGAATGTTTTTATGTGTGATATTTTTTCCAAGTGTACTAGTTATGGAGAACAAAATAAAAAATAATATAGATATATTATAAACTAGTTGTTTAGGTGTATACATACTGAAATAATCTAAAAATAAATTACTATCAGGTTTTTATTATTGTGAAATTTATTTAATATTCATCTAAAATGATGTAATGATTATTTATATAATTTAAGGGTTGAAATTTTTTTTTCCATGATGGCTATGAGATGTATCTCACTTGATCATTATCCCAAGGATATAGGATGCATCAACTATGTTTTTCCATGTAATGAATTTAATTAACCATGTATTACCTATATTTTAGACATTCAGTTAGTTTAAAATAATTTATATGTTATAGATATACAATAGTAGGAAAATGATATCATTCCATCAAGACTTATTAAAGACAAAAGATTCACATTTATTCTATTTGAAATCAAATTATGTTATATAATCATCAAAAAGAACATTATATGATTGTAATTCCTATTTTTAACTGTATAGAGATATCTATATCATTTATTTTTTTTATTTACTCCCTGATATTAAGAGGCACGAGTTTGAGTCATAAAAAATCTACAACAAAATTCCATATTTGAAAAGTTCTGTTGACATCAATTTTCTAAATTTCATATTAATGGATGGTTACAATTATATGTACTAATTTGTGGGATTTTAGCATCAATATTAGTTTAAAAGTTTCTGTTATATATTTTAATGAAATTTGTTTAAATCCCTTCACATCAACTCATTATTTATAGGTATTTAATCTATAATCCATTTCCATGTTTTTCTTGAATACTCATTTTTCCCAATGGGTTCTACATCAAGTGGAGTGTCTACCAAAACCAAAACATGATTTGGATACATGCATTTTTTTTAATAGTTCATGTTTTCTTACCATTCATTAGAATAATTGATATCTAACACATCATTAATGGTTATAGTTTTGTCATTCTACAGGATTAATTATTCAAATAATTCAGTGACAAGAAAACCATATTATTATGGTGATCAAACCTATTTTTAGAGTTATAAATAACTCAATTATTGGGAACACCATTTGATCATACTTTATCTGGTAGATATTATTATTATTATAACTATTGTACATCTATAATATCAACTTCATTGATGTCAGTATGTATCCCACTCATTCCCTTATAAATTTATTCCCTTTTTTAGGAATACAGAAAGTTTTTCCACAATAACTATTATTTCTAATTGGTTATATTTTAAATAACCTTTATAATATTAATGAATACTTATAAATTTTAACTTTAGGATTTTCCAATCTAATTTATAAATTGGTAGATTATTAATAAAATGTTCACATCACTTTATAATTATGTAGGATAAAATTGTTATATTTTCTTAAAATTACTCATATACAATACTATATGTATCATTTTTTGGTACTCATTAAATTGAATATTCCATTTTTTGAAATTCATATCACCGAACGATATGTTAAGTGTTCTCTTTCTCATCATTGATCTAACTATGTCAATAATGCTCTGATTCCACCATTAAATATCAAAACTCAACTAGCTTGTACATAGAGCAGTCAGTTATTATACTATCACATAATCCATTATATGATTAATAAATTCATGATTTAAGTACTCTCGACCTTAGTTTGAGAAGAGTTCCTAAATTTTGGTACCAACAGGGTATTTTACGTCATTATACATTCCTTAAACATCTAAATGGACTCTAATTTATTCCCCATTAACGAGATATGTCTATTCATGATATAATAATCAATAAAAGTATGCACTTATGAAATACCATCATATTTTTCTAATATAAATAGACTAAATAAATTATAATAAATTACTTCAATTAGTTCAGTTTCCAATACCCCTTTCTTAGAAAAGGGTTATTTAGTCAGCTTCCATTGTAAACAAGTGTGACATATGTCTAGGGGTCATAACTCATTATAGTATAAATACCATGAATTATGAAATTTCTTGTACATTGTTCATAACTTTATGCCTAAGAATATTGATTCATTTGAGGATAGTATATGGGTCATTGTTTCTGGTTTATTCATCACCTTCAGTAATTTGGTTTTTTTCATTTATTTAAATGTATTCCATTACAATGGTCTTAAAAACTATAACATGTGTCATCATTAAAAAATATAAAACATTTTTATGAAATCATGAAATAAGATCCCTTTGATTCTAAACCTGACATTGTAATTATATGACGGTTAACTAATATAAAATAATGCTAATTTTTAAAATACAAGAACCAAACCATGTGAAAATTATAGATGATAATATATTACTACAATGGCTGCAAGTCACTTAAAAATTATGGTGTGAAGATCCATCTCACCCTTATAAATCATTTGGAAACCACTTGGATTATATATAATAATACCAATGTTTATGGAAAATTCTTTATAAAATACCCAATAATTAGATAAAAAATATTATTGTTAATCGTAAACATACCCAAGGTAAAATCAACACCTAACTTCATTTTTTCATATATAAAATTCATTATCAAATGTCACTTGTTTACACATAATATGAAGAACACATCCTTCTTGATTCTCCCCATTTGGATCATTGGAATCATGGAATGATTTTGTTTCAGTGTTTTCATAGTGCGTTTCAAATTCATCCTTATATACTTAACTATTATCTTTATATTCACCATAAATAATAATGATTTGGTGTTATTTATATCATTATAAACGCGGTGAACCATAGAAAATAGTTTTTGGAGTGACTTATTCATGTAATTAATGTTAAAATTAAATGTTAATTTTCAGAAGCTTATTATAAAATATGTAAGGATGAGGATATCTATTTGTGATTTTTTTAATCTAAACCCAAGGGATTCAACTCTCTCAATGCACCCAACCATCTGAATTAAATATGATACATAATGATTTCTTGAGATAGACTATATAATATAATATTATTCATATTTGATATATTTTCTTCCATGATATATCTTAATATTACTCATGGGGATGATATAAAAAATTGTAGGCATCTTAATCCATATGAATTTATCGTAGTATACTATACATCGATGAAAACCTAATACATTGTACATCCATTTTATCATCTACGTGCCTCAAATATTTAACTATTTCTACATCTCTCTACATTAAAGGTTCTGATTAGCATGAGGACTCTCACACATAAATATTACACTCCTAAATAGTATTATGCACATGATCTTGTGCCCCTCCTGTATGTTGTAAACTATATAGATATTCATGTT
This sequence comes from Viscum album, assembly GCA_963277665.1. Lineage (NCBI taxonomy): Eukaryota > Viridiplantae > Streptophyta > Magnoliopsida > Santalales > Viscaceae > Viscum > Viscum album. The sequence goes on along the minus strand of OY728120.1, from coordinate 1,025,972,143 downwards.
ATGTAATTTAGATCACAGTTATATAAACTAATTTTTTTGTTTTCCAATTCCTCAACGAAAAAAATCATAGCTGTTTGAACATTATCAGGACAATTGATTATATGTTATCAGTTGAGGAAATCATTAAATGTCCCCCACTATGTTTTCTCTAGTCTATTATCCCCCACTAATTAATTAAGAATTCCCAATAAAATAATTATTAATGATATAAGGATCCTCAAAACATCTACTCATAGTTTCACCTAGGTCTATTCCATTAGATGAGTTTCAAAGCATGATAGAGGCTGTCAAACAATGTATACTCATGGAACTGTGATTAATTGAGTAAAGTTCCAACATAAAGCAATAATTACCATTTTTTACTCGTAATATGAAATATAATGTGGAAACAATCTATTTATGAATAATTATTTTCTGAAATATTTAGTTTTTTTACTGGTTGGGAAAATATCCTCATTTGTTATAATAGAAAAGAAATGACCACTTTAACTGGGTAGAGGGAGGCCCATTTTAATACCTGAAGGCTCAGTGCGAATTTATTAAATTACATGGCCCATATTCCCTTTTTTTGGAAAAAATCCCATTATATTTGTTTTTTTAGGTGTATGCAACATTGAAAATTTAATACATTGTTTTTCAATTTTATTTTACATGGTAGATGGTTTAGTCATGACCACCCACTTCATTATTATTCATCTAACTTTTTCTAATCCCACATAATTTTGAATATTTTTTATACATATATTTTTTAATTAGGTAGAATATTTACATAGTTGTAAAACACTATTTCCAACACCTAAATCCAACTTTAAATATTGGTTCACCGAAAACATCACCTTCCATGTGCCTATAGGTTATGTTACTATTTATATTTATATATATTTATTCTTAAAATATTAAAATAACAAAATCATTTTTTATTATGTTGATAACATTATAATTCTCTATCATTCCCATTCATGAATGGATATAATCTGGTTTCAGTGTAATGACATCGTCAAAATCCTTCTACATAAATTTCATTTACATTAAATATTTTTCTTGGGTCAAACCTTAATTTAATAAATTTGATAAAGATATTTATTTTTGAGGATCCTAGCATATGAGAATATATTTTTATTTAATTTTATTTTCATTTAATTGGTGCAACAACATCATCCCTGGTGATGCATAGAACTATCAAAATCATAGGATCTTCTGTGAATTATGTATCAAAGAGTTTATATAAAACAATTAATTTTCTCAATTTAATGTGATATTGTAATATTATAATAATTCATGAAAATTTATTAATGTAACCAGGGGGTAAATCTAACTATATTTTTCAAATTCCATTTGAATGAATATGGAAATTTCGATTGTCGATATTAGGGTACTACAACAGAGATTTGATAAAGCCTTTAATAACCCAATGACCACCACCGTGTAGTTCCTTTGATAAAAATGGTGTTCTTGGATCAATTTCTTGAAAGAAGAACATCTATCTCTATGATTTTGGTGGGATGAGATAGGGGATGTAAAATTATAGTAGTTTTATAGTCCCTTAAAAAATATATTCATCGTTCATATGTTTTGGAGTTAAAACACTCAAAAATTTGCACGACCCACCCGTATACAAAAACCATTATAAAATATATAATAAATCATTATATCCAATTACTTATTTCATATACATCATTTTTATATGTGTTAGTTACTTGTAGTATAATTAATATATTACAAGATAAAAGTGATATGTTATCTTGACTCAGTATTCCCATAAATATTAATAATCATTGAATATTAAAATATTTATTGTTCATTAAATATTTCTCCAATGTATTTTTAAAATTAATTTTAAATAAATTGAATGAAAATATTCAGTTCCAAATATTTTATATCAGGATAATATTGAAATAATTTTTTCCTCGGTGATCTTTCATGACCTGGCATATATAAACCCCCTTTATAGGCCCCACATAGTTCTACACTCCTATTAATTATAATAGGACTAGAATATTGAATATGTAAGGTCCTAGTTCCAGGTGCTGCCAATAGGTTCCCTCTACCCATTTGGTCACATGGGCTCATTTTTATTTCCCCAATGCCAGAGGTTTCCGACTAGCATTGAGGGCCTTGGGTGTGATAGTGGGGAATCTATGTCCACATTAGCAGAGTAAAGATTCAAAAATAAACATCTAACAATAACTAAAGAAATAATAATATGAAATAAGAAAACAACGGACGACTGATAGAAAAAAATAGAAGAAGAAAAAAAATAAATGATGTGTGATACATATTTCTAGGAAAACAACCAAACATGTCACAATTCTAGAATAAAGTACTAAAATAAAGTAAAATAGAAAACAAGAAACTCTAGTAGGATAACAAGCCTCATCTTAGTTCCATATTCTCTTGCTCCACGACTGTCATGTACCTGATGTAGAAGGGCTCATTGCCTTATCTATACCTACAACATTGATTTCTTTTTGGACCCTAAAGCATGACCCAAAAAAGGTTTGTTTCGAATCCTATTAGGAAACCCCCCAATGATATGCTCCTTACAGTCAGTGAATATATATGTCAGGCATTAAGAAAATTGATGCAATAAAAAATAAAGTACCCTAAAGTAAACATCCCTATAGTTTCAATTACATTCACTAAAATTTATCAATATAGTCATCCAAACACTATTAAAATAACTTATCATTGATGTTCTCATAGCCTATCCCCTCTGGTTCATCCAATAAAAATAATTTAACAAATACTATCCGAGGAAGTAGTCACCGTCAACTCCCCATATTGTCTTATGTTATTAAATAATCTCTAAGGAAGTACTCGCCATAATTTCTTCATATAGCCTTTTAATAGTAACTGTAAATTGTCTGAGGAAGCACTCAACGTCAATTCCTAATGTGGTATTGTAACATATCTATATAAACACGGTGGGAGTAAAAAACATCAATCCCCCCTTATGGTTTCACTACAATTTAATTATAATAGACACTCTTGGAAATCCCTCATGATCAATTTCCCATAGGGTCTCACTACAACAGGTTCTCACAGCCCTATGTAAAGCAATCATGCACAAGCGATGTTCAACCGCCTAAGTAATCCAAAAAGTATGACTTGGAAAATTTGATACATGGCATTCTACAACATATTAGATAAATAATCACTGGAACCTAACAGATCTAGGAATGGAAAACAAAAATCCTAACAGGAAAGGCTATACTAAATGATCAAGATAAACATGCATGGGAAAACACATCAATATCATTTAAATTAGCTATATTCACAAATAGGAACCCATATTCAAACAGACAAGGCATAGTTAGAAACAACATGGTTAAATTCCTTCAACACACAATACCTCGTACGAGCTTATTGGGATCTTTGGCACATATTAATCAGAGGCTAACTTTGGAAAGGCCCAAACCATCTACCTTAGGGTTGTATGGATGATATAAGTTATCCTCAGGCCTTGAATTTCCCTATAACTTGATAGATCTATAGAAATGCTAAAAACGTTCAACTGAGGATATCCCATGAAACAAGAGAATTCAAGAAGCATGGCTCTAGAATAATGGAGAGATTATCTTGGCGATTCTAATGCAATTGACAACGGTTGATTCAAAGAATTGATGGGGAATTATGGGATCTGAGAAGATTCATGTTGTACAATAGCTCCTGGATGAGAGTGGTTGAGAACATGTGTGTTCTATCAATTATATGTGACCCCAGTCTGTTTATTGAAATAAAAAGAAAGTACAAAACATGTTAATTAAAATTACATGGCATGTACATTATTTAACCGGCCCCCACATTAGGTAGTCTCCAGGTCACCCCACACGGCTCTATACTCAGCCATTACATGACTATCACACAACTACCCACAGTAACCAGGTACACGGAGTGTACATATATGTTCACTTCAGGTACTAAATAATTTTCCAAGAACTCTTATTATTCTCTAAAAGAAGGAATACTATCTAAAAAGTTGATCTGGTTTCCTACAAACCTCCCCCCGTAATGAAATTTCCCCCAAAAATACCCTAGAAATGCAGGGTAGAAGAAGAATCCTCCTAAAGCTCCATCCAATGTGATCTTACATTGGACTCCCTCTCCTAGGTCTTTTCTGGTACTCTCATGTGCTGCTATTGCACTCAACCTAGAGGAACAGAATGGCCACAATGTACCTTCTCACATCAATCCACAATCCAGATATGATTCTCCTCGAATGAGGCATCCACCTCTCAATCAACCTCATCAGGTTGAAAACATGAGATGGGTCTGAGATGCAACATTAGAGCTGAGAAATATGAAAGAAATAATGTATAAATTGATACCTCTAAGCAAACTGCAACCGATAGAAAACATTCCCGACTCTCTTCAAAATATCAAACAGCCCGATGAATCTTTGTGAAAGCTTACCCAATATCATAATCTGTATGCTTCCCAACCTTGGTGTGACATGAAGAAAAAAATGATCTCCAACACTGAACACTACATTTCATCTCCATCAAGCAGCATAATACATTTATCTTGAATGTGTCGTAACCATCCTCTTCCAAATCAACAATGTCTGCTCTGTGGTCTACTGGAAAACAAGAGGGCCCAAAATAGATGCCTCCCCTACCTCCAGCCAACAAAAGGGTGATCGACATGTCCTGCCTTATTGAGCCTCATAAGATTTCATCTAAATAGTTTCATGAGAACATAAATTTTATGAAAACTCCACGGGAGGTTTGTGCTTCTCCCATGAACCTCTAAAAATTATGCATACATGTTTGAATCATTTTATCAAGCAACTAAATCATGCACATGGACTGGACATCTATTTGGGGATGGTATAATGTAATCAGAAGTACCTATGTGCCCAATGCACTCTATAGTCCCTACAAGACCTGAGAAGTAAAACATGTGTCCCTTTCTAAAACAATTGAGAGTCAAACCCCATGTAGTTGTATAATCTCTCAAATTTACAACCTCCATAGCTATTCAACACTAATGTTATCCTTGATTGGATAGAGTGATAAACCATCGTGAGTCTGTCAATGAACCCATACATCATCATTCTCTCAAGGTGACCACGATAAACCTATCATAAAATCCATCACGACATCATTCCACTTCATCTCGAGAATGGGTACCTGCTTAAAAATCCATACTGGTCGCTAATGCTCCGCCTTCACCTACTGAAAGGTGGAACACCTCAATAAAAAACATGGGAATATCACTCTCATTATTAATGGACACCAATAATGATAGTGTATATCATGATACATCTTGGTGACACCTGGATGATCTGCCAATATTGTGGAATGAAATTCCCACATCAGCTCCTCACATTTGTCTGATGGAACCCACACGCACCCATGAAAACACAATATCTCATCCTCACCATGACCATCCTGGAATAATGTCTTAACATGAAACACATTCCCATAGTGATAGGACTTTAGATTCAGATTGATTCCTCATTCGCACATCATAATGTGTAGTAGAAGAAACAACAATAGAAGAAAGAAAATTATTCCCCTATATATTGTGCACCTCCAAATGCATCATTGATAACAAACCCATAAGATGATACTCACTACTAGCCTCCAGAACTGCCTAAATCTGATTCCTTCTACTCAACGCATCGGCCACTGTGTTGCCTTTCTGGAGCATGTAGACAAACTCATAGTCAAAGGACTGAAGGTAGTCGGACCACCATTACTGCTTCAGATTTAGATAGCAATGAGTGAAGATATATTTGAGACTTTTATGGTTGGTTAAAACCACAAAATGATCACCCAACAAGTAATGTCTCCAAAATTGTAAAGCATGAACAACTATATCAAACTCGAGAACATTCATTAGGTAATTCATCTCATGTGTCCCCAACTGCTGAGACCCATATGCAAAGACTCATTCTCCGGGCATTAGCAATATTTCAAGCATGAAAACCTGATGCATTAGAGTAAACATTATTGCTCTTTCCTAGATCTGGTGAAACTAATATTGATGCTGAATTCAACCTCCTTTTCAGCTCTTGAATGGATGACTCACAAGAATCTGACCACAAGAACATCACACCCTTCTAAGTCAGGCCCGTCAGTGGTTCTGCTATGTATGAAATGTCTTGTATGAAACATATGTAGTAATCATCCATCCCTAGACAACTTCATACCTCAGATATGTTCCTTAGTTTCCCCACATAGAAAACTTCTCTCACATTATCCAGGTGTAATGATACTCCTATCTCTGAGATATTATGACCCAAGAAGTGAATTTGGACCATCCAAAAGTGGCATTTTGAGATTTTATCATATAACTAATGCTTTATCATTATACTCAAAATGATCTCAAGATGGGTATCATGGTAATGTAGAGTGTGAGAGTACACCATTATCTCATCCATGAAAACTACCACTAATGAATCTAAGTACAGAAGGAACACTAGGTTCATTAATGCCATGAGAAATGCAGGAACATTAGTGAGACAAAATGTCATAAACATGTACTCATGCAGAAAATACCTTCTCCAAAAGGATATAAGAGGTATATCGTATTTTTTAACACACAAATGATGGTAAACGGATCTCATTTATATCATTGAGAACACATGGGCTCCTCAAAGATGATAAAAGAGACCATCAATCCTCGGAAAGGGATATGTGTTCTTGGATATCAACTAGTTCAGCTTCCAATAATACACACAAAGTCAGAGGTACCATCTTCATTCTTTGCAAACAAGACTGGAGAACCCCAAGGAGAAGTATTTGGTAAGAAAAAACTCATTTCTTGAAACTCATTCAACTTCTTCATGAGATGCTGTAACAATGGGTTTTCCATCATATAATGAGTAATGGACACTGGTGCTGCTCTTGGAACCAGCTCAATAGAAAATTCTACCTCTCGATCTAGAATAAAACTTGAAAAGTACTCTGGATTGACTTCTCTGAAATGATAAACAACTGAGGGAAAAGTCCATATTAGAAGTCCCCTAGTCATTAATATATCATATTTAAATCTGATCTATAACTCTTCCCGACCCATGATGCTCATCTCCCACTCTGCTTCCCTGGACATCCCACTCAGCGTTATAAAGAAACATACTGCCATCTGGAGACGTAAAACTCACCCTGAAGTGGTATTAATTAACAATAGTTTGGATGGGAACATAGCAGTCCATTCCAAGGATGAAATCATACCCTGTTATCAATATAATATATATTTCCCATAATATGTGACAACCACCAACCTCAATAGAGAACTCCTTACACAGATGTACATTAGCTGTCCTAGTCCCCAACGGATTGTCTAACGTCAATATATCATCATATTAAAAGATACAAAGCCCATGTCTCTCTAAAATAACAAAAAATATAATGATTTAGGAAGAGCCTATCTCAAAAAGAGTATATGATTAAACTGAAGAATCTAGGATCATATCTCGTACTGTAGATGATCTGGGATTCTTCTTCTGCTAGATCTACTCCACTGCAAATCTGTAACTTACAATGTGGTCTTGTGATCCTATCTGGCCACCCTGAGTTGATCCATCATGTTGTCTCTAAAATCCATTTGGCTAACAACCATGTCTATGACCACCACCTCTACCAAAACTGCTAGAAGAACTCCAGTTCCCATACTGTTGAGAAACTAGTGGTGATGATCCTGGAAGAGGAGTTATAGAGGAACCCCTTCTAGAAGCTGCTGGTGAGAAAAACTGAAAGAATAACTGTAGATGACCCATCTTACCACCATATTGGCACCCCACTAGGAATCTCAATTTATGTGGCCTCATATGCCTTACCTTCCCACACTGGTTTCATACCAGCTGGTTACCTAAAGGTGTATCCCATCTAGTCAGATCTGTACATGTAGAATCCCTACGATGCTTCCTAGAATCAGCCAGAGATATACCAACTCTGGATGCAAAACCAGCTTGGCTTGCAGATCCAAAATCCTTCATATTGTACTCTATGATATTCACCTAGTTTACTATAGAAGATATCATCATCATCCTAAAGATGTTCACCTAAGATCATATGGAATTCCAGAGACCATCCTAAAACATACTCGCTAGGAATAAATCATCTCCACCTAGAAAGGGTGTAAAGTGTTGAAACTATGTAATGCGAGAAGAATACTCCATGACTGAAAGAGAATTCGGATCCAATCTCATGAACTCTCGTACACGATCAGACCTCAAAGATTCTGGGTATGTGAAATCATAGAAGGTACGCAGAACCTCATCCCAAAAAAAACTGTGCTGGTGTCCCACCTGTGAGATCCCATCCCACATTCTCTTAGAGGAATCAAAAATCTTATAAGGAAAATGATTCTCCCTCCTCTTGGGAGACCTCTCTAGATGCTAGAATATAGAATGTATGCCTTCTAACCATGGAATTAAAGCTTGAGGTTCTCCTGACCCTGAGATAGTGGGAGGATGCAGCTTCTGGAAAACCCTCTTCAATTCAGCCATAGACATGGCAGGATGCAGTGATCCCTGTATGGTCAGCATGAACATCATAAAGCCCTATCAGAATTGCTCATAAACACATATATCTATAATGGAGGGTGGTTCCATGACTGGAACCACATGAGGATCTACTGGTAGTCCCTGTTTGGCCATGTCTACTGTCTGACCACTTCCCTAAAACTGGTTTACAACCGGAGGACGTCCCGGTGGAATGAATCTGCAAGGGCACACTCAAACCATTGATTAAGATTAACAAGGACTGAAACATTATTTTTTAAGAAGGGGTCAAGAGAAAGAAATAATTATGATTTTTAAAAAAAATGTGTACACAGCATGTATAACACCTACATGGCTTATTACCTTAAGCCTTCACATGGGCATGTAATTGTTCCAACCCAGGTCTTGTGAGACCCCATATACATGGCGTGATGCCCTAACACACACTATATACTTGAATCATTTTCCCCTTCCGGAGTTACCTTAAATGGCTAAGCTACAAGGTTCTCATAGAACAGGACTACACAACCGCTTAGTTCTAGATACTGCATGTACTAGATGAACTTCAATGACCCGTATTGTTTGTCACACGGTCGGTTACATGGTTCGCCCTACACGGCATGTCTCAAATGCACACGACATGTAGCTTTTGACTTTTTATACACCCGTGTTATTAGTCCCATGGTTGGTTACATAGTCTCTACAAAAAAATGTACAACCGGTACACGACATGACCGCCCAAATATTTTCTCAACCCCGTGTCTCTGCCCATATGACTAGTAACCAAATTATAGACTACAAGATGTATATGTATATACATGGTGTGTACTTAAGAAAAATAGTTCATTACATAAGAGAAGGACACATGTCGTGTATTCAATATTACACGCAATGTATTATAGGTATTTTCAGACAGTAAGCCTCAGAAATTACTCTGAGACCCCATAAAAAACTGAAACCACATTAAAGTGAAATAATCTAATCCGTGAGGGCCCAAATTACCCTCAAATCAATGCTTGGCATCATATACATGATACATAAAAGGAAAAAAAGGCAATGATCCACCAAATTCCAATCCATGAGATCCCATAACATAAAATGAACAATGTTTTGTAATTCATACAATCAAACCCTTACAAAATCAATACAATATCGAAAATCAGTTATTCTATAAAGAAATTTATCCCAACAACCTGTATATCTAACACAACATCTATCACGTCAACATGAATTCGTTAATGCATCCTATATGCAACGGTAGGAATACATGACATGTGATTTCAATCAAGTGACTATATGATGCATTAGATTCCATACCATATTCTCATCAGGATGCAACCAAAATTGAACATCATTGATATCAATGATAACAACACAATATATTTTAATAACACAATTGTGGAAATAAAATCAACTATAAAATTGAAAAACTGGATAAAGTTTCAATAACCTAGGTAAATTGGATTTTCCATGTGCACAGGTTAGCGACTCCTAGAAAAAAAAAATTCATCTACCTTTTTCATCATATACTTGAATATAGGCTCAAAACAGTAAGTCATATTGAAAATAAACTACTCTGATACTACTTTGTAACATCCTTGTTTTGGGTTCCTCCCATCAGTGCCTTTTAACTGGTTGGTCTCATAGCCTCATAGACATTTCCCCAAATAGTAGAGGCTGATGACTATCTGTGAGAGTGTTGGGTGTGATAGAGGGGAAACTATTCCCTCATTTCAGTGTAACGAAGCGAAAATAAACAGAAAATAATAGCGGATGCAGTAATAACATGAAATATGTAATAATCAGAAAAATGGAAGAAATAATCCACTAAATCACATATATAATTGATGCATGATATATTTGTCATTAAAAATATAATGTCACAATTCCGGAATACACTTCTAAAAAAAGAAAAAAATAAAACAAGAATCTTTAGCAGTATCAAAAGACTTAACATGGTCCCATACTCTCCAGATCCACAGTAGTCAAGTACCTGATGTTGAAGGGTACTTGCCCTTATTTATACCTGCATAAATATAGTCAGTTAAGGACCAAAAGATTATCCCAAATAGGGTGTGAGATTATTCCATGAAGGAAGCCACTCAAAGATATTTTCCTAAATGTTAGGGAATATGTTTTGAAGGCAATATGAAAAATGAATTAATAAACAAGGTAGAACTCCAATGTAAAAAGTCCTACAGTATCAATTATATTCATTTCCATTTAAAAAATTAGTCAACCTAATACAATTATAGGAAACCCTATGGGATGTTCTCCCATCCTATCCCATATGATTCATCCAACAAAAAAAGTATCAACGTTTCTTTAAGGAAGCACACGCCGTCAACTCCCACTATAGTTTTTTCTAATCAAAGACTCTCCAAGGAAGCAGTCACCATCAATTCCCCCTATTGTTTTTTAACAATAACGATAAAAACTCTGAGGAAGAACTTTATTTCAATCCCACTTGTGGTCTCATAGCATAACCTTTGACACTCTGAAAGAGCACACAACATTAATCCCTCCTTATGGTCACGCTTCCTGATATTTATAATTGACACTATGGGAATGCCATCAATGTCAATTTCCACTATGGGATTACTATACCAGGTTCTCGAAGCCTCGTGTAATGAAATAATGCACAAATAATGTTTAATAGCCAATGAAATCCTAAAAGTATTACATGGCTTAATTGCTAAAAGGCATGACACAATATATTAGATAAATAATCAATACAACCTAACAACACAAGGAATGGAAATCAAAAAGGTTAACTTGAAAGGCTAGACCAAACGGTCAAAATAAAAAATCATTGGAAAACACAACCAAATCATTGAAATTATCTCTATTCACAAAAAACAACATATATTCAATCATACAAGGAATAACATGAATTAATTGGGTTTAAATCCCTAAACATGCAATACCACAATCAGGGTATTGGGGAAATTTTCCCATATAAATCAAAGACTAAATATTGAAAGGAATAAACCACCTACCTCATCATTTTATGGATGATATTTGTGATCCGCATTCCTTGAATCTCCCTACAGTTTGGTAGATATAAAATACACAAAAAATGTTCAACCGATGATATCTTGTGATAGAGGAGAAATCCGGAAACAAGGCTCTAGAAGAAGGGAGAGCATACTGTTGTGATTACAACTCAAACTATGGTGGTCAATTTAGAGAATGGATGGAGAATCAAGGGGTATGAGAAGATTTGTTACATACCATCGCTCCTGGATGAGACTAGTCGAGAAGAAGTGAGTTCTGTCAATTAGACACGACCCCAGTTCGTTTACTGGAAAACAATATACTGTGTGTTCATAAAAAGTAAACAGATTTTACTTTCCTTAACTAACCCCCACTTTAGATGGTCTCATGTCACCACACATGGCCATTTTCTCAGCCGTTAAACAACTAGAACACGGCTACCCACAACTACTGGTAGAACGACATGTACTTATATGTACACATTATGTAGTCATGAAATTTTTAGAAACTTGTGTTTTTCTAAAAATAAACCTGAAAAAAGTCATACCTGATAGGTTGACACGATTTCTTATAGAATATGTTATGAGTGAGTCCCTCTATTCCATTATTATGATAAAAATGAATTATATTCATATACTATGAGTGGTGTATAGAAATCCTTCAAGACCACTAATTATATAAGGAATATTTATGACAATGATAACATCCTTTGAACACAAATGATAAGATATGATCTATTTTTTTTATAATACCTAATAAATAATTACACATAAATTGTGTCACCATCATCCCTTACATTATTATTTTTCGACCCTATTGGATAGACATACCTTCACCTACCGTGGCCATTATTTTTGTTACAGTAGTAACGTCCCAATCAAGGAGGACAATGAAATAACATCCTCTCAAATGAATCAAATAAATTATTGTTTAACCAACCAATTTCAAATCACCTATGGTAAACCCCTATAGTAGTACCATCCCCTAACATATATATCATGATTTTAATATTATATTATAGGAAATATTAAATTATATGCAGATAAAAATACAATATTAAGAGGCAATTACGTGTGTTTGTATGTACGAACTACCAATGAAACATGAAACAAGTGGTGCTAATATTTGTTATTTATTCATCATGATCTAATCTACAAAAAATTACCATGTGTGAATTTAATGAGAAAAAGTCTCAATTCATATGATCAGTCAATGCCTAAGAGTCAAATATAAACTATATCAAATTATCATGATATATTTGGACCATATGACATATGTTTATGATTACAATCATGGAATATATATCTTCCTATTATATATTCAGAAATACTATAAAAATATTGACATGATACGAAATATATTTATATTACCAAAATAATATTAACATAAAAGTATCAATAAAACTATGGTAATAATGACATTTTTATATAGGAAAATTTATAAAATGCAGTATAAAAAATTTCACAAGAGAGTTTGGTCTTTCTCACCTTCATATAATCACACAGACCAAATCAAATAAAGAAGAACTAAGAAGAGTATCTCATATATTCTTACTGCAAGATTTAGCCTGTATATATGAATGTCTAGTAGTAGTATCCAAGAACTCCTTTATAGGCACTTTATGGTCCATGTAATTAATTAATTTTAAAATGAAATGTTCCAAAAGTGTTCTGGGGTGATTCCCACAAGTAATAGTTGGTATGAAAAGATTATTTTGTTAACTAGGGAGAGAAATTCACATATTGGAAATGAATAAACATATAACTGTGTTATACCACATGTAAATTTCTAGGATGTTTTTATTGTTATCCCTATGTGTCCATCTATTAACATCATGAACTAGTACACATCATGAAATCATTACACATTGTGTAATTCCATTTTTCTACTCTGGACTATTTGATTGACTTTGTTTCTTTAGTTTATTCCATGTATGTTCTCCATGACTATCCTTAAAAATCATATGTTATGCCGCATCACATCACTCATAGCTCAAAGTGTCTTTTATCTAAAAATTATAAATATTTTTTTTTTCATATTCCATGAATCATTTTATCTTTCCATAAAAAATATAAAACAAGTAAAATTTTCTACAATTATAATGAATTATCAATTAAATAAATCAATTATTACATCAATATACAATAAAATTTATGCATGATATAAAAATATCAAATTCCCCCACACATAAATTCATACTTTTAATCACTGATGGAATCTTAACATACATCAAATGAAATTCACCATTACAAGCTTCAATTAAATTTTGAATAAATGAAATTGATTAAATGAAAAGTTAAATGTTAATGAATCATGATTATATAATAATTTAATCAATCATTTTTCAAATAATACAAATTAACCATATATTTTACTTTATCCTTTCAAAATAGCCAATCCTTTTCTACCATCCATTTTCATATTTCAATTCATTATTAAAACATATTCCATTTTCAATTTACCTCACATGAATGTTTCCGCTCATCATCAAGGTATGAATGTATATAATTATGGAAATACTTCCAGAACATGTAAAATACCCTTGGATTTCAATGAAACTAGCATATTCACCGTGTAATGATAAAATATGAAGTAATCATGAGGGCATCACTATATAGGATCAAATGATTCTTAGGCTTATTGTTGGTACGTAAATGATGTAAATCATGTATGTCGAAAAAATCACCTTGACCGAAAAAGTACATTGCATGATAATTAAATATAGACATATTAAATTCTCCCCTTCCACTAGTATCTTAAAGTAGGATCGTAAAGTGATGAAATTCTATAAATGAAACACCCAATTTTTTTATTTTTCATTTATTTTTTAAAAATAGTGATCAGGACAATTAGGGCATCCAACACTAAACCCAAAATGAAATTATCCTCACACTACCAGTAATAGTTATAACAAGAACACTGGGCAAGTATATGATGATTTATTACTTTTTCATGACACTGCCATTTTTTTCCCTAGAGGGCGTGTGTCAAATAAAATGAATGTGCACTCCAAAATTCTCATGTAATTTTTCCCACAATTCATAATTAATAAATGTTTATCACATCAACCAATCGTCATTTCCCGCAGTCTTATTTTTGAAAATCATTGAATAATATTTAAAGGAACGTATCGATGGAATAAAAGATTGGAGAATATATTATTTCCAAAAAAGGGTATTCATAGATTGTACAAGCATAAAATGAATTAATCTAATGTTGGTATTATAATAAGGGATAAGAAAAACAACGTCTCAGACAATTTAAAAGTTATTTCGGTCTGTTATAACATTGATAAGAAGAAAACAATTTTATATAAAAAATGTGGGAGTTTCTGAAGATATATACTATAGAAAGTGTGAAAATTGTTGAATAAGTACATGTGTTAGGAATGAGATGAATGTTTATAAATATTCATTCAATGTAAATATATAATAATAGTTATATCAGTGAATTAAAATATAAAAAATTAATGTAATGTAAAATACTCTGAAAATACTCATTTATAATGATTAATATGATCCTCTAAATCAGGATTTTTAATATCTTAATCTAAATTATTTTCAATAATATTTATTTTCCCCATAATTCTCATTCAATTTTATTTAAAACGAAATTAATATTTTATTTAATTATAATTATTCTTTGTAGTTTATGTGTCATTGATTAGTTTAGTAAAAATGAATAAAATTTGGACAATGAAATTATAAATTAATGCTCAAAAAATATAGTATGTGAAATAATATAGGAAAAGTTATTAATTGAAAGTCTTACTCCCCATAAAAGTAATTTCATCAAATGTGGTTCGTATAGGTTATGCATGTACCTTCTAACAATGTGTCATTTTATTGTATCTACATTTTATTCACATTACCCCTTTTAACAAATAATGTCATGATAGTCTAAAAAGATAAAAATAAACAAGTTAAATAACTTTTAATTATAAATTAAATTTAAAATATTTTGAGTGAGAACATACACACCTTTAAAAATAGAAAAAAAAAGAAAATAATAATGACATGATTCCTCTCAAAATCAAAATAATTTATCATTGTTGCATTGACATTACATCCATTAGAATCAGCTCATGTGATGGATGATTAAAATTTTGTACTTCTTTGGAGTCCATAAAATTTCATAGTTGTGTTATTTTCATGTTGGTAGACCATAGATTTTTCCCTCAATAACACGATTCTATTAGATAGTAGTACATTTTTTATATCCATTTGACTGACCCACTATCTATTCAATAATCTTGATGAATTATAAGGATTTTTATGTACCATTCAGGCATGTTTTCCTTATTCAAATTTAATGGTGTTGGTTGCACCTCTTGTTACACTAGTTTTCCTCTTTTTCTTATCTTTCTATTTTTTTAGGAACATCTTGGTAAACAGTATCAAACTCATGTACCTCATCAATCTCATTGACATCATCTAAATTGGGTGTATTTTATTTTCCAAACTAATTATCCACCCACCAATAATAGTTCTTCATTTCTTAGTGGAAGTTTAAATTTAATTTACCTCCTCTAACTCGTAGACAATGTATTCCAATTTGAACGTCAATATGTGCATTCCCTATGGCTAAAAATAGTCTTCCATAAATATATGGATTTCACTTTTCCTATATATAAATCAATAGGATGTTTAAGGGGGAATACAAAATTATATACTTTTATTAGGATATCTTCTATGTATCCACTTGGGTATTTCACTTCAATAAAAATAGAAGTAAAATTGTATTATCCCTTCCATTAAATCCCATACTATTTAATTCTATATACGTAATGACAGTGAAACTCAAACCAATGTAACAAAATTTTTTTCCTCATGTTCGAGGTCTGACAAATAAATTTATTTAAATAATTCCTGGATCACATTGCAAATTAGGTATGTCCTTAGATTCCACTAATGAAAACTCCCATGTTAGTGGAATAGTTCTAATTTCTTCTTGAATCAATTTTTTTATGACAATATATTTCCTGGATTTATCATATTCAATCATGTGAAAAGATAATCTATAAAATCTATATTAATATGAAAAATTTATATTTTTTTTCAAAATTTACAGTTTTGCACATTGTTTTTTACTTTTAATATTCAATCTAGAGAAGTATATATTCTCCTGTAGATGTGTTTTGCTTCATATTCATCCACTTATCAATTTATATTTTCATCTTCTTCATATCTATCCATATGTGGTATTTTTAAAAATTCTATACAACTTCCTTTTGTTTTTATCCCACTTCTATGTTGTAAAAAAATCAAAAAAAAAACATATCGGCGTACTTTTGGGCATCCTAGAAGTATTCCTCTTCATCTATCCCTATTATGTTCAACAATATTCCCATCATATAGCTCTATATTAATTAACATGACCTTTTCGATAGATTCTACTAAATTTATTTATTTTTATACATCCTTGGAAGTATTCAAGAATATTACCACTGTCTCATCGAATGTATATAACTGGGTCATCAGTGCGGTCCCATTGGCATATTTTTATAGGTATTCTTGTTGTCTTTTTTGATGTCCATTACTTTGATTTTGGGATATACATCCATTAAAGTTATTAACAAAACTGAAATTAGCATAATATTCATTTTATATATTCATACCTTGGGTGTTTGGCTGTTGTCCTAACATGATGTCCATCTTCATAGTTAATTAATTTAGTTTTTCAAACATATGGGTAATTTCCTTTTTGATTTCATGAATTAAATTTCCTTGTGTAACTTCTCCTGTCCATAAGAAACTATTACTCACCATCTCATCCAACAAGTTATAAATCACATCAGGTGACTTATTCATTGATGATCCTCTAGATAAAATTACAATAGTTTTCTTGCTTTCCTGTGAAAAACCCTTACTGAATGTTTGGATAAGAATTCATTGGCCTATTATATAATGGGGTTATTTTCATGTCATATCCGTAAAACATACCCATGAATAATACAATGACATTTCATGAAATATAAAATAGTTAATAATTTTTAACCATATTTCCATTTAATTTGTAGTGGTCATGATAAAAGTAAAAAAATTAGTTATAATATGAAGAATAAATTGCTAAAAATTTAACACATGAATAAAATAGATCAATACAATGTAACCTTAATTGTTTAATTACAATAATCAAGAATAAATCAGGTTCACCCCTCATTATAATGGTGAGATAATACTAGGTAAGGATTAAATAAAAATAAATTATAATGAAAATAGTGAAGAACTATGAAAATGGCGTCACAGATTCTTACTCCACGATTATGACTCGAGATAAGAATGTCTAATAGTAGTATCACATCACTCCATATATAGTATTTTTATGGGATTTGGAATTATTTAATCTATAATGTAATGGTCTAATGTAGGTTTTTGTGAGTCTCGTGTCAAATATTTGGTCAAATAATGAATATTTGGTGAACCTGGTTGAAAAATTCCTTTATGTGAAATTATACAACTTGTAAGTGGGTTACACCTTGTGTAAAATTCAAAGATGTTTTTATTTTCATCATTCTTGGTCCTTATTTTTAACACATGCACAACTACATGTCATTTAATAGTTACATGACATATAATTGAATTCCTTTTACTCCGAAAGTAATTTTTCACTTGAGTATTAATTTTTGTCCCCTGAAAGTGCTCTGTGATCATCCTTAAAAATTTGGTGTCATGTCGCTTCACATTATTCATAGAAAAAAGTTTATTATATATATAATAAATTCACATATTTTTGTTCTTATCCCTATAATAATTTAATCATTCCATAAAAATAGAAAACATGTAAAATTTTCCATCTTTGAAATGAATTGTCAATTATATAAAAATTTTATACATTAAAATACCATAAAATGTTTGCATGATATATATATATGGTGATTATTTCCCCAAAAATGACATAAAATCAGTAGGTGTTATATCTAACAAGATCATGATCATAATAGGATATCCTAACATGGATATAACGAATTACCATACTACACCTAAGTCAGATCATTTCATATAGAAGAATCCCTCATATTTTTGTGTGTCTGTTAATCTGGTTGAAGCTGAGAAAAAGATCATGTCTACTGAAATGATATTTTAGGCATTGGGTTGCGAATAATTGTTAAAGGTAGTTATAAAATAATATTTCATGAATTTATTTTTTAAATAAATAGTGGCATTTGATATATAATACTTTGAAAGACGATAAAATAGAATACATGGAATGGGTAACATTTAAAAAACATTATTCCACAATTATTTCCCTCATGACCAATTAATTTAAATGTAGAGAAAATTCCATATATTAACTGATAAGGAATAAGTGTGTCTTATAGAGTATGAGTATACTTTCAGATTACTAGCTAGATATTCCACTTATCAATTATGTGATCTATGAAACAAGATTGGTTGTTTTCTGATGGTCGTAAACCATGTATATATTGTTCACAGGCTTCTAAAACATTTTCATCATATGATTAATGGTAGTATGATCTATCAAAACGGAGAATGAATTTTCTATATCATATATGTTAAAGGTAAATCAAGAGAAGAAGTGTCCTTTTCATAAACATGAAAAGGGTACATAATCAAAGAAGACTGGGGAATCAAAGCAATTCCCATTATGTGTCAATTAAGAAATAAACATCCTAGAAAATGAAGGAATGGAATTATATATTTTTATAAGTTTGGAGAAAAGGGTGATCAATATAACTAATGAATGGGGAAGAAGAAAATAAATTTGGTTCTATTATTCTACTATAATAAAAAGAGGCAATATTCAAACCAATTTCCCCAACATTAAGGGAATCTAAAAAAAGAGGCCAAGGGGATATGTCTAAACATATACGATCACCACAACTGAAGTAAAAGTTCCAAATTATGTTACTATAGGTACATTAATCCAATTATAAAATTTAACAAATGATTTATTTTATTCTGGATCATATAACTCTTTTTTTCTTCCCAGTTTTAAATAAAAATTATATATTTACCTTTTTATTTTATATGGATGTTTTTAAACAAAAATCTAAAAATATATCAATACAAAAAATATATGTCTAGAAGTCCACATTTTGGAATATTAATATTCATTATTTCGTACCCTTATAATCACGCCTAAAGTTATTTAATACATTCCTTAGTTTGTTCTAGTTTTTAAAATATGTTGAAAAAAAATTATAAGAAGAATAAAATTATATTTGTCCAAGAATATATAGAATTTATTATATTCATAGATTAAACATTATCATCTTAATCATATATTGATCCTCCCTAGAATCTCAACTAAATTAATATATTACAGAGTAAGAGGAAACAACATCTAGGAATGATGATGTTAGTCTTTAAATTTTGGATGTTCTAATTATATAGGAATACATTGATATATTTCCCGAGGAATTACATGAACACACACCATGAACAATGTTTTTTTATATTGATTCAATACATAAGGAAATAATAATAAGAATGTATTCTTATAGAATAAACCTTATGAAATTTAGGATGCAATAGGAACAACTTGAGGAGTTTTTTAATAGTGGATTTATTCAACATAGTGTTTCTTTAGTGGGAGACCATGTTCTATTTGTCAATAATAATGTTTGATCACTGAAGATGTGCATTTACTGTAGAGAAATAAATTCTACTAAAATAGTGAATAAGAATCGTCTTTTATTAAGTAATGATTCATTTGATCAACATCATATAGCTCATTATTTTTCTATTAATAATCATCATTCTAGGATTCATGAATTTTTAATTAATAAAGAAGTCATTCTAAAGACAACTTTTTAGATGAGGTATAGACATTAAGAGTTTTCATTAATGCCATTTTGAATGTCCAATTCAAATATTATTTTAATGGATATGATGAACAGAATATTTGAGGAATATATTGATTATTTTTTCCAGGTATTCGTTAATGATAAAATATTATATTATAAAAAATATTAAAATAATGAGAATCAATTTTAGATCATTCTTGATACTCTTAGAGGGAATAATTTGTATTGTTATTGTAGTAACTGTGAATTTTTTATTCATGATATTTATTTTCATGGCCATATTATCTTGATGGATGGAATCTTAGTCCATACAGTTTGGACTATGGAAATCCACGAATGGCCTACACTTACAAACATTTCAAATTTATATAGTTTCATTGATTTATGAAGATAATTTTACAATTTCATTCATAATTTTCCAATTTGGATAACCCATTAACAAAGATCATGAATAAAGGGTTTATGTTATTGTAGAAAAAATAATAGGAAGAATGATTTCCACATTTGATTAGAATATTTTTCAATTCTATCATTTTGAATCTACAACCATATAATGATGTGTCTATGATATAAAGTGACACATCGGAGAAAGAATGGGGTTGTGTTCTAATATAAAATTAAAACATTATTTCATATCCTTCAAGATAGTTAATGATTCATGAATGGAAATATATATTTCATGATCAAGAGTCCACCAATATAATATTTACTCTAATGATGTGGAGTAACTATCTCTATGTTGAATCATGTTAGATAAATAAAGATTATAAGAGTTTGAAATTAATATTTACACATAAATTATAACATCCCATGCTTCTACGGTATGCTTCTCTTTGAATAATACAGCACCGTGTGTTGTACGCAACTTCGAGTTCTAACACACCACCATCAATCAAACTATCCATTTTGAATAGTAATAACACTTTTTGAAATTTTATAAATTTTATATTTCAAAATGGACTTAATTATTGGATTCTAAATACCGAAATAAGCATAGGGTGAATTTATTTTATTTTTTTGAAAACATTCAGATTTTAATGAATAGTGAAAAATAATGAGTTATAGTTTAGAATTGTTTTTTTATTTAAATAATTATTTATTTAAATTTATTTTAGGTCAAAATAGATACATAATATCTATATAAGTTAAATTTAATTCATTATAGTCAGTTTATAATAATTTTAGATATATAAAAATTTTATTGAACATTTCACCGTCATTTACCCATCTCTTAGGTGAATTTGAAAAGTCACATAAAACATTATTTTACCGCTTCTATGAGTGAAATTTTGATAATCCGAGAGACACAGTTAATATCAAGGAGTTAAATTTGGTTCAACAAGATAAAAATTATTTTTGGACAATAGTAACTTTTTTGTTTTATTTTCACGGTTAAAAGTAAATAGGGCATTTAAAGGTAAAAATTATATTATTATTACCCTAACACAAGTCCTAATTCAATTTGATAAGTATAACGCGACCATAAAAAATGATTGGAATAAAATATCAACCTATTTGGTCCACTTTGATAAGATTAGGAAATATATTATTATTTAATTCATAGAAGAGTTAAAAGAGTTAAAATCAAACATTAATAACTAATCTTTTTATTTTGGGGTATACATAAAATAAACTAGATTAAAAATATTCATTAAAAATATCATAAGTATTCCTATATAATGGAATTTTATTTATAATTTTTATATATTTAATAATGTAATTTATTTATGACACAATAGTGATGTAGTAATTACCTAATTAATGAAATATTAAAATAATTGATGTTATAAATATCGAAATAAATGTAATTTGAGGATTTTTATGAATTAAAATAACTTTATAGATTAATATTACATATTAGGATTGATTAAATAAATTTATTTCGATTTAATAAAGTTGTTAGAAGTTTAAAAAAAACTATTAAATAGTGTCAAAATTGACATAAATGATTATATAAAACAAATATTATATTATTAATTGATATTCTATTCATAAAAATCTAAGGTTCTTCCAAAGGACTTATGTAATGATATTTGTATCATTAAAGAACCACTTGGGGTTCTCATGGATGTATACAGTATGTTTATTAACCATATATTATAAAAATACAAAGAGACATGGTAAATGTGAGACTGTTTAACTAGGAATTAAATATAAATGAAATGGTTAATATAGTGACCCAAACCAATCTAAAATTTATTGGTTGGAAGGATTGAGATCCATCCCCACCTTATTTTCTAAATAAGTAACCTTGGACCCATTAGGGTACTCCACCTTCTCTCAATTTCATACCTTAAAATCCCTTTAGCACGGCCAACCCCTGCCCAAATATCCTCTAACATTAATCAATTCATCCTAGAGTCCCTTCTTTGGTCAGAATGCCATCTAATAGATCCCTTTTGATCAAATCAGAAGGAAGAACCTGAAGAAGAGGAAATGATTTCACCACCCCCTTTCAAGTTCATATCTTCTTCCACTACTTATTTATTTGTTAATTCCATTATAAAATAATAAATCTAGTATCCAATATATAAGGAGATGTTATTATTAATATGGTACAACCATATTATGTATTCTATCCATCCTTTGAATGACATGTCGCCATACGTGCGTACGTACGGCGTACCGTCTCCACGTCGTGGTGTAATTGTTATTCAATATATTATTATTTGGATGGGTATAAAATTGATGTGTGATTCATGTAAATAATAAATATAACAAGATAATGATTATTTATATATGATATATCATCCAATAATATATTGTTTTAATATCAAAAGAATGATATTGTTTCTCGTGCGTACGAACAGATTACCGTCTCCAATAATGTTGTGAGATTCATTCCACATAATATCCATTCAGGTGTAAATTTCATTTGATGAATAAATATAATGTTTAGAGTCATGATATCATTCTGGATATTAATAAGATACATCCCATCCATAACAAATATGGCTCAAATAACAATGAATATAAAGGAAAATGAATCCGTTAACACCCAAAACAACGATAATACTAAGAAATTATCATCAAATAAATGTTAAAAGATCATATATGATATAATATTAATTTATATGGTTATTTTATAATTAAATAACTATTATTTCACCATTATAGACGATATTAACCTACCCTCAACCAAGGAAAACATTCAAAGTAAGGTGCTTCTTATCTCACTTTTAAATCTGTGAGATTTCCATTTTTCACCACTTATTTATGGCATGTGTTGTGTGTACTACCCATGATTGTACAATTTGTGTAATATACATTCAATTATGTGTATTTAAATCATCATTGTATGATCCATATTTCATGGGATTCATATTTCGGATGTTACCAAATTGGTAAGGGAAATACAAATTTCAATTTCCACTCATTCGGATTTACGCATACTTCCTTGATTATTTTACTCCAAGATTATGTGTGGAATCACTATTTATATTAATTTTTCATACATTCCACTCCACATTCTGTGGATATACTTTTTATACACATAATCAATCCATTTATAAAATCTCAAGTCATCTATATGAACTTGATAAGAGTAATTTTAACTAAATCTCCATTTATTCAGTTAAACATCTAATTCATTGGTGTGGGTTTTACAAGATTATGTGTAAATGTCCTCTGATTGATTTACACTGAATATCCAATCATATATAGTCTATTTATATTTTTCACACATAATTATTTCATTAATTTATCCTTATCCTAAGGATATGGTATTTATAAGAGATTTCATCACATTTTATATTCCCTTGAAACTTCTTTGTTGTCATACACCAAATCACTTTTATATGGAGTATATAATGTACTTTGACATAGAATATCATGAATCCATTTAATATCATGATATTACAATGTTTTGATTACCGTAATTATTTGTATTCATGTGTCTCTCTTTTGGTTTGGAACACTAACTAAAATATCAATTTAAAATGTTTTAAATATTTATTATTCTAAATCTTTCTCATTAATGTCCATGTTTAAAAAATATTGTTAAGGATTTATTTATATTGTAATTAATATTTTAAATCTAAAATTTCTTTTAAATGTTTCAATGTGGTATGGGACACTTTGATTAAAAAATATAATTTTAAATGGCTTCTTGACAAATAGTGTAACTTTTAAATGTTTTCAAGAAAAAGGGGGATATTTATCCCAAATAGATTTGATGATAATTTTCATCTATGTCAACATCCTTCATTATTATTGATTGAGTTTATATATTAAAATACAATCTTCCATATTGTATTGATTGAGTTATGTTTGACTGTGGATGTGCTATTTTTATACTATTCGTGGTTTTTGGATAAAGTATTGATATTTTGTATGCTAGTTGTAATAAAAATGTATATGTTATGTTTCAAACATTTCATATGAGGAATTAATTGGACTTAGTACATGACTGGTGGAGCCCGCTATAGCTTTTCGATGCATCGGTATGTCTCATGACACAAACGAGTTTCATGGAAGAAGGCCTTGACAGAATATTATTTTTAGTATTGGCACAAGGCCTTGCCTATGTGGTTATGATAGTCTGGCATTATGAATTCCCTAATTATGAGTATGGTTATTGATATTTCATGTGGTTATACAACTAGTATAATATCCATATAAATAATTAAATAGAATTATTTCATTTAATCTTTTCCATATTATGTTGATGTTTATGTTTAAAAGGATTTTGTTTTAGTTATACATTTTGTTAAATGTTTATGCATATTTATGAATGTTTCCACTATATTGTTATCTTTACTGAGCATCTAGGCTCACCCATTTCTATGTTTTACTTTTCCCAGGACGGGAAGAAGTATTTTATGACTGACCTACAGGGATAGTCTGAGGGGATATGAGTGTGGACTATGGATACTATGTTGTTTTAGTTTTTTCACATTATGATGTACTATGAGAATTATGAATGTATCTAGTGTTTCATATGATACTAAACTAATAGGTATTTTGAGACTTGATCTTTTATGAGCATGCCAATGATATGTAATAATGAAATGACTCTAGGATTTTGGGGCCGGGGTGTTCAAGTTGGTTTTAGAGGATGTTTAGTACAATCCTTCAAAGCTAGATTTAGATAAACTCTGATTAGAGCACATAGACCTAAGATGGACCTTGAGGAATAGTATATAATAACTTCCTAAAATTTTGTTATTGTAGTGATTTTGTGAGTTTTCCGAGAAATACATCCCTGTTTGGATACGAGTAGGTAAAGGCGGCTATGGCACAGATGTAACTAGGGTTAAAACTCGAAAACACCACATTGAGTTAGACTCGAACGGGAACTGGTTCACGACAATGGGCCTTGATGCACTCTTGGTTATGACACTCCTGGGGATATGATTTGGATAATTTACATTTTCTTTACAAACTGATATGATGTATTTAAATATAAGATGAGAATAAATGACCTTGGTTAATCCTAAGGTGTTTTAATTGGAGAAATTGGTTTTATGATATTCTTTAAATGATTTTTTGACTACTGTTACTCACACAATGCATTCTGGTTTTAGTCAATGGATGGATTCCAAGGAAGTCATAGTAACATTGAGAATGATGTATATGGTGGGAAAGTTGGTGGAAATTAGTAACAAAATGGAATGTTGATAGGCGTAAAAGATATTGTATTCATGCCAAGTCAGTTTTCCAAAAATATGATCAACAACATATATATTAACCGACTCCCGGACTCAACAATGAAAAGAAAGGAGATGAATGATAAGAGCTCCAGTAGTGGAGACCATGGAGAAAAGAATACTCAATTTCTATCATGCATAAAATGTGGAAAGAGACACCCTGAAAAGTGTCTCAACAGAACAAAGAAATGCTTTACGTGTGGGAAAGAAGGACATAAAGTGAAGAACTGCTGAGAAAAAATGAAGAGTACTATGGAAGAAACAAAATGGTCCCATGAATCTATTTACATTCATTTGACAAAAATGATGGTGACTTGGACACTACCCCATTGAATGCCCTATTCTATAGGATATGTTCTTGGTCATAGAATAATCTATGTTAAAATAAATTTTTGGAGAAATGTTTAAATGTATTAGTGCTCCTTTTTTATGGGATTACTTTGGAATATTTTTCACTTGTATTTGTAACACTAATGTTTTTCATGTGATAGTGATATTTGAGGAAGACTTATCTTTTTTCTTGTGGATATGGTTCTAAATAACCATTTGGTTTTATATGATCATTGGGTTTTAGGTAATAACATGTTATTATATTTTGGTATGAAAATGAATTGTATGAGATAAATTTTCTTGTTAAATTATGTTATGGTTATTTTGAGGAATTTATATCATATTGGTAAGGTTATAAAATATAGTACTTGAAACGGGACAACACACAGACTGTGTGACAACCCATCGAGTCGGACAAAGCTGAGGGAATAGAACGCACAACCAGAGTGTGATTGAGATTTATCTCCTACCATTGCACTACGTGAAGTCCCTGGTTAGGGTGACTAATTGTTTTTAGTAAAATGATTTTATTGATCAAAAATAATTTGATTTGGGATATTATGTCTTATCTAATTAATACCCTTAGTATAAGAAAATGATTTTTTGATTATGTGATAATTGTATTTTTAGATGACGTTATCTTTGTTGGGAACACTATATTCCCAAGGAAAATATAATATTATATGATATCATACGAGGATTAATGGTGGATTTTTATCTATGTTTTTATTTTGGATTTATAGTGATTTAGGTTACTTTTGGAAATAATTAACCTATAAAAGGGAATATGTGATAAGGTTAATTACTTTTAAGTATGTGACTTTAATAGTAGTTGATGTCATTGGGAGATACAATTTAACGTGGAAGACTACATATCCAAATTCTTCTACGTTTTCGGTTTCAATATTAGTTTGGATTATATTGAAGGATTTTAAGGACAATTGTTCATTGAATAATTTTTATTTAACTATGGGGTATTGTTGGGTTTATTTTAGAAATTAATATTAGTGTTTCTTTCTCAAAAGGAATATCCTTTTGGGGCATCATCAGATCTTATACTAACCGTTTTGGTTTTGATTAATCTCTAATGTCCTGGTGAATTTATATTATATCCTTCGTGGATCATGTGATTCTATAATAATTTTATTCTAGCTCTTCCATTGTGACTAAGTATTCTTCAATACTCATCGTTTAAAAATGAATTAGTAGTGGAAATTTATTAAAGAATGAAACTTTACTTAAAAAGTAAGTGTATATCTTTATGTCCTTAGTCAATCTCAAAAACTTATTCCTCATCATTAGGTAATGCAAGTTAAAACAAAAAAATGTTTTCCGTTTACTTTTCCTACTGGGAAACTAATAACTTTTTTTCCCATCACAAGTTTGTAGTTTTCTTGTTGTTAACTTTCTCCTTATCATGTTTTCTATCCCTCTCCATCAAAACATGACACTTTTTTTATCATCCATATCCATGTTTTTCTACATGGAATCCTAGTATAGGTTATCTGAGGTGGCCTTTGTACTTATCTTTCTTTATTTTAAAGTGATAGATTTATTGACTCTTTTTCTGATGTGGGACTTTCCATTATATTCCCAAGAACAATTTTAATAATTTCAAGGATTAAATTTATTGAAGGAGGGGAGAATGTAACACCCCAAGATTCTACGATACGTTTCTCTTTGAATAATACAGTAGCGTGTGTTGTACACAATTTCGAGTTCTAACACACAACAACCAATAAAGCTAGCCGTTATTAATAGTAATACCCACTTTTTGAAATTTTATAAATATTATCATTTAAAATGGAATTTATTTTTGTATTCCGAATATCGAAATAATCTTAGGGTGAATTTTCTGTATTTTTCTGAAAACATTCAATTTTTGATGACTAGTGATAAACAACAAGTTATAGTTTAAAGACAATTTTTTATTTAAATAATTATTTATTTAAATTTATTTTAGGTAAAAATATATACATAATACCTACATAAGTTCAATTTAAATCATTGGTGTCATTTTATAAAAATTTTAGATATATAAAAATTTTATTAAACTTTTCACCATCATTTACCTATCTCCAAGGAGAATTTGCAATATCACATAAAACAAAATTTTACCGTTTCTGTGAGTGAAATTTCAAAAATATGAGGGACACTGTTAATATCATGGATTAATGTGTGGTTCCAAAAGTTAAAATAATTTCAGGTGAATAGTATCTTTTTACTTTTATTTACCACAGTTAAAAGTATATAGGTTAATTAAACGCAAAAATGATATTATTATTACCCTATAACATGTACTAATTCTTTTGGATAAGTATAATTAGAACAAAGAAACCATAGGATTAATATATCAACCTCTTTGGTCCACATGGATTAGATTAAGACATTTGTTATTATTTAATTCAAATAAGAGTTAAAAGAGTTAAAAACAATGTTTATTAACTAATTAATTTTTAATATAGGTTTATACATAAGATAGAGTATATTATAAATATTACTTAGAAATTTAAAAATATTTCATACATAATTGTATTTTATTTAGTATTTTTAGGCCTTAAATAATGTAATTTAGTTATGGCACAATTGTGATGCAGTAAATACCTAATTAATGAAATATTAAAATAATTGATATTATAAATATCCAAAAAATGTAATTTGATACTTTTTATGAATTAAACTAATTTTCTACATTAATATGACATGTTAGGAATTATTAGAGGAATTTATTTATAATTAATAAATTTTATTGAACTTTTACTAAAATCAATTATTAAATAGTGTCAAAATTGACCTAAAAGAGTATTTAAAAAAATTTATATTATTAATTGATATTCTCTTCCAAAAAATCTAAAGTTCATCCAAATTACTAATTTAGTGATAATAATATCATTAATTAACCACTTGTGGTTCTCTTGGATATATATAGTGTGTCTATTAATCGTATATTATAAAAATACAAGGAGACGTGTTAAATGTAAAACTTTTTAACTAAGAGTTAAATATAAATGACAAGGTTAATATAGTGACCTAAACCTATCTAAAATATATTGGTTGAATGTATTTCGACCAATCCCCACCTTATCCTTGAAATAAGTCAAATTGGATACATTATAAACCGAATATGAACTTATTATAAAATAATATTTTATGTTTTTCCTAAGGTGCCCCGCACCCCTCTTATAAAAGGGCAGTCCCCCTACTCTCAAATTCATACATTAACAGCCTTTTGGAATGGCCAAACCCTGACTAAATATCATCTAAACTTCCATAAATTCATCCTAATGGCCCTTCTTTGGTCTGAAAGCCATCTTAAGGAACCATTTTGATCAAATCAAAAGGAAGAACTCGTAGAAGAGGTAATGATTTCACCACCCTCTTTTAAGTTCCATACTTCTTTCAATTATTCATTCTTTGTTAATTCAATTATAAAATAATAACTCCAGTATCTTAAATATAATATGATATTATTATAAATATGGTACAACAACATTCATTATTCTATCCATCCTTTGAATTACATGTCCCCATACGTGCGTACGTATAACCTTCCGTCTCCACATCGTGGTTTAATTGTTATTCAATATATCATTATTTTGATGGGTATAATATTGAGTTGTGATTCATGTAAATAATAAATATAACATGATAATTATTATTTATATATGATATAACATCCAATAATATATTATTTTTAAAATCAAAAGAATGATATTGTTGCCTGTGTGTACGTACGGATAACCGTATCCACTAACGTGATGAGATTCGTTCCCCATCATATACATTCAAGACTGATTTTCATTTGATGATTAAAAATGATTTTTAGATACATGATATCATTCTTTATATTGATAATATACATCCCATCAAAAAAAAAATATGGCTCACATAACAAATAATATAATGGAAAACGAATCTATTAACACCTGAAACGACGACAATACTAAGTTATTATCAACAAGTCAATGTTAAAAGATCATATATGATATCATATTAATGTATATGATTTTGGTATAATTCAATAAAAATTATTTAACCATTATAAAGGAGATTAACCAACCCTTGAAAAATGATAAAGTACAAAGTAAGGTGCTTCTCATATCACTTTTAATTCCCTGAGATTTCCATTATTCACCACTTATTTATTTCATGTGGTGTGTGTACTGCCCATGATTGTACTATTTGTGTAATATACTTTCATTTATGAGTATTTAAATCATCATTGTATGATCTATCTTTCATGGGATGTATGTTTCGTAAGTTACCAAATTGTTAAGGGAATTTAAAGTTTTAATTTCCACTCATTCGGCTTTACACATACATCAATGATTATGTAACTCCACGATTTTGTGTAGAATCACTATTTATTTTCTTATGTCATAATTTCCACTACCCTTTATTTGGATATACTTTTGATATACATAATCTCTCCATTGATAAATTATCATGTCATCGATATGAACTTGATAAGAGTAATTTTAACTCAATCTCCATGTATTGAGTTAAATATCTAATTCATTGGTGTTGTTTTTACAATATTATGTGTGAATGTCCTATGATTGATTTACACTGAATACCCAATCATATAGATTGTATTTATATTTGTGACACAAAATTATTTTTTTGATTTATCCTTAACCTAAGGATACAGTATTTATAAGAGATTTCATCTCAATTTACATTCCATTGAGGCTTCTTTTTTGTTATACAACAAATCACTTTTAAATGGTGTATATAATGTACTTTGACAGAATTTATCATGAATCCCTTTACTCTAATGATATTATAATGTTTTGATTACCTCAATTATTTATATTCAAGTGTCACTTTTTTTGGTTATGAAATCTAACTAAAATATCATTTTATAATATTTTAAAGATTTATTATTATAAATCTTTCCCATTTATGTCCATGTTTTAAAAATGTCTTTAAGGATTTACTTATATGGACATTAATGTTATAAAATTAAAAATCCTTTTAAAAGTTTGAATGTGGTATGGGACACTTTGATTCAAAAATCTATTTTTAAATGGCTTCTTGACCAATAGTGTAACTTTTAAATGTTTTTAAGAAAAAAGGGGTATATTTCTCTCAAATAGTTTTGATGATTATTTTCATCTATGTAAATATCCTTCATCGTTCTTGATGGAGGTTAATATATTACAATACAATCTTCCATATTGTATTGAATTAGTTATATGAGACTGTTGATGTGCTATTTTTATACAATTCATGGGTTGTGGATAATGTATTGACATTTCGTAAGCTAATTTTAATACAAATGTTTATGTAATGATTCAAAATTTTCAAATGAGGAATGCATTAGACTTAGTAAGTGATGGTTGGAGCCCTTTACAGCTCCACGATGCATCGGTAGGTCTAATGAGACAAACCAGTGTCTTGGAACAATGTCTTGAACAGATTTTAATTGTAGTCTTGGCACAAGGCCTTTACTATGTGGTTATGATAATCTGGAATTATGCATTTCCTTATTATGAAAGTGTTTATTGATATTGCATGTGATTATTCGACTAGTAAAATTTCTATGTGAATAAGTATGTGGTGTTATTTCATTTTATCTTTTCCATATTATACTAAAGTTCATGTTTAAAAGGATTTTGTTTTAGTTATACATTACCTTAAATGTTTGTTCTTATTCATGAATGTTTCCGCTATATTGTTATCCTTACTGAGCATCTGAGCTCACCCCTTTATATGTTTTATTTTTCCCAGGATGTGAAGAAGTATTGTATGACTGACCTACAGGGATAGTCTGAGGGGATATGAGTGTGGACTATGGAGACAATGCTGTTGTAGTTTTTTCACATTATGATGTAATGTAAGACTTATTAATGTATCTAGTGTTTCCAAGTATACTAAACTAATCGGTCTTTCGAGATTTGATATTTTGTGATCATGCCAATGTTATGTAATAATGCACTGACTCTGGGCTTCTGGGGTTGGGGAGTTCCATAAATAATATATCATGGATGAAAAGAGATGAATTTATTGGCACAAAGATAATGATTTCACAATACACTACCACCCAGAAAAAGCAAATGATGTGGAATATATATAACGTAAAAAAGATAATGAACATATAAACCAAATGAGGATTGGGAAGGATCATATTTTCTTGGACATATTAAAGATGGTTATGGTAATTGTTATGGAAGGGAAAATATTACTACCATATCCAATGCTTTCAAAACCATCTTTATTGGAGAAGATAAAAGAACATAATCTCGTATTGATAATTTTCACAAGAAAAATATGGTTGATGATGGTGGACTATTGAAACACATCATGTATGATGGTGGAATTACAAAATTGGGAAATTGGTTACCTGTTCCAAGCATAACTGAGCTAAAAATGTTGTTTCTAGATGACTGCCATTTCTCAAATTATTCAATTCACAATAGTTGTTCCAATATGTATATATATCGGAAGGAACACAATTGGTGGGATAATTTGATGTGGAAAATTGAAAACTATGTGTCATTATATATTGTTTTTTGAAGCAGTTATGGATAAGAGACTTCATCCTAGAAGGATTACTAAACAGTTACATATTCCTATTTGGATGCGGTATCACATTACTATGGAATTCATTACAATATTAAAGAAAACCCCATGAAACAATGGTACAATATGTCTTATTTTTTTTATGACCATTAAAAATCAGCATACTTTCTCACTATAAGATAATTTTTACCTCTTCATTACATTGAAATAATATATATTAATGATATTTAAAGAGTACATAGAATACCAATGTTGATTATTTCTAATTGAGATCCATATTTTTCAAAACAATTATGGAATAGTCTTCATAAAACTTTGGATACTAAGATTAACTTGGGTACTACTAATAACAAACAAATTTATAAATAATTTTATTGTAATATTAAAATATTGGAATACATGTTGAGATCATGCTCACTTGACTTTGAGGGTGTGTAGGATCAGTATTTACCTTTAGTAGAGTTTTCCTATAATAGTATTTTCCATTCTAGTTTTCAAAAATCACAATATGATGCGTTATATGTTAAAAGTTATTGTACTCCAACATGTTGGGATGAAGTTGGAGAAAAAAACCAATAGGACAAAAACTTATTAAAGAAACAATGAAAGAGTTATATATTAATAAATATTATATTAATGCAACCTAAAAAAGGAAAAAGTGGTATTACGTCATCAAGATAAATAATTTGGAATTTCAAGTCGGTGAACATCTAATTTTGACATTATATCTATGGAAGGGTGTCATAATGTTTTGTGTGAATGGAAAAATAGTCCCCAAGTAGATTAGACGATTCAAAATTCTATAAATACATAGAGTTCTATCTTACCAATTATCAATTCAACTAAGTCTATCTAATGTTCCTTATGTGTTCCACATATAATTATCAAGGATATATATCCCAAACACATCCCATGTACTCAAATATGATGAAATGGAAGTGGAAATATATTTATCTTAATTTGATGAGCCAACTGTGATTCTTGAAACCAGATAGATATTATTGAGAAATTCGATGACTGGATTGGTATAGGGTATATGGAGAAACTGTAGAATGAAAGATTTATTGTGGCAACCTTGGGATACTATGAAGAAGAACCACCCTCATGTGTTTAGAAGGATATATTGCTGAAAACTTCATAGAGATATATTTTCATTGGAGGGAAGAATTTAACACTATATGATATTTTTTTACCTACATTCTTAAATAAATTCAATTTATTCGATAGATTACATTGGCATACAATTAAATAATAACATGACCAATATGAAAATTAAACATTTCTTCATAACAATAACCTCACATATATTATTGAAAATTATATTTATGTATCTATTATATGTTAATATGATATACTTATGTCAAGGAATAGGTAAATAAATATTTTTAAAATTATAAATCAAGTGTTTCTATTTTTCTAAATCACAAATGTTTATACAATTTTTTTAAAAAATATAATTATCAAAAAGAATATACTTTTTAAAAAATTTGATTCAAAAATTTATAATTTTTTTATTATAATTATAACATAATTTTATGAGCTAATATTTATTTTTCCAATTTATATTAAAATTAGTTATAATATTAATTTTTTTTGAATAATTGATAGTTATAATTAATAATTTAAATTATCATATTTATAAAATTATTTTCATAAATAGTAGTCCATTTTTAAATCATAAGTGTTGAAAAATGAGTATGGTTAATTATTTTTAATTTTTCTGAAATAGTTGAATTTTTTGTGAGGAGTGAAATATGGTAATTTTTTTGTATTTAACATTATATCTAAAAATGAATTATTGAATCATGAATAATGTATGGATGTAGTGAGAACCCACTAGCTAGAAATTTTGTTCTATTGTTACAGTAAATTATTATAAGAGTCATCACTATTGATTGTCTTTAGCCAATATAATAATCAAATGAATATAATATACAAAATACACCCCTCTCGGCGACTATAAATACAACCCATCAGCGCATCTTTTCCCCACACCATCTATGATGTAAATCATGTATAAATTATAACCAATCCACTTATGAAGCTAGTTTCACACATCCATGACCTTCTTTTCCTACCAAAAATTCTATTACAATTGTCTTAAAGAGGCTTCCATGGAGATGATCTTCCAATGGAAATGTTCGCATTCTTTCTCATTCATTTTATTCTCTTTTCTTATTATCTCATCACCTTTAAATATAAAACATGGTGTTATAAATCTATAATAATATATATATCATATTTTTATTTTGTTATTTTAATATTAAATATCAAATCTCTTCTCTTATCCATTTATTCTTAAGGGAGAACATTTTCCATGTTATGTCAATTCACAACCTTCATGGACGACGAGTTTTCATTTTCCATTCACCCATTCAAGGAAGGTCATCAAACCATTTTTATGGTTAAAAAATAATTTAATATAAATATTAGATTTTATATCATTTTTCCAAAAAAACATATAATCTTATGATTAAATAAAAGTATACATGTCTGTGATGGTGGTATAAATACCCAAAAATAAACAAAACATTTTTCCTTAATGTTTTTTCTATGGGGTCATTAACCTAAAAAATAAATAAATGATATATTATACCATTTAATATTATTAATATTAAAATTTAATAAATAATTCCACTATTAGATTTGATAATAATTTTTTACAATAATTCCATTAATTATAAACAAGGGAGCGAAACACAATTCAATTTAATGACTTCTTCTAGAAGAAATTTTTTTTAGAACTCAAATGAATCGAAAACAATGAACAAAATAAAATTTAAATAAATAAAATATATCATTAATATATTCTGAATTGAGTAATGAATTAGTCATATTTTATTATCCAGGACATTTCAAACATGTACGGTATATATTAAGACAATATGTAAGGGACTTCATCTCAATTTCATTTTAAATTATATTTACGAGGTATTATACACATAATAATTTTTATGTGGTAGATATATTACAATTATAATATAATTTTTCATTTGAAATTATTTTTCTCTAAAAAAAATAATTTATCTTGGATATAATTATTTTCAATGTTGTATTCCATTTTTTAAAAAGGTGATTACTTTGAATGTTTTTCGAATAATTGGGAAACAATGTTATATAAGAATATTTTACTGAATATAAATATTCATTTACAAGACATATTTATTACATGAATTAAATTAGTTTTTTTTATAATTTGAGAGATTATTTGTACATATAGACATGGGTGGTTACCGATTATATATAACCTATTTCTCTGTCGACAGGTCTCGTGAGAGAATAAATTTTGTGAAAAACCCTTCGAATTTGTTTCCAAGAATAATAAGAATGGTTTCTACACATAGAAAGGAACATATTAATAATGGTATATATTGTATAGGTTGATGTTCCAGATATATGATGTACAATTATTAATCATTCCCTTCATTCCGTATTCATTTATTATAATCAATGAGAATCTCACTATGAAACAATTCTATGAACACATTCATTTCAATTACTATTAAATAAATAGATGCTATTTTCAGTTATATACCTTGACACGATTATTATTCATTTCTTATGCTTCAATTGTTATTGACTTATTTTTCTGCTGTTAGTATCCATTACATAGAATTTAATCAAAACCATTTATTTTTGTTCCTTCCCCTAGTTACAAAATGAGATATTAGAATAAGTGACAGGGAAGCATCTTATTTTATAGTGTTATGATCCTTCTTAAATTACCAATTTAATATGGGATCACTATATTAATATAGTTATCCAAGACTACTAAAACTGTTGATCCTTAGTGATGTCGTCATTTATATCATCACCATTGTAGTAAAATTACCATAGAATCTGGGATACTATGATTCGGGTTGTTAAATTTACCATGTCCATTTTGGTATCCTACAGAAAAAAACCCAACCGTAAAAATCCAATCTCCTTCAAAATACATACTCCACTCTCCAAACACTACTAAAAATTCATTGGACCAATTGAAATCTAGAATCATAATAAAACATAAAACATCACATCCAATTTCATTTTATTTTTTCAATTAATTATTATTTTTCATTATATACATATCCTAAGATACAATTCACTAACTAAAATAATATTTTCAAAAATCCACAATAATAACCAAGAAATAGACTTCAACCATAGCTATACTATCCACCATCAACTATACCAACAATTATCTCTACCAAACATAATATTACCTATTTACAATAAAAAATCTACCATAAAAACACTTACCCCATTTAGTTATAACGTCACATTAATATTTTAAAAATGAACCCTCCCTTCCCCTAAATTTCATTTAATAAGATTAAACTCTAAAATTCCATATTCCATACTGAAATAACTTA
Organism: Viscum album; assembly: GCA_963277665.1. NCBI lineage: Eukaryota > Viridiplantae > Streptophyta > Magnoliopsida > Santalales > Viscaceae > Viscum > Viscum album. The sequence goes on along the minus strand of OY728120.1, from coordinate 1,025,935,066 downwards.
TTACCAACATTAGTTTATTTATTATGTTCTAAAATATTTCTTTAAAAAAACATTATGTCCATTATATGGATACCACATCTATTATAAAAATAAAAACATGTAAACGTAACAAAGTAACTATAAAATAACACCATTCCAAAAAATTAAAATTACAACAAGAATAATATAATTTGAGTAGAAAAAAAATTCCATTGGTCATGTTTCACTAATTAATTATTGGACACCATGTGAACAACAATTACTAATTTTTATTCTACGTATCTCATCACAACATATGGTTTACATAAAAAATAATAAATGTGTTAAAAAAATTGAATAACAGTTACACTAAATGGTTACAAAATCATAAATATTAAATCACATTCTAAAATAATTAATGTTGAATAAAATATAAATCATTTAAGTAACATGTGATTTACATTCCATTTACAATTTCTAATAATAATTTATTTATCATTATTATATTAATTCAAACAATATTACTATGGAAGAAAATGATAATTTAAAATTTATCACATAATAATAAAGATAAATATTGAATCATCTATCTTTAATGAAGAATCAATGATCACTGCATAACAGAATGATGACCAAACATTATTGAAAACATGTATAAATTGAAGAGGATCCCTCAACCACATTGAATCATGAAAATATTATCATACAAAAGGAAATAAACATTAGATATTCCACCAGTACGATGTATCGAAAAAAAGTACATTCCTCATATGTATTAAGAGATTAAAGGTAAAATCAAATAAGATCACGAGGTATGATTTTTAATAAAATTTGATTGTTGTATTTTTGGTATGTGGCATGTGAATTCAGTATATTTCTATGTGAATATTATTCACTATTTAAAATATATATTTTTTCAAACTATCATTACAAAATCTATCTTTTATAATGATACAGTTTCTTGGGTTGTTCCCAATTTAATATTGTTTGTGAAACAGATTTTTTTGGTACATGTTTGGTTAGATAAAATATTGATGTAATGGAAATAAATCCAAATCAACACCTACTATATATAAAAGTATTTTAACAGAAACATTATAGTTCCTTAACTTCTCAACTTTAACCACAAACAATCTAGGGTTTAGTATAATAAAAAATGATAATTTGGACTCTAATTTTCCAAAACCTATGCATCCACCTATAATATCCTAAAAATAACATCCTCATAACCCCATAGAGAAAAAAAACACAATGTAGAGTTTTGAAAATGGAATCCAATAATCAATCTTAGGAATTGATCAAATGATTCCATTACATATTAATTTAACCATAAATTTGGTGATTAGTGTCCGCAATTCTAATATCTCAATTATATACCTCCCATCAATAATAATGATATCAAATTGAACTACTATTTAATCACTAAGAAGAACTACCCCAAAAATGAACTTGTGTTTAAACACTATGAATGAGAAAAATAAAAAAATCATAGAATCACTCAACAAACGTTATAAACTGAAGGAATATATGGCAACAATAACCTTTCATTAAAAAGAGATATACTAAAATCTAACAACTATAAATGATACATCATAAAAATTATATTTCTTTCTAAAAGTGTCAAAAATGATTGAAAAAAATGTATATAACCAATCAAAAAAACATATAATTTATCAATCAATATAACATTTACTCAACTCATAACAACCTGACATATTGAGATATACAATCTATTTATTTTTAATTTTTTAACAAACCGAATAGTACCCTAACACCTCAAAACTACTCATTAATTTTAAATAAAAATTTATAAATAATAAAAAAAATTAAATTTTGTTTCCTATCATATTAAATATTTTAAGAAAATTAATTTTAGGAAGGACATAATTTTTAAATAAAAGGCCAAAAATGTAATTTTATAAAAATTGGTACAATTAATGTCAAATAATATCATCCAAAAGTTCATTATATTTAATATTCAATGTTCATATAACATAAGTTTTATATGAATGGAATAAGGATTCTGAATTTAAAAATAGCTATAAATTCTCAAAACAAACCACAATGGTTATTTACTATAATACTAGAAAAAAAGAACTCAACAATGGACGACAGACTCCTTGAATCATAGGAAACTCATATTGGGGTCCTATAATACAAAAAATAAAATATTAGATATAATTTCTCAATATAACTCACTACAATAACACCTAAATCTCTAAAACAATTTCCTATCAATATAATGTAGTCACACCCTTTGCCTTTACAAACCATATGTAATGGGATTCACAACATTCAACCCAACACCACTTTAACAAATTCCTCACACCCCTGTTTAATCATCTTTCTATAGAAAATATTTTTTTATTTCATCAGTGATATCACAAACTTCCATCCTTTTATTCAATTGTAGAGTAACTAATTGTCATCTAAGTTATGAAATTAATGAAACATTATAACATCACGATTAAATAACTCGATCAACCATGATATCAATAAATTAAATACTCATACAACATATATGAATTCATGTAAAATATATATCAGATCATCCTCAACAATTTGATTGTAGTACACCCACATGTTCAACATCAAACCCTTAAAAATAAACTAATTCATATGCAATTAATGTAACTCTTACAAACACACCTCATCAAGTTTTTCATGATTCATTTATAGCTATCACTGTTCCATATATTAAATTTATCTATCATCTAATGAAATATTAAATCTATATAAAGTCTTTATAAAACAAACACGAACTAAAACCACTTATTTCCACTTATTAACCAAAATACACAACATTTTTCTCAGAGAAAACAGTAGTTGTTACCTCTAAAATATTAATTACACTTCATCATTATAATTCTACCCCATATTCTCATCAAAAACACCATAATTATACACCAATGAAATAAATTTAATATAAACAAAAAAATATATTAGTAGAAAATAAAAAATATTATTTCAAGCATTATAATCAATCATATACCCACACATTTCAGATTCAACTCAAAATCAAAAAAAAACATTATCATAATTCATGTTATCAATAAATCTATTGAACAAAAATTATTCAAGATTACTAACACACAAAAATATAAAAAATAATTTAATTTAACATATTATAATAGAAAATCCAAACATAACATTATAATCCATGAAAATATAATGCAAACAATAAAAAATAAAATGTAGGATTTAATGACATGGTTTACTTCAATTTAATAATGTCAGTATAAATATATCACACATCAATTTTTTCAATGTAAAAAATAATTTAATGGTACATTAGAAGAAATATTCCAATTTAAAAATATAATTTTCTTTAAAAAATACATGAATAAAAATTATATGATTAAAATTGTCCACAAAGAACATATATCTAAAAAATTGTATAAAAAATACACTCATAAAATGTTATATTAATATAGGACCCTAAAAACTCCCTCGGAGAAATTATAATTTTTTTTATATAACCCATTTTTGGAAATAAACAAATCAATCATAAAAATAATATAAATCAGCCACATTATTTATTTTTGGAAACGCAATACCAAAATGAAAATCCATTATTTGAGGTATTCAATGAAAAATCATGAAATAATACTACATACATCACTAGAAACATATAATGTGATCTCAAAATCATCATACCCAAAAATTATACAATTTCCAAAATTAGTTTTCACCATTAAAATGTGCCCAAAACATAAAAAAATAACAAATATTAAGTTATTAGGAATCATGGTATCTCAACATCCCATAAAGAATATCATTAAATTCATACATGGGGTGTATTATAGTATTCCTTTCTAACAATTCAGTTGAAAATATTAATAAATTTATAAGATAAAAAACAAATATCAAAATATATAATATCAAAATGTTTTTTGGTTAACAAATTTATTCAAAATGACATGGGAAAATTATATTTATCATATCTTTAATTTTTTTCAATATAATTTTATGTTTTGTCTAATCAATATAAATATTATCAACATCCAAATCTTGAATTTTTTTATATTTGAAGGAATTATAAAAAAATTAAAAAATGATGAGGATAAAGTTACTCTAAATAAATTTAAATGTTGATAATTATTTATTATATAAATTTTAATAAAAAAACATCAAACAGATTAACATAGAAATTTTAAATTTTGGAAAGAAACTTTAGAAATTATTAAGTTAATTTTGATGTTTTCAATGTTCTCATTTATCATTAACCATTTATCCATAATGTGGGTTATAATATAATATAGTTATAGGTCAAAGTTAGATCCTTGTAACTTTAATCTATGTGACCAAATCATAAATATAAAAAAATAATTTACCATAATTTTTACAAATCTAAATATCTTATGTACATTAATAAACTCACATTAGTATAAAGTGATATTTAAAACATCTAATGATATGAAAAAATCATCATCATATCAAGACTAAAATGGGTCATTATCACCATAAATTAGAACGATAAATCCAAATAACATTCATATATTGCTAAATTTTATAATTTTCTCACAACAATGAAAAACAATGCTTACACAAGGATATAGATTTAATTTATGTAATATTTATATAATATAAATTTACTTCCCCGTTATTTTATTAATAAAAAAATCACAATCAATCCCGATTGACCATCTAGACCATGTTATCTAACCTATAAACATTATTTCAGTTATTATTTTTATCATAATTGAGGAATAGGTGGTTGATCACTAGGGCATGTAATTTTATATTTTTATCCCTTCCCCCTTTCTGATTTCATGGGATAAATTATATTTACATAGTTTCCCTTGAAAACCCATGCATTCCTCACTTGTTTCTTACTCTTAAATCAAACATAACTCTTGAAAAAAAGATTTGATAATTTTTTTTCAAGAAACATCCCAATTAGAAACCTTTTATATCTTTTAGCTAAGTGGTGTGTTATGTATAAATCACATATCTAACCTTCCATGGGTTGGAATGTAACACCAAGTGTTTTAAACACATACATGAGCAGAATATTCCTCATAAATAATATAATAAAATAAAAATAGACATGTCATGTAAATAAGATGTAAAATATATTTAATGAAATAAATCAAATAAATTTAATGAATAAAAAAGTAATTGAAATAAATTACCTAAATAAAAACCCATAATACATTGACTTTATATACACCAACCGATGACAAAAACCTTCATAAACTTATAATGAACATGTTGATCCCCAACTATCTACAATATATTAGATAAAATAATATATATTTATATATAGTTGTTTATATGAATATAATAATTCGGATCCTCCAAAAAACCTCTCATATATATTGTGAATAAGGATAGTCATACTATAATGCTTAAGAGAAGAAAACAAATCATTACCTAAATGGGTCAAAAAATAATCCATTCTATCCAAGGACCACCCAAAATAATTTTCATACATGTATCAAACCATAATATCATGAATAATATAAGTAATGATACTCTATATCTACTTCAACACTATACTAATACAACAAACATGCAAACAAGTAACTTATATGAACTAACATTTCACTATATATCAATAGAATATCATAAAACATATCAAAGAATAAACATAACCACAAAACCAAATACATAAAATACTATAGAATCATACCCCATATGATATCCTAATCTAGTATATTATTTAATTATGACTAATTCCAACCTTATGACCTCTTTCAATTATATCAACCTCCCCCATGTTCATACATCATCATTTTCAACCAATGAAAACAATTCTATGCCATATGATGTATATATGAGGGATAATGACGGGAGAGTAGATATCCATATGTATCCCCTATATCAAGTATATTAAGAAAAATACATGAAACCCAAAACTAGATATGGGACTTGATCATTTTACTGAACTCTATTCATGCACTACAAAAAATATCAAAATTATAATGAATATATAATATTATGAATACCCAATATAAATTTCTACTATCATACCAAATGACACTATTAAAAAACTATTGCTAGAAAACCTCAACTTTAATGAAACCTCTAGTTATAACATGAATCAAAATTTTTATACCATGTCACCCCTATCCTAAAAAATCATCAAAATTTTATTTAATAAATAGTAACCATTTTCACTTAATTTTTTTAATAATTTTTTTTAAATTAACCACACACTAAAATGTTAAGATTTATTCAATAACCTCAATTATAATCAATTAAATATTCATTACAAGATATATAAATCATTATGTAATATTTTCCTCTTTTCATAATTTATTTTAGTTTATAAATAATTTAATATATACTCAATTCATTGTTAAAACAATTAATTTTTTGAAACTTTTAATAGCAAAATTGTTATATTTTCCCAATTAGGGTATATCAAAATCGATTTCATAGTATCATATTTCTTATCAATTAAAATCCAACAACTCAAAACCCATAAAAACCTATTTCAAAGATACAATGCAGTTTTTTTTAAATCAACATAACTAAACACTATTATACCAACAAACACTACAAAATTACTTCTATACAAGAATAATAATGAAAACATTTTGATGAAATCAGTTAGAGACTGACACACCTAATATTAAACACACATATCCGTTTCAATATAGTAATACGTCCTATAAAAATATTATAAATTCCCTAATTGAATCCATATAATTAAAACATGTACCAATCCTAAATATCATAAAATTTCATATACCTAAATCAAGGAGATGATAATAAACACAAAAACTGTATCCCCAATGTCAGATAATTAAATAACATCCACTAACCAAAATGATCACCTGGAACATATAATGACATCCCAATCATAACTCCCTCCTAATGATACATATATATATATATATATATATATGAGTGCTCATATAAGAATATTAGGTAGGAATATCCAAAAAACATCTCTTCAAAATATCAATGAAGCATACTTATTCCTTAGTGGATGAAAAACAAAATAAATTTTATTACCTTTATTGGTAAATTAACATGTCATCCTCACTAAGGACCACCCACCAAAATAGGAATAAATGTATAGTAAGATAATATAAATATAAATATAAATGAAGGTACTCAACACCCACTACAAAATTGAATGTATAATTTATATTCATTAACAACTCATTTACCTACAAACATATCACCTACATATCCATATAAACATATAACATATATCATATCATAATCATAAAAACATTTACATAATACTATATCTATATACCAAAAAACATGTCCTAGTCATGGAAGAGTACATAATTATAAAAATAATTTACCTAATGTCCTCCTCATCACATGTAATTGAAAAATATACTTGTCCATCATCATATACTATAACCCCTTGTTATTATAACTCATAATTTTTCTAAAGAGGACTAAAGAAAATGGGAAGTATTAACTGATCCTAATAACCTCTATCTAATATGTTAGGTAACACACAAAAACATAAAACCTCTTATCGATGTTAATGTGATTTCCAGAAATTAGTGGGGGTGCATAAATATAGAAGAGTATTGAATATATTATTGTTCACATACCCTACCCAATGGTTCATAATGTAATCGAATAATAATATATACATGAATATCTCTAAAAAACATAATATTACTGACACCTATATCAATAAAATGAACCAACTCTACCACACCTCAAGATGAATGTTTCAAAATATAGATCATAGATTTCATTTAATATATCATAATAAATTTTCTTATTTTTATTAGTGTGAGAAGAAATTTTTCGGATAACTATTGATGCCTCAAGAATTTTTTTTAGAAAATTATTCTATGATTAGATACAATGTGGTGAGAGGTCCAGATGTTCAAAACATTTAGTAGATGTATTATCTCAAAACATTCACATTGGGGGATACAACAATTATAAGGATAAAGTTATATAAGTGAAATGTAATCTTATAGAAATGTTATTGATTCCCTAGAGGAACTGAGACAATAGTAGTAATAGTTCCTAGGTTAGGGAAAGGTTCAAATAAAAATAATAATTACGTACATTCTTTCCCATGGATACAATAATTTTTATAAATTTGAATGTGATTTTAGATTATTACATAACAGAAAAAATTGATTTTTATTTAATATTGTTTTAATCATTAGAAAGACTAGTTAGGGTGTTGATTACCATTGAGTAACTGACGTGTCTTTAATGATGATAAGGTATAAGGGATATGATCTCAATTAGGTTTCAATTTTTGTGGTTTTGGAGTAGAAATATGTTAACTTCATTGAAATAATGGTGGGTTTACATGAAAATTTTTAATGGTTTTGTATTATATTATTTTTTTACCATTTTATTTGGAAATATTCATTCATTTGTGATATGTTTTTTACTATTAAATGAATATTTTATTTTCCATGGATTGTTAATTATTATCAAAAATATAAATCCTTTTGTTCCTTAATTATTATTTGACTTAAATTTTTTATTACTTACTCTATTTTTTATGTTCCATCTATGTATATGAGAGACATCCAGACAGTATATGTTTGAGGCATTTGGATTCCTGATTCGGTATTCATTAATCACTGATATAGATATTTTCTAGACCGTCTGGAATCCATATTAAATATTTATGGTTTAATATGTTGGGAAGCTTTAGGAAATAAAAATCAATCAGAACAAGTCATATAAAATCTTGTTATGGAATTCTGATGGTTAACATTGATAGTTACTTCTATAAAACATGAGTTTTTTTATCCTTACTCATTTCTGATTCAGTGGGACTTGTGTTTTTTGTGATGGTACTGTATAATTGAATTATATGGAAATATACGTTTGATGGGTTATAATGTAGATTTTATAATACATCTATAGTTCCTAGTCTTATCATATGTACATATTACACAATTTTTAATTAATATTCATTTAATTACACAAACACATGCCTGAGGACAATAATAGTTTAGTGTCATTACAAGCTGGTAAACACACAAAACATCCCCGTTTGTAAAATACATAATATTATAATTTTATATTTATAATTTTAATAGATATCATACATATCATACATAATAAATTTATTCATAACCCTGATAGTTGAAACAATAGAAAGTGTGAGCTTGTATGATCAATAAGGGTAATCAAGGGAGATATATATAAATAACATGTACATAAAAGTATGGGAACATTATCATGATTTTGAAATCCATACCTTAAATATTTATGATATTAATCATGAGTCATGGAATCAATATTGGAAATTTATAAGAAATGAATCAGTTAGGAATAAAGGAACTTGATCCATGAGAGGATGAATTTTTATAATACATAGATTAGTTTTATATACATAAGAATATAAACTATTTTATGTATTAATTATATTTCATTTAAATTATAGTATAATGTTTTTACTCCCCTACACATAATAATATTCAAGGTTTTCTCCAAAAACCATCATAAAAGGCAAACACCATTTTTCAACAAGTTTATCTCCCCATTCTGGTCATGTCTATCTTTTGAGAGATTAATTTTTAGCCAATGCATTGAACGATGTTATTTGCGCATAAAAACTCAAAATAAAACCCATATTTATTTATTACACTATATAATATAACATTAGAATTATAATAAAACATGAATTGAAATGGTTTCCATTAAAAATTACTCATATCATAAATTATGGATAAGACACTAGATTCGTAAACATATTATTATTTCAATGTATAATTACCAATGGAAAAAGAAGAAGCATGTTTCATAATTATTTTATAATGGATAAATCATAGAAGAAAATTTTGGTACATTATAATCACGAAATCATAAACATAAAAAATATTGAGAAAAAATAAGGTTGGTGTCCATGGATCATATCCCCTATAAGGAATATGGAAATTAACAAGTGAAATATTAGTAAGAAAATGATTCTAATTGATATTTAAAATAATTAATTATGGAAAATAACCATTCCTCATTGAGAATAACGTTTTAAATGATAAAAACATTTGAAAATATTTTTCTTTGAATATATTAATAAAATAATATAATGCATGTTTCAATGAAAACAATGGCCATGATGATAAGTTGTTTTATTAATTTCCAACATGTTATTACAAATATTCCCCAGATATTATAAGTAAAAAATGTATTTTTTTTTGGAAAAAACACGAATATTATGTTAAAAATTCTTCAGTTAAAAAAAGGCTAAATATTTATTCCAAATTTCATAAGATAACAATAAAATGGGATATTTTTTTATAATACATGGTGTTTGATGAAAATGGATTTGTGACTAAAGAGAGAAATAATTTTTTTTTAAATAACCTTTTTTATGTAAAAAAGAGTAGAAAATTGTACTAATTCATGTAAATTTCATAATTAATAATAGGAAATGAAAATTTGTGAATTTCATGGGAGATTAATCATGAGATTTTATCTTTTTATTCATAATCATAAAAATCCTAATAAAGGGAGAGATAGTGAATTAAATAATCGTAACTTTAGTGAAACTGAATCCATGGACACATGATGGAATATAATAAAATGGAACATAAAATATTACAAGTATACATAATTTAATGATATTACAATTATATGGGTCTTTATGTACTCATGGTGAATGAATATAGATGCATAACCTACGATACATTTGAATGAAGGAAAATGGGAATAAATCCCACACCATAATTCCTAACTTTCATCGTACTTGTTCAAACCTCTTGTATAATAAATATATGTTTACTATGAATCTACTAAATAATTTTAAATAAATTTATCCCATAATAAATGATTTCCATATGAATTTTAAATACCCAGTCGATAAAAATTCAATTTCAAGTTATGTTTTATGTAATAACAACATTGTTTGTCATATATATATTATTTTTTTATATTTGGATCTCAAATTTGTTTTATCATATCATCATTTATAAATTTTCATCAATGATATAAATATCTTATATATTAATTATATATATTTCGTTATTAATCAATAAAATTTATCATTAAGAAATTAAATACACCATTCATAGATTTAGTAGGCTATACGTACACATACATATAATTCTTATATTAATTTCAAATGGAAATAAAAAATGTAAAATGATATATTATCATTAAAAAATAATTTTATGTTATATATATCACATAATTTGATTATAAACATCCACAATAACATCCATGTAATGTGTGGATGAATGACAATGATTCTGTAGGAGATAGTATACTTTAACCATGAGCTCCGTTATCATATTCATAAAAATTGAGATTAAGATGGTTTGTGTGATATAATTATTATTAAATTAAAATAATATCCAAAATATTGTAAATATACATATAATCCATCATTATAACCAAATATGAGATTTTTCAATGATAAAATGACATTCATAGATTAAAAAGATGGTAGTCATATATACGCACAAATGATGATTTATTACACATTAAATGGTATTGGAGATGAGTGTAGGAAATTAACTTACCATAAAATATATCATTATATGTCATATATTAATATTATTATATGGAAATTGTTAAATTATTATTTTAGGAGGTTGGATGGACTGAATGTGATTGAATGAGTTATGAAAAGAGGATAGTGAGTGGTTATTATAAGTGAGGTTAGTGACACACACATATTTTTTAACTAGAAAAATGTACCCACAATTTATACCAGCCCAACAGATTCAAAATGGAATAAATTAGATTATTATACATTATATGGTCTAGATAAGGACATTAAATATATTTTACATAATTTTATAGGTCATATTTATAATTATCATTTTTTTGTTAGCAAATAATTTCCTTAACCATAGTAAATAATATTTACTATTCAATTTGGTCATAAAATATTATGAAATTATTATATAAAAAAATTTATGGAACAAAAATATATTGAAAAATGTAATCAAGGTAAATTTATATTTTAAATTAATACTAGAGATGTTATGATAGATCATGTTTTTTATGATAAAATATTTGAATGCTTGAAATGTTTTTATACAAAAATTTATTATTAAATTGATTATAATGTGGTAAATTGGATTAATGGGTGATAATTGTGCTATTTTGACATTGAATCCAAATTAAAATACTATTTAACGATATATATAAATTATATTGAAGGGTAGTTTTTTGTTAAAATTCAATATTTTCCACTATTCAGAAAAAATAATCATATGAGTAAAATAAAAAAAATTCAACCTATACTGATTTTGACATGATAATTTAAAAATTTAAGTTTATTTTACCAAATTATATTTCTAATATTGTGAAACATTAACTTCTATAATTTTAACAAAATGAAACATAAATGATATTTTTTAGAAAATTGTATTTTCAAAACATATAATGACTTTACAAGAAATTATTTAATTTTTTATCATTATGTTTACTTTATATAATTCCATTATAGATAATATTTGAAAATTATTTATTAATACTCATATCCCTCATATAAATGGATGGGTAATAACATTCGCCTTTAAATAAAAATTTCAGTAATATAACATTATTATGTTAAAAAATAATGTCATGTGTAAAAGAATCTAACAATATTATGCTTGTAGAGTACGCCTAACATGTTATTGTGTGTAAAAATAAATATAAATGAAAGTTAATTTATTTGAAAAACATTATTCATAAAAACTCATGGTGTTACGTCATACTTCCGTAAAAAAGATTTTATCGTTAAAAATTAATTACATTGATAAAAAATGATAATAAATATATAATATTATATCTTAATGTTTACTGGTTTCATCATTAAACTGGTGGTTTCACTAAAATACTTTGACAAAGGGAGTGGTATTGTTTTTTAGAGCATTATTTATATGATATAGAATCTACAGTGGTTGTTCCCTACAATAACGATCTTTCTCTTGTGGCATGATCATTCAGTTCAATATATGTGAATTGTAAGGTATGAACATTCTCAAGATACATGTATGGAAAACATCATGAAAGTTAGAGAGGATTGGTTATAACTCTAGAAATCAGGCTATTATCCCAATGTTAATAAGAATTTCAAATGGAAAAGTATACTTAGGGATAAAATTATCTTTCATCTCGAATATCATAACAATCATCCATTTGGGAAATCAACGAAACTAATAATCACCAACATCCAATTCGATATCACAATAGTGATTAAGAACAAAACATTTCTAGTGACTTTGAGTTTCAATGGTTTGATAATGAATGGATATATCATTTTTAGCCCTTTCTCTATATATCTACAGTCCCTACAACATTCATTCGCCAAAATAATTTCATCCTATTAGAGGTCAACACTTGTTTCCATAGGGTTCTTCAAAAGGATACATCAAAATTCTTTATTGAATGTTATTGTCTTAGAAAAACTCAACTAGATTAATGTTTAGATCTTAACCTAGTTAAAATTACAAATACCAAGAACTAAAAATATCCTATAGGGTATGGATATTTTTCTCAGACCGATCTTCATTTTGAGGATGATATTAAGTGTAGATACATAACTCAATATCTAGATATTTATAATGACTTCATTGGAAAATTGAGGTAATCTTAAAATCCCCATATGACAAAATAGGATGTGGTTATCCATGCAACTTTACCACATTCCCAATATTTATCCTAGAGCTTGCATACATTGAGAACTATTATCTAATAGTGGTGAGGTATATTGCCATAGTAATATGATCGACTACAACCCATACAGAATTATTACCTTTAGATTTTTTAGGGAGTCAAAAAAAAACCATTGTGATCATTTTCCCTTTCCATTCCGGTATGGGTAATGCTTGATACTTACAATTATATTTGTTCCTTTTAACCATTACTTTATATAATATCATGAATTTTTATAGAAATTTTGAAATATATCACTTCTTTTCATCCTACCAGAAAAAATATTTTTAACCTCTATATATCATTGAACTTCTTATACAAATATATAATGAAGAAGTATGTGCTTCCTCTAACAAAAAATTCATCAAAATAGGTATATATTGATCCCACTAATAGTTCATGATCATTCTCATTCCTTCATGATCAAGATTAAAATAATTAACATTTATAACATTTTTTTATCTCCATGTCTTCCTTCTCTGCCTCTTTAATCATCACTTGGATAGATAGTTTCCCATTCAATTAGTTAACATAATATTTTTCACCTTTTATCTGGATTTCAAAATTTAATAATTAAAAATACATAAATTTTTGATAATTTTTAATACTAATCATTGATAAGCTAGCATGATCATTTTTATTAAATTCATTGTCTAGCATGAATTCCTTCATTGGATAATAATGTAATAATAAGCTGTAAACATTAATAGTATCTAACTATATTTCATGACTCATTTTCAACTCATTATATGCGAATATATACATTAATAATTTAATACCAATATATATTTTATACTTATATGTATTAATATAATTCCTCTATATGTTTTTTTAAAAAATTAAAATATCTAACTCAAAATCATTAGTAGAGTTAATTTTCCCATGGACCTGATATTATTGAGAGGCATAAGATATGACCATATAATAATTAGATAAACACATTACAAAAACATTAGAGATTCAATACTATATATTATAAAAACTTATCCAAAATAAAGTAATGTATGTATAGGTCTGATAACTAATCGATAGTTTCATTCCCGGAAATTTTTCATCTATTCATCTTTTGGGAGAAACTTCAATGGTCTGAGGAATAAGTATTTTTGGTAATTTTTCCCAAAACTATTGAAATTATATAGTGAATCCACAAAAAATGATTCAATTACCCCTCCCTCATGGCCCGTTCCCTAACTTCCCCAAGCCCACCTCTGATTGGTCACGGGCTGGCATCTAGCACCATGTTGGCATATCCCAGAAATGGGAGGCATATTCCTTAGAACATGTACATATACACCCAACTGATTGAAATAAATATGGTTAGTGGAAAGACTATATAATGAAAATTAATAAATACCAATACAACCCAACAACATAGTATGAAAAAAAATTCAATGCGTAATGTACAACTAGACGAGAATACAACCCCACTAAAATAAAGACAACTAAAAATATTTTCGCACAAACAAGGGTTCATAATTTGTTGTATAATGATTACAAATACCCCATGGCTCATCTGTTCTCAAAAGTTACAACCTATTCGAAACCCATCGAATACTCCACCTAAGCATTTATTTCTTGCACAAGACACATCAACAGTAGGAAAAGCTCGTGCTGGGGTGACTAAAAGAGTACTCAGTAGGGGACCCCAGAAACCACAAAGAAAAATACCAAATTGGAAACACCACCAGTATGATATTTTCAACTCTACATAAGTATATTTCATCAAAATACATATCAAGAATATCCATGTATTCTCATAACAGATTACAAGATGCAACCTCCCATCCAATGCAAGCCAAATGGTTCCATGTGTATCACGCTAGATTCTGGGAGATCCCACTCCTCGGGCTATCTATTTAACAACACTGCTCTTTATTGCAAACATAAACATGGTTTATTACATAAACATGAACTAAAGAAAACTATGAGGATAAATAGGACTATTGTATTGGTAAATTATAAACATTTTATGATATCTTTTGACATAGAAGAATATATATATATATATAAAATTTCTTTTACATTACCACATCATTCCTACGTCCTTAGCATTGAATCAGATTACCATAGGACATACATTAAAAATGATGATCTATAAAGCCCATTCAGGGAGTAAATAATGAATAACATTAAGAATAAAATACATGTTTGGATATTGGTATATCAATAGAACATAAAAGAAAAATGAACATAAAGTCATGATATATCATGATTGTTATAAAATGGATATGTGGTAATGACATTTAACATGATATTAGCATGAGGCAAGGATCATTGAACCTCGATCAAGAGTAAACAATCCTTGCTCATTAATTATATTGAGTAAATCCTCATTTCACATTAATTATAAGGGGTAAAAACACATCACAGAAGACGTATCATGATACTATTCTTTACCCAATGCATTGGAGCCCTATTAGTGTGAACCTTTCTTAATCATTTCATTTCACGAATAAGTGTTACACATTGATCATTAAAATTGGATTCATTAAACATAATAATTTATTTTAACACGTAAGATATTTATAATAAATAAATGTAAGTCCTAAATAAACAAGTACATGTGTTAAAGGTGAATACATTTTATAGTGAAATGGGTATGGTATTGAATTACACTATTATTATGGAATGTAAAATTTGGTGTATCATTGGCAGTATAACGAGGTCAAATATAAAATTTCAAATGGGTTTATGAGGGAGAAATAAGTAAATCATAATTTACACATGAAAGGGACAATATGGGGTTAATGAAACATAATACTACCACATATGAAATTGAATTTAGATACATAATATAAAATAATTGATTGAATATAAATTAGGAGAGAGAAACCCCTTACAAAATTTTGACATGGCAACATGTGTAAAATGTAGGAATTAATGAGAGAAAAAGGGGTCTCTAATAATAATAAAAAGTGGTCAGTATAGGGGAGGTAATAAATCTTAAAACAACATTTTTAATTGTAAATAAAAAGGGAATATAAATATAAGGAAGCATTGACAAAAAGAAAGAGGGAAAGCAAGGATCCCATACTTAGAAGTGTGATACCAAAGGCATTGGAGAGGCTTTATAGAGGCATCATGGGAGTTTGAGGATTCATTGAAGAATTCTAGAGAGTGTAGGGAATGTTTTTTTCAATATAAAAATTTTATATGTAATTAGGAATAAGAGATTGAGTGGGTTTATATTGGAATGGAGAGAGAATTATTTATTATTTAGGTTTTGGACATTACACATTATAATAATCAAAACCAAAAACCATCACATGGTTTTCCCATGGTTTTCTCCAAAGGGTAGTAAATATCATTATTCTATATTGATAATGTCCAAACTTATTAAAATATAAATCTTTCTTATCTAAAGGTGAGTCACACTCTAAAGGAAATCATTTTAAAATGATAAATTATTTTATAATTCATGGATGCTCCACCAAAGTAGCATAAAATTAATCCAACAAATATAATATCACATTATTTTAATGGTAAAAAATATAATGTCTGAAAAACGCTTTTATGGTAATTTATTACACCACTATTAGGTCATTATGACGTCATAAAACAAATTGTATATTTATATGGTATTTAAATTTTTTTGTAAATAATTGACTAACTCAGAAAATACTAAAAATTAGCTGGTAGATAATTATGACACCCAGAATCGAAAAATAATATTCATTTTTTCTAAATAATTTTCTATATATGTGAATTTTTATTTTTAAAATAAAAACTGGCATTTATCAAAAATTCATTGGTTTTGAAAAAAATAGATTTCAAGCCTTAAAAAATTACAATTTTATTCATAATAATTATGTTATCATTTAAATTTAAAAAATTTAATTTATTAATAAAATTTAATTAAAATATCATTTAATTCATAAATCCATTAATTCATCAAAATACTTTTCTTAATTGAATTAAAATATTAATAAATAATACTACTTGTGCATATATTTTTTTACAATGTTACAATAAAAAAATTAATCACTATTCTATATACAAAAATAATGAAATTAATTGTAGTGTTAGAGTATAGTTTTGTAACCCCATTTAAAACACTCATAATAACTATGGGTATGTTGTGCGA
Source organism: Viscum album (assembly GCA_963277665.1). Classification (NCBI taxonomy): domain Eukaryota; kingdom Viridiplantae; phylum Streptophyta; class Magnoliopsida; order Santalales; family Viscaceae; genus Viscum; species Viscum album. The sequence goes on along the minus strand of OY728120.1, from coordinate 1,025,917,470 downwards.
TGGTGACAAACTCTTGGGGAAGCTCGAATATCATCGCTCGATTGGTTATCTCAATTAACATCCACTTCTCCTGTAGACAATTTCGTTCAAGCATAACGTTTTGACACTCGTGTATAGATTAGTCCAGAATGATTCCTAGTGACACTACATCCTTTTTGAGCTCCAACAAAGGGGATTCATATGGATCAATTCTGTTGTATGAGGCCATCACATCCTTTTTCAAAGTAAATTGGATTTGTTAAGGCCCTATATTTATACTAATGAGATGATCTCTTTTCAACAACTATACTAGCAATGGTAAAAATTTATAACGGTACATTAAAAACTGAAAACATAAAACCTGGAATGTTCATATGTTTTATATAACCAGTTTTCATAATAATACATTTAATTATATCATGATGAGTTTTTATTAATAAAATTTTGGACATTACAATCTTCCCCTCTTCATAAATGTTACCCATGAAATTTCATTTTTCCAAACTTAAATGGAAGAGTGTAACTCTTCTTCATCAATTCTTTTGATTCCCACATTCCTTATTAAATCTTGTGAGTTCACAACAACTCTTGGATGTGGTGAATTTTCTTATTTGTCAAAAATTTTCCCCTACTATCTATGATCTTGATCGGATTATCTTAATAGAAGAGTTCATTCCCAAATGGTAAAACCACTAGATTGAGTGTATTCTATGGTTCAGGTATGTATATCCTCAAGATAAATACATGGAATACATAGTATAACCGAGACATGCATGGTGGGAGTGCTAGTCAATAAGACACTATTTAAATTTGATCATGGATCTAATAATGGTTGATTTACTGTAGACTATACTTTCACTTCATCCAAAATCTCGTAACTCCCTTCCACAATGATATGCTGAGGAATTCAATGTCTCCAACATCAAACTATTGGTATCATCGATAACTATCATCAAATCTATTTAGTCAACTCTAAGGAGCATTAATGTTCTCCTAGATGATCTTAACCTTCTCCACCATTTCAAAAACCATTTCTGGACCACATAGTTTTCCCACCCCAACATCACACCAACATGCCAGTGTTCTGCACCTCTTCTCATAAAGGGATTAATAAGGAGATGTTTGGATGCTTGAGTGGAATCTTTTGTAATAAAACAACTCAACCATAGAATGATGTTGATCCCATCCTCATTTCATGTCTATTGAAAATTCTCTTAATATTTCCTAATATATTTTGATCATCCCCTCAGATTGGCCATCAGGTTGAGTATGATAAGTCATACTAAATTTCAGATCATTATTTAGGGCGTGTTGGAGACACTTCAATAAATTAAGGTAAATCTTAGATTTCAACAGAATAAAATCGATAGTGGTAATCCATATAGCCTTACCACTTGTTTAATGTATATCTATGCTAGTTGATCCAATGATAAATCCTCTAGATTTGCAATGAAGAGTGTACACATTGTATGATTATCCCCAAAAAAACCTAATAGAAATGTTTCCTTTGGATTTCATGGAATCTACAGTTACAAAGACCATGTGGATGTTCTCCAATTTCCATGTTGGTATTGGTAATTATTACATCATCCCCTTAGATTTTTTCTTATTATCCTTCACATAATGAAATTCCAGGATTATTTTTGTATATTCATCGATCTCCTTCTTTATGTCATCACACCTGTAATTCACTCAAATAACTCAATACATATTTGTTTTCTCTGGGTGAATAGATAAATTCAAGATATTTGCATTATCCAAAATTTCAATCTTTAAATTTTTATTTCATGGAAGGAATATTTTTGCACCAAATATCATGATTCTGTATTCATTAACATTGAACACCGATGGTTTACATTTTTTGATATTTTCCTCATTCTTCTGAGTTCCCACATCATCATTTTGAGCATCCTTTTACCATTTAAAATGATAAAATTTATCAATAATTTGTGAAATTATTGAAGATGTTCCCACCTTTATGATTCCCATGTCTATAGTTATAAAATCTAATAAGATTGGTTCCTTTTCAATTCTTATCAATTATAGAATCACTGGGACCTTTCTACATAGATCATCATCGATCTTGATTGATATCCCCGAATGGTAGTCAATTGAGTAGTCATAGTATTTGATCAACTATAACCATCTTCATTGCTGCATGTTTAACTAATCTTATGTTAATATATACTTGTGGATTTTGTGATCCATATATATTTCAAACTTCTCCCCAAAGAGGTAATGTCTAAAAAAAATTAATGTAATTATTACTAAAAACAACTCTAGATCAAGTGCGGGATATTTATTCTCATAAAATTTAAATACCCTTTAATCATATACAATGACTTTGTCATTTTTCCTCAACACAGAGTTAACGACCATCTTCAATGAATCATTAAATACCACAAAAAAATCTCTACTTATTTGTAGTGTGGGAATGAGCGTAGTGATAAACCTCCTTTTCAACTACATGAAGCTCTCTTCAAAATCATCACTCCACGAAAACATGACTCCCATATAATATAGCTTGTAAAGAGGGTTTGATAATAGTGAGAAATTTCTCACAAAACAGTGATAATATACATCTAACACTGGGAATATATGGATATCTGTCACCAATGTTGGCCTCAACCATCCCTTAATAGCATTTGACATTAAAGGATCCACAGATATCAGATTTCTTGGGATTTTATGTCCCATGAATGATACTTCCTTTAACTAGAACTCAAAATTAATATACTTTTCATTGTGATACTTCTTTTACAAGGTCTTTATTACAGTGCTTATATGCTCTTCAAGATCCGCCAAAGTTTTTGAGTCTATTAGAATATAATCAATAAATACTATCAATTGAGGTAATCTATAAAGACACTATGCCTTATGTCCATAATGATTTCTTGAGAATTAGTGAGTCTTAAAAGAATTACTAGGACTTCATAGTTCCCATGCCTTTTATGTAAAGTATTCTTGGTGATATCCCCCTTCTTCACCATGAGTTGGTAATATCCTTACAGAAGATCCACATTGGAAATGTATTGTTCTCTATATTGTTGATCGAACAAGTAAAAAATTCTTGGAAAACGATAATTGTTATTTGTCATGATTTTTTTATGTCACCATAATCAATGAAATGGTGTATTTACCCATCCTTCTTCATGACATAGAGAACCGGTGCACCCCATGGTGATGCAATTGGGTGTATAAACCATCAATCTGTATTCTTTTATAGTAGTTTCTTTATCACTTCATGATCCCCAGCTACTATTATAAATAGATTCTGGGATTTTTGGCAATGCTCTAGGTATAAGAGAAATTGCGAATTCAATATTTCTTCTTTGAGGAAGACCAGTAAATTCCTCAGGAAACACTTCAGTGAATTCCTTCATAACATGATTGTCATCGAGGATCATTCAATTATTTGACTCAGATATTTGATCAACATATGAGTTATCGTAGAGAATTAATATCCATTCTTGATATTATGGTTTTCTAAAAGATTTAGCCTCATCCTTGCACTGGTACATAATAGGGGGTTGATTAGATATAGGGAGAGTGATTTCCCACACATGGAAATTTCTTCTATATCTATAAAAGGAAATCCAATCCATGACATGAATTTCTTTAAAATCCATCAGATAGAGTATGGCGAGGTTCTTTGATATTTTAAATCAAAAAATTGTGAAATGGGAGGGATTATATTCATGTGATGAAATGATTGTCCCATTTTCTGTTCTCACCAACATCTCTACATACATTATTTTTGGTGGTGTTAGGATTATACTACTAGACACACGGGATATAAAAGAATGTGTAGAATAAGATTCAAAATCATGTTTAGTATTCCTGAATCAAATACTAGTGAAACAATAACCAAGTCACTGTCGGGGTTCCCTTCGACAGTAGTGGTGGAAAAATCTCACCCATGTTTCCTTGGAGGTTGTTGGACACCTTTGAACACCTGTGGCTTTGGGAACATGTTTGAAAAGTGACATGGTTCATTTTAGTTTAAACAATGAACAATGCGCTGAGTGATAAATGGATCATTCCTATATTTGTTGCAGGTTTAGGTTTTTCTTGTAGGAAGTTAATGGCCAGATTCCCTTCTCTTCCACACCTATTGCATTTCATCATCCCCTTCAGAAAATTTCTAGGGTGCTTCTTTTCTCACCATTGTCAAGTGGAGTTCAATAATTCCATAGAAATATTTGATTTTTCCATTGGACTTATAGTTATAACTGCTAATTTTGGATTTTAATCCCCATGATACCTCTGATATTGTAACACCCCAAGCTTCTACGGTACGCTTCTCTTTGAATAATGTGATAGCGAGTGTTGTATGCAACATCGAGTTCTAACAAACCATAACCAATCAAACAAGCCGTTAAGAATAGTAATACCTAATTTTCGAAATTATATATATTTTATATTTTAAAATGGACTTCATTTTTCGATTCGGAATATCGAATTTAGTCTAAGGAGAAATTTTGGTACTTTTCGGATAACATTAATATTTTGATGAATAGTGAAAATTACTAAATTTTAATTAAAAACAACATTTTTAATCAAAATAATTAATAGTGATAATTTATGAATTTGAGTGGTTTTAAAGTATATTTAGAATATATTTATACCATTTAATATAATTTTGGTCATAGGACATAATTTTACAATTAAACCGGACATAAACAAATGCCAATCTTTTGATAGTTATTATCTCCTAAAAACACGCTTTTTGTTTTAACAACGGAAATTAATTTTAAATTAATTTTTTCCACTTCTGTGTTTTGAATTTTTAAAAATGGATTCCATATTTTGAATCAGGATGTTCAAATTGTGTAAATAGGTAACTTTTATTTTTAGACATTTTGAATAATTATTTCGGTAAATATTTTATTTATCATGGTTAAGGGTAAATCCGGTAAATAAGGGTTAAAAAATAATATTATAATAATACAAAATTACAATAAAACGTGTCCTGAACTTATTGGATGATAAATGTTCGACCATTGGAATCTTTTGGTCGATTTTGGGACCCCATGGTTCCACTTGTAGGTGATAGGGATACTTAATTTTAATTAAGTTAAAATGAATACAAAAATGACACAAGCATATATCTTTTCTAAAAAAAAAATTTACATAGGGTTATATATGTTGGATTTTCAACTATAAATATTCATTATAAATATACAAAGATTTCCTACATAATTATATTTTATTTATAATTTTTAGAGATTAAATAATTTAATTTATTTATGAAACAATGATGATGATGTTATTCCCATAATATTGAAAATTTAAAATAATTGATATTATAAATACCCAAATAAATAAAATTTGAGACTTTTAGTGAATTACAATAATTTTCTAGGATAATATTACATATTAGAATTTATTTAATTGTCATTTTTTGAAGTAATAATTCTGTTATGAGTTTCACAAAAATCAACTATTGAATAGTGTCAAAATTGACATAAAAGAGTTTTTAAAACAAATATTATATTATTAATTGATATTAAATTTCTAAAAATCTAAGGATCATACAAGAGACTTATATCATGATAGGTTCATCATTAATGTACCACTTGGGGGTTTATTGGATTTATATAGTATGTTTATTAACTATATATTATAAAAATACAAAGTGACATGGTAAATGTCAAACTAATTAACTAAGAGTTAAAACTAAAAGATAAGGTTAATATAGTAATCCAAACCTGTCTAAATTCTATTTGTTGAATTTTTTTCTACCTATACCCAACATAAACTTTGAATAATCAACTTTGGAGCCATTATAAACCTAATATGAATTTATTATAAATTAATATTTCAAACTTTTCCAAAGGTGCCCCTCACCCCTATTATAGAAGGGCACTCCTCCTTCTCATTTCATCACACCTTCAAATCCTTTCTTTCGGCCAAACCCTTCCCAAATACTCTCTCAACATCCCTAAATACAACCTAGAGGCCTTTGTTTGATCAGAAAGCCAACCTATGGATCCTTTTTGATCAAATAAAATGGAAGAACCTGAAGAAGAGGTAATGTTTTCACCACCCCTTTTCAAGTTCCTTTCTTCTTCCACTTCTTCTTTCTTTGTTATTACCATTATAAAATAATAACTCCAGTAGCTTAAATATACTGTGATGTTATTATAAATATGTTACAACCATATTTAGTATTCTATCCTCCCTTTGAATAACATGTCACCATACGTGCGTACGTACGGCTTACCGTCTCCACGTCGTGGTGTAATTGTTATTCAATGTATTATTATTTGTGTGGGTATAATAATGATGTGTAACTCATTTAAATAATAAATATAACATGATAATGATTCTTTTTATATGATATACCATCCAATTATATATTATTTTAATATCAAAAGAATGTTATTGTCGCTTGTGCGTACATACGGACTACTGTCTCCACGAACGCGATGATATTCATTCTCCATCATATCCATTCAAGTATAATTATGATTTGATGATTTAAAAATAATGTTTAATAAATTTATATCATTCAGGATATGAATAATATACAACCTATCCATGACAAACATGGCTTACGTAACAAAACATATAAAAGAAAATGACTAAGTTAACTCCCGAAACGACGATAATTCTAAGATATTATTAACAAAGCAATGTTAAAAGATCATATAAGATATCATATTAATGTATATGATTATTGAATAATTTAATAACAATTATTTCAACATTATACAGGAGGTTAACCTACCACCAACCAAGGATAAGTACAAGGTTAGGGTTATTTCACAATCTCTTCATTATCCGAGGTTGTTTATACATAATAATCTACTGGGATCTCTTTATCATCCACATCCATTTTTATTAAAAATGTATTTCAAATTTTTTTTACTATTTACAAGAATATGGGTTAAAGTCATTTATACCCTTGTTTGACTTTTTATAAGAGGTTTATAAAGGAATCTTTCCGTCATTTTCCAAACAAGGTGCTTTTTAACCTTTTCGACAAAATTAAGGTAAGAATGTTTTTTAACTTATACGGTGGGTGTGGTTATTTTCCACCGTTATAAAATCATCGAAGCTTCCCTTACAATATTATAAGAATATTTTCAAAGAAAATGTTTTATTTTATAAATATATGACTCTTAAATGATTTCAAAATAGAAAGAGATATTTCTCTAAAAGTGTTTTGATTTCATCTATGTCAACATCCTTTGATGGATTTTACACTTATTTGAAGTAGATTTATTATGATACAAAACTTCTATATTATATTGAAGGTTTTGTGATATGTTTGACTGTGGATGTGCTATTTTTATACCATTCATAGTTTATGGTGAAAGTATTGACATTTCGTATGCTAGTTTTAATATGAATGTTTGTGTTATGTTTAAACCTTTTCATATGGGAATGCATTGGACTTAATATGTGACGGGTGGAGGCCGATATAGCTCCTCGATGCATCGGTAGGTATCATTAGACAAACTAGTGTCTTGGAACAAGGCCTTGGCAAAATCATATTTGTAGTCTTGGCACGAGGCCTTGGCTATGTGGTTTTGATAGTCTGGCATTATGCATTCCATCATTATGAAAGTGGTTATTGATATTTCATGTGATTATCCGATTAGTATAATATCAATGTGAATATGTAAATGGAATTATTTCATTTTACATTTTCCATACTAAGATGAATTTCAAGTTTAAAAGGCTTTTTTTTGTTATACATTGCCTTAAATGTTTATGCTTATTTTTGAAAGTTTCCATTATATTGTTATCCTTACAGGGCATTTGAGCTCACCCCTTTTTTATGTTTTATTTTTCCCAGGATGTGAAGAAGTAATTTATGAATGACCTGCAGGGATAGTGTGTGGTGATATGAGTGTAGAATATGGAGACTATGTTGTTGTAGTATTTTTCCACTTTATGATGTAATACTTTATGAATATATCTAGTGTTTCCAAGGCTACTAAACCAATCGGTCTTTCGAGATTTGATATTTCTTGTGATCATGCCAATGTAATGTAATAACTCACCAACTTTGGGTAACATGGGTCGGGGCGTTACAGTTGTTATCAGAGAAAGTTTATTACAATCCTTAGAAGCTAGATTTAGATAAAATATGATTATAGCACGTAGACCTAAGATGAACTTTGAGGATTAGTGTAGAAGAACTTCCTAGAATTTTTGTATTGTAGAGATTTTTTGAGTTTTCCGAGCAATACATCCCTGTCTGGATATGAGCAGGTAGAGGCGGCTCTGGCACAGATGTACCTAGGGGTAAAACCCGAAAACACCTCTTTGAGCTAGACTCGAACGGGAACTGGTGCACGACAACAGGCCTTGCTGCACTCTTGGTTACAACACTCCCGGGGGATACGCTTAGGATAACTCTCATTTTATTTTAAATCATTATGAAGGGATTATGATTATATATGTCCTCAAAGAAAAAATTACTATGATTATGGATTATATCCATAAATAGTTCAATTTATTTTAAGTGTTTTGTAAGTATGGGATTATGTATTTTGATTCATAAACTGATCTAGTTTATACCATTGTTTAGAAATGGCGCCTAGTGGATGAAATGGAAACTGTATCAATGCACGCACTCCATGTAGGGATTTCCCTCCTGCTCAAGATAATTATAGTGGTGCTGGTGATGCAACTGGTGCTGATCAGCTAATCACCATACTGGGACAACTCACTCAGGCTGTGAATAATAACCTTACCCGTATGGAGCACCCTGATTCGCAGCATGGAGTATCAATGTTAGATAGATTCATGAGACAACAACCCCAAATGTTCAATGGGAGTAGAAATCCCTTAGTAGCTGAGCAATGGATATTTTCCCTAGAGAAAATATTTCAGGCTTTGGGGATTAGTGAAAGGGAAAAGGTTATAATGTAAGTTTACCACCTCACTGGAGATGATGATAAATGGTGGTCATTGATTCAAAATACGAAGGAAGATGATGAAGTATCAAATATGTAATGGAGGGAGTTCAAAGATCTGTTTTTAGAAAAATACTTTCCTTGTGTCCATCGAGCAGATATGGAAAGGCAATTTCTGAGTCTGAGACAGAAGGAGGATGAGAATGTCACAAAGTATGAGGCTAACTTTACAAGGTTAGAAGGGTATACTGGTGATTATATATGTAACCCAAGAAGTAATATTTATCGTTTCTTTAATGGGTTAAAACCATTTCTCTATCGAGCATTAGTCTCACAATCCTTCTCGTCATACGAACACATTGTCTCATGTGCTATCAAGACTGAAAAGGAATTCTCTAAGTCTTATGACTTTAAAGCAAAGCAAGAGAAGAAGTGGCATGCTGATCAATCTGGGAATGGAAATAAGGGGAAGAATGGAAAAGTTGAATATCCATCCTGTGGTAAATGTGGGAAGAAACTCCTCGGTACTTGCTTGAAGGGAATGGGTGTCTGTTACAAATGTGGTGAAAAAGGCCACCAAGCTCGTGATTGCAAAGGGAAGAAGGAAGCTACCAATGTTCAGTGCTACAATTGTAGGGAGATGGGTCATTATGCAAACGAATTTCCTAATCGTTAGGAGAACTTACCTTAGAAAAGGCCAAGGGATCAAGGCCAGGCTTATGCTATCATTACTGCTGAGGTAGAAGCTCCAAAAGACATGGGCGAAGGTAATTTAATGGTTTCCTCAAGTTTAGAAAATGCATTATTTGATTCTGGATCATCGCATTGTTTCATAACTTCCCAGTTTTCTATGAAAATTAGATATTTCCAAATTGATTTAACAAGGGAGTTGTCAGTTAAAACTCATAAGGTAAGTATCATTGCAATAATGTTTTGTGAATTAGTCCCCATTAGAGAACATAAATGTTCATTATCTATTGATCTCATCATCATTCCTATGATTGAGTTTGATATAATCCTCAGTATGGACTAGCTTTCGGACTATGATTCGATGATTTGTTGTAAGAAGAAAGAGGTTACGATTGTTGATGATAATGATAAGGAACACCTTATCTTTAGAGCAGAATCATCACCACCTAATTCTTATTTAGATCCACCCCCCAGTAGCTCAACTAAATTCAATTATTGGGGAGGAAGATAATGAAATAACTATGTGTGAGGAAAGGAATGTTCAAATAGAGGATGTACCTGTTGTGAAAGAATTTTTAGATGTATTTCTGGAAGATTTACCTGGACATCCTCCAGAACGAGAATTTGAGTTTTCCATTGATTTAATTCCTGGATCAAGACCTATAACGAAGACCCCTTATAGAATGGCCACTGTAGAATTAGTTGAACGAAAGAAACAACAAGAGGAATTGCGTAACAAGGGATTTATTCTCCCCAGTGTTTCTCCATGGGGAGCCATTGTTCTTTTTGATAAAAAGAAAGACGGATCTATGATGTTATGTATCGACTACAGGGAGATCAATTCTATAACAATAAAGAACAAGTATCCCCTACAACGGATTGATGATTTATTTGACCAACTGCATGGAGCTCAATACTTTTCAAAGATTGACCTTCGATCTGGATACCATCAATTGTGTGTGAAGAAGGAAGACATTCTAAAGACATCATTTCGAACAAGGTACGTGCATTATGAGTTTACTATAATGCCTTTTGGATTGACTAATGCACCCTCTGTATTCATGGATCTGATTAATAGAGTTTTCAAGGAGTATCTTGATGAATTTGTGGTGGTATTTATTGATGATATCTTGGTATACTCCAAAAGCTACGAAGATCATGAAAATCACTTGTGCATTATCCTGAAGACTCTGTGAAGACATGAATTGTATGGGAAGTTTAGCAAGTGTGAATTCTAGCTTCAGGAGATTTCTTTTATTGACCATATTGTCTCTAATGATGGAATCTATGTTGATCCTTCTAAGACCAAGGCAATCCAAGAATGGCCAGCACCTATGAGTATAACTAAGGTATGTAGTTTTATTGGTTTAACAGGTTATTATCGACGATTCGTCCAGAATTTTGCCTGATTGGAAAACCCATTAACAAAGCTCACACGTAAAGGGGTTAAATTTGTTTGGACAAAAGTGTGTGAAGAATGTTTCGAAGAACTAAAGAGAAGAGTAGCCAATTCTCCTATATTGACTCTACCATCGGGGAATGATGGGTTCGTTATTTATAGTGATGCATCGAAGAAAGGAATTGGTTGTGTCCTTATGCAGAATGATAGGGTTATTGCCTATTCATCATGAAAATTGACAATTCATGAAAAAAACTATCCTACTCATGATCTCGAGTTTGCAGCTGTGATCTTTTCTTTGAAGATATAGAGGCACTACCTCTATGGTGAAAAATGTGAGATTTATACTAATCACAAGAGTTTGAAGTATATTTTCCCACAAAAGGAACTCAACATGAGTCAAAGGAGTTGGCTTGAATTACTCAAGGATTATGATTGCACGATACACTACCACCCGGGGAAGGCAAACATGGTGGCAGATGCTTTGACCAGAATAGACCACGGAGTTTTGAACAATATGAGAATTGAAAGGGATCCAATTTTGATGGATCTAGTGAAGATGAACATGGGAATAACCAGGGATGTTGAAACATCAATTATTTTTCAAATGTTTGCAAAACCATCTTTTACTAGAATGGATTAAGAGTTCTCAGACCGATGATGAAGAATTTCAAAAGAAGATTAAAGCTGTGAATGATGGGAGACTGGGAGACTTTGTGTATGAAGATGGAATTTTGAAATTTGGGAAGAGACTTTGTGTTCCCGATATACCTGATCTAAAAAGGGAATTTCTGGATGATGCTCATAGTTCCAATTTCTCTATACACCCTGGGATCACCAGAATGTATATAGATTTGAAGGAACATTTTTTGTGGGACAAAATGAAGAGGGAGATTGCTGATTTTGTGTCAAGATGTATGGTTTGTCAACAAGTGAAAGCTGGAAGGCAACAACCTAGAGAAGTCATGCAACCTTTTCCCATACCGGAGTTGAAATGGGACAATATTATGATGGTCTTTGTCATGGGGCTACCAAAGACTCCTAGAAGGAATGATGCAATATGGGTTATTGTTGATCGTCTTACCAAGTCAGCACATTTTCTTGATATAAGAGAAGATCTACCCCTGTAACGTCTAGGAAGACTATATATTAATGAAGTTGTGAGACTTCATGGAGTACCCCTATCGGTTATTTCTAATCGTGATCCCCGTTTTACTTCAACATTCTAGAAGAGTCTTCAGAAATCCCTGGATACTGAAATTGAATTGAGCACTGCCTACCACCCTCAAACGGATGGACAATCAGAACAAACTATTCAAACCTTAGAAGACATTTTGAGATCATGCTCACTTGACTTTCAGGGTATGTGGGATCAATATATACCTCTGGTAGAATTTTCCTATAACAATAGCTTCCATTCGAGTATTCAGATGGCACCATATGAAGCGTTATATGGAAAGAAATGTCGTACACCAACCTGTTGGGATGACGTTGGTGAAAGTAAACTTGTAGGACTAGAACTGGTGGAGGAAACGATGGAATTGGTGAAGGTAATCCAAAATCACATCAAAGTAGCTCAAAGTAGGCAGAAGAGCTATACCGATAATCGAAGGAAGGATTTGGAATTTCAAGTTGGTGATCATGTTTTCCTGAAAGTATCTCCATGGAAGGGAGTCATACGTTTTGGTAAGAAAGGTAAATTGAGTCCCAGTTACATTGGACCTTTCGAAATTCTAGAACGAATTGGGGTTGTAGCTTACCGATTGGCAATGCCGCCATGTCTCTCCAAAGTTCACGATGTGTTCCACGTATCTCTATTGAGGAAATACATGCCTCATCCAACGCATGTACTCACCTATGAGGAATTAGAACTGGAAACTGATCTGTCTTATTTCGAAGAGCCCATCAGGATTCATGATACGAGAGAACAAGTACTGAGAAACCGGACGACACGTCTGATAAAAGTATTGTGGAGAAACCATAAGATGGAAGAGGCAACGTGGGAACCCGAGGAACTTATGATGAAGAACCACCCGAGTCTTTTCATGTGATAATTATTCTAGAAATTTTTAGGATGAAATTATTTTATAGAGGGGAGAATGTAACCCCCCAAACATCTACAGTACGCTTCTCTTTGAATAATGTGATAGCGTGTGTTGTACGCAATACCGAGTTCTAACACACCATAACCAATCAAACTAGCCGTTATGAATAGTAATACCTACTTTTTGAAATTATATATATTTTATATTTAAAAATGGACTTCATTTTTGGATTCAAAATATTGAATTTAGCCTAAGGTGAAATTTTGGTACTTTTCGGATAACTTTAATATTTTGATGAAGAGTGAAAATTACTAAATTTTAATTAAAGACAACTTTTTTAATCAAAATAATTAAAAGTGATAAATTATGAATTTGAGTGTTTTTAAAGTATATTTAAAATATATTTTTACCATTTAATATATTGTTGGTCATTGGACATAATTTTACAATTAAACCGGACATAAACAAGTGCCAATCTTTTGTTAGTTATTATCTCCTAAAAACACACTTTTTTATTTTAACAACAGGAAATAATTTTAAATTAATTTTTTCCACTTCTGTGTTTTGAATTCTGAAAAATGGATTACATATTTTGAATCAGGATGTTCAAATTGTGTAAATAGGTAACTTTTATTTTTAGACATTTTGAATAATTATTTAGGTAAATATTTTATTTACCATGGTTAAGGGTAAATCCGGTAAATAAGGGTTAAAAAATAATATTATAATAATAATAAATTACACTAAAACGTATCCTAACCTTATTGGTTTATATATTTTCTACCATATACATATTTTGGTCGATTTTGGGACCCCATGGTGCCACTTTTAGGTGATAGGGACACTTAGTTTTAATTAAGTTAAAATGAATACAAAAATGACACAAGCATATATCTTTTAGAAAAACAATTTTTACATAGGGTTATATATGTTGGATTTTCAACTATATGTATTTGTTAGAATGATAAAATTATTTTCTACATAATGATATTTTATTTATAGTTTTTAGAGATTAAATAATTTAATTTATTTATGACACAAGGATGATGCAGTAATTCCCATAATAGTGAAAATTTAAAATAATTGATATCATAAATACCCAAATAAATATAATTGGAGACTTTTAATGAATTACAATAATTTTCTAGGATAATATGACATATTAGGATTGATTTAATTAACATTTTTATAAGTAATAATTCTTTTATGAGTTTTACAAAAATCAACTATTGAATAGTGTCAAAATTGACATAAAAGTGTTTTTAAAACAAATATTATATTATTAATTGATATTAAATTCTTAAAAATCTATGGTTCGGACAAGAGACTTATATTATGATATTTCCATCATTAATGGACCAATTTGGGGTCACATGGATGTATATAGTATGTTTATTAACTATATATTATAAAAATACAAAGTGACATGGTAAATGTCAAAATAATTAACTAAGAGTTAAAACTAAAAGATAAGGTTAATATAGTAACCCAAACATGTCTATATTCTATTGGTTGAATGTTTTTCTACCTATACCCTCCTTACCCTTTGAATAATAAAATTTGGAGCCATTAGAAACCGAATACGAATTTATTATAAATTAATATTTCAAGCTTTTCCAAAGGTGCCCCTACCCCTCTTATAAAAGGGCACTCCCCCTTCTCATTTATTCACAACTTCAAAGCCTTTTTTCGGCCAAACCCTTCCCAACTACTCTCTAAACATCCCTCAATACAACCTAGAGGCCTTAGTTTGATCTGAAAGACAACCTAAGGATCCATTTTGATCAAATCAAAAGGAAGAACCTGAAGGAGAGGTAATGTTTTCACCACCCCTTTTCAAGTTCCTTTCTTCTTCCACTTCTTTTTTCTTTGTTATTACCATTATAAAATAATAACTACAGTATCTGAAATATACTGTGATGTTATTATAAATATGGTACAACCATATTCAGTATTCTATCCACCCTTTGAATAACATGTCACCATACGTGCGTACGTACGACTTACTGTCTCCACATCGTGGTGTAATTGTTATTCAATATATTATTATTTGGGTGGGTATAATAATGATGTGTAACTCATTTAAACAATAAATATAACATGATAATGATTAATTATATATGATATACCATCCTATTATATATTATTTTAATATCAAAATAATGATATTGTCGCTCGTGCGTACGTACGGACTACCGTCTCCACGAACGCGATGAGATTCATTCTCCATCATATCTATTCAAGTATAATTATCATTTGATGATTTAAAAATAATGTCTAATAAGATTATATCATTCATGATATGAATAATATACATCCTATCCATGAAAAACATGTCTTATGTAACAAAACATATAAAAGAAAAAGAGTAAGTTAACACCCGAAACGACGATAATTCTAAGATATTATTAACAAAGAAATGTTAAAAGATCATTTATGATATCATGTTAATGTATATGATTACTGAATAATTTAATAACAATTTTTTCAAAATTATACAGGAGGTTAACCTACCCCCAACCAAGTAAAAGTACAAGGTAAGGGTTATTTCACAATCTCTTCATTATCCGAGGTTGTTTATACGTAATAATCTATTGGTATCTATTTATCATCCACATTCATGTTTATTAAAATTGTATTTCAAAAAAAAAACTTATTTACTATTTACAAGAATTTGGGTTAAAGTCATTTATACCCTTGTTCGACTTTTTATAAGAGGTTTATAAAGGAATCTTTCCTTCATTTTCCAAACAAGGTTCTTTTTAACCTTTTCGACAAAATTAAGGTAAGAATGTTTTTTTAACTTATACGGCGGGTGTTGTTATTTTCCGCCGTTATAAAATCTTTGAAGCTTCCCTTACAAGCTTATAAGAATATTTTCAAAGAAAATGTTTTATTTTATAAATATATGACTCTTAAATGATTTCAAAATAGAAAGAGATATTTCTCTAAAATGATTTTTTATTTCATTTCTGTCAACATCCTTTGATGGATTTTACGCTTATTTGAAGTTGATTTATTATGATAAAAATCTTCTATATTATATTGAAGGTTTAGTGATATGATTGACTGTGGATGTGCTATTTTTATACCATTCATATTTTATGGTGAAAGTATTGACATTTCATATGCTAGTTTTAATATGAATGTTTATGTTATGTTTAAACCTTTTCATATGGGAATGCATTGGACTTAATATGTGATGGGTGGAGCCTGATATAGCTCCTCGATGCATCTGTAGGTCTCATTAGACAAACTAGTGTCTTGGCACAAGGCATGTGCAAAATCTTATTTGTTGTCTTGGCCCGAGGCCTTGGCTATGTGGTTATGATAGTCTGGCATTATGCATTCCATCATTATGAACGTGGTTATTGATATTGTATGTGATTATTCGATTAGTAGAATATCCATGTGAATATGTAAATTTCATTATTTCATTTTACTTTTGCCATACTATATTGAAGTTCAAGTTTAAAAGGCTTTTGTTTTAGTTATACATTGCCTTAAATGTTTATGCTTATTTTTTAAAGTTTCTGCTATATTGTTATCCTTACTGGGCATTTGAGCTCACCCCTTTTCTATGTTTTACTTTTCCCAGGAAGTGAAGAAGTAATTTATGAATGACCTGCAGGGATAGTATGTGGGGATATGAGTGTGGAATATGGAGACTATGTTGTTGTAGTATTTTTCCACTTTATGATGTAATACTTTATGAATATATCTAGTGTTTCCAAGGCCACTAAACCAATCGGTCTTTTGAGATTTGATCTTTATTGTGATCATGCCAATGTAATGTAATAATGCACCGACTCTGGGTAACTGGGGTCAGGGTGTTACAGAGATTCACCGATCTTTATTTCAATAGTGAGGGAACATTAAACAATTTCCTCATAGCTACAGAATTCACGGAACTCTAGGGATTTCATTATGCTAGCTTTTATCTCACCAAAGTAGTGTTCAACATTAAATTTGTGGGTAACCAAATAATCTTGAGGTGTATCGTAGAAGCCTTGTGAATTCATCCTCGTATGCTCATATGGATTTATCATATTTTCTCATGGGGAAAGTAATTTAATTTGAATATGTTGTTTTATGGATCTATGATTATATTTAATGGTAAACTTTTTCTGGAAATACTTCCCTTCAAAAACCTTGATAACTTCTTTCAGGCTTCATATTTTGATCAATGCCCACCATTAATCAGCTTCACCCACCATGTGACAACCATCTAGAAGAAAATTCTCTTGTTCGGAATATTGAAGGATATAGAAGATATTGTCAATGGATTGGATCAATGGTTTGGAGATTGAGGGACCATACAATCCATTAAAAGTAGGAGGCCTTTGTCTAATGAAGTTATCAATTATGGGCGATTCTTTCTTTGGGGGGGTGTTTCATATTCCTCTTAACCCATGCTTCACTTCAAAACATTAGTTAAAATAGAGAATATCATGGAAAATATTGTTATTTTTTCTCCTATCAGATTGGGCATATCATTAAATCAATCATCACATTGATCATCGCATTGGTTGTCCGACCGAGTCCTCCTATCACCGACCATTGAATGGAATAAAATGAATGTTATGGGAAACACATAAAGGGGAATCCAAAAAATGAGATAACTAATCAATACCAATTATTTAATTAACTAAAAAAATTATAGGATTTAAATTTTTTTATCCATGATCTACTTGTAAAAATATATTATTAGAGGAATTTTTTTATTCCCTTAATAACGTTTTACACTAATCTTATGAATATACAAAACCATATCACACAGGTGTGACGAACCAAGAGCGCAGCAAGACCCGTTGTCGTGCACCAGTTCCCATTTGAGTCTAGCTCAAAAAGGGTTTGTTTAGGTTTTACACCTATATAAATCTATGGAAAATTTTAATGTCCAAAACCATGTTACCCAAATTCAATGCATTATTAAATAACATTGGCATGATCAAACATGGTAAATTATCAAAATACTGAATAATTTAGTAGCATTAGAAGTATTATATAAATACATAAATTTTACATTAGATCATGAAATAAATAATACCCACATTGTGCCCCCATTGAACACACTCATATCCTTTGTCCAATCCCTACAAGTTAAAAATAATATACTTCTTCACATCCAGGGAAAATGAAACATAAGAAAGGTTTGAGATCAGATGCTCATTAGAGATAAAAATATAGCGAAAAATATCAGAAATAATTATAATCATTAAAGGAAACATATAAAACTAAAACACAATCCTTCTAAATAGAAACTTCATCATAATATTAAAAATATAAAGTGAATAATTCCATTTTCATTTTAACATGGATATCCTAGTAGTCATATTATTCTATGAGTTATCAATTCCCGAGTTTGTAATGATTGAATACATAATTTTGAACATCATAAAAACATATCCAATACCTTGTATACTAACTAAAAATAAGATTTTCTTAAGTAATTTTGCCAAGACAATAGTTATTCTCATGATAAAAACCAATGCATTGAGGAGCTACTGCAGGATCCACCCATCACATAATATGTCCAATACATTCCTCATATGAAAACGATTAAACATAATCAAAACATTCATATTAAAAATAGAATATGAAATGTTAATAATTTAAATACAAACGTTGAATGGTATAAAAATAGCACATCTATAGTCAAACATGACTATTTCAATACAATAAGGTGGGTTTTATTATAATAAATTAAACCCAATTGAGAATAATGAAGTATATTAATAGAGATTAAAATAATCATCAAAACCATTTGAGATAAATACCCCATTTTTCAAGAAAACATTTAAAAGTCTCACTATTTATCAAGAAACTTTTTAAAATATATTTTGGAATCAATGTGTCCCATTAAAATTTGATACTCAGAAAAGTAATTTTTAATTTAAAATATTGATTTCCATTGAAATAAATCCTTAAAAAATTTATTACATGGACATTAATGAGAAATATTTATTATAATAAATCGTTAAAACATTTAAAATGATTTTTTAGTTAGAGTTCCTATCCAAATTAGAGAAAATCGAATCCAAAAAAATTGATGTAATTAAAACAATATAACATCATGACAAAAATGGTATTCATGATATACTTGGTCAATGTACATTATATAGACCATATAAAAGTGATTTGGCATATAAAAACAATTAAGTCCAAAAGGAATGTAAGTTGAGAAGAAATACCTTATAATGACCATATCCTTATTTTAAGGATAAATTAATGAAATAATTATGTATGAAATAAATAAATACACTCAATATTATTGGATATTTATTGTAAATCAATCAAATTACATTCACACATATTCTTGTAATAACAACACCATTGACTTTGATTTTTAATGGAATGAATAGAAATTGAGATAAAATTACACTTATCATGTTTATATCAATGAATTGAATATTTTTAAATTGATTTATTATGTGTATCAAAAATATATCCACCAAAATGGGAGTTTCAATTACTACCTAAGTAAATAAATTTTGATTTTACACATAATCATGGAGTGAAATAGTCAACGATGTTTGTGTAAAACAGAATGATTAGAAATTAAAATTTAAATTCCCTTACTGATTTGGTATCATATGAAACATACACCCTATGAATGAAGGATCATAAAATGATGATGTAAATACCCAAAAATTACATTATATAATTTAAAAAATACAATCAGTGTTAGTACATACACCACACAAAAATTAATAGTGCAAATATAGCATGAATCTCAATGGAATAAAAGTGAGAAGAAAAACCCATATATTGTATTTTCTATTGTATATGGGAGGTTAAAATCTTTTATAATGGTTAAATAATTGTTATTTAGTTATAAAATAACCACATACATAAATATGAAATCATATATGTTCTTTTAATTGTTAATGATATTTCAGTTGTATCATTGTTTTGGTTTTTAACTGATTTGTTTTCCTTTATATTTATTGTTACATAAGTCATTTTGGTTATGTATAGGATGTATTTTATTCATATAAAAATGATATTTTTTTCTAATTTTTTTTAAAATCATAAAATGAAAATTATTCTTGAATGGTTACAATGAGGAATGAAACTTATCGCGTTTGTGGAGGTGGTAATCTGTATGTACGCACGAGTGACAATATCATTAAATTGATGGTAAAATCGCATGTAATTAAATGGTATATAATATATAAATAATCATTAAGATGTTTTATTTTTTTATTTATATTAATTTCACACATTATTATACCCATCCACATAATTATGTTTTGAATAACAAACTACACCACGACCTGGAGACGGTAAGTCGTAAATACAATTATATGGTGACATAGTCATTCATGGGATGGATTGATAAATGAATATGGTTGTACCATATTTATAAAAACATCACAGTATATATATGGTACTGGAGTGATTATTTTTGTATGTAGAAAACAAATAAAGAGGAATTGGAAGGAGAAATGAACTATGAAAGATGTAGTGAAATTATTACATCTTCTTCAGATGATTCCTTTTTGATTTGATCCAGAGGGAACCTTAGTATGAATTTTGGATCAATGTAAGGTCACTAGGTAGATTTGAAGGTAATTGGGAGGATATTTGATCAAGGTTTGGCTGATCCAAATTTCTTGGGAGGAGTGAAATTAAGAGAAGGGGAAGTACCCTTTTATATGAGAGGCGAGGGTCACTTTTGTAAATAATGGAAATATTATCTTATTATATAATTATTTTGGGATTATAATGGATAAAAATGGATTTATTTTGGGGATATGGTGGCTATTTGTCAAAATATCTTCAACCAATAGGTTTTAGACATGTTTTGGTCACCGTATTAACCTTATCATTTAGATTTGACTTTTAGTTAATTACTTTAACTTTTTCGATGTCTTCTTTTATTCTTACACTATATGGATAATAAACATACTATGAATTACCAAGTGAAACTATAGTAGTTAATTAATTATATATCAATCATTATATAATACATTTTTCATTACCTTAGATTTTTAATAATATTATATCATATATTAATATAATATTTGTTTTAAAAACTCATTTATGTCAATTTTTACACTATTTAGTATTTGGATTTTGAAAGTTCTAACAACTTGATTAATTAGAAAAAATAATTTAATCAACCCTAACATGTAATTTTAATCTATATATATTATAGAATACCTCAAATGTAAAAATTTACAATTATTTTGATATTCATAATATCAATTATTTTAATCATTTCTAAAAAAGTAATTACTGCATCATCATTGTGTCATAATTATATTAAAATGTTTAACATCGAAAAATTAAAAATAAACTGCCATCATGTAGGACATATTTTTATCTTTCTAATGAACATTTATAGTCTAATTTATCTTATATATAACTGTATATTAATGAAGTTTGGTTATAAAAATTTGAATTTTACTTTTTTTAGTCTTCTTTAAATAAAATTATAATAAATTTCGTAATCTAATCCAAGGGGACCAAAATGGATCATATTTTATTCTAATGATAATTTTGGTCAGAACAAAATTATTTAATAGAATTAGGACATGTTTTAAGGAAATTATAATATCATTTTGACCTTTAATTATCCTATTTACTTTTAACCATGGTAAATAAAAGTCAAATGTTACTATTCATAAAAAACTATTTTCATAATATTGAACCACAATTTATTTAATATTATCAACCATGCTTCTTATATTTATTAAATTCAAATCACCAAAGCAGTAAAATTATGTTTTGTGAAATTTTTCTGACGTGCCTATAGGGTGGGTAAAAACCTTAAAACATTCAATAATCATTTATACTAATAATAATATTATAAAATGACTCCATTGAGTTAAATAGAACTAATATAGTTATTATTTATATATTTTTACATAAAAATAATTTATATAATATAAATAATTATTATAATAATATTTTTGTTTTTATTGAAAAACAAAGTGTTTTTCAGTATTCATAAAAAATTTAATGTTTTCAGAAAAATACCTAAATGTCACCCTAAGATAATTTTTATTTAACAAATCAAAAAATGATTTATATTTTACCAAATTCAAATAATTGATGTTTAATAAATTAATTTAATACTAAATGTTGATCTAAAAACTAGAAAGAAGCTTTTTGAGAAGTAAAAACTATCAAAATATTGAGATGTGTTTATGTCGAGTTTTAGTGTGAAATTACATCCAATGACCAACATTTGATTATCGTATAAAAGTTTAATCTAATTATACTTCTAATCCATTAAAATTTAAAATTTAAAACTATAAACTATTTTTTTTACAAAAGATGATATCAATTAAAATAGAGTATCCCCCACTATTAATCAAAATATAAAAGTTATATGAAAAAAATTAAAAAATTATCCAAATTAAATTTTTATGTCCCGCTTTTAAAGAAGAATTTTATTTAATCAAATTTAACAAATTATAGTGTTAAAATATTATATTATAAAGGGTTTTCCATTAAAAGGCGGAAAAATCCTTTTTTTAAAAAATACTTCTTTTATCAGAGAAATTCAATTTTTCCCATATATTATTACTCTGAAACACAAGAGATGAATGCTAAATTTAAATGGGATATATATAAAATTCAAAATGAGGTTATTAATATTCATAAACGCTTTTAATATTGCTAGATTTATTGGTCGTGGTTCCCTTGAACTCGGTGTTGTGTACATCACACACTATTGTGTTATTCTAATAGAAGTGTACCATGGAAGTGTAGGTTATTACATTCATCCCTCATTCAATAAAATTAATCCCTGCAATTTAGAATTGTTCATATGAAATAAATTGATAAAAATAGAAAATACCTTTGTGGAAACCCCACTTCGGAAATAGGATTAATAAATTAGAGTCATAATAAGAGGGAAAGGAAAATGAAAAGGTAACCACAAAATTTATATTTCGAATAGGAGGACATTAGTGGAAAATATTTTTGGTGGAAAACATAAATATTTGTAAGGATTGATTGTGATCATCAATAAAAAACAAATGAATTGAAAATTGGGTCCCTCAAAGCTATAAATCTATGATGAATAACATAAGTTACTAAGATAACACATTATCGGGATTAAGATCATTTCTATAATGTTTAATAATTTCCTTCATCATAAAAATACTTGATTATTAGAGTTCCATCCTTTAACTAATTTCAACCATAAACTCATCTTTCACTCCAAACGATGAGTATTCAAGATGACCTGGTCACACCTGAAGTGCAAGAATCAACTTACGGAGAACCACTTGATCCAGAAAGAATTAACTAGATATTTCCCTTTCCATTAGAGATTAACCAAAACCAAAATGATTTGTACCAGCTCAGATGATCCCCAAAAAGGATAATTCTTTACGGAAGGAAATAATAATCCTAATTTCTAAAAATAAACCAATAATACCCAAATCCATATTAATAACATTAAATAAACAATTGTCATTAAAATCCTCCAATAAAATTAAAACTAGTATTGAATGTCAAAACTCATCAGAATTTTATTATGTAGTCTTCCATGTTAAATTTTATCTCCAAATAACCTCGACTACAATTAAAGTCACATACATAAAAGTAATTAACCTGGTCACATATTCTCTACGATAGGCTAGTAGTTTCCAAAGATAACCTGAATCTCTATATGTATGGAATAAAAACATATATAAAATTACACAATTACCCCTCAAATGAAATCCCATAGTATTCTATTTTCATTAGGCATAATGTGTTCCCAATAGAGAGAATGGCTTCCAAAATAAAATTTATCACTCAATCACTAAATAGTTTTCTTATACTACAGATATTCATTTTCTAAATATATGATCCCAAATAAAATTATTATCGATCAATAAAACCATTTAATTAAAAATAATTAGTCACTCTAACCAGGGACTTCACATAGTCCAGTGGTATATGATAAATCTCAATCGCACATTGGTTATGGGTTCGATTCCCGTATCTTTTTCCAACACGATGGGATGTCAAATGGTCTGTGTGTTTTCCTTTTTCAAATACAATATTTAATAAAATTACAAAAATAATATAAATTCCACAAAATATCCATACCATAATTTTACCACATATTTAATCTCATAATTCTTATTTTCATTAAAAAAATTAATAACTTCTTATTTCATCAAATCAAAGAATTATATAAACCCAAATGGTTAATTATTACTATATTCTCAATAGAAAAGATAATTATTCCTCAAATAGAATTTTCACATAACAAAATTCAGGGTAACACATAGTAGAGAAACATTTTTCAATGTAAATCCATCAACAAAGTGCACTAATAAATTTAAACATTTCGATAACCATTTATTTCCACAATGGTTCTTTCATTGCCAAGAGGTTATCCAATAAAATAGGTAATTCACTCAGGAAATGTCAAGGTCCCCTAAATTTATGGAAAATGACTGTAAATGGATCCTTGGGATGATTTTTATTTTATTTGATAGTACTCTTCATTTTTCCTCGTCAATTATTTACTTAATGTCTTTCTTTCCCACACAAAAATAATTTTTTTGTTCCGTTGTGAAAAATTCCTAGTTGTCTCCTTCCACATTTCTTGCGTGTTATAAACTGAACTTTCTTTTCTCCATGGTCTCCATTGCTGGGGATATTATCATTCCCCACCATTCTCTTATTTTTTGAGTCTAGGTGTTGGTTAATACATAATTTATTGTTCATATTTTTTGAAAACGGATTCGGAATGAACACAATATATTTTACACCTATCAACAATCCATTTCATTTCTCATTTACACTATAGTTCCCACCATGTACATCAAGTTCAATGTTACTATGAATTCCTTGGAATCCGTCCATTGACTAAAACTATAAAGCATTGGGTGAGTAACAATATTAATAAATTCATTTCTGGAATCTCATGACACCTTATTTTCAATCTAAAACACCATTAGACTATCCAAAAAATTTTTTCTCATCTTATATTAATATCCTTCAAATGGGATACTAATTAAAATGTGAATTATCCTATGAATATACCCCTCAGTGTGTCGTAACCAAGAGAGCAGTGAGGCTCATTGAGATGCACTAGTTCGCGTTCTAGTCTAGCTCAATGTGGTGTTTTCAGGTCTTACACCTAGATAAATCTGTTTCAGATCCACCTCTACGTACTTTTATCCAGATAGGGAAGAATTTCCTAGAAAACCCACATAATATTTACAATACTAATTTTTTTTATGTTCTTCTATACTAATCTCCAAAGCATATTTTGTGGTATTGTACTCTAATCTAAGTTTTTCTAAATCTAGTTTCGAAGGTTTTTTCTAAACATCCCCTAATTCCAACAATTGCACCCTGACCCTAAAAACCCAGAGTATGTGCATTATTACATAACATACGAATGAACATAGGAGATAATTTCACGAATGACCGATTAGTTTAGCAGCCTTCAATTTACTAGATATATACATAAAGTTATCATTACATCATAACATAAATAAAAAAAACATTATTCCCACATTGAACACACTCATATCTATTAGACTATCCCCACTGGTTAAACATAATATACTTATTCACATATTGGGAAAGTAAAAACATATAAAAGTGGTGAGCTCAGATTCCCAATATGAATAAAAATATAGTGGAATGTATCATAAATCATCATAAACATATAAGGAAATGTATAAGACTAAAACAAAATCCTTTTAAACACAAATTTCATCATAATATGGAAATGATATGGTGAATAGTCCCATTTACATATTCACATGGATAATATACTATTTGAATAATCACATGAAATATAAATACCATGTTTCATAATGATGTAACTCATAATACTGGACATCCTAACCACATAGTCAAGGCCTCGTGCATAGACTAATAATATGATTTTGGTCAAGTCCTTAGGCCAAGACACTAGTTTCTCTCATGAGTCCTACTGATGCATCAAAGAGATATAGAGGGATCCACCTATCACCTACTAAGTTAAATTAATTCCTCGTATGAAATGGATCGAACATAATTTAATCATCTGTATTAAAACATTCATACAAAATGTCGATATATTAACCCCAAACCATGAATGGTAAAAAAATAGTATATCCACAGTAAAACATAACTCATTAAATACAATATGGAATGTTTTATAATAATAAATTAACCTAAATTTAGAATAATGAAGGATAATGAAAATGATGAAAATAATAACAAAAACAATTTGAGATTAATATCCCCATGTTTCATGAATTCATTTAAAAGTCTCTCTTTTTATCAAAAAGTTGTTGATAATATATTTTTGAAACAAAGATCCCCATAACAATTATTAACATTTTAAACTAATATTAATTTTAAAACATTAATTTCCATATAAATAAATCCTTAACACCATTAATCAAACATGGACATTAATGAAAATGAATTTGATTAATAACTCTTTTAGAAATTTAAAATAATATTTCAGTTATAGTTCATAAAAATAATGAGGGACACGGGAATAAAATTAACTGAGGTAATAAAAACATTATTATATGATGAAAATAAAAGGATTAATGATTTACTATGTAATGTACAATATATACACAATATAAAATTGAATTGGAGGATAAAAAAAATGAAGTATCAATGGAATGTATGTTGAGATAAAATCCTTTATTTAGATCGTATCAATAGGTTATGGATAAATGAATGAAATATTTATGTGTGACAAATATAAATACTTTAAATATTATTGTATATTTAGTGTAAATAATTTAGAGGACTTGCATACATGTTCTAGAAAAAACAACACCTATTAATTGGATGTTTAACTCAATGAATAGAAATTGAGATAAAATTACTCTTATCACGTTCATATCGAAGACTTGAGAATTTATCAATTGAGTTATTATGTGAATCAATAGTATATAAAATATAAGGGGAGATTAAATTTCTACATTAGTAAATAAATAAGGATTTCACACATAATCATTGTGTAAAATAATCAATGATGTTTGCGTAAAACTAAATGAGGGAAAACTAAATTTTGAAATTCACTTACCGACTTGGTAACTTACGAAAAATACCCCTGGAAATAAGGATAAAAATTTATGATTTAAATACCCATAAATTAATATATATTACACAAAGAATACTATCATGTGTAGTACATACACCTCACAAAAGGTAATAGTGAAAAATATATCATGAATCTCATGGAAATAAATGTGAGATGGAAACCCATTAGCATGTATTTTCCTAAGTATAATTTAGTTTTACCTCTTGTATAATGGTAAAATCATTGTTATTAAATTATACAAGAACCAAATATAAAAATATGATATCATATATGATTTTCTAATATTCTTTTGTTAATGGTTTTTCAGAAGTATAATGTTTTTCATTGTTAACAGATTCATTTTCCATTACATGTTTTGTTATGTAAGTAATGTTTTTCATGTATAGGTTGTATTTGATTCATATCCAGAATGATATTTTTTTCTTTAAAATTATTTTTAAACTTTCAAATTAAAATTATTCTGGAATAGTTATGATGGTGAATGAATCTTATCACGTTTTTGAAAATGGTAATCCATACCTACACACAGGAGAAAATATAAATCATTTTATATTAAAATAATATGTAATTGGATGGTATATCATATATAAAATATCATTTTCATGTATTAATTATTAATTATATCAATTGTGATCATTATTATACCCATCCAAATATTGAAGTGTTGAGTAACAAACTGCAACACAATGTGTAGATGGTAAGTCATACGTACGCACGTATGTTGACTTTTTCATTCATATGATTGGTGTAATAAATAATATGGTTGTACCATATTTATAATAATATCACACTTTGTATAAGGTACTGTAGTTATTATTTTGGTATGGAAAAAACAATGAAAGAAGATGTAGAAGAAGAAAAGAACATTTAAAGAGGTGGTGAAATTATTACCTCTTCTTCAGGTGCTTCATTTTGATTTGATCAAAATGGTTCCATAGGTTTTCATTCTGATAAATTTGAGGACTCTAGGTGGATTTTATGGTAGATTGGAGGATAATTGAGTAGGGTTTACCAAATACAAATGGCTTTGGAGGTGTGAAATTAAGTGACAAGAAAGTATCCTTTTATAAGAGATGTAAAGATTACTTTAGGAAAATCATGTAATATTATTTTATTATATAATAATTTTCTGTTTATAAGGGATCCAAATATATTTATTTCGAGGATATGGTGGGGATGGGTCAATATACCATCAACTATTAGATTTTATAATTTTTTAGTTCATGATAGTAACCTTATCTTGTAGATTTAACTCTTAGTTAATTAGATTATCATTTACCATGTCTTCTTGTACTCTTACACTATAAGGAAAATAAACTTAATTTAAACAAAAAGTAAATATAATATGGTTAATTAATGATATATCTATCAGTACAATAGTCTTTTATTAGAAAAATATATTTTTTGGGATATTATATCATTTAATAATATAATATTTTTTAAAAAACTCATATATGTCAATTTTGGTCGTATTTAGTATTTGCTGTTTTTAAAAGTCATAACATCATGATGACAATGAAAAAAAATTCATTGAGTCCATACTCACATGTAATATTAGTCTATAAAATTTGCGGAATGCCTCAAAAGTATCAAATTATATTTATTTTGATATTTATAATATCAATTATTTTAATCATACATTAAAAAGAAATTACTGCATAAACATTGTATCATAAATAAATATAATTTTTTAATGTAAAAAATTAAAAATAAAATAAAAAAATTTAGAAAATCAATTTATATTTTAAATTAGTCTTTATATATTCATTCATATTTTATATAACCCAGTATTAAAAATGTTTTAGTTATGAAAATTTGACTTTTACACTTTTAACTCTTCTTTAAATAAAATGATAATAAATTTCCTAATCTAATGAATGTGAAACAAAAATGATCACATTTATTCACAAGGTTGATTTTGGTCGAAAAATATTTATCCAATATAATTATAACATGTGTTAGTGTAATTATAATATCATTTTTACCTATAATTACCCTATTTACTTTTAACCATGGTAAATAAATGTCAAAATTTATTATTTAGCAAAAATTATTTTCCTCTTATTGAAAAATATTTTATATAATGATTTCATCAAAGTAATTCGTATATTTTAAATTTAATTCATTGAAGAAATAAAATTATGTTTAATGAAAATTTGTTAACGTCCCTAAATAGTGGGTAAAAATATAAAAATAAAATCAATAAATTTTATAGAACAAATTTTACTATAAAATGACACCAATAAATTACATTATACTACTATGGGTATTATGTGTCTATTTTGTATTAACTTTAATTTAAATAAAATAATTAATTATTTCAACAAAAATTTGATTCATATATAATAACGGAGTGTTTTTCACTATTCATAAAAAATTGAATGTTTTATATAAAATAGAGAAAATTTTACCCTAAGATAATTTTGATTGTCCGAATCAAAAAATGATGTTTATTTTACCAATATAAAAACATATAAGTTTCATTAATTAAATTTATGTTAATTCATGTTGTCAAAAATATAAAATCGGTTTTTGAGAAGTAAAAAACTATCAAAATATTGATATGTGTTTTCGTCCAATTTAAAAGTGAAATTTTTTCCAATGACCAAAATATTAATAAATGATAATAAATATACTCTAATTTAATTCCAACTCACTAAAATATATAATTTAAAACTATAAATTCTTTTGATTAAAAAATTTGTTTTAAATTAAAATTTAGTATCATTCACTATTCATCAAAATATGAATGTTTTCATAAATACATAAAAATTTTATCCAAACTAAATTATTATGTCCAAATTCTAAAAAATAATTTAATTTCATAAAATTTAATATATTAAATTGTCAAATATTTGATTATAAAATCAATTTCCATTAAATGAAATAAAAACTACATTTTTTGAATAATACTTTTCTATATGAAAAGTTGAATTTATCCTTATATTATGTCTATGAAACAAAAGAGATTAATGTTAAAATTATTTTGGATATATATAAAAATCATAATATGGTTACAAATATTCATAATCTCTTTTTAAACGGCTATTTTGATAGGTCGTGGTGCGCATGAACTCGGCATTGTATACATCACATAATATTATATTATTCCTAGAGAAGCATACCATTGATGTTTGGGGTGTTACATTCTTCCATCATTCAATAAATTTCATCCTTGTAATTTGAAAAAAATATTCATAAATAAATTCTAAAAAATAAGAAATTACCATTGTGGAAAATTCACATTGAAAATAGGTTTAATAATTTTTACTCTTAATAAGAGGGAACATGAAATAAAAAAGTCAGCACACAATTTGGATTTTAAATAGGAGAACATTGGTGGAAAATATAATTGGAGGAAAACATAAATATTTATAATGAGTTATTGAGGTCATAAATTACGTACAATTAAATAGAATATTTAGATCCTCAAAGCAATAAATCTATTATGAATAATGTTTGGAATTAGGATATCCCTTTTTTGGGTTTAAGATCATTTCCCTAAAGTTTGTGAATTAATTTCATCATAAAAAATACTTGATAAGTAGAGATGCATACATTAAATAATTTCAACCACAAACTCATCATTTACTCCAAACGATGAGTATTGAAGATGACATGGTCACACATAATGTTCAATAATCAACATTTACAGATAATCACATAATCCACAATGGATGAAATATAAATTTCCCCTGGCTTTAGAGATTAACAAAAACCAAAATGGTTACTAAAAGATCAAATGATCCCCAGAAATTATAATCCTTTAAATAAAGAAATAATGTTTTTAATTTCATAATCTAGGCCAACAAAACCCTAATATCAATAAATACCATTCAATAAACTATTTCCTTTAAAATCAATCAATATAATCCAAAATAATATTGAAACCCAAAACTCATAAGAATGTGATTACGTAGTCTACCACGTTAAAATTGTATCTACAAATAACATCGATTACACATAAAGTATTATACATAAAAGTAATTATCCTAACCACATATTCTATAATATAGTTAATAATTTCCATAAAAAACAAAATTGATATATTTTCATAATAAAAACAAAGATAAAAATCCACCATTACTCCTCAAATTAAATCCTATAGTATTCTATTTTCTTTAGGCTTATAGTGTTCCCAAAAGAGTCAACATCTTCCCAAAAAAATATTACTTAATAACCATATCATTTTCATATACCAAGGATATATATATGATAAAAATAAGATCCACTATTAACATATTATTGATCAATAAAATAATTTAACTAAAAAGAGTTATTTACACTATCCATGTACTTTACGTAGACTAGTGTTAAGCGATAAATCCTTGCCGCACATGGGTTTTGGGTTCGATTACCATATCATTGTCGGACGCGACGGGTTGTCACATGGTGTGTGTGTTTTCCTTTTTCAAAAACAATATTTTATAAGATTCCTAAAAAGAGGTTATTTCCTCAAAATATCGATAACATAATATTACCAAAAATGTTATCTCATACCATGCATTTTCATCCCAAAATTTAATAACATGTAATTTCTTCATATTCAATGATCATATAAACCCAAATATTTATTTATTACTATATCCAAAAGGAAAAACATAATTCTTACTAAAATAGAATTTTCCCACATCAAACTGTAGGGTTGTAAATACTAGAAAAATTCTTCCAATGTAATCCCATCAATAAAGAGCACTAATAATTTTAAACATTTCTCGATCCATTTATTAAAATGTAGGTTCTTCCATGACTAATAGGTTATCTTATAAAATTTGAAATTCACTCAGGTAATGTCCATGTCTTCTACATTTATGGAAAATTACTCTAAATAGAATCGTGGCATCATTTGTTTTCTTCCACAGTATGTTTCATTTTTCATTGGAAATTATATACATAATGTACATCATTTCCACAAAAAAATCATTTCTTCGTTCCATTGAGACACTTTCCTAGGTTTCTCCTTCCACAATTCCTGCATGATAGAAATTGAGCATTCTTTTCTAAATAGTCTCCCATGCTTGAGATCTTATCATTCACTACCTTTCTCTTCATTATTTAGGTTGTGTGTTGTTAATATATATATTATTGTTCATATTTTTTGAAAGATTATTCGCCATGAATACAATATATTTTATGCCTAACAACATTCCATATTTTTACTCATTTCAACCACTGTTCCAATCTTCTACTTCATGATCAATGTTATAATGAATTCCTTGGAATCTTTCTATTGACTAAAACCAGAAAGCAGTGTGCGATTTAAAATAGTAATAAAATCATTTAGAGAATATAATGACACCTTATTTTCAATCTGAAACACCTTATTTTTAACCATGGTTATTTATTCAAAACATATATTAAAATCCAACAAATCAGTTTGTTATGAAAATTTGAATTATCCTAAGCATATCCCCGATGAGTATCATTACCAATAGTGCAGCAAGGACCATTGTCGTGAACCAGTTCTCATTTGATTTTAGCTCAAAGTCGTGTTTTCGAGTTTTACCCCTAAGTACATCTATGCCAGAGCCGCCTATACCTTCTTGTATCATGACATAAATGTATTTCTTGGAAAACCCACATAATATTTACATTACAAAAAAATCTGGATGTTCTTCTATACTAATCCATAAATTCAATATCAGGGTAATGTTTTATAATCATAGTTTTCTAAATATAGTTTCCATGGATTGTACTAAACATCATTTAATACCAACTATAATTCCCTGACCTTAGTTACCCAGATTCGGTGAATTATTTGATAACATTTTAATAATCTCATTAGATCATGTCTTGAAATACTGATTAGTTTAGTAGCCATGTACATACTACATATATACATAAATTATAAAATACATAATAAAATAAATAAAAACAACATTATTACTCCTTTGAACAAACACTTATCTGTGTGCATATCCCTGTAGGTTAATCATTATATACTTCATCTCATAATGTGAGATGAAAACTTAAGAAATTAGTGATTTTAGATGCTCTGTAGGGATAATCATATAGACAAAACTATCATAAATATTAATAAACATTTAAGGAAATGTATACTACTAAAACCCAAGCCTTTAATACATAATATTCAACATAATATGCCAATGATAAATTGAATAATTCCACTTACTTATTCACATGGATATTCTACTAGTCGAATATTCACATGCAATATCAATAGCCAGTTTCATAATGATGGATTTCATAAGGCTGGATATCATAACCACTTACCCATGGCATCTTTCCAAGATTACAAATAATATTATGTCACAGCCTTCTGCCAAGACACATACATCAAGCTTCTATAGCGGGATCGACTATTCGGTTACTATGTCCACTTCATTCCTTATATTAAAAGAATAAAACATAATCTAAAAATTATTTTTAAAAATAGCATATGAAATGTCTATATTTTATCCACAATCCATGAATGGTTTAAAAATAGAAAATCCATAGACAGATATAACTCATTCAATACCATATGAATGATTTTATTATAATAAACTAACCTCAAATGATAATAATGATGGATATTGAAATAGATGAAAAAAACCTTCAAAATTATTTTAGATAAATATCCCACTTTTTCTTGAAATCATTAAAAAGTTTCACTATTTATCAAGAAGTTGTTTAAAACAGTTTATTGAATCAAAGTGTCCCAAATTAATTTAAATATTTTAAGAGGAATTTGAATTTTAAAATAATAATTTCCATATAAATAATTCCTTAAAAATATTTTTATAAAATGGACATTAGAGAAAAAGATATAGAAGAATAAATCATTAAAACATTTAAAATGATTTGTTAGTTAGAGTTCCTAACCATGTGAGGGATTCTTGAGTATAAATAGTTGATATAATGAAAACATTATTATATCCTGAAAAAAAGGGATTCATTATATACTATGTTAAATAAGAACATATACATCATATAATAATGAATTGGGACATAACAACAATGAAATATCAATGGAATGTAAGTTGAAATGAAATCATTTATAATGTATGTATCCTTAGGTTAAGGATAAATGAATAACATAAATATGTGTGACAAATCTAAATACACTAAATATGATTGGATATTCTGTGTAAATAATTCGTAGGACATTCACACATATTCTTGTAAAAGAAACCACACTGACATCGATGTTTAACTCAATAAATAGAAATTGAGTATAAATTTCTCTTTTGAAGTTTATATTAATTACATGAGTATTTATCAATGGATTTATTATTTGTATAAAAGGTATATATAATAATAGTGGAGTTTAAATTACAATATATCTATATATATAGTGAGTTCACACATAATCTTGGAGTTAAATAATCAATGATGTTTGCGTAAAACCGAATGAGTGGAAATTGAAAATGGAAATTCCCATACAGATTTGGTAAATTATGAGACATACACCCCATGAAATAAGTATCATAAAAGTATTATGAAAATACCCATAAATAAATGTATATTACACAAGTAATATAGTCATGGGATGTACATACACCACACAAAAGGTAATAATGGAAAATATTTCATGAATCTCACGGGAATAAAAGTGAGATGAAAACCCCTTACCATGTACTTTCCTTATTATAAGGTAGTTTAACCTCCTGTATAATGTATTAATCATTGTTATTAAATTATTGAAGATACATATAAATAAATATGATATCATATATGATCTTATGATTTTTCTTAGTTAATAATATTTTAGTACTATCATTGTTTTAGTAGTTAACTGATATGTATTCTGTTATATGTTTTGTCACATAAGTCATGTTTTTTATGTTTAGGATATATTTGATTCGAATCCAAAAAGTTATTAGGTTCTTAAAAATTAATTTTAAATCATAATATATAAATTATTCTTGAATGGTTATAATGGGGAATTAATCTTATCATGTTTGTGGAGATGGTAATCCGTATATACATACGAGCGACAATATCATCCAATTTATGGTAATATATTATTAATTGGATGGTACATCATATATGAAGAATCATTAAAAAAATTTATTTATTATTTTCATTAATATTACTCTTTATTATACCCATCCAAATAATGAAGTGGTTAATAACAAACTACACCACAACGTGGAGACTGTAAGTCGTACGTACACACATATGGTGACATTTTCATTCATGTAATTGATATAATAATGAATATGGTTGTATCATATTTATAATAACATAGTAGTATTTACAAGGTACTGGGGTTTATTATTTGTTATGGAAATAAAAAATAAAGTGTAAGTGGATGAAAAAAATGAACTTAGAAAGAGGTGGCGAAATTACTAACTCTTCTTAAGGTGCTTCATTTTGATTTTATCAAATGGGCTCATTAGGTTAGATATCTTATCAATGTACGGAATCTATGTTGAAGTGATTGTAGTCGGAAGGATATTTGAGTAGGGTTTTCCCGAGACAAATGGATTTTTAGGTGTTAAATTAAGACTAGTGGATGTACCCTTTTATAAAAGTGGTGAGGGTCACTTTAAGAAATGCTTGGAATATTATTTTATTATATAATCATTTTATAATTATAATAAGTCCAAATGGATTTATTTTGTGGCTATTGTGGGGATGGGTCGAAATATCTTGAACCAATAGGTTTTATACATTTTAGGTCACCATATTAACCTTATGTTAAATATTTAATTATTAGTTAATTAGTTTTACTTTTAGCATGTCTTCTAGTATTCTTACACTATATGATATATAAACTAACTATATATAGTCAAGAGAACCTCATGTGGTTCGATAATTATATATCGATTAATATATAAGTCGTTTGGCCGAGCCTTAAATTATTATAAATATTATATCATTTAATAATATAATATTCGTTTAAAAACTCATATATGTCAATCTTGACACTATTTAGTATTTAAATTTTGTGAATCTCATAACAACATGAATAATATGAGAAAAATTTGTTAAAACAACCCTAACATGTCATATTTATATTGAGAATTCTTGGAATTAATAAAAATTTGTAATGTACATTTATTTCGATATTGATAATATCAGTTATTTTTATCACTAATTAATGTGGTAATTACTACATCATCAGTGTGTCATAAATAAATTTAATAATTTAATGTCTAAAATTTAAAAATAAAATACCCTGATGTAGGAAATATTTTTTTATTTCTAATGAAAAATTTTAGTTGAAATTAACTTATTTATATCTCTATATTAATAAAAAAAATTATAAAAATTTGGTTTTAGTAGTTCTAACTATTCTTTAACTAAAATAATAATAAATATCAAAATATATTCCATGATTACCAAAGTGGATCATATTTTTTTCCTATGTTTTATTTTGGTCGAAACACACTTATCCAACAGAATTTGTACATGTTATAGGGTAATTATAATATCATTTTTACCTTTAAATACCATATTTACATTTAACCATTGTAAATAAATGTCAAAAGATACTATTCACCAAAAAATTATTTTCATCTTGTACAACCTCATTTTACATACTGATGTGAACCGCTTCCCTTGGATTTTTGAAATTCTATTCACAGAAGCTGTAAAATTACGTTTTATGAACATTTTCTAAAGTGCCTAGAAGGTGTGTCAAAAACATTAAAAAATCTCATAAAATTTTTACATCTAATTATATTATAAATTTACTCCACTGAATTTCATTAAAGGAATATAGGTATTATGTGAATATTTTTACATAAAATTAATTTAAATAATATAAATAATTATTTAAATAAATAGTCACCTTTTAATCCTTAACATAATGTTTTTCACAATTCATCAAATATTGAATGTTTTTCGAAAAATATGAAAACATCACCCTCACCTAATTTTGATATTATGAATCCCAAAATGAAGCCTATTTAACAAAATTCAAAACATAGATGCTTCATTAATTAATTTAAAATTTATTCTTGTTGTCAAAACCAGGAAGCTGTGTTTTAGGAAATCAAAACTATGAAAATATTGATATGTGTTTAGGTATAATTTAAAAGTGAAATTACATAAAATGGAAAACATAGGATTAAATGATAAAAATATAATCTTGTTATACTTCAAAATCATTCAAATTTTTAATTTAACAGTATAAATTATTTTAATTAAAAAATTTGTTTTCATTTAAAATGAAGTATCTTTCAGTATTCATCAAAATATTAATGTAATAAAAAAAATCAAAAATTTATCCAGACTATAATTTTAAGTCCTAATTCTAAATAATAATTTAATTTCATAAAATTTATTTATAAAAGTGTCATATATTGTATTAGAAAGGGTTTTCCATTAAATGGTGTAAAAATACATTTTTTTTAAAAATACTTCATTTATCTGAAAAATTGTATTATCGTTATAATATGTCTATGAAACCCCAGAGATGAATGTTAAAATTATATGTGATATATATAAAATAAAAAATGTGGTTATTATTATTAATTACTACTTTTTAAACGACTAGTTTTATAGGTGGTGGGGCACTTGAACTCAGTGTTGTGTACATCACACACTAATATATTATTCAAATAGAAGCATACCATGGAATCATGGTTTGTTACATTCTTCCCTCCTTCAATAAATTGATTAATCGCAATTAGAAATTGTTATTTAGAAATAGAATGTAAAAAATATGTAAAATACCTTTATGGAAAACCCAAATTGGAAGTAGGGTTAATAAAAAAAATTTCTTGATAAAAGGGAAAGGAAAATGAAATAGTCACCACCAAATTAGGATTTCGAATTGGAGAACATTGTTGGAAAATTTAATTACATGGAAAACGAATATATATATAATGAGTTATTGAGGACATTAATCTCAAACAACTGAATGGAAAATTGAGGTCCTCAATGCCATAAATCTATGATAAATTAAGTATTGTATTTGGATGACATATTTTTGGGTTTAAAATACATACCCTATTGATTATGAATTAATTTCATCATTGAAAAAATAAATGATAAGTAGAGTTCCATCTTTAACTAATTTCTACCACAAACTCATCATTCACTCCAAATGATGAGTATTCATGGTGGCATTGTCACACATGAAGTGCTAGAATAAACGTACATAGAATAACATAATCAAAAAAGGATGGACTATATATTTCTACTGTCTTTAGAGATTAACCAAAAACAAAATGGTTACTTGATGATCAAATTATCCCCAAAAAGGAAAATCCTTTTGAAATAGAAACACATATCATAATTTCAAAAATTAAACCAACATTACCCAAAGGTCAAAAAATAAAATTCAATAAACAATTGTTCTTTAAATACTTCAACATAATCTAATCTAATATTGAAACCCAAAAATTATAAGAATATGATTATGTAATCTTCCACATTAAATTGTATCTTCAAATAACATCAAATACTCTTAATGTCACATACTTAAAAGTAATTAACCTAACCACATATTCTATTTAATAGGTTAATAAATTCGATAAATAACATAAATCAATATACATCCACAATAAAAATATATATAGAAAGATACCATTACTCCTCAATGTAAATACTATAGTATTCTATTTTCCATTGGCATATAGTGTTCACAAAATAGGGAACATCTTCCAAAATAACATTGGTCACTAAATTACCAAATCATTTTCATATACTAATGATATCAAATTGAAAAACTTAAGTCCCCAAATCAACTTATTACTGATCAATAAAAAATTTCACTGAAATGAAATAGTCACACAAACTATGGACTTCATGTAGTCCATTGGTAGGATGTAAATCCCAGATGCACATTGGTTATGGGTTAGATTCCCACATATTTTTCCAATGCGATGGGTTCCCACACGGTCTTCGTGTTGTCCTTTTTCTAAAATTATATATTATAACATTCCCAAAATTAGATAAATTCTTCAAAATTACCATACATAATTTTACAACAAATGTTATCTCATACCTCACATTTTCATCCCAATATTTAATAACTTTTAATTGCCTCAAATTTTAGGAATATATAATCCCAAATGGTAATTTATTACTATATCCACAATAGAAAATATAATTCTTTTTCAAATATAATTTTCACATAACCAATGGCAAGGTAACACATACAAGAGAAAATTATTCCAATGTAATCTTATCCCAAAAATAGCACTAATACTTGTAAACATTTTTCCATCCATTTTTTTCCACATAGTTTATTCATTTACCATGATGATATCCTATAGAATAATTAATTAACTCATGTAATGTCTAGGTCCCCAAAATTTATGGAAAATGGCCTTAAATGGATTCTTGGGATAATTTTTATTTTCATCTATAGTACCCTTCATTTTTCCTTGGAAATTATAAACATTATGTCCTTCTTTCCCACACATAAAGAATTTCATTGTTTAATTGAGACACTCTCCTAGGTGTCTCCTTACACATTTCAATCATGATGTAAATTGAGATTTATTTTCTCCATGATATACACTACCAGAGCACTTATCATTCACCACTTATCTGTTATTTGTTGATTTCGGGAGCTGGTTAATATTTTTACATTTTATCTTATTTTTTGAAAACTGATTTGTTATGAATATGATATATTTTACACCAATACAAATTTTATATCATTTATCATCCCCACCATGGTTCCCACCCAGTACATCATGTTCAATATTAAAATAACTTTCTTGGAATCCATCAATTTACTAAAACCAGACATCATTGGGTGAATAAAAATAATCACAAAAATATTTAGAGAATATCATGAACACTGATTTTCAATCTAAAACACCTTAGGATTCATTATGGTTATTTTTTCTCATCTTATATTGAAATCCTTATACTCTCTTTGTAATGAATATGTAAATTATCTTAAGCATATCCCCATGGAGTGTTGTAACCAAGAATGCAGCAAGGCTTGGGGTCATGCACTAGTTCTCATTCAAGTCATGCTAAAAGAGGTGTTTTCTGGTTTTACACCTACGTACATTTGTTCTCGAGCCACCTGTACCTGCTCATATCCAAATAGGTATGTATTTCTTGTAAAACAGCAATAATATATACATTATAAAAAAATTTGGATGTTCTTCTATATTAATCCACAAAGTCTATCTTACGGTAATGTTCTCTAATCAAAGTTTTCAAAATCAAGTTTCCAAGGATTGTACTAAACATCCTCCAGTACAAACTCTAATGCCACAACCCTAGATACCCATTTTGAGTGAATTTTAACATAAAATTTTCATGATAATAAGTGATCATGTTTTGAAAGATTGATTATTTTATTATCCTTGGAAGTAATAGATACATACATAAATTTTAAATTACACAATGAAATAAATAAAAACAACATTGTTCCCCCCTTAAACACTCACATTT
The DNA here is from genome assembly GCA_963277665.1 of Viscum album. Lineage (NCBI taxonomy): Eukaryota > Viridiplantae > Streptophyta > Magnoliopsida > Santalales > Viscaceae > Viscum > Viscum album. The sequence continues at coordinate 1,025,877,144 of OY728120.1, read as the reverse complement.
CAGTTTTCTTAACCCTACTGGATAAACATAATATACTTCTTCACTTCCATGGAAATGAAAACATAATAAATGGCTATGATTAGATGCTCAGTTGGGATAACAATACAACCAAAACAATCAAAAATAATCATAAACAAATTAGGATATTAGTTGGACTAAAACACTAGACATTTAAAAATAATTTTACTCATCATATAACAAAGATAAATTGAATAATTTCATTTACTTATTAACATGGATATTATATTAGTCGAATAATCACATGAAAAATCAGTATCCAATTTCATAATGATGGAATACAAAATTCTGGACATCATAAACATATAGTTAAGGCCTCGTGCCAAAACTACCAATAAGATTTTGTCTTTTCCTTATGCCAAGACACTAGTTTGTCTAATGAGACATACCAATGCATCGTGGAGCTGTAGAATTCTACACCCATCACATAAAAATTCCAATGAATTCCTCATTGGAAAAGGTTGAGACATAATCTAAAAAATTGATTTAAAAATAACATATGAAATGCCAATATTTTAACCACAAACCATGAATTGTAAATAATACCACATCCACTATTAGACAGAACTCATTAAATACAATATGGTATATTTTATTATAATATATTAACCTCAATTGAGAATAATGTAGGATATTGACATAGATGAAAATAATTATCAAAAGTATTTGAGATAAATATAGCATTTTTTATTGAAAACATTTAAAAGACTCACTATTTATCATGATGTCATTTAGAATAGATTTATGAATCCATGTGTCCAATTCCACAATGAATATTCTAAAAGGAATTTTAATTTTAACTCATTATTGTGAATATAAATAAATCCTTAAAAACTTTTTAAAACATGGACATTAATGAGAAATATTTAAAATATTAAATCATTAAAACATTTAAAATGATATTTTTGTTACAGTTCCTAACCAAATGAGAGACGCTTGAATAATTATACTTGATTTAATAAAAGCATTATAATATCATGTGAATAATGGGAATCATTATATACCATGTCAAAGTATATTATATACACCATATAAAAGTTAATAGACGCATAACAACAAAGAAGTCTCAATGGAATTTAAGTTGAGATGAAATCCCTTATAAAGGCCATATAGTTAGGTTAAGGATAAATAAATGACATAATTATGTTGGAAAAAAATGAAAAAAGTCAATATGATTGGATATTTAGTTTAAATAAATAGAGGACATTCACACATCTTCTTATAAAAAGAACATCTATGACTCGGATGTTTAACTCAAAGAATATAAATTGAGTTAAAATTACACTTATCAAGTTCATATCGATGACCTGATAATTTATCAATGGGGTGATTATGTGTATAAAAAGTATATCCACACAATGTGAAGTGTAAATTAATTCATAAGTAAATAAATAGTAATTTCACACATATTCATGGAGTACTATAATATTTGATGTTTGCATAAAACCGAATTAGTGGAATTTTAAATATGAAATTCTCTTACTGATTTCCTAACATACGAAACGTACTCCCCATGAAAGAAGGATCATAAAATGATGATTCATGTACCCATAAATTATAGTATTTTAAACAAACAATAAAATAATGGGCAGTATATACACCACACTAAAGGTAATAGTGAAAGATATAACATGAATCTCACGGGAATAAAATTGAGATGAAAACCCCTTACCATGAATTTTCCTTAGTATAGGGTAGTTTAACCTATAGTTTAATTTAGAAATAATTGTTATTAAATTATAAAATAATAAAACAAAATATGATATCCTATATGATCTTGTAATGTTGATTTGTTAATGATATTTCAGTAGTATTATTGCTTTGGTTGTTAACTGATTCGTGTTTTTTTTTGTCCCTTAAGTCATGGTTGTTATGTATATGATATATTTGATTCATATCCATAAAAATATTTTTTTTCCTAAAAATTATTTTTAAATCAAATAATAAAAATTATACTTGAATGGTTACAATGGGATATGAATTGTGTCACATTTTTGGAGACAATAATCCGTAAATTCGCACGGGCAACAATATCATTCAATTGAGGGTAAAATCATATTTAATTGGATGGTATAAAATATATACAGAATCATTAACATGTTTTATTTTTTAATTAGATCAATTTTATACGTTATTATAACCATCTAAATAATCAAGTGTTCAATAACAAACATCACCAGGACATAGAGATATTAAGCTGTACGTACGCGCGTATAGTGACTATGTCATTAATCGAATTGATATAATAATGAATGTGGTTGTACCATATTTATAATAAAATATAAATATGTATAAGGTAATTTATTTTTTATTTTGGTAAGGAAAAAACAAATAAATAGGAATTGGAAGAAGAAAATAACATTGAAATATGGGGTCAAATTACTTCCTCTTTTTCAGGTGCTTCCTTTTTATTTGCTCAAAACAGTTCTTAAGGATGGCTTTCTGATCCATGGAAGCAATCTAGGGTGAAGTGAAGTTAGATGGGAGGACATTTGAGGAGGTTTTTGAAAGAAAAATGGATTTTGAGGTGTGAAATTAAGAGAAGATGATGTAACCTTTTATAAGAGAGGTGAGGGTCACTTTAGGAAAATAGTGAAATGTTATTTTGTTATATAATTTTTTATCAGTTTATAATGGATTTAAATAGATTTATTTCAAGGTAAAGGTGGGTACTGGTATAAATACCATCAAAAAATATGTTTTTGATAATTTTAGGTCACCATATTATCATTACATTATAGATTTAACTTTTAGTTAATTAATTTTACTTTTACCATGTCTTCCTGTATTCTTACACTATATGGTTAATTAACATAAAATAAACTTGAAAGAAACCCTAAAATGGTACATTAATGATATATCTTTAATTTTAAAAGTTATTTGGTCTAACCATATATTTTTAGGAATAATATATCATTTAATAATATAGTATTTGTTTTAAAAACTTATTTTTGTCAAATTTGACCCTATTTATTATATGGTTTTTGTGAACATTATTACAACATGATTACTTACAAAAAAAATAAATAAATCATCCCTTAAGTGTCATATTAATCTATAATATTCTTGGAATGAATAAAGAGTGTCAATTTATATTTATTATGATATTTATAATATCGATTATTTTAATCTCTTATTTATAAGGTAATTACAACATCATCATTATGTCAAAAAATTAACTATTTAACAACTAAAAATTATAAATAAAGTACCATTATGTTTGAAGTATTTTTATATTTGTAATTATTTTTTATATTCTAATTTATCATATGTATAACGATATATTAAAAATGTTTTAGTTATGAAAATACGAATTCAAAACTTTTGACTCTTCTTTATATGAAAATATTATAATTGACTTAATATAATCCATTTTTGGAAAAGTGGATAATATCTTAATCCTAATGTTATGATTTTGGTCGAACCAAATTATCCAATTGAATTTGGAAATGAGTTAGTGTAATTATAATATCATTATTACCTTTAATTACCCTATTTACTTTTAATCGTGGTGAATAAAAGTGAAAAGTATCATTTCACCAGAAATTATTTTAATCTTATTGGAACCCATTTCACTTACTAATGTCAACCGTGTCTCTAGGAATTTTGATATTCTATACCCATATGCTGTAAAATTATGTTTTATGCCAATTTTCTAACTTTCTTATAAGTTAGTTGACAAATGATAAAAAATTATATAAAATTTCAGATATCTAATTTTATTATAAATTTAAATCAATGAATTGAATTTATATAATATAGTTCTTATATATCTATTTGTAATTAAAATTATTTTAAATAACATAAATAATTATTTATGTGAAATGATGGTTTTTAAACAATGACATAGTGTTTTTCATTATTCATCAAAAATTGAATGTTTTCAGAAAAATACAAAATAATCACACTAATCAAATTTTTATATTCCAAATACAATAATTATTTCTATGTTTAAACATTAATAACATAGAACTTTCATTAATTAATTTAAAATTATTTCCCATTTTCATTACCAGAAAACAGGTTTTCGAGAAGTAAAAACTATGAAAATATTGATATGTGATTATTTCTGGTTAAAAAATGAAATTAATTCCAATGACAAATATTAGATTAAATTATAAAAATATAATCAAATTATAATTAAAAACCATTAAAATTTATAATTGAACACTATAATTTTTTTTGATTACAAAAATGTTCTCAATTAAAATTTAGTATCTTTCTCTATTCATATAAATATGAATGTTTTCTGAAAAACAACAAACTTTTAACATAACTATAATTTTAAGTCACTATTATAATGAATAATTTAATTTCATAAATTTGAATATATAAAAGTTTGAAATATTCCATTAGAAAGGGTATTCCCTTAAAAGACAGAAAAACTGCATTTTTTTAAATATACATATTTTTTTTGAAAATTTTATTTTTTTCTTCATTATATTATTTATAATAAACAAAAGAGATTAATTTTAAAATTATAAGGGATATATATAAAATTAAATATGTGGTTATTACAATTCATAACAGCTTTTAAAACGACAATTTTGATAGGTCGGCATGTGCATGAACTCGGTGTTTCATACATCGCGTGCTATTATATTATTCAAAGAGAAACATAACATGGATTCTTGGGAGTTAAATACTACATCAAGTAATTTTATTTATAATTATTAGAAATAAGATAAATATATATATTTATGACACAATTATGATGTATTGATTTCTCATTAACGAGTAATTCAAACAAAGGAATTTATAAATATAAAAATAAATTTAATTTGAATGCTTTGAAGACATCCAAAAATTATGTGGATGAAATTAACATATCAGTGATATTTTAATTACTTTTTTATAATTAATAAGGTTGTAAATAATTTTTTAAAAATTTCAAGTATGAATAGTGTCCAAATTTGAGACAATTTATAACCGAAAACATAAAATCATTTATTTAATGATATTAAATTCCTAAAAATCTATGATTCAACCAAGTGATTAATAAAACAAAATATATATCATAAATAACATCTTTGGGACATTTTACCAGATATGGTAATAACATTAACCCAAAATGTGTAAATAACATGACATCATAGTGACATTAAAAAGGGTAAAATAATTGAAAAACAAAAAAGATAAGGAAAAAAATATTCAAAACCTGAAAAAAATATTATATAATTTTTATTTGAACTAAAAATAATAATATTTAATAATTAAATAAGTTTTGGGAAATTTTAAATTGAAATTTATTTTATAATAAATTAATATTTTGGAACATTCTGAAAATGCCCTTCTCCTCTCTTATTAAAGGGCACCTCCTCCCTGTCCTCTTCACTCTATTTTGAGAATTAAATCTCATCCAAGCCCTTACCATTTCACTTATTAACATCCCTAGTAATATTCTAGTGGTTCTAGTCTTCTCAAAAACCTACTATAGTTCCTAATAGGAATTTAGAGAAAGAATATCAATGAAGAGGTAATCACTTCTACTTATTCCATCAAATTTCATTCTTCTTCTACTTAATAGAATTTAGTTGTTTAATTATAATGTAATAAATTCAGTATCATTAATATTATTATATGTTATTATAATTATTAAACAAACATTTTTCACCTTTTATCCATCCTATGAAAAATGAAATCACCGCATGTGTGTGTGTACATGTTACCATCTCAACACTGTGGGGTAATATGGTTTTCACTACCACCAGACATGGATGGTTATAATGGTAGAAATAATAACTATATATTACTATTTCAAAATTATACTAATTCTATGATACTATAATCCATCCACTTCAATACCATTCAATAATTGTTGGGATAATGTCATCGCTCATGTGTTTGTATGTCTTACCATCTGCATGATGTGATGAGATTCATTCTCTAGGTTAACCATTAATGATTGAATATAAAATATATATATAATATATAATCATTAAATTTAGGAAATTATAATTCTACGAGATTTGTGTATATATATTATTTACTTATTTTTTTTAAATTCCATAAGGAAATGAAAACAACATTCATGCATACGTACGACCTTCCGTCTCCATAAAATGAGTATTCCATTTCCTGTATCTATCTATTATATATATATATATAATTAATATATAAGATATATATAAATCATATTTTACAATCACTAAGTCTGTAAATAATGATCTATGTAATCATATGAAAAATAAAAAAACTAAACACGTACGATAAATGAAACGATTATTACCCAAAATGTTGCTTTAACAGAGAATTAACTTATGAATGGGTAATAACAATTATTATGTGAAGAATATATGATATAATAAATATTATAATGGTAATTTTAGAAGTCACTAATGTTTTTATTGTTATTGTACATGAGTTTCAAACACATAGGGATGAAATCATTCATAATGTAAGGGGAAATTTTGAAATCTTATTTTTATCTGAGATTTTTTACCCATGAGTATCCACCGAGCTTGAATTTATCATTCATGCCCATGTTATCTAAAAAAATTTCATAAAAATTTTAATTTTCTTAGATGTGTTTTTAACTAAATTTTTACCACTTTTTCACTTTTATTACATGGTATGAAATTAATCTTTCTTTTGATGACCCCATCAGGTACATTTTTGAATTTTTGTGCAAAAGCACGAGGAGAATGTTTTTTGTTTAAATTTTAATGAATGAATGAATTTTTTTGGTTTCATAAAGCCTTATTTCCACAATTATTCCTCTGCACTATTTTATGTTTATTTTACACTAAATTTTTATATTTTAAAATTGTGTGGCATTTTGAGAAAAGAAAATGTTTTTGAAGAAGAAATGTAATTTTACTGAAGAATGAAATTCAATTATTTTACAAAAATTATTTCCCATCTAATATGAAACTCTTAAATTGGGTTGTGTTTCTATAAGAATTATTAAAATAATTTTATTACATTGTTGAAGAAATGATAATTTTATGTACTATTTTATAATGGAATGATATGTCAGAATCCAATTTATTTCTTGTGTTAGGATGTGTTGAATGATTTATGTTTTATGGAACATGTTAGAATGATTTCATTATGAGATGGTAGGAATTATACATCCATCCAATTTATTATGTAAATATTTATATCTCCTGAGGTAGAATTATCTGGAATGAAAAGTAAATATTGTTTAGTAATATTGGGATGGGACGAAAAGTGAATCATGTTTAGTAATACATGGATGAAACGACAAGTAAAATGGGTTTAGTAATAGACATTGTGCACTATGATGGTCATATAAAAAATTCATTGGATACTATAAAAATAATTTTTTGTGCTTAAATTTATTCCATAATTATTTTGTTATCCCAATTCAATTCTATCATGGTTAATTTTCTTTTATGATCAATGCCTTACGTACTGCCAATAATTATTTTAGGATTCTAGTATTTGATGTTTATAATTTATGTTCGGGTTACCACAATCAAATGACTATGGTTTGACTTATGTTCTCCAGGTTTACACATAATGAACATTTCAGTTCACCATTTCAAGGTTTTCATTTACCTTGGATATAAAGAAAGGGTTTAGATAGGAAAACAAAAGGAGAATTTCATTATGGGAGATGTTAGAAATTTATCACCATGATTAGAAGATTGTGTTCCGATTTTCAAGAGACACTAAACTAATACACTATTTGTGCATCTATTTGTGTCTTGTATTATGTATTACAAAAACATATATTAAAGTCCACGTTTGGAAATCTAGGGTCACTACACTCTACCTAGTACAAAATAATTGATAGAGGATCATGCAATGGGCCTCTCGGAGGGGACTCCTCACTCTATCCAGAATGTCCTATTGAAGGGGGTCATACTCTGTTTCATTGTAACGATTGCCAATTACCATCATGGGAAAACGCAATGGATACAATCCCAAATGAGACATGTCCATGATATGGTGTAAAAGGATATCAATCCATGTAGAAAAGAGAAAACTTCGTATAGAGGTGTGTCATGTCATGTCCCTTGACCGAGAGTGCTTCCCACATACAACGAAACATGTCAATAGAACATGTTGTGTTAGAAAATTTATACATAGAGTGTATATGGGATCACAAACCATGTACAACAATCCTATGTCCTCTCTGTGTATATTGGACAAGTCCTAGTACCCAAATTCAACCTGTATTCACCTACATATCTACTAGTACACGAGATATCCAGTGTATCTGGTCAGGGTATGGCCATTTTTTAGAGTAAATATTTTGAACTACCCCATGTCCATTTATCATCTATGAAAAATGTAGAGGTTTGTTCAAGGTCCCACATGTCGCGTGATAAGGGTCACACAACATGTTCCACCTCTATATCAATAGAAACTTTAACCTCTGCTTAAATGGTCACAAACAATATGTATTCTAAGAAAAAAGACATGTTCATAGAGATTTTATAGAATCCTTGTTTATCCTCAAGTACATCACTTGATCTTCCAGTGTTCGATAAAATTATTTTTTCACCACAAAATAGAATATCTAGGGTCATCTCATCCTTACAACACTAATTTTGTTTGTTTTAGGTTTTTTATTTGCTCGAAAAACCGATCCAAATCATCCACGTAAAAAATATTCAATGAAAAATATTTACTTAAATACATTGATCCATTTGTTTCCTCTATCGTCGATCCTCTTCTAGGTCTTCATTATTACTGACCTGTGATTTCATATCATTGTGTTGTGAATTGAAATTTAAACAATCTTCATTTGTAAACACATGAATAATATAAAAAACGAGGGAATAAACTAGAAGAAATAATAGATAACCAACCGGAGGAAAAACCACATTAATTGATTGTTACGGCTGTGATCCACTCCCTTTAGTTGGATCATGAAACTAAATCGAAATAGAATCTACTTCCCAATTGAAACCTGCAATGACCAATCCTGAAAGAACGAATGAATTGCAGGTAAATCAATTTATGGGTTGATCAATGTTAACCATGAAATCCATGAAAGGGAAAGAAATAATGATATCACTTTCGCAACGTAGATTTTGAATTTATCATTAATGAAGGATGATTGCACTTCCATCATCGATGATATCCTCCAACTCTATTGGGGAAGTTAACCACGATCACTTGATTCATCATTGTTTGTCATCAAGAAAATTCACTATGTGTATCATATACAACACTGTAGATAAATCCAGTATTATGTGCCTATCCCACGAAATTCTTCTTAACAGTTTCTTAGTACGATTTGTTCTTCCTGTTAGTGAAATTGAAAAATAAAATAAATGTTAATATTATTGTATTTTGATAAATATCTAAAAACTAAATTTGATATTCGGCTCGTGCCATCCAGTGTTAGGTCTTGCCTAAGATATTTTTCATACACTGAACGCAATGGTGGTCTCATAATTCTGATCTTGGTATACATTTAAATGTTATTACACTTTTTTTTGAAAACTACTCATGCGTTCAATTTTAGACAACAATGTACTTTAAACATTTTTCCATGGAACCCTGGTGCAAGAATAGCATGCCATCTCAACTATGTGTCTCTAATCAATACCATATAATAAATAACAATAATACGTGGAAAATAAAAGCCATTACCTTCTCCCCACAATAAGGAATTATATCACCAAAACACCGTTAAAAATGATAATAAATAATATGTGGGTATTTTACATGCATCTGATCCTCCCGCACCCATGTGCTTACTGAGAGATTCACTATCGGCCACAGTACACACACTAAGGGATTTGACGCCTAAAAAGGATCCTCTTTTTCCTATCCTCGATCTATACATGGTACTCAAGAAAATAATATCCATCATCAATGTCCATCTCTCCCCAGTTGATGACGTTTATTGGGTCATGCTTGTACCTCCTTATCTATGACACATGGAATAAATAATTTACCGAATGCAACTATAGAGATATATCTAAGAAATAATCCTCCTCTCCAAATCTATGTAGTATCTGAAAAGGTCTAGAGAACATAAAAAATAACATGACACCCCAAAAAAATATTTGAAACCCTCATTGCCCTGATACCCAAATAAAGAAAATTCCTCCCTCATCGAACTTTCAATGAATCGTCCATCTATATTCATAAGACTTCTATCAGCTTTGAGCAGTCTTCATCTACTCCTTGATGACTTTCACAATATTTGTAGTATCTTGTTTAATCATTGGGGACATGTGTGGTGACCCTCCTAGGTTAGTCCAGTAAATAAGTGACCGACATGGTTGCCCGTACAAAGCCTCGAATGGTTCCATACCAATGGTGGAGTGGTAGGGGTTATTGAACATAAAATCTACTAGATTTAAGTGTTTCTCCCTACTACGACCAAAGTCCAAGATGCAAGCCCACATCATGTCCTCTAGAACCTGACTAGTCCTATCCATATAGAAATCCTTCTATGGAAGAAACACATTGATCAAGTGTAACTGAGGCCCAAAAACCTCCTCCAATCCCTTCCACAATTTGGATGTGAACCGAGCATCATGATCCGAAACAATCATCAATGAAACTCTATGAAGATACACAATCTTCTACATGTATAGGTGTTACAATCTCTCTACTGAACTCATTTCATAGATATATATTAAGTGGGATGACATAGTGATTCAATATATTATAACCCAAATGGAATCAGGTACCCTATATGTATGTGGAAATCTAATCACAAAGCCTATCGATATTATATCCCACAATCATTCTGGAACCTCTAGGGGGTGATATAATCCCACTGGAGCTTGGTGCCCAACCTTTACCTACAAACACGTAAGGCATCAAGAAATGTATTCTTCCACTACCTTATTCATCCCTATCAACCAAAATAGATGTAATAGGTCATGGTATAGTGTCACCACACCAGGGAGTACTATCAAATGTGATATATGAAACCCAATCATAAATTCCTCTTGCAGTGACACAGGAACAACTGTGTGTCCCATTATAATAATTACCTGCTTCCCACCTTCTGAATATCTATCATGAGCATGCCTTGTGGAAATATGATCACGTAAGGACTTGTAGATGGTATCCAAATGATGTGCCACCCAAACTCTATGAAATAGTATGTGGGTGATAACCATCAACTGTATGAAATCTGAATGATATCTATCCATGAAGAATAAATATAATGAGTAAATCTGCTCTGATGTCTCATTCAAAAGCTACATACTAGATCTCAGTTTGAGAACATCATCCACCACATTCCCCTTATCTTGAGAATAGGGAATATCATATTCATATTATTGGTGTAACTCTAGAAATAACATCTATATCATGTTCATAACCTTTTATGAAAATATATAGATGACATTATTGTAATTAGAGTAGATGATAAAATACTTTCCCATCTGGTTTTTTCACCACATCTTCAACCTGAAGTCTACCACTACCAACTAATGATCATGGGTCACATAGTTATGCTCCTGTGGATAGAACTGGAACGAATCCAAAGAAATCACTTCTTGCCTCTGCATCAGGAGAATACCATGTCCTTTCTCTGAGGCATCATACAATTGTACATACATTACTCCATCCACTAGAAATATCAGGATCTGCTCACTGGTCAAACATTGATTAAATTACTAAAACAACCATCTAAAATTATTTTTTGACAAGAATTTCATCCCGTTATGAGTCAAAAATATCACTTGTGAAGATATTTGGGAGAAATCGTAAAGGAATATCCGATTATATCCTACTATCACATGGATGATTTCCACCACATTCACACATCATGTTTACTCCAATGATAATATTTCTTCAAACTTGTTCATGTTCACATCTACTCCATCTAATGAGATAACATATATAAGAAATTCGGCCTCCTGAATCTAGAAATGGCACTTCAAGAGTTTCCCATAATTTCGATTCACCGAGTTTATATTTAGTGCCATCTGCAGTGGTCTAACATGATCTTCCTCAGACGCTGAGTACAAATGGATGTCATCAATGATGACCCCTAAGAACTAGTCTTTGTATTGCATGATTATCTGGTTGTTGAGTCCTATGAACACTGTTGGGGAATTATCCACACCATAGTGAATCACCAAGTAATTATAATGATTGTAGCGGAATCTGATGTCCATGATAGATATATCCTCTTCCCCTACTCAGACTGTGTGATATCATGATAGAAGCTAATACTTCTACAATCATTTTGACACTCCAGGCTGATTGAGGAGATCACTGATCCTCGATCGTGGAAACCAATTCTTTACTATCACATGGTTCAAGTTCCAATAATCCATGAACAAACTCATATTCTCATCTACCTTTTTGAAGAAAAAAATACGGGCTTTCTTAGGTAAAACACAGGGACTAAAAAATCCATTCTTGAAAAAAGCCAACAATTTCAACCTATAATCCAGAATCTAGGAATGCGCCCCCCCCCCCCCCACCCCCTGATAAGATGGTTCTAATATCAGTGCCATCCCAGGGGATAATTCGAGGTTGAATTCTATCTACTAGAAGATAGGTAATCCTAAAAAATCTTCCATGAAGATGTCATTTTACTCATCCAATACAACAGGGAATTTCATGACCACAAAATATGCTACATTGTTGGTAAGGCTACCATACTCATGAGTGATCAATTCCACCCTCTTGTTCATGAGACCATACTTCCTTTTCATGTCCATTGAAAAAACTCATCCCATGAAGACAAAAAAACCACACACATATGCTAAAAAATTCAATCTGGTCATGGACAAAAGATAGAAAATCCTTATCGGGACTGGTGTCAAGTGGCCTCAATGGTTCCACTAAGATATTCCAATTAAAACTCTCCTCCCAATGGGAAAGATCACATTTTATATGAATTTTTGTGATCATTGAGTCTCCTCCTATGGGTGTTTCCAAGTTTAGGGGTTGAGTTAGCAGTTCTACGAGAATATCATGGTCTCGAACAAGATATGTGGAAAGATATAATGACTGGTACCAATTTTTATAAGTATGATGACTATGTTAGAAATGAAAAAGATCATACCAATGATTATCCCTATTGTCCTTGTGTAACATTCCTGGACCACATGTAGCTGATTGACCCCTATCCTCCTACTCTATGAGCATGGAATAGACCTCATTGTGATGGAGGTGGTAGTATGTCAAAACATCTTCCTCCTCATACAGATCACCCTGATCCTCCACCACATCCACTACCTGGAAGATATGCCTTCCCCACTCATTTCCTCTTCCTAAATGGCCCATCCACCACTTTATAATCAGTAAGTAGATCGGTTGTACAATCTCTAGCATGATATCCTCTACTATTGTTTGTGTAGTATCACCTCTCCCTAGGACGATTGGATCCGTATTGAGAGCCATGGACTGCAGCTCCCCTATCATGTAACCTCTTGTGGCATCTCCCACATCCAGATACATATGTCTGATGTCGGCCCCCAATTATTGAGGTCGCAACTGCTTCCTGCTCACTACTGACTATTGGTGGTTATCTCTACTCAACAAAAAATACTTGAACCACAAAATCACTCTCGATAACTACTTCATAAGTTATTTTGCATATGGATATGAATCTAGCTTATATAAACCTCTATAGGCTTCACTCAAAGTCGAATCCCTGTTGTACTAATCCCAAACCGTATCCATCGATTACCAAGACATGTTGGTGAACCTCGATGAATAGTCAATCACCATCATACTTCCCTGATAGAAGAGTATAAGATCATGTATTATTACATACCATAGTTTAACCAAAGATAACTCCTCACTAATGTGACTCTATAAATTCACCCATGAAAGATTCACCTCTTAGCGAGTCTACATCATCAAACTCACATATCTCCATGTCGATACATGAAGAAGGATGCCTACTAGGATCACCATCAGGTCTTATAGAGTTCTCAACAGAAGACAATCATATTTCCTCCCCTCAAGATAGTCCCCACCTACCTAAGTTTATGGCTCTACTCAGAACCTAAGTGGTATCTATATCTATATTTAAAGGAGCGTTCTTAGCCTACGTCATCATCTATTGGTACTGTATGTATTGCATGCTTCTCCACCGGTGGTGGTATATATTGTGCACCTCCTAGAGGTAACGCCTTGGGAAGTGGCCCGTGTATCGAGACCTCATCACTGAGGTGGTCATCCACATGATCAAGCAGGTGAATCCTAGTTGTTATACATCGTGGAATAATATTTTTAGGTAACAAGACATACAACAGTGAATGAGTATATATAGATAGATGACTCAAGAATGAAATGGAAAACACTCCCTATTCCCATTTGACTCATGTACCAATATTTTGTTTCCCTATAACTATTTTTGTAATATAAAGAGTCAATGATAATGTTATTAGTGTCATGGTGTATGGATACATTGGCACACTACACAAACACTGGAGTCCATATTCAAATAGATAAACTAGAAACACATAACAATATTTCCCTAGACCAATATAATAGTATCTAGGTCCTATGGTAGAACTGAAGAGATATTATACTACTCTGTCAGTAAATATCCTAGTGGGTCTTGTTCCATGACTCCCCATGACTACCACCAATAGGACAAGGGCCAATGACTATCACTGAGTAGGCATGTCACTAACAAGGGAGGAGTTTCCTAATCACCTATACAAATGCACAAATCTCTGACCCCACAAATACTAAAATGTAAAAAACTATCAAGGAACTATAATGAAGTCATACTAATAAAAACAAAAAACATATTATAGAAAAATTTAATGTCAAGAAAAGTAAATTGTTCCAAAATACAAGCCTACCAATAATAAAGTGTCTGTAAAATACAATGTCCACCCAATAAGAAAACTAGATATATAATGGTGATTCTACTCACAGACGATTAAACATATCAGTCTGTCTAAATTTATAATTCTATGTACGGTCTTGGACTACCTAGGAATTGGCCCAAAGGTCTATATTTTTCACAAGACATGAAACATTCATGAAAATAACATGCGTGGGTGAGTAAAACAATAGTCATTCGGACACCCTGAATACCTCAAGAAATACAAAATGTAAATTTACAGAAATTCCCCACATATTACATGTCTAAAGTTCATTTAATATGAACCCAAACTCATATACTCAAAATATGGACTCATAGTCTAGAGATAAGTCACAACGACTCCATTTACAAGATAGGGACTCAGTATGATGATTCCCTAAAGCACTCATTTGATAGAAATCAGTCTTGAGACTTATAGAAATTATAAAAACATTCCAAGTTGTACTATTCATCGCGAACTACCATGAGAGAGATGAAATGATATATCTGAATATAGAATATGATAAAATTACTCTAGGATAACCAACTCCATGAGTGGGGAGGATCACGATACCTAGATGAGGATTGCTTCCAGGTCCATGGTGTATACCACGACCCATCATGATTCTCCTGCTAAGTATAAGACTGTCGCCTGAAAGGATTGTTCATGTCAATAACCTATCTCTACATAGAGAACATTAATTGATATAGAACCCTACTCTAGGCCTCTCAAAGGGGATTCCAGAATCTATCAATAATGTATTGCTGAAGGGGGACATATTCCTATGGATAGGAAATGATACCCATAGACAATAAAGAGAATGTATAGGGTGGAACCAACCCAAACAAGACTTTTTCTTAATATGGTGGACAAGGAGATCAATCCATGAAGGTAAAAGTGAATGATGTATATAAGTCTCACACAATGTGTCCCTTAACCCTAAATACATCCCTTGTACAATGTAACATGTCATAATAACATATCACTTATGAAAGGTTTAAAAAACATTTTGATGGGTGTAACACCCTGAGATTTTATGAAAAATATTCTTTTTATTTTATTAATGTCTTATGATGTATTCTACACCAATATTACCTTGCGCTATACACAACACCGTATTAGCTTGCAGTATACGCAACACTATTCTTGGATCGTGTCACACACAATAGTTATTCTACGCAACATTGAGTATATATATATATATATATATATTCAATGAATAAATGAAATATGGTTGGATTCTGTTATACGAAAAAACGAAGGATTCTTTCACTACACGCAACCCTAACTTGGCTTGCATTACACACAATAGCGACCTTCCTCGACAGCTTGTGATGTACGCAATACCAGGTTTTAATAAACAACGATATATTATTATAATATTGTCATGAACTAGCCGTTATGAATAGTATTAACTAAATTTTGAATTTTATAACATTATTATTCATATTACACATTTTCTAGAACATGGTATAAGAACAAAATAAATTTTTCGGGTAAAATAAGAATTTTTCAAAAAATGCAGTTTTGCCGCCTTTTGATGGCGCACCCACATTAAATCTAGTTTTTGACATGTTTATATGTTCAATTTGACAAAATAAAATTCTTGTTTTGAATAAGGATATAAAAATTTACGTTAGATAATGTTTTTATATTTTTTCGATAACTTTCATATTTTAATGAATAGTAAAAACACGCTATATTTTAATTAAAAACAACTTTTTTCATCGTAATATATTATATGGTTAAGTTATAATATTGAATGGTTTTAAAGTATAAATAGAATATATTTTTACCATTTAATATAATGTATGTCATTAGCATTGATTTTACCTTGAATTCGTAGGTTAAAACAATTCAATCTTTTGCAATGTTTTAAAGAAAAACCCGTTTTCTTTCGACAACGAGATTATTTTTAATTTAATTTCTGCATCTTTTGTGTATTGAATTTGGAAAAATGGATTCCATATTTGGAATCAGTGGGTCCTAATTATTTTAATATGCTAATTTTTATTTTTGGGCATTGTAAATAGTAAATACGGTAAATTTTATTTACAATAGTTAAAGGTAAATCTGGTAATTAAGGGTAAACATAAGATTATAAAATTACCCTACCACTTGGAAAAATCTTATTTGATGGCTAAAAGTAGACCCATTTAACCTAAGGGTCAGAGTAGATTCATTTTATGGACTTTTGACCATGAAAATAATGTAATTATTATTAAAACCAAAGAATGTGGCAACATGTCACTTTCTTAAATCTTATAAGTATAATAATTTTAATTTAGTGATAAACTTCATGAAACTTCGAACATGAATAGTATCCAGAAATATAATACAATTATCTACATCATATGAATTTATTTATAATTTTTAGGGAATAAATAATTATCACTTATTATGACACAATGATGATGCAGTAATTGTCTTATTAATGAAATATTGACATAATTGATGTTATAAATGCCCAAATAAATGTATTTGAGACTTTTTATGACGTAAATTAATTTTATAGGTTCATATGACATGTTATTGTTGATATAAGTAACTTGATTCGAACTTATCATTCTGTTATGAATTTCATAAAAATCATTTACCAAATAGTGTCAAAATTGACATAAATTAGTTTTTAAAACAAATATTATATTATTAATTGTTATTTAATTCATAAAAATCTATGGTTCGGCCAAATGACTTAGATAAGGATAGATATATTAATAATAAACAACTCGGGGTTCGTTTGGCTTGTTATGGTACGTTTATTAACCATATAGTGTAAGAAAAAAAAAAGCCACGGTAAAAGTTAAATTATTTAACATAGAGTTATATCTAATTGATAAGGTTAAAATAATAACATAAACTTGTCTAAATCCTATTGGATGAGAGTATTTCGACCCATACCCACTTTATCTTCGAAAGAAGACCCTTTGGTACCATTATAAACCGAATTTGACCTTAATATAAAATAATATTTTGAGATTTTCCTAAGGTGCCCCTCTCCTCCCATATAAAAGGGCACCTCCTCCCCCTGCTCCTCACCCCACGTTGAGCCTTCAAGCTCAGCCAACCCCTGAAAAAATCTCTTCTCCACATCCCTATTATCATCATAGAGGTCCTGGTCTTCTTCAAAGACCATCCTTTGTTCTTTAAGTGGAGGTTATGAAAAGGCGCGTCAAAAAGAGGTAATATCCATTACCGATCTTTTTCAATTTCTTTCTTCTTCAACTTCTTCTTATTTAGTTTTTTCATGATAAAGTAATAACATCAGTATTTAATATATACTTATATGTTATTATAAATATGAAACATCTCTAATTGACCTTCTATCCATCCTATAGAAAAAGGAAATCACCGCGCGTGCGTACGTACGGAATACCGTCTCCACGCCGTGGTGTAATCTATTTTCCGCCACCACCATAATTGGATGGGTATAATGGTGTAATGATTAACTATATATGACTATTATAAAGTGATATTGATACTGAAATAGTATACATACACTTCAACACAATTTCACGATCATGAGAACGATATCATCGCTCGTGCGTACGTACAGACTACTGTCTCCACGACGCGATGAGATTCGTTATCCATGTTAACCATTTAAGAATGATTATAAAGAATATATAAGCAATAATAATTAAATATATGACATTATAAAGCTACTTGATTTATGTATATATGTATTTCATCTACTTACTTCCATTTAAGACAATAAGGAAAGGAAAACAACGTTCATGTGTACGTACGGACTACCGTCTCCATGAATGGTGTGTTTCATTTGATTTATCTATATATTATATATATATATATACTGAATATATATGATATATAAATAATGTTTTATATTTTTGAAGTAAGTAAATAATGATATAAGTAATAATAATGTCAAGAACAAAAAGTCCAAACACCTACGATAAATGAAACAATTTTACCCAAAACGCTTCTTTAACATGGAATTTACAAAAGAACGGGTAATATAAAGTCATATGTGAACCATATATGAGATAATAACAAAGAATATGATTCTTTAATAAGTTAATGACATTACATAAATCATTATACAGGAGGTTCATACACTTACGAAGCAAATCAGACTTAAGGTAAGGGAAATATCACAATCTCATTTTTATCCGAGATTGTTTATACTTTGGTATTTACTGGGGAGCATTTTATCATCCAAATCCATGTTTCTTAAATATGTAATGTTATTTCCATCCACCTACAACTGTTTAAATCCAATTTTTACCTTCGGTGAGATTTTAGTAAAAGATATGAAAAGAATCTTTTGTCGTTTTTCGTACGAGGTACTTTTTGACTTTCCCGACAAAAATACGAGAAGAATGTTTTTTTAACTTATACGACATGAATGTATTTTCAAAACATTATTTCCAAGAATCTTCCTTTACAAGTTTTCAAGTTTATTTTTATTCAACTTCTTTTATTTTAAAATTGTATGACATGTTAAGAAAGAAAAAATGTTTTTTTGAAGTAAAAAGGATATTTTCATCAAGAATGGAGTTCAAGTGTTTTATCAAAATTATTTTCCATCTAAGATAATATAGGGTTATGTTTATATCCCTATTATTACATTGATTTGATTATGTTGTGATGGAAATATTTTTATGAATTCCTTTATCTTATATGAATTGTTTTATGATGTCATGATGTTTAAACTTCCCATTTTTATTACATGGGTCATGATATGATGTATGGTTTATGATTTTGTGGAACACATAAGAATGGTATCATTATGAGATGGGTGGGACCTATATCTCCCTCCAATGCATTGGATAATGATTTTATATCTCATGAGACAGACATGGCTAGAATGGTAGGTTATACCGATTCAGTGAAACAGGACTGAAACAAGAAATGAACTCAGTTCAAAAAGGGACTTTGTCTACTAAGATAGTCTTGGAAATGAGTCTTGACTAATAAGAAATGATTCTCTATGATTATGTTTGTATTCCACAAAGTTTCATGCTTTATGTTATGATTATCTGGATTACATTTCACTACTATGATTTATCCCATGTTATGAAATTATGATCTCTTCTACAGGTTAAGATTTCCAAAAGATATGTTATTATGAATATGACGTGATTGATATTTATTTTTTTTACCCTTACTGAGAATTTGAGCTCACCCTTTTATGTTTTATTTTTCCCAGGACATAAAGAAATGATTTAGGTTTAGAAAAAAAATATCTTTATGGGAGATGTTGAAGATATTTCACCAAGATTATAAGATTATATTCTGAGTTTCCAAAGACACTAAACTATCACGGTCCTTATGTGTGTGTTTTTGTTATGTACTAAGTATTCCGAAAAAGTAATGTAATGTCCATGTACGTCAGGCTTTGGGTCTCTGTAGTTGGTATTAGAGGAAAGGTTTAGTAAACCTTTGGAAACTAGGATGCGAAAACGTTAGTGAGATCCCTGGAGATATTTCTAAGGTATGTCTAGGGATGTGCCTAAAGATATGTATATGAACTACGGTAACGATCTTAGAATCCAACCTAAGATGTTAGAAATTGAGGGTTCTCCCCCTTTATTATGTTGTTTTCTCTAGCATGATTTTTTCCTCTCACAGAATTATTTTTGTGTTTTAGTTAATGGAGGGAACTAGAAGGAATTCAGTTAACATTGAATCCAATGGACAAATTGGTGACTGCGAGCAACAAAATTGTGTAATGCCTAGAGAGAAAGATATTGTGATTATGCCGAATCATTTATCACAATATATGATTAACAAGGTGAAATTTAGTGGTATGCCTAATTCATCAAATAAGAGGAAGATATACTTTTATACATGTTCTCATGTGGAGGAGCATAAAGAAAGGAATATTGATATTTCTAAAGAAGGTAAGAAGAACCTCGAGGAATACCTCAAATGGAGGGAAAAATGTTATCTGCATGGAGAAAAGGGTCATAGAGTGACAGACTGTTATGGAGTTCAATGTCTTATTTGTGGAGAATATGGGCATTACCCAACTCAATGCCCTGACCTAAAAAGTTACTTCTAAATCAAGAAAGGACTTATTCCAAGACAATCATTGAAGAGGATGGATTGAAGTGTATATGTATTGTTATTAAATAATAATGTTGTTGAGGTACTTTTATTGCTTATTAGAATATTTTTGTATTAGTCTACTGTGGTTTTCAATAATTTTATGGTACCGGTAACCATGGAAAGTGATTGATATATTTTTAGAAAAAAGATGATATGCGCATAATGAAGGGATAAGGAAAAAATGAAATGTTTGACAGTATTCATGAGCTCAGGATTGATATAAGGACTAAGTATATAGAATTTTGAGGATTTTGGTATGTGGAAAGAGTTAACTTTTGACAACACTAATGTTTTCACTAAGATTCAATGGGTATTCATTTTTCAAGAGATTACATGATTATGGTATTCACATGACTGGAATGTGACGAACAAGATATATGAGGGATAAATGATGGAATACACGTGATCATTTTCTCTATACTATGATCTTGGAGCGAAGTATTTTAGATAAGCTTAAATATTAGAATGGATTATGTTGGACATAAGTTAGTATTCTTTAAGGATAAAACTTTTTTTGATATTGTTGATGGGATGTTATAATAATGTAGTTTTAGAAAAAGGAAAACCTGTAGGATGTGCGACAAACCATCGCGTTGGCCAACGCTGTGGGAATCGAACCCACAACTAAAGTGCCCCAGGCCTTTATCACATACCACTGGCCTACAGAAAATCCCTGGTTAGTAGAAACTAGTTTTATTTAATTAAGCGGTATGATATATGAAGTATAAGTTCATTTTTGGAATCGTATATGATTAACCTCACCAAAGACGGACTTATGTATATTTGATATCTATTGCTAAACTTTTGTTTGAAACAGATGGAATGACCCATCATTCTATCACATGATCTGTTAACACTTCACAAATAACAAATTCAACTTCATTTCATTAAGAGATGAAGTGGAAATTGTTCAAATCATGAAAAACAATGAGATTGTACCAAAATCAAGTAAGTATTTCTTCTAATACAAAATTTTCAACTTTAAGGAAATGATATTGAAAACCAAAAAATGTTGTCCTGGTGATCTTATATCTGATGAATCAGATGGTACCCTAGATCATCACAAATTTATGGCTTTGCGATTGTTGGCTTTTTCAAAGCCATGTTCTCTACCACTCTCCATCAGAACATGATTGTTAGATTTTTCTTACATATCCATATTTTCACCTATGTTCTCCTACGTGGAAACATAGTGATGAGTTAATTTGGGTAACCGATACATTTCATACTTTAGTTTTTAAAGCCATGTTTTGGTATTCCTTTTTACGATGTGGGTTTCTATTAAACAAACTTTCGAGTAGTAAACCATTTACAACCTGAGATTTTATGAAAAATATTCTTTTAATTTCATTAATGTCTTGTGTTGTATTCTACACCAAGATTACCATGCGCTATACAGAACACCGTATTAGCTTGCAGTATACGCAACACTATTCATGGATCGTGTTACACACAATAGTTATTCTACGCAACATTGAGTATATATATATATATATATATTAAATGTATAAACGAAATATGGTTGGAATCTGTTATAAGAAACAACAAAGTATTTTTTCACAACATGCAACCCTAACTTGGCTTTCATTACATACAATCGTGACCTTCCTCGATAGCGTGTGTTGTATGCAATACCGAGTTTTAATAAACAAAGATATATTATTAATATATTGTCATGAACTAGCCGTTATGAATAGTATTAACTAAATTTTGAATTTTATAACATTATTATTCAACTTACACATTTTCTATAACATGGTATAAGAACAAAATAAATTTTTCAGGTAAAATAAATATTTTTCAAAAAATGCAGTTTTTCCTCCTTTTGATGGCGCACCCACTTTAAATCTAGTTTTTGACATGTTTATATGTTCAATTTGACAAAATAAAATTCTTCTATTGAATCAGGATATAAAAATTTACATTAGATAAAGTTTTGATATTTTTCCGATAACTTTCATATTTTAATGAATAGTAAAAACTAACTATATTTTAATTAAAAACAACTTTTTTCATCGTAATATCTTATGTGGTTAAATTATAATATTTAATGGTTTTAAAGTATAAATAGAATATATTTTTACCATTTAATATAATGTATGTCATTAGAATTGATTTTACCTTGAATTCGTAGGTTAAAACAATTCAATCTTTTGCAATGTTATAAAGAAAAACCAGTTTTCTTTCGAAAACGGGATTAATATTAATTTAATTTCTGTATCTTTTTTGTATTGAATTTGGAAAAATGGATTCCATATTTGAAATCAGTGTTTCCAAATTACGTTAATAAGCTAATTTTTATTTTTGGGCAATGTGAATAGTAACTACGGTAAATTTTATTTACTATAGTTAAAGGTAAATCGGGTAATTAAGGGTAAATATAAGATTATAAAATTACCCTAACACTTGGAAAATCCTACTGGATTGATAAAAGTAAACCCATATAACCTAATGGTCGGATTAGATTCATTTTATGGGCTTTTGTCCATGAAAATAATTTAATTATTATTAAAACCAAAGAATGTGATAACATGTCACTTTCTTAAATCTTATAAGTATAATAATTTTAATTTAGTGATAAACTTCATGAAACTTAGAAAATGAATAGTATCCAGAAAGATAATACAATTATCTACATCATAGGAATTTATTTAGATTTTTTAGGGATTAAATAATTATCATTTATTATGACACAAATATGATTCGGTAATTGTCTTATTAATTAAATATTGACATAATTGATGTTATAAATGCCCAAATAAATGTAATTTGAGACTTTTTATGACTTACATTAATTTTATAGGTTCATATGACATGTTATTGTTGATATAAGTAACTTGGTTCGAACATATCATTCTGTTATGAATTTCATAAAAATCATGTACCAAATAGTGTCAAAATTCATATAAATTAGTTTTTAAAACAAATATTATATTATTAATTGTTATTTATTTCCTAAAAATCTAAGGTTCGGCCAAATGACTTAGATAGGGATATATATATTAATAATAAACAAATTGGGGTTCGTTTGGCTTGTTATGGTAAGTTTTTTAACCATATAGTGTAAGAAAACAAAAAGACACGGTAAAAGTTAAATTATTTAACTTAGAGTTAAATCTAATTGATAAGGTTAAAATAATAACCTAAACATGTATAAATCCTATTTGATGAGAGGATTTCGATCCATACCCACTTTATCTTCTAAATAAGACCCTTTGGAACCATTATAAACCGAATTTGACCTTAATATAAAATAATATTTTGATATTTTCCTAAGGTGCCACTCTACTCCCTTATAAAAGGGCACCTCCTCCCCCTCTTCCTCACACCACTTTGAGCCTTCATTCTCAGCCAACCCCTTCCAAAATCTCTTCTCCCCTTCCCTAGTATCATCCTAGAGGTCCTGGTCTTCTTCAAAGACCATCCTTAGTTCTTTAAGTGGAGGTTAAGAAAAGGCGCGTCAAAAAGAGGTAATATCCATTACCGATCTTTTTCAATTTCTTTCTTCTTCAACTTCTTCTTCTTTAGTTATTTCATGATAAAGTAATAACATAATTATTTCTTATATACTTATATGTTATTATAAATAGGAAACAACTCTAATTAACCTTCTATCCATCCTACAGAAAAAGGAAATCATCACGCGTGCGTACGTACAGAATACCGTCTCCACGCCGTGGTGTAATCTATTTTCCACCACCACCTTAAATGGATGGGTATAATGGTGTAATGAGTCAATATATATGATTATTATAATTTGATATTGATAATTAAATAGTATAAATACACTTCAACACAAGTTCACGATCATGAGAATGATATCATCGCTCGTGCGTATGTTCGGACTACCGTCTCCACGACGCGATGAGATTCATTCTCCATGTTAACCATTTAAGAATGATTATAAAGTATATATAATCAATAGTAATGAAATATAAGAAATTATAAAGCTACTGGATTTATGTATACATGTATTTCATCTACTTACTTCCATTCAAGACAATAAGGAAAGGAAAACAGCGTTCATGCGTACGTACGGACTACCGTCTCCA
Organism: Viscum album; assembly: GCA_963277665.1. NCBI lineage: Eukaryota > Viridiplantae > Streptophyta > Magnoliopsida > Santalales > Viscaceae > Viscum > Viscum album. The sequence goes on along the minus strand of OY728120.1, from coordinate 1,025,852,270 downwards.
TGAACGATGTGTTTCATTTCATTTATCTATCAATTATATATATATATATATATATATACTGAATATATATGATATATAAGTCATGTTTTATATTATGTAAGTAAGTAAATAATGATATAAGTAATAATAATGTCAAGAACAAAAAGTCCAAACACCTACGATAAATGAAATGATTTTATCCAAAACGCTTCTTTAACATGAAATTTAAAAAAGAACGGGTAATATAAAGTCATAAGTGAACCATATATGATATAATAAAAATGAATATAATTCTGTAATAAGTTAATTACATTATTTAAATCATTATACAGGAGGTTCGGACACTTATGACGAAAATCGGACTTAAGGTAAGGGAAATATCACAATCCTATTTTTTATCCGAGATTGTTTATACTTTGGTATTTACTGGGGTGTATTTTATCATCCACATCCATGTTTCTTCAATATGTAATATTATTTCCATCCACCTACAATTGTTTAAATCCAATTTTACCCTTCGGTGAGATTTTAATAAAATATATGAAAGGAATATTTTGTCGTTTTTCATACGAGGTACTTTTTGACTTTTCTGACAAAAATACGGGAAGAATGTTTTTTTAACTTATACGACATGAATGGATTTTGAAAACATTATTTCCAAGAATCCTTTTTTACAAGTTTTCACGTTTATTTTTAATCAACTTCTTTTATTTTAAAATTGTATGACATGTTAAGAAAGGAAAAATGATTTTTTGAAGTAAAAAGGATATTTTCCTCAAGAATGGAGTTTAAGTGTTTTATCAAAATTACTTTCCATCTATGATAATATAGGGTTCTGTTTCTATCCCTATTATTACATTTATTTGATTATGTTGTGATTGAAATATTTTTATGAATTCCTTTATCTTATATGAATTGTTTTATGATGTCATGATGTTTAAGATTCCCATTTTTATTACATGGGTTATGCTACGATGTATGGTTTATGATTTTGTGGAACACATAAGAATGGTATCATTATGAGATGGGTGGGACCTATGTCTCCCTCCAATACATTGGGTAAAGATTTTATATCTCATGAGATAGACATGGCTGGAACGGTAGGTTATACCAGTTCAGTGAAACAGGACTGAAACGAGGAATGAACTCGGTTCAGAAAGGGACTTTGTCCACTAAGATAGTCTTGGCAATGAGTCTTGACTAACAAGAAATTATTCTCTATGATTATGTGTGTATGCCACAAAGTTTCATGTTCAATGTTATGATTATTATGATTACATTTCACTACTATGATTTATCCCATGTTATGAAATTATGATCTCTTCTGCAGGTTAAGATTTCCAAAAGATATGTTCTTATGAATATGACGTGATTGATATTTATTTTGTTTACCCTTACTGATCATTTGAGCTCACCCTTTTATGTTTTCATTTCCCTAGGACATAAAGAAAGGATTTAGGTTTAGAAAAAAAAGATGATCTTTATGGGAGATGTTGAAGATCTTTCACCACAATTATATGATTATATTCCGAGTCTCCAAAGACACTAAACTATTACGGTCCTTATGTGTGTGTTTTTGTTATGTACTAATTATTCCGCGAAAGTAATGTAATGTCCATGTACGTTAGGCTTCGGGTCTCTACAGTTGGTATCAGAGGAATGGTTTAGTCAACCTTTAGAAACTAGGATGCGAAAACGTTAGTGAGATCCCTAGAGATATTTCTAAGGTATGTCTAGGGATGTCCCTAAGGATAAGTATACGAACTACGGTAATGATCTTATAATTTAACCTAAGATGTTAGATATTGAGGGTACTCCCCCATTATTATGTTGTTTTCTCTAGCATGATTTTTACCTCTCACAGAATTATTTTTGTGTTTTAGTTAATGGAGGGAACCAGAAGAAATTCAGTTAACATTGAATCCAATGGACAAAATGGTGACTATGAGCAACGAAATTGTGTAATGCCTAGAGAGAAAGATATTGTGATTATGCCGAATCAGTCATCGTGATATATGATTAACAAGGTGAAATTTAGTGTATGCCTAATTCATCAAATAAGAGGAAGGTAGTCTTTTATACATGTTCGCATGTGGAGGAGCATAAAGAAAGGAATATTGAGATTTCTAAAGAAGGTATGAAGAACATCGAGGAATACCTAAAATGGAGTGACAAATGTTATCTGTTTGGAGAAAAGGGTCATAGAGTGACAGACTGTTATGGAGTTCAATGTCTTATTTGTGGAGAACATGGGCATTACCCAACTCAATGCCCTGACCTAAAAAGTTACTTCTAAATCAATGAAGGAATTATTCCAAGACAATCATTGAAGAGGATGGATTGAAGTGTTTATGTACTGTTATTAAAGAATAATGCTGTTAAGGTACTTTTATGGATTATTAAAATATTTTTGTATTAGTCTATTGTGGTTTTCAAGAATTCTATGGTACCAGTAACCATGGAAAGTGATTGATAAATTTTTAGAAAAAAGATGTTATGCGCATAATAAAGGGATAAGGAAAAAGTGAAATGTTTGACAGTATTCATGAGCTCATGATTGATATAAGGACTAAGTATATAGAATTTTTAGGATTTTGGAATTTGGAAAGAGTTAACTTTTGACATAACTCATGTTTTCACTAAGATTCAATGGGTATTAATTTTTCAAGAGATTACATGATTATGGTATTCACATGACTGGAATGTGACGAACAAGATATATGATGGATAAATGATGGCATTCACGTGATCATTTTCTCTATACTATGAGCTTGGACCGAAGTATTTTAGATAATCCTAAAGATTGGAATGGATTATGTTGGACATAAGTTAGTATTGTTTAAGGATAAAACTTTTTTTTGATATTGTTGATGGGATGTTATAATAATATAGTTTTAGAAAAAGGAAAACCTACAGGATGTGTGACAACCCATCGCGTCATCCAAGGCTGTGGGAATCGAACCCACAACTAAAGTGTGACGGGCCTTTATCGCATACCAGTGGCCTACAAAAAGTCCCTGGTTATAGAAACTGGTTTTATTTTATTAAGTGGTATGATATATGAAGTATAAGTTCATTTTTGGAATCATATATGATTAACCTCACCAAAGACGGACTTGTGTATATTTGATAACTATTGTTAAACATTTGTTTCAAACAGATGGAATGAACCATCATTCTATCACATGATCTTTTAACACTTCAAGAATAACAAATTCAACTTCATTTCTTTAAGAGATGAAGTGGAAATTGTTCAAAGCACAAACAACAGTGAGATTGTACCAAAATCAAGTAAGTATTTCTTCTAATTCAAAATTTTCAACTTTAAGGAAATGATATTGAAAACAAAAAAATGTTGTCCTAGTGATCTTATATCTGATGAATCAGATGGTACCCTATATCATCACAAATTTATGGCTTTGCGATTGTTGGATTTTTCATAGCCATGTTCTCTACCACTCTCCATCAGAACATGATTGTTAGATTTTTCATCCATATCGATATTTTCACCTATGTTCTCCTACGTGGAAACCCAGTGATGAGTTAATTTGGGTAACCGTTACATTTCATACTTTATATTTTAAAGCCATGTTTTAGTATTCCTTTTTACGATGTGGGTTTCTATTAAACAAACTTTCGAGTAGTAAACCATTTATAACCCTGACGAATTTCGAGGGAGAAATTAATTTTAAGGGGGGTAGAATGTAACACCCTGAGATTTTATGAAAAATATTCTTTTAATTTCATTAATGTCTTGTGTTGTATTCTACACCAAGATTACCTTGCGCTATATGCAACACCGTATTAGCTTGCAGTATACACAACACTATTCTTGGATCGTGTTACACACAATAGTTATTCTACGCAACATTGAGTATATATATATATATATATTCAATGTATAAATCAAATATGGTTGGATTCTATTATACGAAAGAACGAAGGATTCTTTCACAACACGCAACCCTGACTTGGCTTGCATTACACGCAATCTTGACCTTCCTTTATAGTGTGTGTTGTATGCAATACCGGGTTTTATAAACAACGATATATTATTATAATATTGTCATGAACTAGCCGTTATGAATATTATTAACTAAATTTTGAATTTTATAACATTATTATTCATCTTACACATTTTCTATAACATGGTATAAGAAAAAAATAAATTTTTCGGGTAAAATAAGTATTTTTCAAAAAGTGCAGTTTTTCCGCCTTTTGATGGCGCACACAATTTAAATCTAGTTTTTGACATGTTTATATGATCAATTTGACAAAATAAAATTCTTCTTTTGAATCAGGATATATAAATTTACATTAGATTATGTTTTGATATTTTTCCGATAACTTTCTTATTTTAATGAATAGTAAAAACACGCTATATTTTAATTAAAAACAAATTTTTTCATCGTAATATATTTTGTGGGTAAATTATAATATTGAATGGTTTTAAAGTATAAATAGAATATATTTTTCCATTTAATATAATGTATGCCATTATAATTTATTTTACCTTGAATTCGTAGGTTAAAACAATTCAATCTTTTGCAACATTTTTAAGAAAAACCCCTTTTCTTTCGAAAACGGGATTAATTTTAATTTAATTTCTGCATCTTTTGTGTATTGAATTTGGAAAAATGGATTCCATATTTGAAATCAATGGGTCCAAATTATGTTAATAAGCTACTTTTTATTTTTGGGCAATGTTAATAGTAACTACGGTAAATTTTATTTACTATAGTTAAAGGTAAATCGGGTCATTAAGGGTAAATATAAGATTATAAAATTACCCTAACACTTGGAAAAATCATATTGGATGGCTAAAAGTAGACCCATATAACCTAAGGGTTGGATTAGATTCATTGTATGGACTTTTTCCAGGAAAATAATTTAATTATTATTAAAACCAAAGAATGTGACAACATGTCACATTCATAAATCTTATAATTATAATAATATTAATTTAGTGATAAACTTCATGAAACTTAGAAAATGAATAGTCTACAGAAATATAATACAATTATCTACATCATAGGAATTTATTTAGAATTTTTAGGGATTAAATAATTTTCATTTATTATGACACAAAGATGATGCAGTAATTGTCTTATTAATGAAATATTGAAATAATTGATGTTATAAAATCCCAAATAAATGTAATTTGATTTTTTTACAACTTAAATTAATTTTCTAGGTTAATATGACATGTTATTGTTGATATAAGTTACTTATTTCGAACTTATCATTCTGTTATGAATTTCATAAAAATCATGTACCAAATAGTGTCAAAATTGACATAAATTAGTTTTTAAAACAAATATTATATTATTAATTGTTATTTAATTCCTAAAAAACTAAGGATCAGCCAAATGACTTAGAAAAGGATATATATATTACTAATAAACAACTTGGGGTTATTTTGGCTTGTTATGGTAATTTTATTAACAATATAGTGTAAGAAAACAAAAAGACACGGTAAAAGTTAAATTATTTAACTTAGAGTTAAATCTAATTGATATGTTTAAAATAATAGCCTAAAATTCTCTAAATCCTATTGGATGAGAGTATTGAGACCCATATCCACTTTATCTTCTAAATAAGACCCTTTGTAACCATTATAAACCGAATTTGACCTTATTATAAAATAATATTTTGAGATTTTCCTAAGGTGCCCGTCTCCTCCCTTATAAAAGGGCACCTCCTCCCCCTCTCCCTCACACCACTTTGATCCTTCAAGATCGGCCAAACCCTGAAAAAATATCTTCTCCCCTTCCCTAGTATCATCGTAGAGGACCTGGTCTTCTTTAAAGACCATCCTTAGTTCTTTACGTGGAGTTTAAGAAAAGGCGCGTCAAAAAGAGGTAATATCCATTACCGATCTTTGTCAATTTCTTTTTTCTCATCTTCTTTGTCTTTAATTGTTTCATGATAAAGTAATAACATCAGTATTTATTATATACTTATATGTTATTATAAATATTAAACAACTCTAATTAACCTTCTATCCATCCTACCGAAAAAGGAAATCACCACACGTGCGTACGTACGGAATACCGTCTCCACGCTGTGGTGTAATCTATTTTCCGCCACAACCTTAATTGGATGGGTATAATGGTTTAATGAGTAACTATATATTATTATTATAAAGTGATATTGATACTGAAATAGAATACATACAATTCAACACAAGTTCACGATCATGAGAACGATATCATCACTCGTGCGTACGTACGGACTACCGTCTCCACGACGTGATGAGATTCATTCTCCATGTTAACCATTTAAGAATGATTATAATGTATATATAATCAATAACAATGAAATATATTACATTATAAAGCTACTGGATTTATTTATATATGTATTTCATCTACTTACATCCATTCAAGATAATAAGGAAAGGAAAACAGCGTTCATGCGTACGTACGGACTATCGTCTCCATGAACGGTGTGTTTCATTTCATTTATCTATATATTATATATAAATATATACTGAATATATAGGATATATAAATCATGTTTTATATTCTGGAATTATGTAAATAATGATATAAGTAATAATAATTTCAAGAACAAAAAGTCCAAACACCTACGATAAATGAAACGATTTTACCCAAAATGCTTATTTAACATGGAATTTACAAAAGAACGGGTAATATAAAGTCATAAGTGAACCATATATGATATAATAAAAATTAATATGATTCTTTAATAAGTTAATGAAATTATTTAAATCATTATACAGGAGGTTCGTACACTTATGAAGCAAATCGAACTTAAGGTAAGGGAAATATCACAATCTCATTTTTATCCGAGATTGTTTATACATTGGTATTTACTGGGGTGTATTTTATCATCCACATACATGTTTCTTCAATATGTAATATTATTTCCATCCACCTAAAATTTTTTAAATCCAATTTTACCCTTTGGTGAGATTTTAGTAAAAGATATGAAAGGAATCTTTTGTCGTTTTTCGTACGAGGTGCTTTTTGACTTTTCTGACAAAAATACGAGAAAAAGGTTTTTTTAACTTATACGACATGAATGGATTTTGAAAACATTATTTCCAAGAATCCTTTTTTACACGTTTTCAAGTTTATTTTTAATCAACTTCTTTTATTTTAATATTTTATGTCATGTTAAGAAAGGAAAAATGTTTTTTTGAAGTAAAAAGGATATTTTCCTCAAGAATGGAGTTCAAGTGTTTTATCGAAATTATTTTCCATCTAAGATAATATAGGGTTCTGTTTCTATCCCTATTATTACATTTATTTGATTATGTTGTGATTGAAATATTTTTATGAATTCTTTTATCTTATATGAATTGTTTTATGATGTCATGATGTTTAAGATTCCCATTTTTATTACATGGGTTATGCTTTGATGTATGGTTTATGATTTTGTGGCACACATAAGAATGGTATCATTATGAGATGGGTGGGACCTATGTCTCCCTCCAATGCATTGGGTAATGATTTTATATCTCCTGATATAGACATGGCTGGAACGGTAGGTTATACCGGTTCAGTGAAACATGACTGAAATGAGGAATGAACTCGGTTCAGAAAGGGACTTTGTCCACTAAGATAGTATTGGCAACGAGTCTTGAATAACAAGAAATTATTCTCTATGATTATGTGTGTATTCCACAAAGTTTCATGTTCTATGTTATGATTATTGTGATTATATTTCACTACTATGATTTATCCCATGTTATGAAATTATGATCTCTTCTACAGGTTAAGATTTCCAAAAGATATGTTCTTATGAATATGATGTGATTGATATTTCTTTTTTTTACCCTTACATAGTATTTGAGCTCACCCTTTTATGTTTTCATTTCCCCAGGACATAAAGAAATGATTTAGGTTTAGAAAAAAAAGAAGATCTTTATGGGAGATGATGAAGATCTTTCACCACAATTAGATGATTATATTCCGAGTCTCCAAAGACACTAAACTATTACGATCCTTGTGTGTGTTTTTTTGTTATGTACTATATATTCCTCAAAAGTAATGTAATGTCCATGTACGTCAGGCTTCGGGTCTCTACAATGGGACTAAACATCGTTTCCAACTATCAGGGGTCTGCTCCATGTACACTGGCCATGATCCAGAACACATCATCATCCCGTGTTCACCTCCCAGTGTATCAATACATGAGGAAGCCCACGTACTAGTACCCGGGGTAGCCCATGTATGTGGTCGTGGTCTGGCCATGTTGTGGAGTTCATTCCATGTACTCCATCATTGATACTTTTATCCATAGAGATACACGCAATGTTCCTTGTATGGTCTCACATGCTATGCGATAGTTGTCACATGCCATGTTCCATCTCTCTATCTCCGGAAACCATAGCCACTTTTGGACTAGTCAGTCACGCCGTGTACTCTATGATACACTCCATGTTCATCGGGATTTTTCAAAATTACTATTCATCATCTAGTAATTTTGTTGATCATCTGGTGTTTCATCGAATGGTTTTTTACTTGAAATTGAATATATCAGGTCATATTTCATTTATAACACCAATTTGGTAAGTATCTAGCCATTAATTAGTTCTTAAATCCAATCCCAAGCACCTGAAAAAAGAACATTCGAAGAATGATATCTCCTAGAATATGTTCATTCATCCATCACCACCTCCATAAATCATTATCTAGGTTGTCAAAATGCCATATCAATGATTTCAGAATGTCGTTCCATGAAAACAATGTGTAATGATTCTTTTTCCAGGACTAACCTAATAAAGGAGAACACGTATGTATAAATGGGATTAAATAATAGAGAAACCACATGTGGAATGATCCTTGACCATTGTTTTTAATGGCCTTGATATTCTCTAAATATAATGATCGGGAAACTAAATTCATATAGAATCAACTCCCTCAATCAAACCTGCAATAATCCATCAGTCAAAAATGAATGAACCACCCATCAACCTATTCGTTGGTTGATCATTGTTAAACATTAAATATAAGAATGAGATTGAAAAAATGAGTTTAATCACCTTACCTAATGTTATGATCAGTCATTGATGAAAAACGATTGTGTCATTATCATTAATGATATCCTCAAACTGAAATGGTGTAGCGATTCAAAATCGTGTGATTCTTTATCATTAGTCTCTATTGGGATTATCTAAGGGACTCCTCTCAATGCTAGAGTGAATTCCGGCGATATGTTGATAAATATGTAAATTATACTTAACAACGTATTTAAACACTTAGTTCATTATTTTATTAAAATAGAAAAAAATATATATAATATAATTAATTTCTTTCCATAAATAGTTAAAAAACTATCATATCCGGCCGGCACCGACTAGTGTTAGTCCTCACCCATGGTAAATTCACTAATCTAAACACAACAGTTCCCTAAAAAAGTTTATATGGGAACCCATTGAAATGTTGTTTCACTGTTTTTTGAAAAATCTTTGTTCGTGATATATATGAGTTAACATATTTCTAGCATTTATCCCAGGCACCCTGAGCCTCTGAATTTCCTGTTATCTGAATGCTAGGTTGGAATTAAATCAATATATTATTTAAAATTAATAAACAGAAAATCTGGGAGATCACAACTATATAAATTAAAGATAATACGTGATTAAAATGATTAGGTATGTCCTGTGTAATTAATTATACCATTTAAAAATCATTATAGGATATGAAACTTGAATTGGAACCCCCATTTAGGAGTTTTGTTTGTTTAATAGGATCAATATTAGTGGTAATTAAAATTATTATCTTTATGGTGTTCCATTCTCCCCTTTATATGGGATTTTAGAGGAAAAATTGAATTGTAAATTATCATTATAATTCTAATTGGTTAATGTGAGGGAATAAATGACCACGTCCGGAAGATTTTTTCATGTTCTTTTTTTCTTAAGCATTATATTATTCAAATTTTAACATTTTGAGATGATATAATTATTTATCCACGCCTTTTATGCTGAACCCATGACTTAAGACACCATTAATCGGAAGGTTAAATTGAAATAATCACACTGATGACTCATTAAATGGTAAAATGGAATTTATTGAATTCTTATTATACCTTGGGAGACACAAGGGTTCATATAAGAATGCCACATATGGAATCATTTTCATTATTCAATGTTCAATACCAAAAACTTCCTGGAATCTTTATTAGGACTACCAAGGATATGGTTAGTGTGTCGATTCACAGTATAACCAAGTGATTTATGTAATCTTTTTGGATTTCCATGGACTGACTCACAGGGTAGTTGATTACATACTACGTAGGTGACAACCAGTAACCCTTATTGGGCCAAAAAGGATTTAATCGGTGACATGTGATGTTATACCACACTATGGGAGATACATGGGTTCTTATATGGATTGACATGGCATGTATTATAGGGTGTTTCTATCATGTTACACCAAGAGAAACACCTTGTTTCCAAATAAGGAATACTAAGGATGATCTTCATATTTTAATTGAATAATTAATGAAATTATTTATATGATGAAACTTCCAATATAACGAATTATATAGGATTGAGTCAGATACATATAACATATTGATGGAAGTGGGGTGAATCATTTAATCACATCCTTTTGTTGAATGATGGGCTCTGTGTCAGGTCCTGATAATTATTTATTAAATAATAACGATTAATCAGATGAAATGGATTATAAATTGATAATTGATTCAATAGTTATTTAGAAATATTTTGTCTATTATGATAAGATATTGAAGTGGATGGGTGTCCATGGGATCCCATGCTATTATTAGTTTTTTATATAAAACATTGAAATAAATATTTTATTACTACATTTAGACTGTTATTATTAATTATTCACTGACGTGATGAAATTATACAATTGGGTGATAGAATACTAAGATTTTATATCAAACCTAGTCAATAACAACATTATGTAACCATGAATATTATTGGTATGTATGTATGGACTGAGGAGAGATCCCACTATATGATGATTGACATTGTCCCATTCTCTAGGGAAGGGAAGAATTGGACCAAGCTGATGATATGTATTATTACTTGGTGTTCTTCAACATTGAAGAATTTTTAAACATATAGTGTACACCATCCTTGTGTAATCATTTTTTTAGAAAAATGACATTTATCATCATCATCATCTGCATATGATATTACATATGAAATTATTTTTATTTTCCGTTCTTATTCATTTAGCATCTATCAGATTGATTTATTTATTAATATACTTGTCTGTTATCGTATATGAGATGTGAAACACTATTGTGATGAGAGAATATTATGCCAATAAACACACCCTAGGCCCACAGTACTAGTCACCAAGTTCTATAATTTTGGGAGATATGCGTGAGTCAGTTTTTCCCACCGGGTTATGGGAACCGTCGTGTGGAATCTAGTTCCGAAACTATATAAAGTGGTATTATATATATTAATTTATTGTTTACATTTATATTTTTAGATAATAGAAAGGAACATGATTGAATAAGAGTTTGGTAATGAGTAGTTCATGTACATAGCTAACCATCATTAAGGAAAAAAGTAAATTAACTCAAATGATAATAGTTGTTTTATAGATTTTCACTATTCTGGTTTATTAGATTCCACTATTGGCTGATTAACATGAGTTATAATTTTTTTTATTTATATGATTGAGAGTTATATTTTTATCACCCCAATGAGACGAGGGTATTACAAAACAAGAATCATTGTACACACATTCTAGAATTCACATTCCATGAATTATGCCATTCCATATCGGGTGCATTTCGTTATTTCATGCTTTTTGGATTTAATTATTAATTGATATATACATTGTTAGACAAATTATTTTGAATGGAAAAGTAAAAAATCGATGGTACTATGAGGGTCTGTTGTATCCTATGTACCACATTCCTGATTAGGATATATTACAGACACTAAGTAAGAATTTTTGGCAACATGAGTAATAGACTATGAGTAGTATGGACTAGGATGTTTTATGGTGTAAATTAGGTGGATGTTATTTTTCAGATAATGAGGATTATGGGTCTTTATGGATGATAATTTGGTGAACCATTTTGTTCAACTATTTAAATTATTTTTGATATATTGAAAATGATTATAAAAATGAAATGTAAATTGAATTGCATATAAAAGTGAAGTAACCCATACAAAACATATCTAGAGGGAAGTAGGCTGTGTCTCTTAGATTCTTATGATAGTAATTTATCCTAGAACAAAATCTAGGAGTATGAAAAGTGTTGTAATTCTTATATATGAAGGCTCGAACCTATCCAATTTCAGTATCATCAGTTTCATATATGAACTTTGATAATGTTATTATATATGGATTGTGTTTTGAATTGTACGAAATTCCACCATGAAAACCTCTATTCATACAGTTATAGGTTTGTTATTTCCATACTACAAAGGTGGTGGGCCATATAATACATGTATATGCTTCTTTAGGGATAGATTCAAAACCAAAATTTCTACCAGGAATATGAGATAAGGAATACTTCAATGATGGGACTTTTTATATCATGAGGAATTTTGAGGGATCACCCCTCTTGCCTATTCTTTAGCTATGATGGCACATGTGTTCTAGTAGAAACACCCAAATAGGTTTTTAGGGATCAAGGACTATAGGCTAAAAAGTCCTAATACATTTCATGGAGCGTATCATTGAGAATCGTGAGATTCATCATTATAGGGGTGAAAACATGCTACTTATATATTGTTTGATTATTTAAGAGAAGGTATGGTGTCATTTCTATAAAGGATCATCATCATAAAAATACATGGAGGTTTTTTTATGATGAATTTATGATTACTTCAATCATGTGATATTAAGGGATGATATGGCCTAATATTTAATGCACATGGATTATGGTTCATTATTATTTAATTATTATTCAACCTGTTTTACAATAACATATTGCATCACACCTATTTTAACGGCTGAAGATTTTTCATAATCTAGGTGATTTGAGGGCAGACTCAGTTATGAAATCTGATCATAGCTGAATGTGATTCATATGAATACCATTTCTCAAATATTGAATATTGTTATAATCATATTGTATAACCTGAGAGAGTATGGGGGTGTGATCTAGGATGGTTTGACACCTTTATCTAGTGACATATTCGTAGGTAATAGGATGCATTATTTAAATATTCCATGTGGTGAACATATTATCCCGATAAAACACTCATGTAACCAAGTGAGGTTCCACTAGTGCAGTAGAATGGAATATATGACAGAACAATAAATGAGATACATAGTCGAGTGTCTATCCTAAAGAAAAATGAGTCATGTATATAGTTGTTCAGATCTTTTCCTCTAACAAATAGTTAGAGAGGTACTCCACCAACTCCACGTACATGATTTGGGTTAGGAGATTATCTTTAGTTAAGGATATGGGGTCTAACTAGACAATTAGAATTATGTGGTTTTCATGGTCATGGTAGATATAAACTGAATTAGTATAAACATCATATGTGATCCTTTTAAGCTTCTCGGGTTGTATCAAGGGGATAAAATCCATAATGATATACATAGTCAACCAAAAGCTGAGGTGAATAATCTTAGACCTTATACCATGAGAGGTACTACTCTGGTATCATATACATTATTCTCTTCCCTTTTCGATATAGGTGCTTCTCGTATATTTATTTTTATTTCAATTATTGATTGCATTGGGATAAATATTAAATGTTACAGTGGAATTATAATGCTTGATATAATGTGGGGTATTCAAACGGATGATGTATAAAAATTTAGGGAGTGACCCCTTGAGATTGGAGTGATTCACTTCATATGGGAACATTTTGTCCTTGCGGTGAAATGTTTTTACATTATTCATGGGATTTACTAGATGGATAGTTTTCATTTCAGTCATGGATTTATTTTGCCGAATTGCTACCTTCACATCACTAAAGGGTGTTGAGTTTTTCAAAATTGTGATGTAGATGATCTTGAGAGTTTGGTTGGACCCATGAATCATGGGCTTGGATGGATGACAATCATAATTGTGATTTGGTACCTACATGATCAGGGAACATGTCAAGAAGATTTCCCGGAAGTGGTTAATCATTTCAAGGATGCATTCCTATATAAAATTTCAGGATTACCTCTATTGAGAGTCCAATAGTTCTCGGTTAAGCTGTTTTTTACAGCTTCTCATGTATTGATTCCTCTATAGAAGATGAATTTTTCTGTGATACTGTAGCTCAATTGTTTGCAAAAGGATATCAAGGAGAAGGGAATTATTTTTCATAACACTTCTCCATGGGATTCACTAGTACATTTAGGGGAAAATGATGATGGAAACCTTATAAAATTCATGGATTTCTAGACATTCAACTAGATATAATGTAAGAACCTCTATGCTCTTCTATATAGAGATGTACTTTCTGATCTTCTATGAGGAGATCTAGTTTTCTATGAAAATTATTTGAGATTAGGTTATCATTACGTGTGTGTCATACCATCATACCGAAATCAAAAATCTCCACATACCACATATGGTGTATATTTTTATTTGATTATGTTTCTTGGTCTCATGAATCGACCAATCATTTCCATGGCATGGAATAACTATGTTTTCTATATATATCATGATTTTTTTTTGTGGTACTAAAGGATTATATCATGTTGTATTATCATAATTTACATAATAATTACAAAAAACATTATACAATATTATATAAAATGAGTGAGACTCAGTTTTATTCAAACATAAAAAATTTCCTCTTATGGATTGATCATATTTTTTTCATGGGTAAAATATCTCAGAGACAAAGTTTCCATTAACCTAGAAAACATGAGAGATGTATTTTTGAATGAGAATACCAAGAATATCATTTATATATGAAGATTTTTGGTAATTAATTTATATTAAATTTGTTTTAATGAAGACATATCACGCTTAGGATAACCACTCAACGGATTGACAATGAAGGTTGTGATGTATATATAGTTATATTCATGTTTTTCAGACATTCATGTTCCAAAAGGGGGAATGATTGTTGCATCGATACTAATTTTTCTTCAACCTTGATGGATATAAATTATATATTATGATTCAATAGGTATTGTTAATGTGGTTTTTCTAATGTAAGGGCGATATAGTTAATTATTATAAGTCTTAGTTGAGGCCACCCAAGGGGAATTAAAGGAAACACAATATCGAGGTGGCTGTAGTTGGTAATTCATTTATTTTATGGATAAATTAAATACTTGGAGATGATTTTTTGGTGTTCAGGGACCATAGGATCCTCTTGTACATATTTTCAAATTGTGATCTTAATATGAGGTAGTGATTTTCAGTAGAATTACAACAGTATTTAGACTTCGTTCATGCCAATATTCCCCATAATGGAAATGTAGTTTCGGATTCCTTGAGTAGGAGGACATAGATACATGCTGTTGAGTAGGATGGTATCAAGAAGAATCTTATTCTGTGGTTCTTTATGATGCACTTAGTGGTTTAGAATAGTCATAGGATTAAATTCATAACATCTATATATGTGACCACTAACATTTTTGATATATTTTAGATGAGGAAGCTATCAGATTATGGGGTCCTTTTCCCACATGAGTGTTTCAAAGTTGTTGATCAAAATCTTTACTAAACTATATTTGAGGGTGATATTATGTATTTGCATAGTCATTTATAGGTTTTATATTACATGTGAGTGGATAAGTTGCACATCTTTGGTGCTTCATTTTGGGTAGGGCAACTTGGCGCCACCAAGTTGTATTAGGATTTACATTGCCAATACTATTAAGATAGGTGTTGAAAGGGATGTAGTATGTTATTTCTTGAAATGTTAAACCTTTCAATTGTTGAAGGAAGAACTCTAGGGATCAGCCATACATTTATAGAAAATTCCCATTCCTGAGTGGAAATGGGATAACACTAAAATGGACTTCAGGGTTGGTATATTGATGTCACCATGATGAAATAATGTTTGATGTTTGTTTTTTGATAGGCTCACTAAGTATTATCATATCATAACTATCATGGATACATTTTTATTTAATAATATTTGGTGTTTTTGTATCTGTGAGATAGTATGAATTCATTGGTTGTATTAAATACTTTTTAAGATTTTGATTCCTTAATTTATAGAATTTTTTTCCAATAGTTATGGAGGGAATTGGTACACCGTGCTTATGATCATAAAATTACTCCATCAGAATGATGTTCTTTTAGAGAACACAATGCAGGTGCTAGAGGATATGTTTTAAGCTTGCATCCTAGATTTTGGGGTCTCATTAGAGATGCACAAAACTCTTCTTGAACACACCCACAACAACAGATTTCAAGCGACTATATAGATGGTTCCTTCTGAGGATTTATATGGAATTACATTATGATCACCTCTGTGTTTATTAGAGGTGATAGAGATAGGTATTCATAAACCTCATGTAATAAATGAGACTATAGAGCGGGGTCAATTTATTAAGAAATTGATGGATACTGCAGAGTCGTAATTGAAATAGTATGTCGAACATCGCATCTGACATATAGACTTATATGTTCAGGATCATGTTTTTTATGTGTCCCACAGAAGCTAGAAAAAAATTGGATCATGAGATAGGGTAAAACATCACTCTGATATTTCATGTTTTTTGATATTCTAGAGAGATTCTGGCCAGCAGCCTACTTATTGTAGTAGCCTCAGAGGTACTAAGATTGGTAGGACATCTTGCATGGGTCTCAGCTATGTTGTTATCTTTCATAAAAATTCCATACTTTTCAACCAAAGGATATTTAGTAATAGGTATATGCATCATTGTTGGAGAATATTATAAATATTGTGGATCATTGCATTAATTTTCTCCAAAGACAATTAGTTCCACAATTAAAGGTGTGATAATAGCCTCACCATGTATAGGATGTGACATGGGATTAGGATGCCAATGTATGAAAAACATTGGTGTATTATATCATCGAATATGCTTCACAACCCTTATAATGGAAATCTAGGGACCTATTTATTTATGGGTGGTGTTTTTTATATCTCAATTCATTCTTAATGTATTGAATCCATTAATTTCGTTATTTTTCCCTTTAAATAAACAAATATGGAATAATCTGAATGTCCATTGACATCATGGAGCCATTCTAGGTTCAATTTTCTTATTCAGAGCTCATAATGTAACTATTGGTGATAGAAATAATTGCGATGCAGTTCATAGGAATTGTTTGACATAGGCCAGATGCTTAATACAAACAGTGAAAGGTGACACATTGTGATGGAGGAGCCTGCATGATTTTAAAATCCATACCAATGGAAATACACATCCACGAGGAACCGTATATAGTTTTTGACACTTGTATCAGACACAATTTTCACATGGTTAGTCATACCTTACAAGAAATTAATGTGGAGTGACCTTCCTTAGAGCAGTGGGTGCATAGATGGCATGTGGTTGGCCAACCGTGCAACGAGTCCATGCCACTAAGGTTTTTGGGTGAAATTTAAAAATATCTGATAATTTATATTATATTTATAATAAAATTTTTATATTTCTCTCACATTTGAAATATAATGTGGTAAGAGATCTCTTATAAATGATTAACATTATATTTCCCAATAATTCATTGTTTGGTCATAGTATAGAGAGTCATTTGTCTGACTGGATCCGTTCTTTTGAGTACTCAGTTCCAATTGTGATATTAATCATTGTTCATGGTATCATTTATACTAATTAGTTACAACATTATATTCACAATTTCTATATTCTTTATACATTCTTTATATTTATCCCTATCTGATTTGAATCACGAGCCGATACGTGTTGATCACTATACTGTGGACCTACAGTATGCGGTCTCATGGTTTTAACTCAAACTCTAGGTGTACACATAATTTCATTATGTTTTATTCCCTTTTATCATAGATATTATTTTTAAGTGTAAATTAATATTGGATTAAATTGAAAATCCATCACCTATGTAATTAAGTGAAAAATTGAAATATTATTCGAGGTTATGAACCTTGATTGGAACAACCCCATGGGTGTGTTGTTTAATGATTTGGACCATCATGGGTGGAATATGAACATGATAACTTATTTAGAATGTATTTTACCCCATTTATGGGATGATTACTAATGAATTAAATTGTAAATTTTAATTATTATTTGAATTTATTAATGATAGAGAATGGAAGAACATTTCCCTAGTCTTTGTCCACAATCATTATTTCTTATGTGTGAGTTGGATCTAATTTTAATGTGTCCATGTGAGATATTTAAGTAGGATATAATTATAATCAAAGTCCATATCTTCATCCACATTCTTAGGTGAGATTAAATAGAAATGATTATATAGATTGCTCTTGAAATGTGGAAATTGCATTTATTGAATTCTTATAATGGATTAGGTGAATTATGTATTGTTATATGGACACCATGGACAGAATCATTTGGAAAATACCATTATTACACCAGATTAACACTTTTAATCCTTATATGGACGTCTAAGATGGACTCAGAGGTATGAATTTCTATTCTACCGATTGATATGTCATCTCATTATGGATTACCAAGGAAATGCAGATACGAATGTTGATTATATATGCGATGAGTGAAACTTAGGGTCCCTTAGTGGACTTCCAAGGATTGATTGAGTGAGTGATGATGTAATACCACACCTATGGAGACACATGGACTCTTAGCTGGATCACTGTAGGTAGTCTTATACGTGTTTTTGGTTTTTACACCATGAGTGATATCTGGATTCCCCCAGAGGAAATGCCAATGTTGGTCTTGGGTTTGTAATTTTATAATTAGTGAAATGATTCTTATTATTATTCATTAAAGACAAAGAAAATTAATTTATTCATTCTTGTGTTATACAATATTGATAGCCATCAGAGGTATCTCTAGATCACATCCTTACGAGGGATAATTCACTATGTGCCATGACTAGAGAATTTTTTGTGAAAAGAGACTTACTAATTAAATGAATTAGATAATACTGTAATACATGGTTGAATTTTTATTTGGAGACATTCATTATAAAGAAAAATAATGTGGAAACGTATGTCTGACCATGTGAATATGGACCTTCATGGGTTTTTTATAAACATTACATGATAAAATACTCTATTACTTTATGCACACAATTATTATTATTATTATTATATATTCACTAATTGGGTTGAATTGGAAGGTTGGGTGATAACCAACAAGGATTGTATCTCACACCCTATTTAGGATGCCATCAGATTCCCAGATTGACTTTATTATTGCTGGTATGGGAAAAGGAAATTTCCCAGGGTTCGATGATTGATTTTTTTCCATCATTAAGTGAAGGGTACTATAAGATCGAGGTGTGCCTTGTGATTATATCTGGATATATTTTTTTGGAATTTTGGTATTTTTCAACATTTATTTTACACATTCCATGTATACCATTATTTTTAAATTTTTAAGAGACTTGACAAGTATCATGATTATTTTTATATGATATTGAATCAATAAATATTTGTATATTCTTGTCTTATACATTTATCATCACTTTGGTTGATTTACATATTTTAATACATATATATTATTGTATGTCTTCTATTATACACTCTTGTGATTACAGTATGATTAACCCACGAACACACCCTAGGCCCTTACTACTCATCAGCATCCTTTGGCATTTGGGGAGTTGCACTTGAGGTTGTTAGGACAACCAGGCTCGAGGCTCATTTTAATGGGGTCGACGTCTAGATCATTACATATGATGAACCATTAAAATAAAAATCATAATATATTAATGATAATAATGTTATTAAATAATAATTTTATGAGAATAATTGATGGGATGGTGAAATAAATAAAATAATAGTGTTTATTGAATGATGTTCCTCTTATTTAGGTAATTACATTGGGTTTTCCCCAATGGAATAGCATAGTTTTCTCATTTCCAATACTTAGGATTATATAACAAAAGAATTTAATTTTTGAGATAAATTTGGATCGGGTGGGACTAGCTATATTTCTAAAAAGGTGTGATGATGTAAGTGTGTTGAGTCTACATTTATAGTGGTGGAGGAGTGGTATTCTTGGATATAAAAAAAGGTGAACACAATTGAAAGGTCAACCTTACAAAATGTTACTCCAATAATGGTAAATTATAAATAAAATGGAGTATATGGTCAAAATATGTCAATAAAATGTATTTTCGACATGTTTCTAGGTTATTTTTACTCTTTTCTAATCATTGAACCACTAAGTAAAGTAATGATTAACTAAAATTTTATAATTAGTTTTAATTAAATTATATCATATATTTTGTAAAAAACAACGTTGAACATAATATAATTTATAAATTAATTTAATTATATATATGGACTAACTTTTCCAAAATTATAATCAAATATGTGCAAGATATTATTTTAAAAATAATGCCTCAAAAGAGACAGGATAATAATTTTTTAATGTCAAAATGTTTAGAAGCTTGAAATGTTTTCCTATCATAATTAAATGAGAAATTCATTCCAATGAACTAAATTCGTTTAAAATATTTATATTTATCATAATATAATTTAAAACCATCAAAACATTGAATTTTTCTATATTTTGAAATTAAAATAAATTTATTTTTTTAGTGAAAATATAGAATTTTTCAATATTGTGGAAAACTGAATATTGTCAAAAAATACCGAAATGTTTACCTATTTAAAATTTTACATTCATATGTAAAATAGTATATTAATTTTAAAAATATTTTTTTACAATTTTTATAAACGTAGGTCAAAAACTAGTATGCCGTTGAAATGTGGAGAAACAACCATGAAGAAAAAAGATTCATTTTTTTCAAAAAATTGTATTTGATTATATTTTATTTTTTCCAAATATATTGAAATAATTTCAATTTTTTTAATTTATAAAAAATAAATTTAATTAATAACACTCACCAATATTTAATAATGTAATTTAGTAAGATAAATTATTTTTGTCAACATAATAATATTTCTCTCTCTAAAATCACATCGTTTATATCCTAATATTTTTTATTTTCTTTTCTAATAAATTTATAACCAAATAATTAATTTCATTAAAAAATTTAACCATTGTTACATAATTTAGTTAATCTTATTTATATATTAAATTATAATTGCTAGGTAATAAATATTAAATTATTTTAATAAAAATATTAGATATATATTTTAATACGGATAAATATGTTATTTTGTATAACGTAAGGAATTGAAGGAACACGACATTTTGTGTAAAATAGGACAAACATACTATTTCATGTATAAACATATAATATAATGCTTCATTAATTTCAATAATAAATTTTTGTTTCATAGAAATAAATAATCAGTCTTTTTAGAAGGCCATGTAAGAAATCATTGAAATTTTATTTTTTTTGGAAATAATAATTCATTAAAAATTGGGGTGTTACGTTATTCCACCCTTAAAATGTATTTTCCCACAAATTATGTTCTTGGTTATCAATTGATTAATACTTGAGTTCTTATTTCATAGAAATCCACATCAAAAAATTAATATTAAAAATTCCATTGAAATGGGAAGGTAACAAACATAATAGTTACATAATATAACTCAGGAATTATTTTCCATTTAAGATATCATAAGAAGAAAATGAAAAGTAAGGAATGGACGTGAAATATAACTATCATGTTCTGATGTATAGTGATAGAGGAATTGGTCAAAATAATGTTAATGGCCAAAAATCCATGAACCAAGGAGACATAAAAAATGTCATTGATATCAAAAAAAATGATGATAACCAGAAACAAATATTTCAATACCATTTTCTTATTGATGAATAATTTTCAAGACAAGATATGCATAATTGATTTTATCCCAATCTTTCAATTTTTGTTGAGTTAAAAAATTTATATATCATCACTTATTCAATGAAATAGTTGTAACTTTTTCATTCCTAATGCATTAGAAGTACATGAGATATATAAATAAAATGAGTTTTTTTCATTTATCTATATCACAATAAAATTGTTTTCACATGTTATCAAATGGGAATAAATCATCATATAGAGAGATAATAAATTAATAATTAAATAATATTCTAAATATTATCATAAATAATTCCATAAATTTTTAACCTTTTATCCCTTCAGAAATATTAATGTCTGAAATATTATAAATAGTGTCCCAAAATTTTATCAAAATAACTTAGCATTTATAAGTAGTAGAAAATAATGAAACTCTTGTTTTTTTAAAATTAAAATCATGTAAATAATGTAATCATGCATTCTATTTTAATAATTTAATAACATGAATTATCATAAAATCTTATGGAAAACATGAAGGCTCTCTTATTAAAATGTTTATTGGAAGTAATACATAAATCAAAATGGTGTTTCAAACTTCATCCACGATTAAATAGAACGCCCTATCAACAAATAAAAAATAATTTCCATGATAATCAATACTATATGATTTAATTTATCCATAACCATATATTTATCAAAGATAAAAACTATTTTTTCAATATCAGATGAACATTATGGGTTAAATTTTCTTAATTAAAATAACACCCTTCCATTAAATATTAACTCTAGGTCATCAATATCATTAAAAGTATATTTAAATACATAGTGTGAAACATATACATCATGATTAATATAACATTATTCATTAATTCCAACACATATCATATTCAATCATCCATTATTTTTCTAAAAACATTACATAGGCTTTATCATCTTATTCCATAATAGTCATTTCCTTGAATACGAAATATAATCCTATGGTTAAGGTTCTTCATCATGAATTTAATCATTAATAATAAATTTAATATATACAATTATACTAGAACATCTCATAACTTTCACATGACAATAGTGGTCTCTTATCTTCAGTTGTACAACGAATACTTGTTTAATCTTCCTAATTCCCTCCATGAGATTTCTGAAATGGAAAATTATTTTAATAATGCCTATACATTTTACATTTTGGACATTAATTTTTAACACAGTTTCTTGTATTCACGTCTATTGATAAAAAATTAGAATGTATTGTGTGAGAAGAACTTATCATAGTATAAAACCATTTAATCAAGAAAAATTAAATATAGTATGTCTGAATCCTAAATAATTATTTTAAATTATTTAAACATTAGAATTATTTTTATGAAAATTCCATGAAATATCCAAATAAATGTCAATATGGATATCAGAAAATTTTCATCATCCTAGTTTTTCATAGATGAATAAACAATTCCATTTATTCCAAATACATAAAATAAATACATAATATACCTGGATATTGCATAATTTTCAAAGAATATTACTCAAATTTCAAAATTAAATTCCCAAGGACCATAATAGTTTTGTTTATTTGGAGGCATGGAATAAAAAAATTCTATCATGGTGAAATATTTTAAATGTTTTCCAAAACTATCTTCCCATTTAGTACTCGATCATAAAACAATACTTCATATCACGGGGTAGTGAAACATAAGATACGGTAATATCAACTTCTATATAAGGGTAAAAATGTACAACAAGTTATCATGACAAGAAAGGAAGGATATGATAAAATGGGAATAAAATTTAAAGATCATACCCTATATTGAAAATATCATATACATTATCATTTCATAAATATTTAGAGTTTATAAGACCCAAATCATAACAAAATCAAGTTCAAAAATGATAATGTAATAATATAGGAATAATATATTAAATTGTGGAATACACTTGATAAAAGAAAATATTATGTCATGGATACATACCAAGACCTTCATATAACGTCTGTCTAAGGATAATCAACCATTTACCTAATTCAGGCCTATGATATCCTCTGGTGTACCCTCTGGTTTTGGGATTGGGAATCCTTCCCATGTACACTCTTGTGACTATATTGGGATGAAATCTTATGTACCCTCTTGTTATGGGATTTAGAATCCCTCTAATTTACACTCTTTCATAGAGCTTGGGATTCCCTCCCGTGTACCCTCTTCTTATATTCTTGGGATTCCATCATCTGTGGACTCTTATATTGAGATTTGGATTCCATCACATGAACCTTTTTGTTATATTAATATTATGTAATAATGTGTGCCAATTTGTTTGGGCTTAGGATTCCCTCCAATGTACACAATTTTTATTAGATTGATAATCCCTCTAGTGTAACCTCTTTATATGTGCTTGTGATTCGCTCATGTGTACCCTCTTATTACGGGCATGTGATTCCCTCTCAAGTACCCCCTTTTTTTAGGCATGGAATACAACCCACGTAGCATTTTTTTATTTGCAATGGGATAAAAATATAGTCCCCTTGAAATCATATAAAAATTATGATTTTCAAATTAATTGGGGAGAGATATAGGTCCTAACCATCATATAATTTTATCATACATGTGACACTATATATGAAAACAATCTTTACATCTATACTCATTAAAAGAAATAGATTTCATTAACATCCTATATTCCCCATTAAATGAAATGGGCAACCAAAAATTTTCATCATATACTGATTTGTGGAAAATATAATGGTTTCATAAGTAAACATTTATTAAATATTCATTGAAATGAAGCATGATTAATAATGAATTTGTAATGGTTTTACCCATGGAAAAGAAAACAGATTCCTAAAAAAAATATCATATTCAACATAAAAACATAATAAATTAAGAATGTTTCCTTGTATAATATATCTTATAAAAGTATGAAATATTTCAAATTATGATATAATAATTGGATATTTTTGTTTTAATTATTAATTAATTCATTTCATAATGAAATTATCCTCTCATTAAAAATCATGATTAATTTTAAAAATCCTTTCCTATGAAATAAAAAATTAAAAACATATAAAAGAATTTATTAATAAGAATTTATAGCATTTATCTGGTAAAATACATCTTTATATTTGAATATAAGTCATTAAAAATAAAACAAATTAATACCTAAAATTTTAAAATATTATTAAAACATATGAAGTCACCATTGAAAACCAATTGATAAACATTATTTTGAAGAACACATTCATTAAAAATATATTTGAAAACATATAAATGATATTTTTAAATTAATTTAAATAATTTAATTTTAAAATAATATTAGATTATAATTTAAAAGCATTATTGAATTTTTTTTTGAGAATATGGATTTTGAAAGGAAAATTTTCTAACAAAAAAGAGAAATGATGTAACATTTTCATAAAAAGCCATTATTAATTATATTAGGTATTAATGATTTTAAATATTCTAATATTTTAAAAATATATCATGAATAACCACATGTTAATAAAATTCATTAGTGATATTTAAATATTGATGATAATATTTCATCAATGGAATGAAAAATTTTGACAAAATAGGGAAATTGAGAAAATTTACATTATGGATTTGAAAACAATTAAACTCAAAACTAAATGAAATAGAGATAATAAATTTCATATTAAATACCCAAATATTTAAGGATAATAATTATGTAATAAATTCATGATCATTATATACCTGAAATAAAATAAATAATATGTGAGTAAGTAATATGTCTTGTAGAAAAAGAAGTTAGACAAGAAGTCCCTCTACTACTTGAGAACGATTAAATAATGTTATTATTGAAATAATAAAATTAATTGAAACTTCTAATATAATAAATATCTCATATATTATGATCTAAAATAAAAAATAATAACATGTGGTGAATATATAATATAACTCCTAAAAATAATAGTGGGATGAGAAAACATTTTCCTCAAGTCTTGACTTCATTAATAGCTGACCAAACATCTTGTTTAATAAATAAATGTTCAATATAAATATTAAAAATAATTAAACTCTTATATATCATTCCATACATGATTTTTCATATGAAATTATATACAATTTTAATATCCAATTTCATGTTCAAAATAGATTTTGGGTAATAATCGCTTCGCCTTTCATATATGTTTCGACATGTTATGCATAATCCTCTTACAATGCACATGATTTAATTATTTAATTAATTTAAAACATATTAAAAATATAATATATATTTATTTTGTATTTTTTATAATAATATAAAAATTATAGAAATATATAATGAAATACACTATTCATAGAGACCATATGCCTTATGTATGCATGAACGTTGTTTCCATTTTATTATCTTATTTTAAAAGAATGTAAAGTAAATGATGTATATATATATATATATAAATTAAAATTATAGTATAATTTTTATTTCATAAATATTAGATGATTTAAATAAAAATTCTTTAATATATCTAGGTAATTTTCTATCGAACCTCATCGCTTTGAGGAGTTCGTAGTCCACAACTCCAGAAACATAGTTATTATATTCCCAAAAAAATATAGGGCATGATGTTATGAGTTATATAATAATTAATGTATCATAAATACATCATAATAATCATATAATTACTATAAAAATAGTATGCACATCATTATTACCAACATTTCATGGTAGTAATATATGAAAGAATTACATCGGTTCACGAGGTCGTAGACTTTTATACACATGAACGAGGCTGGAATATCTCATTTGATGAATGTATTTATAGGTTTAGGATGAAATAATAATCTAAAAAATAAATCCGAATATTAATGAGACTTAGGTAATTATATAATCATATAATAAGAATAATTTAATGGGTGCGTAATGAAATTAAACAGACGTTCTTCTTGAAGGATGTTTCCTATTCTTTGGGTAATTACTTTTTATTTTCACTGAAGAGATAATATAATATTATTTATTCCAAAAATTAGGATTCTTATATGAATGAAGGGTTTTTAAACTTATTTAGGTAGGTTATGGATAAGACAATGTTATTTAGAAATGTGTACAAGTGAGGCGGGTGCATTTCCTATTGTTCTAGTGGAGGAGTGGCATTCTTGTAAAAACAAAAAAAAACTATTTAGAGGCCCTCGAAACATATAGTGCCCCCAATACAATTCCATTATCGATAAAACCTTATTTATGGTTACAATATGACCATATTATTGTGTTTGGATGCGTTTCTAGGTTATTTGTCCTTTAAGCTCTATTTTAACTACTATGTAAATTCATTTATACCATAATGTATGTAATTAATTTTAATGAGTTTTACTATTGTTTTTCTAAAAAAAATTACTTTATAGAAATTTTAAATTATTATTAATTTAAAAATGAAACTATTTTTAATAATTCTAATATATTAGTTGGTAGATAATATTTAAAAATTAATCATAGATGGGATGAAAAAACATTTTTTTAAAGTGAAAATGATGAAACAATTAAAATTTTCTCTATAAAGTTTTGTTTTAAATATTATTTCTATTAACTAAATTGGTTTAATAAATTCATAAATTATTTTTATATTATTTTTAAATATGAAATAAATAATTTCATTATATAAATAAATTATATTAAAACTGAAGCATTTGTTAAAATTATGTATTTCATTATGCATAAAAAACACAATCTTATCTGAAAAAATAAAATATTTATCCAAACTAATTTTTTTCAAATTTTAAAATTTTATTTTATTTTACTAAATAAATATTCTAATGTTTTAAAAAGAATTTAAAAATATTATTTCATTAGAAACCTAACAAACTACCTTTTCAAATAAACAATGCTTTGTATGCCTAAAATTTTATTTCATAATATTTTATGTCTTTCAAAATTATTTGAATAATATTAATAAATTTATGGGAATTTATAATATATAAAATTAATTAACATCACTCAATAATTGTCATTAATTTATTTTTAAAAAAAATCCATTGTGGTTATAACAATAGCTTTTTTTTAAATGACACCATTTTTATTAAATTTGTTATTTGTTTCATTTCTAATTAACATATAGCCGTATAATTTCTTTTATAAACTTGATATAACCAGAGTCTCAAATTTTATTAATCTTATTATTATCATCCATTTTAATGGATATGTGATAGCTATTAAAATATTTTAATTATAATATTATTAATATGACATAGTTCGGCTAAACTCGGTCTTGCATTTAACATATGATATCTTAAGAAATAAACATTTTTTGTTACAAAATCTAAAAATAGTGTTTTTTGCATCAAAATATAATCTATGGGTTTGATTTAGTGTAATCATAACTTGGTGTTACATATAAAATAAGAAAAACTCTATATAGAGTGAAATACAAGCCATCAATGAAATTTAATTTATATGAAAAAAAATAATTCCAATAATATCATGGTCTTTTAGGCTTTGGGAAATCATATAATTATATTTTTATATAAATTCCAATGATGATCATGGGTTATACCATAAGAAAAATGAGTTATTCTCATAAATTATTATTTTATAATTACTTCACCATATGTGTCGTCTAGATGACGGATGCTATTGTTATATTACATAGATTCATCCCTTGAGGAATTTTCCATAGAGACTTTTGTTATTGATTGAAATAGATTATCTAATTTTTTCATTCCATGGTTCTAGATGTTTTTGATAACCCATGATAACATCATAAGATCTAGAATTGGATCTTAATATTGTTAATTAAATAAGACTTTTTCTTAATGGAAAAATATTTTTGGGACGAGATAACACCAATAATAATTGGCATGTGGGGTATATAATTCATACCAATTAGACGTTGGAATAATTTTGATCAATTGATTGAGATAATATTTCTTTAGCTGATGAAATAGTCAATCAAGGGTGTCATGTTATAATATTATTATCAATAAATGGGGTTTTTTACATATTCCATCATGTTTTTCCAATTTGGTTAATAGATCATTTAAAATTAAAATAAATTTTATTTTTTCAATATTTGAGACAATTTTTTATGAACTAAGATAGTGTACTTAATTCTTTTTTAGGATGTCATTGCACTTGGGAAATTCAGTAGCTTTCACTGAATGCATGATCATGAAGAAAAGAGGCTTTTAGATTCTTGATCAAGGGGAATAGCTCATATAGACTAGGAACTGGATTGTGGTATTATTAAATCAAATATTAATAAACTATCCAGTTTTAATTTTTTCTTTAGTGTACTTTTTACCCCTAACAGAAGATTAGTCAATATATTCTTGAATAACACTGAGTCTGTATAACAACTTTCTTCTACCATTATTTTTATTTTTATTTTTATTTTTAATTTCATCCTCGTATTCCATTTTATTTTTCATGGGTATGTTTGGTGCCTTTATTGGATTTCTCAATTTTATATGGGTGTATAGTCTCCCCATAACATTACCCTAGAACTCCACCACTATTTAAATGTCTCTAACATTTGAGGAGGTGTGTTGGATGTTCTAATATAATCACTAATTTAGACAAAGAATCATTGTCACATAGTGGGGATTTTACAATGCTTTATATATTTGTAACCCACATCAAATATAAATCCATGAATTTCCTAAAAATGATATTTAACAAGTCTTATTTTAATTCCATTAAATAAATGATTTGTTTTTTATGAAAAATCTTAAATTCCAAATTTTAAATTTCTTAATTAAATCCCTATTTTTATCGAAATAAAAAACAATTTCCTCTCAATATAAAAATCCATAGAAAATCCAATAATAATTTCCAAGTTAGTTACCATATTTTCAACTAATATAAAATAATCATAATTTAAATCATTTAATAAAGTGTAAACCGTGATGAAATATCTATATAACATGTAATGTAAAATTTACCAATATTAATTCATTTTAATTATTTATCTATGATTAATTCCAATATTATACAACCACAAAATTTACATTTTTCCTAAATTACAAATCCAAAAATTCTTTCATTATAATAAAAGACCATCATTATAAAATCATATTTTATCACCACTTAATTAACTTATCATTTAAAATAAATAGAGAAATTTTTTATGTTAATAATATAACACTAAATAAATTATTTATTCATTATAAATGATACATAAGTCAAAAATATTTCACAATATTAATGAAAGATAGTATCTTATAATGCCTTAAAAAATATTAAAAAAAATTCGAGTCTCTAAATTAAACATTACTTTTTTTGTTTTAACCATGAGGCATTATTGAAAAACAATATTATGTTAGTAACACATAGAACCATTAAAATATGAATTATTTCAACTCCATGATTTAATATTCTCTACCATACATATTGTAATGCTAAAATTATTAATCTGGTAGTCAAGGAATACTAATATTTAACATAAAGGGGATTTTTTTGATTAATTGAGTTAAAATTAAATACATGTAGACTTTATAACACATTTTTCATTATGAAATTTTTTCTAAATAATAAATAATGTTCAATAGGATATATTACCATGCATGTTAATTATATTCTAAATTGTTAAAGATTTTTTGGTGAAGTTTTGGGATTGTGTGTAGAAATTCCCTAGATAAAAAATTTGAATATCATGTAGTATGAATGTTTGATATTCTATAATTAATAATATGTTAATTTTCAAAATATTTTTAATGTTCTAAATCAATAATAAATACCTATAAAATATTTTCAATCATTATTAATTTTTTCTAGAAGAATATTTTGATAACTCATTCTTTGATTTTTATGTTTTAGAGTTGTTGATATTGTTTTCATGACTCATTATATTATAGGTAGATTATTTAGAGTTATTTTTTCTTAATAAATAATGAGTTTTAGGGTTTAAATTTTAATGATATTTTTTGTTACTTTAATATATTTCCTAGTGAAAATGGATTTTTGGATTTTTAGAATTTATTTTAATATTTGTTTATAATAATAATATTTAAGAACTTCATATATAAAAATATTTTTCTGATAATGTTTATTTTTTATTTTAATTATAATTATTTTATAATTTAAAATTTAAAATGATCATGGTTTTTTGAATTTAGGATTTTATTTATGGTTACCTATAAAATAATTATTTTGAAGTGAATTATTTTTGAGTTTCTCACCTGACCTGCTAAAATTAATGTGATGTAAAAAGTAATTACCTTAGTTTTACTGTTTAAAACGTTTTAATTATTTTCCATTCATTGTGATCATATTTAAGGGTTTCCTTAAATATTATAAAAATTAATTTTTTGGTATTTTGGTGGTTTGAGAGTAATAAAGTAGATTTGTTATTATATGGGGACAAAATTCGATGAAATGTCGATAGGGTTTTTTAATTTATTTTTTTTTTATATTAATATTATTCATGTTTAAATTTTTTAATTTGTGAATTGTCTTTATAATTTCATTTCAACATTGGGGATAATAAAAAAATTTCTAATTCGACTGATGAATTTTTTTATGATTTTAGTAGCTAACAGTGAAAAAATTCTATATCACAATATGGGTTCTATATATTAAGAACGAGATATATGATTTTGATCTTTCCAAAAAATTGAATATAGATCCAAATTAATTTTTAGATTCCTGTTAATTAGGTCTATGTCAAGTTGTAAACAAAATAAGGTGCACGATGGATCTTGGACACTCTAATAATGTGTCATTGAAATTCATATTATGAGTTCTATTATTCAATTTATGTTTTTTTATGATGATAAATGTATTTGAGTTTGAAGCTCTAATGTAATATTAGAAATGTGTATTTAATTATTATTATCAAATATACAGATAAATACTGGAATGAAATTGAGTGATTCCCTCCACGACATAAAAGAAAATGTTCCTATGAAAGGGATACTCAATAAGAGTTTTCATTGTGAATTTAGAGGTAGTGAGGTTAATGTATAACAACTAAGTTCCTTATAGTTTAAAAAGAAAAAGTGGATAGTGAATTATTTGTTTTACAATGAAATTTAAATATTTATGGGTATTATGATAGAGGAGTTCTATGATATGGTAGCCACTTCCCCCCTCTATCATATGCTGAGAAAACAAACATATTGGTCTAATATGATTCAAGGTTTATCTTGTCCATAGCTGAGTGACTTTTTTATCCAATTGGGATCTAATATCCCAGTAGTTTTTAGTTTTAATGATTAAAATTCATGTTGTCTTTCAGTTTTCTATTTTTTTTATAAGAAACCATTGATAAATTATCTTGGCATAATAAATTCAAATTATTATTGAATGATATTTTTGAACTAATTTATCCAAAATAAGTTATGTTATTTATTATATGGTTTTTATATTAGAAATGTGGTATATATTAACTATTATGAATTTCCACATTATAAAATGAAAAAAAAATTGTTTTAATATTATTAAAAAGGTTAAATGGGTTTCAAAATATTTGCTAATATTTTCTGATCAAAGGGTTTATTTTCAATTTTTAAACTATGAATATATGATTTTTATATCTAATCGATCATTTTTTATAATAAACTAATTTCTAAAAAAAGGCTTATGTTTTGGGTATTCTTGTTCTATGTTTTACATTTTATATCCTAAATTTTTTTCCTATTAAGATAGATAAAATATATATGCTATATTATTTTTTATCACCTGATTTCTATGATTATACAAACACACATACTATATTTAATGTGACAAGTGTAATTATATTCCAAATAGTATAATAAACATATATGTATCATGATAGTATGTGACCCACATTATTATAGTCATTAACTCATTAAATATCAATTGAAATTCCTCTAGTACATTCCTCAACATAATGCTAAATTTTATATATATCATTTTAACTAGAACAAACCATTTCAAAATATCAACACCTAAATTATTTAAAGAATGGAAACCTCATCTCCATATTGATATAATATAGATATTCTACCTAAATCCATTATTTAATGTACACTTTTTGTAGTAAACATTCACCCTAATGGTGGATCTAAATCTAGTAGCATTGTGTGGGAGATATACTTTTGATTTATAGTATTATATTGTTACTATTTTATTTATTAATGATGTTCAGTAGTCATTATAATTATTACACATATATATAGAACAAGGAATATCTATATTTATATGTGGTTTTTAAATCAATCTACTTTATTATTGGTTAACTACTAAATAATATTGATTTTTTCCCTTAGTAAATTTCCTAAATTAATTATTCAAATATAATATAATTTAATATATGATATTTACAAGTGAAATTAATTAAATTTTCATTAAATTAATTCTATATTATTGTATATGTGTAATTCCCTATGATTATTTAGTGGTAATTATTATATGATATATTCAAATTAATAAAAATGACATGATTTAAAATTAATATAATTGATGAAGTAAACAAAATTTGTTAAAGAAATATAGATTATAAAAATCCAGGAGTTGTTGTTCATGAAGTTGTTTCTAATTTGAAAATGATTAATTATTAAATTAAGTTACATCTCAACAATGATCATTTTTTTTCTATTTTCAAATTTTTATTATAATGGTGTTTTAGATAATCTTGTTGTTGCATATAAATTTCTATATTTTTATTATTTTGATATTAATGGTACTAGGAAACCTGCATTAATGAGATTGTTTAGTCTATTATTTTTATATTTATTATTCATATTGATATTATTTAAAATATTAATGAATTTGGAATATTAAATTTTTTTAATTAAATTTTATATGATGGATTTTATAGAAGGTGGACATTACTCTTATTTAAATACTAAAGTTGAACTTCCAGAGATTCAGCGTGGTGGATTTATTAAGGCAAATTTATAATTTTATATTTTGTTTGGATGGTTGAAACGGTTTATTAGAGATAGTGTTCTAATTATAGTGGACTATTGGAATGTATTTCATTGGGAATTTTTATTAGAATTTTTTTGTTGATGTAATAGTTTACATTTATGCATATAAGAAACCAAAAAATAAAAATTGAAAAGGTTTCTGTAAATGATGAACGCACCAAATTTTTCTCGTTGATTTTAATGAATACAAAATTTCAAATATTGACATGATGAAGATGAATAGATCATATTTTCATTTAGATATAAAAATGAAATTATATGAAAAATAATACATTTTTGAAAAATATATATGATTCATTATTCTGAAAAAAGTAAGAAGAATAAAATTTTAGTCAAATAATCAAACTATGATATTGAAATCAATATCCTTGGGGATTTAAATTGAAATAATATCCTCGTTTATAAATTTTGTATGAAACAATCAATATAAAAATATGATATAAATTTTATAAAATAAATTATATTTTCTCATTAATGAATTTTTGATATGTATATATTATTATATATAAGAGTGTGAATAGAAAATATGATTATTGGGAATGAGTATTATCAATGCGTATATTGAAAATGTTATAATGGTATTTTAATTCCTTATTCAGAAATTAGTTATCTTATAATGAAATATATAATAAATATTTAATACATATAAAGTAATTATGAAATGTTTACATGTTAATTATATTTTATAATTAAAATTGAAATTATATTTATTAAAAAAAATATTATTCAACTATATTTTCAATTTTTCTGTAACAAATTAAAATTTAAAATATATAGGGTATTACTTTTTTAAAATGGATTTACATTTATGAATTAATTTATCAAAATTTTATAATATGGTTATTTTCATTTCTTATTGTAAAAATATGTAACATAGGTGAACAAAAGTATGTCATCTTGGTGAAAAAATAATAATGTATGTAAACTATAAAGTTAATAAAATATATATTTTCATATTATAGATAAAAATTATAAATATCAATAAAAAAGTAAAAATTAAATAATATATATCCTATTTTATTTTTCACACTTATGGCCCAAATTTCAAGTAAACAATATAACTCCTTATCCATTAAAGAAAGGGAAATTTCAATTAGATCCCTGATATTATTCCATAAAATACTCCCACCAAAAAAATTTCAAGAAGACTTTTATTTTGTTATTTCTAGTAGAGTTCCTACATAAATTTAATCTCGTAATGTTGAATTCATATTATCCTTGATTCTAGTCCCTATTAGGAAGCCTAAATCCTACGTCTGATATAAATAAATTATGGGAAGGAATGACTTTATCAATGAATGTAATGATTTATTATTCATCACATTGTTACATATTCTCTACTCTATCCTATATAAAACTAATCCCAAAATATGATTATACGATATTAATATCATTATTATTTATAGAATTTATATTACTATATTATAACACAACATTATAATTCCTTCATGATTTTACCATTTTTTATTTTTGGTAGGTTCAACCACCTAAGGAATGATGATATTCTTGTAAAAATAATTTTCATACTAGATGCATATAAAAAATATTAATAAAATATAATATTACGTACTAATATATTAAATTATTTTGGTTTTATAATGGTTTATCCCACCCAGATGATCATTAAAAATTTAGTAGTTAATGTAGGAAATGCTACTCGAAACATTAACAGTGTGAATTAAATTCAAGTAAACTAAAAATATATATTTAATAAAATTAAAATGTACTGTCATAAACTATTTATTACTATAATTTCATAAAAATGAATAAATTTCATGTTCTGAAAAAATTATAAAAGAATAATAATCAACATCATCGTAAAAAAATTGTAAAAAATAATTAATCATACTACTATTATATTATCTAAATAATTCATATCTATTATAGATGGAATAAATTCATATTATTGAATATTATAAAAGTTAATATAAATATATATGAATATGTTTATATAAATAATTTTCTTATATATCTATGTTTATTATACGAGAAAATATATCAGCTTTAAGGAGGTTTGGATTAGTGTTACATGTTTCAATCTCAATATCAATTCATAGATGAGATTATCTCTATCTAAAAATATTCTAAGATAATATCTAAAATCATTTAATATAAATATAATTTTTATTATTATTATCAATATATGTTATGGATTTTCTTATATTTTTATTATTTCTTCGTTATTTGATTTATAATCATTCAAATTGTTAATTTTAAATTGAAATTTTTTTTCCTTTTTTTTCATTGGGTATATTTCTCTTCCATATATAAATCATATTAAATATTTTAGGAATTTAATTACATATGAATATTTAATTTTTTATATACACTTTTTATTAATTTATTGATTTTAAATTTACTATAATGGAATATTTTTGTCACCCTTCATTCATATTTTATGATCAATGATATTCTCCCATTATTTTCTAATAGTTACACTACATTGATTTTTTTTTTGTCATATAATGTTTTCAAATAATATTCAATTTATTTATTTTTTCCATTTATGACACTTGAATTATAATTTTATCATTAAAAATGATATAGTAATATAATGGATATTTTTCAAATTTTAAATAAAATATTCAAATCATATTATATAGTCTTTTTATATTATTCCAAAAAACTTAATGATATTTTTTTCTTGGGTGCAATTTTTTAATCGAACCGTCTACATTCATTCGGTAGATGACATATTTTAATGCAATGTAATTAATTTTATGAAGATCATTTAATTATGAATGGAATAGTAAACTATTATGGAATTATCCATTTTTTTATGTTCAGCTAAAACACAAATGTATGAGTTATTATTATGTTTTGGGAGGTTTATAATATATATGGCCTTATGCATAATGGGTAATAAAATATATCTCCTGAGGTTTTATTATTTGAGAGATGAAAGGTTATCATAGTTTTGTTTATTATGGATTATATTTATACTCAATGTGACTATGATTTTGGTATTAATCCTTAACCTAAGATAGAATTTTTATGTTTATGATTGTGTCACATTCACATGAATAATTTATTATTTTCTAAAAATGTTATTATTATATGATTTATATTAAATTGGTTGTGAATTCTTCATTTTATGTTAAAATATTGGGATTATGATATTAAACTCAGATATTCACGTTTTCATCTTTTCAGAACTTAACTATGATATATTATAAAATTTTATTTTTATATCCAAAAAAATTAATCATTCGTGAGGATTTGGATGATCTGAATAATTATACTATTATTACCCAATTAATAATTATGATTTTTAAAAATAATGTTCAATGAGAGAATCATGTTTGGGGAAAATGTGAAAAAATTGTATAATATTTTATTTAATAATACTATCATTTAGTAATTCCCAAATGTTAGTAAACCATTAGGATGAATGGATGTGATTTATTATCATTTTATTTTGTAATGAAATATAATTATAAAATGTATATATATAAATATTGGATCTTTTATGTTAAAAAATAATCGACATTAGTTATCGTCTATATGATATTTTGTAGTGAAACAATATGTGGTAATGTAAATTATGTGAAGAGGGTATTATTGGATAATTATGTACACATTAGTATTTGTATATTTTAAGAAATAAATTTTATAACAAATTAAATAATAAATATTAAATGAATAATAAATTTATATAAATTATAAAATTTGTAATGTATATGTAAATAGAATTCATAATGTACATTAATTATGAATTATATAAAATGGTGGTTAATTGATGAATAGGAACTCGTTAATATGTTATAAATTTATAATATGCATATCATAAAAAATATTTTAAACTGACTATGATAAATGGAATAACATGAATATTATTTGTTATGAAATAGTGAAAGTATGTAGAAGTGTTGATTTAAAGATTTGAATGTGGTAGTTGGGATTTTGGGGTGAGGTGGTGTAGTTGTGGTTATAGTGACATTGTAGTCGATAGAATATATTTTGTTTTTTTATTTCTACTACAATATATATATATACATTTCATTCTTATTGAAAACCACCCGACTCATATAACACATTCACCAACCATAAGAGAATTTATGTTTTTGGAGTTTTATTTATCATATAGGATGGAGGCTATTTGTACTGCTGATTATTCCCCGTTCATTGATCTTACATACATTTATTATTTTATAAATAATGTATTTGGGTTATATAATATCAAGATATGGTATCATTATAGAGGTGTACATGGGAGGTCTAGAGCATGAGTTTGGTATAATTTTTTATTATATACTTTATTGTGATGTGGATGTGGAATTTAACATGTGGTTTTAGTATAATATATTGGTATATTAGTTGTATTGATATTATATTTAATATGTTTTAATGTTTATATGTATGGTATTATAGTTTCTAGAAATGTGTATTTGGAATTGGTTACTTGTTTAGTGGTGCAATTACATACAATGAATCTAGTTGACCCAATGATTCAATGTCAGGAGGTCATAAAACTTAGAGTGATTACAAATCAGTTTATTTTTATTGATGGTATATCAATATAAATATGGAGAATTATATTTCACACATTAAAATGTTAATTTAAATATTTTTTTATGATTAATTAATAAAATTATATTTATATTTAAATTGTTGACATATTATATCTATTTTATTCCTCCCATGAAATAAACAAAATACGTAAGATATATTTTCATATATATAATGATATGCATAGTGTGTTTGGGGGGAATATGAGTAATTAAATAAGAAATGTAAAAATGAGAAAAAATTGGTCGGTTTATGATTTATTTTATTTCCACAATATTTTATTTCATTCATATCATGTGTTAATCACAACTGTAAATGTAAATGAAATGTAATATAGTATAAAATTATAACCAAGACCTAAAATTGGATTGAATGACTACAAATAAATTAATTATGAAAAACATATTGTCTATAAATGTCTAAAAAATTCATCGGTTATCAATTAATTAGAAATGTAAAGATAATTTCTTATAAATTAATTTAAATTTTTTTAGAGAAAATTTTTTTATGCATGTAATGTGTTTTCACCATAATAATCAAAATGAATAACTATGGGTGATTTTATATAATTTATTTTAGTATATTCAAATAAATATGTTAACAATCATTTTTTTCCTAGTAATTTGATATGAATAAAAATATTTTTATCTTGAATATTTATAAATTGAAAAATTAGTTATAGCTCATATTTTACACATTGTATAAAATTAATTTATACGATTTTCAGAAAAATAATTTTTAAAAACTGATTCCATCATTGGCATTATAAGTTACATATTTTATAAATAATCCCATTTTATTTTTTCACTATGAATATTATATATTGTGAAATGTATCACATTGATAATGGATAAATCAGGTAAAAATTGTTTAAAATTAATTTTTAATGAAACCATTTTTTCATTTTAATTCTTAATGGATGAAAATAATTCAACCATTTT
Organism: Viscum album; assembly: GCA_963277665.1. NCBI lineage: Eukaryota > Viridiplantae > Streptophyta > Magnoliopsida > Santalales > Viscaceae > Viscum > Viscum album. The sequence continues at coordinate 1,025,813,289 of OY728120.1, read as the reverse complement.
CATATTAGTTTTTAAATTTAATATTTAAGTGATAATATTCCATGACAATGATCTGTATATTATTAAAATAAGTAAAATAAAAAATTTCACCCATTTAGAGATGAATGTATCTTATCTTTTCAAATTGAGAAAAAATATTTTTCTAAATGAATATTTTAATTTATTTTGATTATATTTATATTATTTTAATTATGGTATCTTATTTTTAATTTACAATAATTAAATAATTATTATTATTCTATATGCGATGATGAAAAAATATTTCTATAAATAATTATAAGAAAAAGAAAATGTTTATTCATATTGAATTTAATATTATTTGACTGAGTTACAGTGTTCAAAAAAAATTATTGAGGAATATAACACATTATTTTCATAATAAAGGGTTATATTAGAGTTATTTTTTTATTTAGGTGTCTTTAGAGTCAGATTATATAAATAGTTTCAAAATTATATTAATGATATTTTATAATAAATTGTATATTTTTAAATGATTTAAAATTTATAAAAAACTTATATTCAACCTTGTGAATGAAAAATACATAAAAATATCTTCCATTTTTTATTTATGAGTCACATTTCCATTTATTTTAAAATTCATAACCCATTATGATTGATTTTTTTTACCGGTACTATTGTCACAAATGGTTAAAGAATCTGTTAATAAAAAACACAAGGTTGATTATGGTGACAATAAATGTAATAATATTTTTTGATGATTTTATTTACACACCAGAATCATTTTCCTTGAATTCATTCATATTTGGTTGAATTTTCTTTGGAATGAAGTTTTTTAATAATTTTAATAAATTCATAGAGTGTCCTCAATCTCTCATATAAAAGGATAACCCACCTTCCACTACTTTACAATGAATTTAGACATATATATAGACAAAATCAATCCAAATTCATTTATAAGCATCCTGATACACACTATATAGGTATTGGTCTCCTAGAAATTACAACCTTATGGTTCATAATGATATATCTAAAGGAGCTCCTTTAGAAAAACAATTATTCACCTTAAGTGATCACATTATTTCAATATTCAACATTAATTTAATCTAAATAAAAGTTGTTTAATAGAAAATAATAAATTTATTAACCTCATTATACCAAAATTTAATTATCATTTTGAAACAACCATTTTCTACCCTCTTTATAGTCAACTGGGATGCAATTATATCGCGCATGCGTACGTACAACTCACCATCTCCATGGAAATATAATATAAATTTTTTCATAACTTTTTTATGGTTGTTTAATTATGAATGTTGTCATTTTTATATATAAAATTTATAAATTTATTATTATCATAAAATTATAATATCATATATACCTTTTAGCTTCCAGTCTGTTGGAAAATGACAATGTTTCTCATGAATACATGTAGACTACAACCACTAGGATGAGAGGTCAATAGTTTTTTTCTTCTAAGTAAAATAAATCATTATAAGGATTTAATTTAAAAATATATTTGATATTAATGATATAAAAAATATACTACAATGTTTAATTATTATTTACATTTCTTTCATTAATTTTTCAAAAAGTGTAAATAGTGTACATACATAAGTACAACCTACCTTTCCATGAATAGTGTATTTATTATTTTATCTCTAATAATATGAATGACATTTATTTTATATTAATATATTGAATACATATTATATCAATATCATGATTAAAGTTATTGATATTTTGGAAAAAAGATCAATGAACATCAGAAAAATGTCTTGAACCAAAATATTCATGAAAAACGAAGCAATTATAATAAAGTATAGTGATTTTAATAATGTATTGTTAATAAACCAGTGATAAATGTTAATAAATTAATCATAAGTTCTATGATATATATGATTATGGTTTTTTAATCTATTTATAACTAATCAATATTTATCAAAATAGAGGATCAAGCATGGATTATAGAATTAGGACCATAGGTTTGGGTTTAATGGTACAATGTCCTTCCCTATTGATAATTTTTATGATTATGCTTAGAATGAAAAAATATTATTATATAAAACAATATAAACTCATTAATGGTATTAAAATATAGTTTTATTATTGATAATAAATTTTTTTATTGCATTTTACTCATCTTATGATCTATATATTCTGGAATAACATATTTATGTAAAATATACATCATTTCCCTTTTTTGTGGAAAAAAGATATTAATCTATGTAATTTTTTTATAAAAATATTTTAAATAATGTTTTTTTGTAATCTAATGAATTTTAAATTAAATTTTACACATTATTTACATTATAAAAACTACCTTTAATGGAATATTCTTATTATTTATAAATATGGTTAAATTTTAATTTTTTTATAAGTGTTCTATGAATTTTATCTTTTCACATATATAAAATGAATATAATTTCATGAAGTTTTGATTTATCAGTTCTTTAAAGAATCAATTACTAACATCCTTTTGGTTTTCAAGGACTGCGCTTTCCTTAATATAATAAAATGGATTATATATTAATTCTGTGATTTTATTGAGAAAATAGGAATGTTCATCTTCAAAATATTAAATTAAATTTTTATTGACTTTTTTCACGTATGATAAAATACATTGATGTTACTTATTATTTATAAGGGGCATGATCCATGCATACCATCATTTTTCATTATCTATATGTTTTATGGATATAATTGTAAATTATTATGAAACCCAATCATGTAACATGGGTTATTATTTGATGATCTCCTGATTATTTAATGAAATATGTTTATTTCCCACTAGTAATTCTATGAGTAAATTTTTATCATACCAATTTCATTTTAATAGGTTATGATACGAAAAATATTAAATATAATTATGAAATAATTTATTTTTGGTTTTAATTATGTTACATGTGGGCCTAAAATTATACAAACCGATAGTGAATTTAATAATTATTGATATATTCTAAGATAAAAATGACTAGAATGAAGAGTTAACCAAGTTATAGTTAAGAATTTTTTCCACTATGAAAACTGTGTGTGTGAATGTTTTACACTATGATATATTATAATGTAAACCAATTAAACTACATTATTCATGATAGTTAATCATGAAAACTAACAAACATATTTTCTATTATTATGTAGATTCATGTCACGACCCGTCCTCGGGGCCCGTGCCGTGACTACCCCAAGCCCGCCTTCCATAGGCCACGGGCTGGCGACTAGCACCAAAGGCCTAAATCCGGATAACTGGGAAGGCATTGCCTTTATAAAAGTAATCAAAACACCACAGAGTACAAGAGGATGAAAAACACTAAGTACAAAGAGAAGTGCTGAAAGGTAAATGGTCCAGAATACAAACTCAAAAGAAAGTACAACTACAGCTGAATAAGGTACAACAGAAAAAGACAATAGCTGGTATGACGGAAGCGGCTCCTGGGTCATCCTCCTCGGATCCTACGTGAAGGGTAGGTACAGATGGCGGAGCTCCTGGATCATCCACCACGGATCCTACTGGAAGGGTTGGTATAGATAGCCTCCACAATGCTCTCGCCCGTCAACTTCCTCCGACTGTCGTCTCGCCATGAAGTCCACCTCCGGATACTGGCTTGTCGTGTAGTCCACCCTAGGGTACCGTCCAGTCAATGAACACTCGGCCTCCGTCAGCACAATTCTTCGTCTGCAACCAACACAACGAGGTGCGGGCATAGCCCGTGCAGGGGTGAGTATAACGATACTCAGTAGGGACCCCAAGACCCTTGAGGTCTTGCTAAAACCAACAAGGATAACTACAATGAAGACCTCAACAGATAACCTCTACTTAGGTATATTCCCATACATATACCTAAGTTATCATGTAACCCATCTCAATCATGAGGAAACACAAGGCTTATGAAATAAATGGATAACCACTACCCAGGTATATGCCCATACATTTACATAAGTTATCATGTAACCCATCTCAATCATGAGGAAACACAAAGGTCATAGACTCAGCTCAAACTAGTATTCTCATCATCAAAACTGTAACTGTTGAAGAGCCCCGCCTCTGGAGTGTACAGTGGTCATATCACGACTCCGAGGTACTGCTCACTAACCTGAGACTACTGAGGAACTCCTCATGTCGATTACTATGGGTCTGCTTCTACAACCAAGTGCTTCCCACTGTGGGTCTGCCGCTACAACCAAGCGCTCCCCCTCATAGCCTCAACAGGTAATCCTTCTGTTGAGTACCGCGGGTCTTCCGCTACAACCAAGTGATCCTACGTCGTGGGTCTGCCGCTACAACCAAGCACTCCGCCTCATAGCCTCCAGAGGTACTCCTTCTGTTGAGTACCGCGGGTCTGCCACATAAACCAAGCACTCCTCCGCCGTGGGTCTGCCTCTACAACCAAGCACTCCCCACTGGGATATTTGAAACACACTGAGTCGATCGGTCAAACAGTCGTCAGGTCTCAGCCGGCTACATGGTCTCCGTACTCTTTACACTCGTCTCCAGGAGGGTCCTCTCCACTAGATACAGGTCGATAATCCATGTATCTCAAAGTCCCACGAAAAAGTATTTCAAAGGACCGCCTCGTCATAGGGGTCTCAACGCAACAGACGGTGCGTCAATCGGACGCCCGGTCTGTGAGTTATTAGCCTTTTCGTCCCTGGGGCCCGGTTGGTTTCGTGAGCGAACGAACCCGGCCGTACTTCAACTGTGTCCAAAAATTGGGTGAAGTATGCCAAAAGTTCCGTCTCAACAAGAGGAAATCAACGAGACACACGACGCGTCAATCGGACGCCCGGTCTATGAGTTATTGGCTTTTTCGTTCCAGGGGCTCGTTTGGATTTCGTGAGTGAATCAACCCGAACGCACTCCGACGACATCCAATCCTCGAGAAGAGTAAGCCAAATGTCCATCTCACTTAGAGGAATCAATCAAAGTCGACGGCACGTCAATCGGACGTCCGGAGCTCGAGATATAAGCATTTCCGCTCCGAGGGCCCGGTTGGTTTGGTATCCGAACCAACCCGGCCAAACCAAAAGTATTCAGAAACATTTAGTGTGATATACCAAAACGACTTTCTCGTTCTAAGGATCTCTATGCAACTGACGGTGCATTGATCAGAGATCCGTAGCCCATGATATGGACAAAAGACAAAAGACTGTCCGAAAACGGGGGGTCTGGGCCCGTTCCGACCCGGCCCGACCCCCCTGGGTCTGCCCGAACCGGGTCGACCCGACCCATGTCCGGGTCTGACCCGGTTTGGTGCGACCTGGCCCGGCCTGGGCGCGACCCAGCTCGGCGGGTCGGCTCAGCTCGGCTCAGCCCGGCCAAGCGGCCGAGCGAAAGAACCGCGGCCCCCGCGTGGGGGCCGCTCCGCAGCACCAGGACGCGGCATGTCGGCCGCGTCCCGCCTCCTAGTTCTGCGCGGTAGCGGAACCGCCTCGCTTCCGTGGCTTCAGCCGCGGCGGGTTTTCCCGGTGGCGTGCCGGGCGCCGCCGCCGCACTGGCGTGGCACGCCGGCGTGGGATTCCGCAGACCACCAGACGCGCTCTGGTGGTCCGTTTTACGTGCGGTCTTCGCTAGTGGTCCTCCCGGGACACGACCTTCCTTGAAAGGCCCTCAAATCTCCCTTGCGGACCCATTTGTCATCATCCGCTGTTCCACACACTATGAAAGAGAAAGAAAATGGTGGTTCTGACTTGTTTGTTGGTCCGCACCCACCGCGTTAGCGGTTTAAAACAACACCATAATATTTCCCATCAATTTGATAAAACCCGAAACACAATATTAATCCATGGACCAACTTGTTAATTAGTTGGCCCACGTTCATCCCTTGAAGGTAACACAAACATGGAGTATTATCATTTTCAAAACAACCCCTACCTCAACGTCGTCGTCGGACGTCAGTTTGTCGCAGAATTGACCATCGTGGAAGAAAAGGATTGTCGCGTCGCCGAAGGGCGTCGCTGTCGCGCGGTACTCGGCGTCGTGTAGACAAACTTGTCATTGTCGATCGAAGATTTTCGCGGGGCTGGATCGTCGCGGAAGAAGCATTGCAGAGGGAGAATCGTCGGCGTCAATCTTCGGGGGTCCGACATTCTTCGTCTCCCTTCGTCGAAGGTCGGCGTTCTTCGCGTTTTTCACATTCCTCGCGTAGGAGGGTGATGATCTTTAGAGATTCTGCAAAGGTCTAACATAACAAGCCGATAATAAAATAAGTCCTCATCTTATATTATTATCAATTGAAAAATTTGAAAAACATAGATAAGCAACGAACACGTAATTCATAGAATTAATTGCAATGAACTAACCGCCCAATTAATAGGGGCATTAAGAATTTAGAAAACGCGTCAGTTGACTTTCGTTTAATAGGGGTTTTTCACGGGTGCGTTACTTAGTGGAAAAGAAACGGCGGGACTCGTGCGGGACCCACCTCACAAATATCCTACCAAGAGGGTAGGATATTTTGGGATCCACCCTATCCGCTTCAACTCATCTTAAGCAGCTTGAAGCGGCCTTAAGTAAAAATAAAATAATGTCTGTCGTACCACATTATATTATTTCTTAACTTAAAGCCCAAAAATTTAAAAACCACACTCGAGCAAATGCAACTCCGGAAGAGGCATTTCTAAGTAATTACCGGCACTGTGATTCCATCGGTGCCCTCAGAATTTTATTCTGAGCATCAGTTCAAAAGTTAGAAAAACCCGCTCGTTTGTTCACTGAACGTACCTGAGCCTAAACTTTGGAAAACGATTTCGGTCACACCGGGCCTCGGAATCAGGCGCCGTCAGAAACTTCCTTCTTTTAAAATCCCAAATAAAATTAAGAAAAAAAATTCCTTGAAATTTCCGGGTCATTACATTACTCCCACCTCAGGGCTTTACGTCCTCGTAAAGCTTTAACACAAAATAGGGTCACAAAAGCGGTACAGAGCACGCATCTGAGCCTTCCGCTCCCATGTGCTCACCTAGAGGTACCCATACTGCCAAAGAAAGTGAACCTGAGGAATCGATCATTCTCATAGGATCTGCTTCTGTCGATCCTCGATCCCCACTGGAACCTCCGTGAAAGACATCTCATCACCATCGTCCAGCTCCACATGGTCGATGATATGCGAAGGGTCGAGCACATATCTCCTCATTTGAGATACGTGGAAGTCGTCATGCACCTGGTGAAACTGCGGTGGATGGGTCAAGAGGTAAACCACCCCGCCTACCCAGTTGAGGATCTATAAAGGTCCGTTGAACCTCAGAGATAACTTGCCGCCTTGGCCACATCTATGTAAACCTCGTCGAGGTGAGACCCGTATAAGGACATGATCGTCATCCTAGAACTCTAGATGTCTCCAATTCCTGTTAAAACTCGAGCTCAAAACGAATGCCACCACGAGGGTATGGTTGAACGACTCAAGAATGATCGTCCACACCATCCTATGCAAGAGTTTATCCCATGCTGTCTGGGGTTTCCTTTTCAGCAACCAAGGAAAACCCATCCTGACATCATAGTTAAACCACAACCTTTTGCCTAATACAGTCAATCCGTGTATGAATTGTGGATCCAATCCATACTCAGACCAACGTAGTAAGGCCTCGACGCTGCTACCAAAAGATTCCAACCAAAACTCTCGCCTCGAGGGTCTGACCACACTGTCGGCATAAGTGTGATTATCGAGTCTCCTCCCAAGGTATCTCCAGACGTGGGGGTCAAGTCCACGGTTTACCAGAAACTCTAGGTCTGGAACAAGATTTGTGAAATCAAGGAATGATTCATATCGACGTTCGCTACTACAGCAGCTAGTAGTGTACATATACTGTCCCATGAATAATTTCTAGATCCATTGCATCACACTCCTTGACAGCAAGAAGCTGCACTCTTCCTTCTCCCTCCAGCTCCCTGAGCCTGGCGGGGATAACTAAGGCGGGTGGTTGTAGCATGTTAAGATGTACACCACCTCATGCTGCTCTCCTAGATCTGCCTCCACGTCTGCTACTCCGAAGACTCATCTCTCCTTTATGCTTACTCTTCTTTAAATATTTAACATGCCCGAGTCTCCAAGACTGGTGCCAGTTTCCTGTTTCTTACTGCACTGTGCAGTCTTCATCCGCTCTTGGATGACCTGGACCTTCTCTAGTCTCACAAGAGCTGCTATGATTTCTTCTTTGCTGATAAGTGAAATCCAGTCTCATCCCCTGGATGAACCACATTCGTTTCCTAATACAGTCAATCCCGACATGAATGATGCATTCATGCCATGGATGACGTCGTAAGGCCTCGACGTAACTACCAAGAGATCCAACTGTCACTCTTGCCTCCAAGGGTCGAGTCACACTGTCGGCATTAGTGTGAGGTCACTGTGTCTCCTCCAGTACAAATCTCGAAAGTGAGGGTTAAGTCAGCAGTCTTAACCAGGACCACTCAGTATCAACCAAACAAAAAGGACAGGAAAGAAAACATCACAAGATAAGTGTCTTTTTATTATTGCAGCTCATAGTACAAAGACATGAATACAACAACAACATGGAACTAGAAGTAAAAAAGGATGTATCCACTAGTTCCTCTCCTGTCCACCTACTCCCGGAGCTCTACTGCCTTGTCCACTGCTCGGCTGTTGATCAAGCACCCACTGCTGCTTCTGCCTCAGTGGATCCTCCAAAGCCTACGGATCAACTGTACGAGGAGTCAGATAGTCATGTGCCAGGTGACCCTTCCCGCCACATTCATAACACCTCCTGCTCCTCGTACGGCTGGTTCTGGTCCTCTTGGACCTCTGAATCATCTGTCTACTACCCACAGATGACTTGTCTACTGATCGAAAACCATGCGGCAAAGGCAGAAGCTCGTGAACACGCTCGGGGTGCAGAGCTACTGGTAAAAACTCCACCATGAAGAAGGTTTTGAAGTCTTCCGATGTGAAAGTCATCCCGTCGAAAAATTGGAAAAAGTAGCACCACCACCTTCCTGCTGCTACCAGAAGAAGGTTTGCAGCAAAGATCACCATGAAGTCTGCTGGCGTCCCCACTCGCCTGATGACTCTCACTACAGCCTCCAGCCAATCCTCAGCCACATGCGGGTCCATCTCTCCCCAGAACCTGGGTGGTCTCTGGCGCTGGAACTCGTGCAGCGCGCTCAAGTGGTGTGCAACGCCTACTGCTGGGGCTAGTGGCATCGGTGGCCCAACGTATGGCAGTACCGCTCATGCCCCCGCTGGTGCATCAACTGCAAGAGGGCCCTGTACCGAAGTCTCGTTGCTCGACAGGTTGTCAGCACGCACATCCCTCTGGGATCTTGCTGGTCGTCCGAGAAAAGGAATCCTGAAAGAAAAATGTGACACGGTCAAACGATTATACCTAGTGAGCTGACCTGGTTTGAGATGATTTTTAAAAACTTCTGGAAACACACATGCAATCAGTGTTTTTGTGTACAATGTCGGAAATCGGTTCTCAGGGTCCTGGTTTATGGATACGTTGTCCTCCCGCACCAACACTGGACTCCCTGAACTGAAAACCACACTCGGTACCCTTAACACTATTGCTTCACAGAAAGGGAATATCAGAGTTATAAGTTCTGCGGTAGAACCGACTCCTCTGATACCAATTTGTCACGACCCTTCCTCGGGGCCTATGTCGTGACTACCACAAGCCCGCCTTCCATAGGCCAGGGGCTAGAAACTAGCACCAAAGGCGTAAATCCAGATAACTGGGAAGGCATTGCCTTTATAAAAGTAAAAAAACACCACAAAGTACAAGAGGAAGAAAAACAATAAGTACAAAGAGAAGTGTTGAAATGTAACTGGTCCAGAACACCATCCGAAAAGAAAGTACAACTACCGCTGAACAGGGTACAATAGAAAAAGGCAACAACTAGTAGGATTGAAGCGGCTATTGGGTCATCCTCCTCGGATCCTACCTGAAGGGTAGGAATAGATGGTGCAGCTCTTGGATCATCCACCACGGATCCTACCCGAAGGGTAGGTACAGATAGCCTCCACAACGCTTTCGCCCATCAACTTCCTCCGAGTGTCGTCTCTCCATGAAGTCCACCTCCGGATACTTGCTCGTCGTGTAGTCCACCTCCGGGTACCGTCCAGTCCTTGAACACTCGGCCTCCGTCAGCACTGTCCGTCGTCTGCATCCAACACAACAAAGTGTGGGAATAGCCCGTGCAGGGGTGAGTATAACGATACTCAGTAGGGACCCCGAGACCCTCGAGGTCTCTCTAAAACCAACAAGGATAACCACAATGAAGATCTCAACAGATAACCTCTACTTAGGTATATGCCCATACATATACCTAAGTTATCATGTAACCCATCTCAATCATGAGGAAACACAAGGGTTATGAAATCAACAGATAACCACTACCCAGGTATATTCCCATACATATACCTAAGTTATCAAGTAACACATCTCAATCATGAGGAAACAAAAAGTTCATAGACTCAGCTCAAACCAGGATTTTCATCATCGAAACTGTAACTGTTGAAGAGCCCCACCTCTGGAGTGTATAATGGTCCTGTCACGACTCCAAGGTACTTCTCAGTGACCTAAGACTGCTGAGGTACTCCTCCTGTCGAGTACTGTGGGTCTGCTGCTACAACCAATCACTTCCCACCATGGGTCTGCCGCTACAACCAAGCCCCCCCCCCCTCATAGCCTCAATAGGTACTCCTTCTGTTGAGTACCGCGGGTCTGCCACTACAACCAAGCGCTCCTCTACCGTGGGTCTCCCGTTACAACCAAGCGCTCCCCCTCATAGCCTCCAGAGGTACTCTTTCTGTTGTGTACCGTGGGTCTGTCGCTACAACCAAGCGCTCCTCCACCGTGGGTCTGCCGCTACAACCAAGCGCTCCCCACTCGACTATCTGAAACACACCGAGTCGATCGGTCAAGCAGTCGTCAGGTCTCAGCCGGGTACACAGTCTCCGTACTCCGCACGCTCGTCACTAGGAGGGTCCGCTCCACGAGATAAAGGTCGATACTCCAATTATTTCAAAGTCTCACGAAGAAGTATTTCAAATGACCACCTCGTCATAGGGGTCTCAACGCAACAGATGGCGCGTCAATCAGACCCCTGGTCTGTGAGTTATTAGCCTTTTCGTCCTAGGGGCCCGGTTGGTTTCGTGAGAGAACCAACCTGGCCGTACTTCAACTGCGTCCAAAACTCGGGCGAAGTATGCCAAAAGTTCCGTCTCAACAAGAGGAAATCAACGAGATAGACGGTGCGTCAATCGGACGCCTGGTCTGTGAGTTATTGGCTTTTTCGTTCCAGGGGCCCGGTTGGATTTCGTGAGCGAACCAACCTGACCGCACTCCAACAGCATCCAAACCTCGAGCGGAGTAATCCAAAAGATCCTTCTCACTTAGAGGAATCCATCAAAGTCGACGACATGTAAATCGGACGTCCGGAGCTCGAGATATAAGTGTTTCCGCTCCGAGGGCCCGGTTGGTTTCGTATCCGAACAAACCCGGCCGAACCCAAAGTATTCCAAAACCTTGAGTGTGATATACTGAAACGACCTTCTCTTCCCAAGGATTTTTACGCAACTATCGGTGCGTCGATCGGAGGTCTGTAGCCCATGATATGGTCAAAAGACCAAAGAGGGTCCGAAAATGGGGGGTCTGGGCCCGGACCGACCCGGCCCGACCCCCCCAGGGTTAGCCCGAACCGGGTCGACCGAACCCGTGTCCGGGTCCGACCCGGTTTGGTGCGACCCGGCCTGGCGGGTTGTCTCGGCTCGTCTCGGCCCAGCCGAGCGAAGGAACCGCGGCCCCTGCGCAGGGGCCGCTCCGCAGCACCCGGACGTGGCATGTCGGCCGCGTCCCGCCTCCCGATTCCGCGCGGCCATGGAACCGCCTCGTTGTCGTGGCTTCAGCCGCGGCTGGTTTTTCCGGCGGCGCGCCGGGCGTCGTCGCCGCACAGGCGTGGCGTGCCGGCGTGGTATTCCGTGGACCACCGGACGCGCTTCGGTGGTCCGTTTTACGTGCGGTCTTCGCCAGTGGTCCTCCCAGGACCCGACCATCACTGCAAGGCCCTCAAATAGCCCTTGTGGCCCTGTTTGTCATTGTCCGCCGTTATGTACACTATGAAAGAGAAAGAAAACGGTGGTTCGTACTTGTTTGTTGGTCTGCACCCACCGCGTTAGCGGTTTGAAACAACACCATAATATTTCCCATCAATTTGATTAACCCTGAATCGCAATATTATTCCATGGACCAACTTGTTAATTAGTTGGCCTGCGTTCATTCCCTGAAGGGAACACAAACATGGATTATTATAATTTTCAAAAGAACCCCTACCTCAACGTCGTCGTCAGACGCAAGTTCGTCGCGGAATTGACCATCGTGGAAGAAAAGGATCGTCACGTCGCGGAAGGGCGTCACTGTCGCGCGGTACTCGGCGTCGCGCAGACAAAATTGTTATTGTCGATCGAAGATTGTCGCGGGGTTGGATCGTTGCGGAAGAAGCATTGCGGAGGGAGAATCGTCGGGGTCAATCTTCGGGGGTCCGACGTTCTTCGTCGCCCTTCGTCATAGGCCGGCGTTCTTCGCGTTCTTCGCGTTCTTCGCATTCTTCGCGTAGGAGGCTTAAGATCTTTAGAGATTCTCCAAAGGTCTAACACAACAAGCCGATAATAAAATAAGTCCTCAACTTAATTTATTATCAACTGAAAAATTTGAAAAACAAATATAAGTAACGAACAATTAATTCATAGAATTAATGGCAACGAACTAACCGCCCTATTAATAGGGGCGTTAGGAATTTAGAAAACGGGTCAGTTGACTTTTGTTTAATAGGGGTTTTCGCGGGTGCGTTATTTAGTGGAAAAGAAACGGTGGGACTCGTGTGGGCCCTACATCACAAATATCCTACCAAGAGGGTAGGATATTTTGGGTTCCACCCTATCCACATTAACTTAGCTTAAGCAGCTTTAAGCAGCTTTAAGTAAAAATAAAATAAAGTGTGTCGTACCACATTATTTTATTTCTTAACATAAAGCCCAGAAATTTAAAAACCACACCCGAGCAAACTCAACTCCGGAAGAGGCGTTTCTAAGCAATTACCGGTGTTGTGATTCCATCGGTGCCCTCAGAATTTGATTTTGAGCACCAGTTCAAAAGTTAGAAAAACCCGCTCGTTCGTTCACTGAACGTACCCGATCCTAAACTTCGGAAAATGATTCCGGGCACACCGAGCCTCGGAATCATGCACCGTCTGAAACAACGTTCTTGTAAAATTCCAAAGAAAATTAAGAAAATAATTCCCTTGAAATTTCTGGGTCTTTACAATTCCAGAAATGAAAATCGTTTTCCAATGTTATGATTTCATGGATCATGTACTATTTTTCGAGTTTTATTCATATCCACTGAACATAAATTATTCATGTCATGATTCACGATTAAGATCAATAAAATGTATGGCATGGTTTTCAATTTTTTTACTCAGGTTATCGTACCCTTATGATCATCTTATACTTATATCTCCATTATTTACTCATAATGAGCATCTAATATCATCCAATCATATGATTCCTTTCCCCTGGTTATGCAGAAAGGTATTACGTTTGAAAAATCAAATAAGAGAGGAATTTATAAATAAGATAATGTTATATTATGTAGTTCACTAATGATCTATTTATTTATCAACTCATGTTTCCAAAGTATATAAACCTTTATGTTTTTTTTATGGATCATTTTTTTCATAAATAATTTTTATATATATGTACTTGATAATTATTTAGGAAATTTTTGTGATTTTATCATTTTTTACCGTAGTATATAGTTAACTCTTTGAACCATTGATGAGAAAAAATTAAAATATTCCTAATGCATATTTCTATCTATTATTACTTTCTCATGTTTTTAAAAGGATCATTTATTAACAATGTAAAACTCTATGAATAATAAATTAAAATAAATTGTCTTATTTTAGAAATACTTTAAATTATTACCCATGATTATGTGGTTTCCCACAATGAATGTTCATTTCCACACTATTTTTTTAGTATAATTTAATTTTTGTTACATTAAAAAATTTATTTAAAGATGAATGAAATGGAATATAAAATGATTGTACTCTTGGGAATCCAAATTTTATGGCATGTATGATATAGAATATTATTCAAATTCTTGAAAAACATATTCATGCTATGAATCATAGTGATATTCCAAATTAAAAACGTGGTAATTATGTCTTATTGAGTCATTCAGGATTCCATCTCCACCATATTATACTAGGTATACTAATAAACTACATGATGAACAATATATCACCACCACTAAAATTATATTTCCAATGTTCAGTTTCAACAACATGAAGGAGTTATTTTGACTATCTATCATTTAAAAGATGAAGAAGGTCAAATATAGGTCAATATCAAGAACATGGGGAAATGATAATAAATTGTCACCATGGATTTTGATAAGTTAAAGATTATATTTTTCAATAAATAAATTTCCTACATTCATTAAAATATATTGATGTTGTAATACATCAATATAAGATGGAGGGATGATGGAGATTTTAGTGAATATGTGGAAAACATTACTGGACATAACAAGCAAACATTTTCTATCATTATTCAACATGAATATAAGGTCGATCGATTCGTAAGTGAATTATATGAATGAATCAAAAGGTTTATTATATATGGGACATCAATAGCCATTAATAAATTGTAAAATATTTTCAAAAGGAAGAAATATTGGTTGGATTTAAGAATCACTCTCGACGATATGATAAAAAAAAATTAATTTAAGGGAAATTATAATAACTATACAGGGAAGAATACAAAATTTAATTTGTTCTTAAAGAATATAATGAAAAATGGTAGATATTTTTAAAAGATTAATTATTAACGTTTTAAATATATAAATGATGTTAATCAATGAATAGAATATCAATTTTATATAAATATTCTATTCAATAAATGTAATAACGAAATATCACGATAGAATGAAAACACCTCATTCTAGTGTTTAAATGGAATTTTTTATGATAACTATAAAAAAATTCTCAAAACTATAGTATAATGATATTTATCGGTGTTAGTAATCACATAATCCCAATGGCTATGTGAAATATCATTTGATCAATATTACTGATGTGGGGTATGATATCAGCAATTTAAAAAGCACACATACCATCCAATCTAGACTAAAATATCTTATTTGATTCGAGATCTAACAACTCTTTTATAACAAAATTAATATAAAAGTTTATCATATTATAACATTAATTTTTTTTATTGAATTATAAGTAAAAACATGTAATTCTATAATGATCCTATTCATTGTCTATTATAGTTATACTATTTTTATTTTTGGGAATGTTTTTTTCATTTTCATCCTCTATTTGAAATCATTGTTTTTATTGCATTTACTTCATTACATAAAATTATAATCAATTATTGAAAAATCGATTTCATGTTATAACTTCTAGAAAAATTTATCATCATTTATTAGTTTGATGATAAATATAAAAAACATGAATGAAAGTATACCATTATATTAGTGTTGATTCATCTTCAAAGGGTTTCTCGTCAAATATGGTTTGAGAGAAACTAAAAATTGTTGATATTCCTATTGCATGATACTTTCTTGATGTATTTTTGAATTATTTTCCCAGTCTTAGTCCAAATTATTAAGTTCAATTCTCAATAGAACTAATAATAGGGATAACACCAACTTTAATGAATCCATATAAAATAGTACTAACAGATTTTTGGGAATTAAATATATTAATCAATATGATTCTTAAGAAAATATTTATTCATCAATGTGTGTCACCTAGATTTTAACCTGTTATATTTATTTAATATAAATTTCTATTAATGATATTGTTCATTTATTATTGATAACAAATCAATATCAAAATAAATAATAACTAACGTGCACCTCATATTGAAAATATTATTGATCAAATATATAGAGATTAATAATTTCACATGATTTATATTCTATCTGTTTATCATAAAACGAGGTTAATGCAAGAGGATATAAAGAATATTTCATTCTATATAGGTTATGGACACTATTAATGAATATTGACTTTAGTGATTACATTGAGATTATTCTTGTTGTAAATAAAGAAAATATTCTTAAAAATTAAAATAGAAATATAGTAGAGGAATATAACATGAGGATTGTACTAAATACAATATAGAAGGAGAAGATATAATTAATGGTCTAATTGTATAAAATGTTTCTACAAAAAGATTCATTTTAGCGGTCATATAATATCATTTTTTGTTATATTTTTGGGTTTATCAATGAATGATGATATTAAACATTGGACTAGAAAAAACACTATGAATAGGATCCATACTTTTCTTGGCTTCTATAAACATTACTGAATCTGTATATAAATTATATCATGACTATCTAATCATTTCAATATTTCATCTCTGAAGGGATCTTAATTCAATTGTCTTAATTAATGTGGTGAAAACATTAGGATCTAAGGATAATGTTAGTAATTTCCCAAATGAAAACATTATCCTACTATAGAGGTAGGTTTTTAATATATAATGATTCTTAGAATATGGGATCGGGGTGAATTTTCAGGTTTAATTATATTTTTATATCTTCTTCCACATGAAAAATATTTAATCATTAGTAATATTATATAACATGTGATTTGGAAATAGGTACACCAATTATTGAATTACATATATAAAGGCATTATATTTATATGGATAGTTGTGTTATATACAAATATCAGAAAAATATAATTTATATAATCACTAAAAAATATCTAAATATGAACCTAAAAATATGATTTGAGTTAATTAATGATACTCACTACTCAAAACATTACCACACTATAGAACTAATCAAGGTCACATACAAATTGTTTTTAAAGGATCGTTCAATATCATCTATGATAAGGATTATAAAATATCCAATATTTTTTAATTTTAAATAAATTGATATGGAAATACTGATGAAATGAGAGAAATAATATATTTCTCAAATGATTGCCTTACCAAATATTAATTTAAAGATTAATGAGGCACAAATGGAATATGCCGAACTACTGATGAAATTCAAAATTTCAATTTTTTCAAAAAATATTATAATGAAATGATAATGTTAAATAAATATTTATGTTTTTTATCTATACCAAATTTGAAGAATGAGTTGTTATATGAGGCTCGTAATTCATCATTTTCTATTCATCATAGATGATAAAATATGTATACAAATTGGAAATAGTGTTTTTAGTGGAATAATATGATGAGATAAAATTATATGTTTGTATATTGAGGAATCATACGTTAAAAATTATTGGATCCTAGAAAGTTTCCTTTGGAGATATTGTCACTATTAATCATACATGAATATTAATGGGAAAACTATACCATGGATTTTTTTTAGATACCCCAAAAATAAAAGTGACATAAATATTCTTGGTTTGAAGTTGACCACATTACAAATTCATTATACTTTATATCTATGAGAGAATATTTCTACCACGATTATATTTAAAGAATATTCTTTAGGGACGTCACTTACATTCTATGAATAACACATACTATTTTATATAATTATGATTCATGGATTTTCATGATGTTATATTAATGAATTTTGTATGATTTGGATATAAATTTGAGTTTGTGTATGAAGTATCATCACTAATAATATTGCATTCTTTTTAGAACAATTCAAAATATATATGATATTTTTATATATTTTTATGTGGATTCCAAATGTAGCAGGATCAACACCATCATTTAGTGTAGTCTTCTAAAAATATAATTCACTCTATCTTTTACAAAAATCCTTATAAATTAGACTATGAAACGAACTGTATAATTACAAAATGATGTAATGGTGTCATTGAAAGAATGTTACGATGACCTTTAATAGTAGTTTAAATAGTAAAGAAAGATAGAACTATTCAGCAACACATCAATGCATCTGAAGTTCAATAAAAAATTTATGTTTATAACCATTAGTGTGATCTTGAGATTGGTGTTAGTAAAAAGATGTTTCATTGAATATATCCCAAGAATTTGTTTATAATACATAGATTGAATAGAAATATGTGACATATGTAAATTGGCCACTTTATGATTTTTGATCAAGTAGGGGCAGTATCATAACACTTTAACCTTCCACCTAACCACTATAAAGTTCATGATGTGATCTTGTATCTCTCTTATGTAAGTAAATTTATCATCCATCACACATAATAAACAATAATTTCATTCTAATAGATAATGTTTAGATTTATGAATAACTACAAGTAGAAATATTATACTATATAGATAATGTGATAAAAAATAAGACTACCCACCTTCATAATGTTCTCTAGATAAATCAAAGCTTTGAATAATATACATTGGATGTCCCGGTTGTATAAAATAGAGACAAAATAAATGTGTAATATTGAGTAATAAATTTTGTGGAAAAATTTATCTTATGTTATTAGAATACAAAACATTGATATTTAGAGATATATTTATTTGAATATAAATGTAAATTAGTTGATTGATTGGGATACAAAAAACCCCAAGCCAAAATGAAAAATAATATTTTATACTGTTACAATGAAATAATTAAATTATATGGTATGAATAATAATAAATAAATTTTGAAAAATATATGGACCATCTACTATAATGTAAATTCATTGGTTTTCAATTAATAAGAAACAAAAATGAAAATCATTTGACAATATAAGATAATTTCTTTTTGGAAAACTGTTTTTATTCATGAATTTTTTTTATCTTAATAAATTAATGGAATCATAAGAATTGATTTATTTTATTGAAATTAATATACTAAATATTCAATATAATATAATTCTTTTATTATAATTTTTTTCTAGGCATTTGATTGGAATACATATATTTATATGCATAAAAATTATTTTTATAAAAAGGGGGTTTTTATATTTTTCGATCTAATTGTAAGATGATCAGATTAAACCTAGAGAAATTTTTTTCCAAATAAATGGATTATTTACTTAGAATCAGAGTGTAAAATTTTTTTAGTAGACCAATTTTATTTTCATAACATTATTAATAGAAACCATCCACAAATTTAACAAATTTGTGAAGGGTAAATTAGGTTATCCATGGACAAAAATATATTTAAAGCTCCATTTTTCTTATCAATTCTCATTTGGTTAATATAATTAAATATATATCACATAACACTACAACGTTATCTATTTATGGGATAATTTCCCTTGAAGATGACATATGTCAAATTTTATGTAATGAAAAATACGAAATGTCACTCACTGACTTCTAAATGTATTTTATTTTCTCACATAAGAAAAAAGGATATATTTTTATCCACATCTATGTTTATTTCTAGAATAGGGAGATTATTTCCATATATTTAATTAATTTACAATTTTTTTATTTATATAATTTCCCTGAATGATTACACAATACAAGATAAATTATTATTAAATAAATAGAAAAATTAAATTCTTATTATTAAAAATTCTAAATGTAATGTAATTGAATTTGGTTATAGTGTTAAAATTTTAATAAATGAATATAATATATTTTTTTCATAAATTATTATACTACTAATACATCCCAGTCCTAGTGTCATTAATTTCAAAATAAATGGACATTTTAAAAAATCAACCCATTGTTTTTAATGAATTTTAATATTGTAAATGATTTATAATTTAAGAAAAACATATATTTATCCAAGTGACATTTAAATTTTTTTGAATTTCAATTATGGTCCATTTTTTATACACATTATATTTATGGTAACATATTTCACCCATTCAGAGTAAAATAGTATTTACAGTAGCTATGGTTAAAAACATTAAATAAAGAATTAAATAATAATATTAGGTTTAATAGGCCACTGAAACCCTTTCAAATTTCTTATGTTGATCATATTTAGACTTTATCAATTTTAATTTCAATTCCGAGCTATAAGGAATAATTTTTCGAGACACTGAATATTTATATTTTATTATTTTAATAAATTAGATGTATGTTTTTGTCTCTCCTATTAAAGGAAACCATTGATTATAATTTTTTACACAACATTTCTACTTCTAGATCAAAAAACCTTACTACAACAATTTATGAACTTCCTTTATTATCATCCTTTGGATACATTAAGGGATACTTAATGGAGTTATTTAATGAAAATTTATGGTCATAAACGATAATTTTATTTTTTATTTTTTTTAACGTCATCTATATCTCAGGTAGTTATCTTAAAATAACGACAATACTATCATTAATATATCAATAAAATTTATTAATTACAAATGACCAGTATCAACTATAATTCCAAGGGAAAGTGATTGTAATTCTCTTTTATATATACACATTATCATATCGATATTGGGAAACAATTTAATTTTGATCACAATATTTTATGTATTGTAATTATCAATGGTTTAACATTTATTTATTATACTTATTTCACAATTATTTTTTAGGATAATTTCAAATCTACCATATTATCTTCCAATCTGTTGGAAAATAATAACATTGATTATGTGCTCTTATGGACTACCACCCCCACGAAGTGTTGTAAATCATTTAAAAATTACACTTTACATGGATATTAATATTGGTGTATTTGATGAATATATATATATAACAAAAATTATATAATAATGATTATGTAAATTTGAATAATTTTTTATTGTTATTTCTTTACATTCTATGAAATGATAAAATAATGTTATTATATACGTATGGCCTAATCTATCTATAAATGGTGAACCTCAATTTTCAATATATAATTTTATGGATGAATATATATAAATATAGTATATATATATTTTATATATGATTATAATATATGCGTATTGTGGATAAATATATTCAAAATAAATATATATTTATTATACAATATTTTAATAAACATATAAAGGATGAATAACCCAAGGTAAGGGATTAATGATACAATCTATTTGTTTATCATGATTAATTATGATTATGTTTTATATAATTAATTATTATGATCTAAAACTCATGAAAATTCATGATCTTTTTCTCTATGATTCGTTTTTTAAAATATTTTTTCCTATAATTTTCCTAATATTAGGTAAATAATACGATTATAGAACAATTATATAGAAAACAGAAATAATTTTACTCTTTGTTATATGTCATATCAATATTTTATAAAAAGGGTTTGACAAATGTTAATAATATTAATAAATGGTTTTTTAAAATAATCATTACCAAAAATTTAATTATGTCAAAATTAATTAACATTAGACATATTTTTGTTTTAGAAACTAGTTAGTTTTGACAAGTTTACAACACATTTAAATGAGTTATCTCTTTTAACATATACACCGTGAACATGATTTTACATTTTCAGGACAACTCAATTATTAGAATGTTTTTAAATTTTTCTAGGGTTTTTTAATGAATGTGTTTTGTTAATATTTTATTGAATTATATATTTTAGATAAAAAATTTAAAAGGGAACATGTTATTTTACTAAGGAGAAATTTGAGGTGATTTTTTAATGAAATATTTAATTTATTATTACCTCATTGATATTACATATTATTTACATGGGGTTTTATCTTAGTATACAATGCATATTATATTTCTATATGGTTTATAATTATAATGATCATATTTTTTTAAACTCATTATTTTACAATGTGTTATTATATGATTAATTGATGAAATGGTAATGAAAAAAATATCATTTCCAGTTTTAATTATATGATTATATATTTGTTAAATTTTTTCATTTATCATATGTATAATATGATGAGGTAGTGATGTTTAGTAGAATTACAACAGTATTTTGACTTCGATCATGCCGATATTCCCTATAATGGAAATGAATTTTCTGATTCCTTGAGTGGGGGGAAACATATACATGTTGTTGAGTAGGATGGTATCAAGATGAATCTTATTCCATGGTTCTTTGTGATTCACTATGTGGTTTAGAATAGTCATAGGATTAAATTTATAACTTCTTTATACGTTACCTCTACCGTTTTTGATAGATTCTTGATGAGGAAGCTATTAGATTATTGGGTCCTTCCCCCACATGAGTGTGTCGACGTTGTTGAACCACTTTTTCATTAAAGTGTATGTGAGGATGATATTATGCATTTACATAGTCATTTATAAGATTTGTATTTCATGTGAGTGGAGAAGATGCATGACTTTTGGGCTTCATTTTTTGTAGGGTATCTTAGTGCCGTCAAGATGTATTAGGATTTACATTTCCAACACTATTAATATAGGTTATGAAAGGGATTTGGAAGGTTTTTTCTTGATATGTTCAACTTATCAGTAGATGATGGATGAACTCTATGGACCATCTATACATTTATTGAAACTACCCATTCCTGAGTGGAAATGGGATAACACTGAAATGGACTTCATGGTTGGTATATTGATGTCACCATGATGCAATGATGTTTGATGTGTGTTTTTTGGATAGTCTCACAAGGATTATCGTATCATTACTATCAAGGATACATTTTTATATGATAATATTACGTGTTTTTGTATCTGTGAGATAGTATGAATTCATTGGTTGTACTATATACTGTTTAATATTGTGATTAAATAATTTATAAGAAATTTATAGCAGTAGTTATAGAGGGAATTGGTACATAGTTCTTATGATCACAAAATTCCCCCATCAGAATGATGTCCTATCAGAGAACACATTACATGTGGTAGAGGGTATGTTGTAAGCATGCATCTGAGATTTTGGGGTCTCATTAGAGATGCACATAACTCTTCTTGAATACACCCACAACAACAGATTTCATGATACTATATAGATGGTTCCTTTTGAGGATTTATATGTAATTCCCTTATTATCACCCCTGTATTGATTAGAGGTGAGAGAGTTAGCTATTCATAGACCTCATGTAATAAATGAGGCTACATATCAGGGTCAACTTATTACGAAATAGATGGATACTGCTGAGTCATAATTGATATATTATATCGTTTATCGCATATTACCTATAGCCTTATATGTTCGGGGTCATGTTTTTTATGCGTCCCACTGAAGCTAGAAAAAACATGGATCATGAGA
This sequence comes from Viscum album, assembly GCA_963277665.1. Classification (NCBI taxonomy): domain Eukaryota; kingdom Viridiplantae; phylum Streptophyta; class Magnoliopsida; order Santalales; family Viscaceae; genus Viscum; species Viscum album. The sequence goes on along the minus strand of OY728120.1, from coordinate 1,025,790,318 downwards.
TAAGATAAAACATCACTAAGATATTTCATGTTTTTTGATATTCTAGAGAGATTCAGGCTAGTATCCTACTTTTTGTAGCAGCCTCCGAGGTACCAAGACCAGTAGGACGACTTTCATGTCTCTCAACTACGTCATTAACATTCATAAGCATTCCATACTATTCTACTGAATGATATTTACTGACATGTATATGCATAATTCTAGGATAATCTTATACATATTTTGGATCATATAATTAAAGTAATCTAAGGCCAATTAGTTCCACAATTATAGGTGTGATACTAGCCTCACCATGTATTGGATGAGACATTGGATTAGAAGGCCAAAGTATGAAAAACAATGGCGGATTATTTCATCGAATGTGCTTTACAACACTTATAAGTAGAATAAATGGACATATTTATTTATGGGTGGTGTTTTTAGTATCCCAAAACATTATTTATTTATTGAATCCATTAATTTCATTATTTTTTCATACAAAAGATCAAATATGGAATAATGTGAATGTCTATTGACTTCATGGAGCCATCCTAGGTTCTATTTTCTTATTCATAGCACATAATCTAACTATTGATGATAGAAATAATTTCCACACAGTTCGTAGAAACAGTGTGAGGTAGGGCACATGCTTAATACAAACAATGAAAGGCGAAACAGTGGGATGGAGTAGCCTGCATGATTTGACAATCCATACCGATGGCAGTACACATCCTTGTGGAACCCTATATAGTATTTGACACTTGTATGAGACACAATATTCACTTGGTTAGTCATACCATACATGAAATACATGTGGGGTGACCTTCATTATAGTAGTGGTTATAAAGACCCAGAAATTTCAAGGAAATTTTTTTCTCAAATTCTTTGGGATTTTATGAGTCTGTGACTTATGACAACGCCTGATTTCGAGGAACGGTGTGCCTGAAATCAATTTCCGAAGTTTTTTTCGGGTACGTTCAGTAAACGTACGTTCGGGTTTTTCTATCTTTTGAACTGGTATTCAGAACTGAAATCTGAGGGCACCGATGAACTCACAGTGCATGTATTCACTTATGGGGTCCTTTACCGAAGTTGTGTTTTTATTCGGGTTTGATGTTATATTTTAGAGTTTAATCTTTAATTAAATAAAAATTGTGTTGAACAAAATTTTATTTTGAGATTGGTTATATCCTAAAAGGGGGAGGTTGTTGGTTGGGCCCACACCCACAAAACCTCCCATGAGAGGATATTTGTGAGGTGGGGCCCACACAAACCCACAACCTTACAACTCCCTTAAACCACCATTTACCCCCCATCCATAACTACTTGACACCCCCTCTCATTTATTAAGGATGAACCTCTCCACCTCTCACCTATTGAAGTTGCAAACCCATTTAATTAATAGCCATATTAATTAAGTGACACCACTCTTTTGAATTGGTTTTGATTTTCATGTTAATACTTTAAAAAAATAGAGGAGGCTATTATAATATTTGGGTTGGAAAATATTTTGTGGGGAGAGCCTTTGGAGATGTGGAGAGTTTCATCGTTCATCAATGAAGTACAACACCCTCTTCGATGATGAACGCCAATTCCTCAATGTATGGTTCTCCAACGACGGTCCTTCCAAGATCTTCGACGATGAACAATCCATCAATGGAGATCAGATTCTGATGAGGCTATGACGCTCATGCTCAGATATGAAATGTGCGGCTGACATAATGATAGGTGTTAAATCCATCCTCTCTTTGCGAAACCTTCTCATCCAGGCTGGCTAGTCCTCACCCTTCCAGGCTGACCCAGGGTGGGTTGGGCCGGGTCGGACCAGGCCCATACCCTCCATTTTTCAGACCATTTCATTTAAACGTCCATAACATGAGCTACATACCTCCAATTGACACACATTCAACTACACAAGATTCCTGGGATCGATATGGTCTTTTTGATATATTACACTCAAGGTTTCGGAATTGTTTGAGTATAGCCGGGTTGGTTGGAACCCGAAACCAACCGGGCCCACGGAGAGGAAATGCTTATAACATAAGGACCAGACATCCGATTGATGTGTCCTAAACTATGTTGGATTCCCAATGAAGAGAAGTTTCTTTTGGAATACTCCACATGACGTTAGAACGCAGTTGGAGTATGGTCGGGTTGGTTTTAGCTTAAAAACCAACCGGACCCCTCGAACGGAAAAGCCAATAACTCTCAGACCAGACGTCTGTTTGATGATCCGTCAATGGCGTTGGAAATATCTTTGAGAAAAGATTCCATTGAGTATACCCCATGGGAGTTCGGGGTGTAGTTGAGATATGGTTGGGTTGTTTCGAACATGAAACCTACCATTCCCTCGGGATAAAAAGGCTAATAACTCATAGATCAGGTGTTTGATTGACGATCCTTCTACTGCATTGATACCCCCTGATGAGGAGGTCCTTTGAGATACTTCAACTTGAGATTACGTGACACTTGAAAGTATCGACTTGTAGCTCATCGAGAGGATCATCCTGGAGATGAGTGTACGGAGTACGGAGACCTTGTAGCTGGCTGAGACCTGATGACTACTTGTCTAATTTGATTCAGAGTGACTTGAATAGCCTAGTGGGGAAGACTACTGTGTTGGGGTAGAAGACCCATGGCGGAGGAGCGCTACTATGTTGGGGCGGCAAACCCACGGTACCCTATAGAAGGAGTACCTTTGTAGGCTATGAGGGGGTGCAGTTAGTTGTAGAGACAGACCCATGGCAGGGAATCACTATTGTGTTGGGGTGACAGACCTGCGGTACTCGATAGAGGAAGAGTATCTCAGTAGTCTAAGGATAGTTAGTAGCACCTAAGAGTCATGACATGACTATTATGATCGACAGATAAGGATTTCTCCAGCAGTCGTACGTTCGGCATCGTGAATGAAAATCATGGTTTGAGCTGAGTTAATGACATTTGTGTTTTCCTCATGATTGAGATGTGTTACATCATAACGTAGGTATATGTATGGGTATATACTTAAGTATAGTTTATATTTTGAGATCTTTCATAGTAGTTTATCCTTGTTGTATTTTATGAGACCTTGTGGGTATCAGTGTTCCTTCTGAGTATCGTTATACTCACCCCTTCATGGGCTATGCCCGCACCTCATTGTGTTGGATGCAGACGATGAATAGTGCTAAATAAGGCAGAGTGTACGAGGACTGGACGGTACCCGGAGGTGTGCACTCAGCGGGACAACACACGGAGCATACTGATAGATGCGGAGTGTTGTGGAGAACATCTGTACCTACCCTTCAGGTAGGAACCCAGAGGACGATTTAGGAGATGCTTCCATCTTCCAAATGCTTCTCTTTTCAGTAGTACTTTCTTTTAGTTGTAGCTGTACCTTTCTTTTGGGCATGTATTTATGGCCCCTTTGTACATTCAAGACACTTTTTATAATGATTTTTATATGGTTTTTTCTTCTACTTCTTCACTATTTTTGTGTGTGTTTAAATTTTATATGGTCAATGCCTTTCTAGTTCTAGGGAAATACGCCTTTAGTGCTAGTCACCAACCCCTGGCATATGGAAGAAAGGATTGCGGTAGTAATGATATGGGCCCCGGGGGACGTGTCGTGACTAATTGGTATCAAAGAAGTCAGTTCTACAACAGAACATCAGTCTCTGATCACTCTTTATGTGAAGCAATAGTGTTAAGAGTACCGAGTGTGTTTTTTATTTTAGGGAGTTATGTGTTGGTGTGGCGACAGACGTATCAATACACCCAGAACCAAACATCTGATTTCTGACTCAGTTCACGAAAACAAAGATTTCGTGTGTTTTTTTAAAAGTCTTCATTATGTATGCTCGACTAGGTCAGCTCACAATGTTTGAATAGTTTGATAATGTCGCATCGGATCTGGATGCCTCCATGCAGATAGTCAGTTGGAGGTCTGAGAGAGTACCCTATGATGACTCATCGAGCGATGAGGCTCCAGTGCATGTCCCTCTTACTATGATGGCACATTCGGGTGATATACCCGCAGAACCACCACTCGTAGGGCAGCAGATGCGACTAGCTATTCTAGCGGATGGTGCACGCTGACAGAGCACACTGCACGATTTCCAACAGTAGAGACCACTGAGGTTAAGAGGCGAGAAAGATTCCTAGGCAGCAGTGGACTGGATGGAGGCAATTGCTAGAGTTCTACACCTATTATAGACACTAGTGGAGTATATGGTGATCTTATCAGTAGGTGTTTCCTAGTGAGTGACCATGAGGTTGGTCTACATAGTGATGAAGCTTCGGTACGTGGACCGATGCCTAAGATAGTACATTCTAGTAGTGTGCTCACTATATCACTGCCTTTTGGTCAGCCGTTTCAACCAGTGGTACTAGTAGATGACACATGTACACTTAGTGAATTACACGTGAATCATCATCAGATACCCCTCATGTTGCGAGGCGATCCCGACTCACAGTCGGCTGAGGACTGGCTCGATGAGGTGGCTGAGAGTTTTTAGAGCTTATACAGCTTCGGCAGGACGACATGTCAGTAGCTGAGTATTCATCGGGGCGTACCGATCATTCCTGGTACATAGTGACTACGATTCGATCAGTGATCATAGCTTGGACCTCAGATCTATGTTTTCTTAAAGGACATTTTAGGCTACACTTTTCGTCTACGAATTTCTACTTATTCAAGGGTTCTATATAGAACCTTTGTTGTTGAATGTTCTTTGGCTAAGTGGATACATCCACTGAATGTTAGAAGTGGGAAAATAGTAAAGTTGCTGCAGTCTTAGAGACTTGGTCATGTAAGATTTTTCGGGAAGAGGATGTGACAGGGACAGATGAATCTGGAGAACAGTAGACGTGGAAGTAGAGCCAGGAGAGCTGCATGTGCTGGTGTACATATCGACATGTTACAACCACTAGCCTCTGTAGTACCCTCCATGCCCAGGGAGCTAGAAGGAAGGGAATGATATTAGCTGCATGCGGTAAAGGTGTGCGACCGAAATGCTCTAGGGATGTTCCGAGGTACGGTCTGTGTCTACTACTAGCTGCCATATCAACAGACATTAATACGAATCATTCCTTCCTTCCACGAATCTTTTCCTAGACCTAGAGTTTTTGTTTAAGATTTTGAATTGACCCTTGCTTCTTGAGATAGATTTTGGAGAAGACTCAATAATCACACATACGCAGATGGTGTGATCTGACCCTTGAGGTGAGAGTTTCGGTTGGAACCTCTTGGTGGCAGCGTCGAGGCCTTGCGACATTAGTTTGGGTATGGACTGGGCAACCACTGTTCATACACAGATTGACTGTATTAGGCAAAAAGGTAGTGGTTTATCTACAAAATTTGGATGGGGGTTTTCCTTGGTCGGCGAAAAGGGAAACCTAGGCAGTACAGGAAAAACACATGCTTAGTAGGGTACAACCGATCACTCTTGAATCGGCTAGCCTTACCTTCATGGCAGCAAGATTTTTGAGTATTATGTTCCTCCAGGACACTGACTTTGATATAGTCTATACTACTGGTAAGGGGAACATTGTTGTGGATACGCTCAGTAGGAGTACTGGTATTTAGCTTCTAGGAGAGGCGATAGAGAATCAGGCCATGTTGCTAATATCCTTTTTAAATTGGGATAGTGCAACCTATATACAATGACTCCTCCACATCATCAGCTGAGTAAGAAAGGAGGCTTACCCCCAGGCCTTTCCACACCAGTTGCATCGGGTGGATGACGTCATCCATGTATCTGAGTTGAGGAGATACACGCATGACCGTTTCCACATCATCGACCATGGGGATTTGGACATCGATGGCAGGGATACATTCATGGAGGTTTCCATGGAGATTGAGAATCGATAATTTTGGGTCCTACGTGGACAGTCGATTCCCCTTGTGCGCATTCACTGGCAGCACGAGAACCTCCAAGAGAGAACATGGGAGCAGGATGCTCAGATGCATGCTCAGTAACTCCTCTTTTGATTCCCTAGTGTGTGTTGTAGCTTTACGGGGATGTAAAGACATGAGGTGGGAGTAATGTAAAAACCCGTAAATTTCAAACAATTTTTTTTCATAAATTATTCTGATTTTACAAGTCTGTGGATTCTGACCGCACCTGATTCCGAGGCCCGATGTTCCAGGAATAAATTTATGATGTTTTTTTTGGGTACGTTTAGTAAATGTATGTTCGGGTGTTTCTAACTTTTTAACTGGTATTAAAAATTGAAATCTGAGGGCACCGATGAACTCACATCGCCAGTATTCGCTTAAGGGGACCATTACCGTCATTGCGTTTTATGCGAGTTTGAAGTTAAATTTTGGAGTTTAATCTTAAAGTAAATAAAAATTGTGTTTTACACAATTTTAGTTTGAGATTGGTTACAACCTACCAGGTGGAGGTTATTGGTGGTCCACACAACCACATAACCTCCCATGAGAGGATATTTGTGAGGTGTGGCCCACACGAACCCCCAACATTGCAACTCCCTTAAACCCCCATTTAACCCCCCCCCCCCACCCTCCATAACTACTTGACACCACCTCCAATTTATTAAGGAGGAACCTCTCCACCTCCCACCTATTGAAGTTTCCATCTCATTTAATTAATAGCCAGATTAATTAACTGGCACCAATCTTTTGAATTGGTTTTGATTTTCTTGTCAATACTTTAAAAAAAATGGAGGAGGATATTATAATATATGGGATGGTAAATATTTGGTGGGGAGAGAAATTAGAGATTTATAGGAGAGTTTCATCATTCATCGACGAAGAACGACGCCCTCTGCGATGAACAATGTCGATTCCTCGAAGTACGGTTCTCCAATGATGGGCCTTCCAAGATCTTAGACAAAGAACAATCCATCAATGGATATCGAATTCCGAAGAGTCTCTAACACTCATGCTTTGATATCAAATGTGAGGTGGATGAAATGATTGACATCAACACCTTCTTCTTTCTGTGATGTCGTCAATAAACAACGAATTGAGGTAGGGGTTGTTTTGTATATTTTCGTATGTGTGACTTCTACCCTCATGAATGTTCATTCCTTTATGATGAATTATGATTTGAGCCTTTAACGTGGAGGGCACAGGCTAACGAACAATCCAGGAACCTCTGTTGGGTGTTCATTTGTGCACGTGATGATGGGAGATGATGAAACGGGGCCGAAATGGCAATTTGGAGCCTTCGTAGTAATGCTCGGGATCCGAGAGAGCCGTAGGAACAGACCGAAGCTAAAAAGGAGCACTGAAATGACTCCAGTGGCCCACAGAAGATTCTAGTGGTGCGGGTCACCGGCGTAGCAGTTCCGGAAACCAGAGGCGGCGACAGCGACCGAGCGCACTTCCAGAGGAAGTCCACCGCTGCAACATCAGCTACGGTGGTGCGGCGGATCATGCGGTCGCGCGAGACCTGGGACGGTGGGGCGACGCCTGCTAGTGCTGCCAGTTTCAATAAACGGGGGCTTGCCTCCCCCCTGGCTCGGCGCAACCTGTTCAGCCATGCTAGCTGAGCCACGACCGGGCCATGCCCTACCGGGGCTGACCCGGACCCGGACCCGGGTCAGGTCAAACCAATTCGGGTAGGGTCAGACCGGACTCATACCCCCCTTTTTATACTGTTTCTATTAAACGACCATAACATGAGCTACGGAACTTCGAGGTCTGAATATAAAATTTACCAATTGATATTTCGACTCATTATGGATAACAAAGAAAGGCATAGACTGATGTTTATTATATATGTGATTAGTGACACTTAGGGCCCCTTATTGGACTTCTAAGGATTGATTGAGAAAGTGATGATGCAATACCACACCAATGGTGACACATGGAATCTTATGAGGATCATCGTAGGCAGTCTTATATGTGTTTCATGTTATTACACCTAGAGTGATACCTGGATTCCCAAGAGGAAATGCCAATGATGGTCTTGGGTTCATAATTTTATAATTAATGAAATGATTCATATGATTATTCATCAAAGATAAAGAAAATGAATTTATTCATTCTTGTGTTATACAATATATATAGCCATTAGAGGTGTCTCTTGATCACATCATTACGAGGGATAATTAGTTATGTGCTATGTATAGTTAATTTTTTGTGATAATAGACTTACTAATTAAATGAATTAGTTAATAATGTAATACACGGTTGAATTTTTATTTGTAGACATTCATTATAAGGCCTAATAATTTGGAAACGTATGTGCGTCCATGGGAATATGGACCTTCACGGGTGGTTTATAAACATTACATGATTAAATACTTTATTACTTCATGCACATAATTATTATTATTATTATTATATATTCAGTAATTGGGATGAATTGGAACATGTGGTGATAGCCTACAAGGATTATATCTCACACCCTCTTCAGGATGCTATTGGGATCCCAGATTGACTATATTGATGCTGGTATGGGAAAATGAAATTTCCAATGGTTCGATGAATGACTTTTTTCTATCTTTAAGATAAGGGGACCATAGGATCGAGCTAATCCCTGTGATTCTAGCTTGATATTTTTTGGGATTTTTTTATTTTTAAACATTTATATTACACATTCCATGTATAACAATATTTTAAATTTTTAAGAGACTTGATATTAATCATGATTATTTTTATATGATATTACATCAATAAATATTTTTATTTTCATGTCTTACTAATTTATCATCACTTTAATTGATTTAATTATTTTAATACATATATATTATTTTATGTCTTCTATTATACACTCTTGTGATGATGGTATGATTACCCCACTAACACACCATATGCTCTTACTACTCATCATCATCCTCTGGCATTTGGGGAGATACACTTGAGGTTGTCAGTCCAACCGGGCTTGGGGAACCATTCAATGGCGTCAAGGTATGGAACGTTACATATCATGAACACTTAAAATAAAAAACATAATATATTAATGATAATAATGTTATTTAATAATAATTTTATGAGAATAATTGAAGGGATGGAGAAATAATTAAAATAATATTGTTTATTGAAGGATGTTCCTCTTATTTAGTTAATTTTATTTGGGATTCCCTAAATTAATAACATAGTTTTATCCATTCCCAATGTTAGTATTATATAATAAATGAATTTAATTTTTGAGATAATTTTGGTTAGGGTTGGATTAGCTAAATTTCTAGAGAGTTGTGATGAAGTAATTGTGTTGAGCCCCTATTTATAGTGGTAGAGGAGTGGTATTCTTGTAAGTAAAATAGGTAAACACAATTGAAAGGTCTACCTTACAACATGTTACTCCAATAATGGTAAATTATAATTAAAATGGAGTATATGGTCAAAATATGTCAATAAAATGTATTTTAGACTTGTTTCTAGGTTATTTTTCCTCTTCTTATCATTGAACCACTAAGTAAACTAATTTTTAAATTATTTTTTATAATTAATTTCAATTAAATTATATCATATTTTTCGTAACATAAAACGTTGACCATAATATAAATTATAAATTATTATAATTCTATATATGGAAAAACTTTTCCCAAATTAAAATCAAATAAGTGGAAGATATTTTTTAAAAAGTAATCCCACATATGAGACAAGAGAATAATTTTTTAATGTGAAAATGTTAAGAAGTATGGAATTTTTTTATATCAAATTTCAATGATAAAGTCATTCCAATGAACTAAAATAATTTAAAATATTTATATATCTCATAATATAATTTAAAACCATCAAAATATTTAATTTTCTATATTTAGTAATTAAAATAAAATATTTTTTAGGGAAAATATAGACTTTTTCAATATTTGGGAAAAATAAATATAGTCAAAAAAATACCAAAATTTTTACCTAATTAAACCATTATATTCACATGTAAAAAAATATGTTAATTTTAAATACTATTATTTTAAAAAAAATTAAAAAATTGTTCTAAAACTAGTATGTCGTTCAAATGTGGAGAAACTTCATTTTAGAAAAAAAAATTCATTTTTTCCGTAAAATTGGATTTGTTTAAATTTTATTCAAATTAAACATGTTGAAATAATTTAATTTTATTTAATTTATAGAACATAAATTTAATTAATAACTCTCACTAATAGTTAATAATTTAATTTAGTCAGATAAAATTATTTTGGGAACATAAAAATAGTTTTTTTTCCTAAAATCACAACCTGTATATCCAGATATTTCTTAATTTCTTTTCTAATTAATTGATAAAAAAATTATTAATTTCATAAAAAAAATTCAACTATAGTTCCATAATTTAGTTATTATTATTTATATATTAAATTATAATGGCTAGGTAATAAATAATAAATTATTTCAATAATAATATTAGCTATATATATTAATCCTGTAAAACATGGTGTTTCTGTGTAATGCAATGAATCGAAGGAACATGAAATTGTGTGTAAAATAGGACAAACATACTATTTAATTAATAAAAATAAAATAAAATCATTCATTATTTTCAATAATAACTTTTTGTTTTATTTAAATAAAGCAGAAATTTTTTAGCAGGCCATCTAAGCCATCATTGAAATTTTATTTTTTTTAAAAAAATTTAATTCATTAAAAATCGAGGTGTTACGTTATTCCACCCTTAAGATGAATTTTCCCACATAATTTGTTCTGGGTTATCAATTGTTCAATAGTTGAATTTTTATTTCATAGAAATCCACATCAAAAAATTAATATTAAAACTTCCTTTGGATTGGGAAGTTAAGAAACATAAAAGTTACATAATATAACTCAAGAATTATTTTCTATTTGAGAGAACATAATATGAAAATGAGAAGTAAGGAATGGACTTGAAATATAACTATCATGTTATGATGTATATTAATAGAGAACATTTTCCTTTTGATTTTAATGGTCACAAATCCATGAACCAAAGAGACATGAAAAATGTCATTTATATCAAAAAATTGATGATAACCATCATAAAATATTTCAATACCCTTTTCTTATTGATTAATAATTTTCTATAGAATATATACTCAATTTATTTTATCACAATCTTTCCATTATTTATGCATTAAAAAATTTCTATATAATCTCTTATTCAATGAAATGAATGTAACATTTTCATTCCTAATGCATTAAGAGTTCATGAGATATACAAATAGAATGATTTTTTTCCATTTATATGTATTCCAAAAAAATTGTTTTCATATGTTATCCAATGTGCATAAATCATAATATATAGTGATAATACATTAATAAATAAATAATATTCTAAAATTTATCATAAATCATTCCAGAAATGGTTAACCTTATATCCCATCAGGAAGGTTAATGTCCAAAATATTATAAATAGTGTCCCAAAATTTTATCAAAATAACTTAGTATTTATCAATAGTAGAAAATAATGAAACTCTTCTTTTTCAAAATTCAAATCATGTAAATAATTTAATCATGAATTCTATTGTAATAATTTAATAACATGTATTATCATAAATTCTTACGGAAAACATGAAGGCTCTCTTATTACTATGTTTATTGGATATAATCCTTAAATCGAAAAAGTGTTGCAAACATCATGCACTATTAAATAGAACACCCTATCAACAAATAAATAGTCATTTCATTTATAATCAATACTATATGAATTAATTTATCTATAACTATATATTTATCCAAGATAAAAACTATTTTCGCAAAATCTGATGAACATTATGTGTTAAATTCCCTTAATTAAAATATCACCCTTCTATTAAATCATAACTATATGTCATATATATCATTCAAAATATTTTTAAATACTTAGAGGAAAACATATATATCATGATTAATATAACATAATTCATTAATTCCAACACATATAGTATTTAATCATCTAGTATTATTCTAAAACCATTACATAGGATTTATCATCTTATTTCTTAATAATCATTTTCATGAATATGATATATAAACCTCAGGTTATAGTTCTTCAACATGAATTTAATCATTAATCATAAATTAAATATAGACAATTACACTAGAACATCGCAACCTTTCAGATGGATATAGAGGTATCTTTATCTTCACTTGTTCAATGAATACTTCTTTCATCTTCTAAATTACCTCTGTGAGATTTACACTATAGAAAATGATTTTCATAACTCCAATACATTTCACATTTAAGAAATTAAATTTTAACATAGTTCTTCGTAGTCACCACTATTGAAAAAAAAACTAGAATGAATAGAGTGAGAAGAACTTATCATAATATAAAACCAATTAATAAAAAAAATTAATTATAGTATGTCTAAATCATGAAACATTATTTTGAATTATTTTAACATTTGAATTTTTTTATGGAAATTCCATGAAATATCCATAGAAATGTAAATATGGATATCAATAATTTTTCATCATCCTAGTTTTTATTAGATGAATAAATAATTCCATTGATTCCAAATACATAATAATAAATACTTATTATGCCTGGATATTGCATAATTTTCAAGGAATATTAGTCACATTTCAAAATTAAATTTCCAAGGACCATAATAGTTTGGATTATTTGGAGACAAGGAATAAAAAAATTATTTCATGGTGACATATTTTCTGTGTTTTCTTAAAATATCTTCCCATTTAGTAATCCATCATAAAATTATTCTTCATATAATGGGCTAGTGAAACATAAGAAAGGGTGATATCAACATCTAAATAAGGGTAAAAATGCACGATATCTTAGCACCACAAGAAAATAAGGGTATGATAGAATGGGAATAAATTTAAAATATCATACCCTATATTGAAAATATCATATACATAATCATTTCATCAATATTTAGAGTTCATAAGATAGAAATCATAACAAAATCAAGGTCATAAACTGCAAGGTAATAACACAGGAATAAGACTTTAAATTGTGGAATACACATAATTAAGTAAAATATTATGTCATGTATACATACAAAGACCTTCAGATCAAGACTGTCTAGGGATAATCACCCATATACCTGATTCCAGACTATGATATCCTTTGGTGTACCCTATTGTTTTAGGATTCAGAATCCATCCCATGTACTGAGTTATGACTAAATTGGGATGCACTCTTATGTACCCTATATTAATGGGATTTGGAATCCCTCCAATTTACACTCTTTCATAGGGCTTGGGATTCCCTCCCGTGTACGCTTTTTATATATTCTTGGTATTCCATCATATGTGGACTCTTATTATGAGCATTTAATTCCATCACATGAACCATCTTGTTATATTCATAGTATGTAATCATGTGTGCCAATTTTTTTGGGCTTGGGATTCTATCCCATGTATACACTTTTTATTGTATTGAGAATCCATCTAGTGTAGCATATTTATATGTGCTTGGGATTCCCTCTTGTGTACCCTCTTATTAAGAGCATGTGATTCTTTCTCATGTACCCCCTTATTTTAAGTCTTGGAATACAACCCACATAGCATTTTTTTATCTGAAATGTGATTAAAATATAGTACCCCATGAAATAATATAAAAATTATCAGATTCAAATTAATTGGAGAGAGATATAGGTCCTAACCATCACATAAATAAATCATACATGTGACACTAGATAATAAAACCGTCATTATATCCAGACACATTAAAAGGAATTGGTTTCATTAACATCCTATAATAACCCATGAAATGAAATGGGCATCCAAAAAATTTCCTCATATATTGATGTGTGGAAAATATAATGGTTTCATAACCAATCCATCATTAAATATTATTTGAAAGGAATCATATTTCATAATTATTTTCTAATGGTTTAACCCATGTAAAAGAAGAAGGTTTCCTAAAAAAATCATATTCAACATAAAAAAATAATAAATTAATAATTTTTTCCTTGTATAATATAACTTATTAAGCTATAAAATATTTCAAATTAGGTCATCATAATTGGATATTTTCTTAATTATTAATATATTCATTTCATAAGGAATGTATCATCTCATTAAAAATCATGATTAATTTTAAAAATCCTTTCCTATAAAATACACAATTAATAAAATATATAAGAATTTTTTAATTATAATTTATAACTTATCTCTGGTAAAAAACAACTTTATCTTTGAATATAAGTAATTAAAAATAATACAAATTAATACCTAAAATTTTAATATATATTTTTAACACTTATGAAGGAACCATGGAAAAGCAATTTTTAAACAATCATTGGAAAAACACATTCATTGAAAATATATTTGAAAACATATAAATGATATTTTAAAATTAATTAAAATAACATCTATTTAGTATAATATTAAAATATAATTTAACAACTTTTTTGAATTTTTTTTGGGAATATGGATTTTGAAAGGAAAATATTTTAACCAAAAGGAAAAATGATATCATATTTTTTTAAAAAGAAATTCTTAATTATATTATGTATTACTAATTTAAAAATTCAAATAATATAATAATATATCATGGATAGACATATTTTAATAAATTTCATTAGTGTTTTTGAAATATTGATGATAATATTTCATCAATGGAAGGAAAATTGTGACAAAGAAGGGAAATTGAGAAACATTACATTACGGATTGGGAAACAATTGTACTCTAAAATCAATGAAATAGAGATAATAAATTTCATATAAAATACCCAATTATTTAAGAATAATAATCATATAATACATTCATTATCATTATATACACGAAATAAAACCAATAATATGAGAGTAATTCATATGTCTTTTAGAAAAATGAGTGAGAAAAGAAGTCCCTCTACTTCTTGAGAAACCATTGAATAATGTTATTGGTGAAAGAATACAAATAATTTAAACATTTAATATAATTAATATTTCAAATACCATGATCTTAAATACAAAATAAAGATATGTGGTTAATATAGATATATCTCATAAAAATAAAAGTGGGATGAGAAAACATTTTCCTCAAGTATTGACTTTATTAATACCTATCCAAACACATTGTTTAATAAATATATGTTTATTATTCATTTTAAAAATAATTAAAATATTATATATCATTTCATTCATGATTTTTATATGACATTATATTCAATTTTAATATCCAATTTCATGTTAAAAACATATTTTGGGTAATAACTGCTTCCCCTTTAGTATATGCTTCGACGTTTTATACATAATCCTCATACATAGCTCATAATTTAATTATTTAAAGAATTTAAAACATATTAAAAATATCATAAATATTTATTTATTAATTTTTTATAATAATATAAAAAATATAGAAATATGTAATAAAATACACTATTCATATAGACCGTAGGCCGTATGTACGCATGAACATTGTTTCCATTTTCTTATCTTATTTAAGAAGAATTAAAAGTTAATGATGTATATATATATAAATTAAAATTATGTTATAATTATTATTTCATAAATATAATATAATTTTAATGAAATATACCTTAATATATCCATGTAATTTTCTATCGAACCCCATTGCTTTGAGGAGGTCATAGTCCACACATCAACAAACTTAGTTATCATATTTCAAAAAAATAAAGGGCATGAAGTTATGAGTAATATAATAATTAAAGAGTCATATATACATTATAATTATCATAAAATTACTATAAAAACATTATGTACATCATTATTACCAATATTTCATGGTAGTAATAGAAGAAATAATTACATCGGTTCATGAGGTTGTAGTCTTTTATACATATGAATGAGGCTGGCATATCCCATTTGATGAAAGTATTTATAGGTTTATGTTAATATAATAACCTAAAAAATCGATCTGAATATTATTCATATGGATGTTATTATAAAATCATATAATAAGAATAATTTAAGGGGTGGGTAATGAAATTCAAGAGAAGTGCTTCTTGAAGGATGTTGCCTCTTCTTTGGGTAATTCCTTTTTTTCAAAAAAGAGCTAACAAAATTTTATTTTTTCCAAAAAATAGGATTCATAAATGAATGAAGGGTATTTAACTTATTTTTGTATGTTATGGATAAGACAATGTTATTTAGAAATATGTAAAAGTGAGAGTGGTGTGTTTCCTATTATTGTTGTGGAGGAGTTTCATTCTTATAAATACAAAAAAAAATTATTGAGAGGCCCCCTTACATATAGTGCCCCCAGTAATTTTTCTTTATCGATAAAATCTTGTTTATTGAAACAATATGAACATAAAATTTTGTTTGGATGCGTTTCTAGGTTATTTTTTCCATTAAGATATATTTTAATTACTATGTAAACTCATTTATAACATAATGAATGTAATTAATTTTAATGAATTTTACTAATGTGTTTTTTAAAAAAAATTCTTTTTTGAAATTTTAATGTATTATTATTTAAAAAAAGGAATCCATTTTTATTAATTCTAATAAATTAATTGGTAGATAATAATCTAAAATTAATCCCACTAATGGGATGAAAAAAATTTTTTTAAAGTGAAAATTAACAAATGATTACAAAAAATTTCTATACAGTTTTGATATAAAATATAATTCAATTTACTAAATTTGATTAATATTTTCATAAATTATTTATAAATTATTTTTAAATATGAAATATATAATTAAATTATATAAATAAATTAGATTAAAATGGAATCTTTAATTAAAACTTTGTATTTTCACTATTCATAAAAAAATGAATCTTATCAGAAAAAATAAAAAAATTACCTAAACTAAATTTTTTATTCAAATTTTATAAATGTATTTTATTTTTTTATATAAATATTATAATTTTTAATAATTTTTGTTTTATAAATATTCATTCATTAAAACCCTAACATTCTACCTTTTCAAATAAAAAATACTTTGTATGCCTAAAATTTGATTTCATCCTATTTTATGTCTTTCTATCTTATTAGATAAATATTAAAAAATTTGGTGGAATTTATAATATATAAAATTAATTAACTTTACTCAATAATTGTCTTTAATTTATATTTTTTAAAAAATTCCATTGGGGTTATACAAATATCTTTTTTTAATCACACCATTTTTATTAAAGTTGTTATTTGATTCATTTATAAATAACAGATAGCCATATAATTTTTTTTATAAACTTGTGTTAAGGAGAGTTTAAAAATTTTGTTAATATTATTATTATCATCCATTAAAATGGATATGTGATAACTATAAAAATATTTTAATTATAATATTATTAATATGTTGTATTTTAGTTAAACTCAATCTTGCATTTACCATATGATATCTTAGGAAATGAATATTTTTTTTACAAAATCTAAAAATAGTGTTTTTTGAATCAATATATAATCTATGGGATTGATTTAGCGTAATTATAACTTGGTGTTACATATAAAACAAGCATAAATCTCAATAGAGTTAAATACTATCCATCAATGAAATTTAATTTATTTGATAAAAATAATTCCAATAAAATCCTAGTGCTTTAGTCTAGGTGGATATCATATAGTTATATAGTTATATAAATTCCAAGGATGATCAAGGGTTATCCCATAATAATAATGTGTTATTCTCACAAATTATTATTTTATAAGTTCCTCACCATATGTGCCGTCTAGATGTTAGATTCTATTTATATATTACCTAAATTCATACCTTGAGGAATGTGCCATAGATCCTATTGTTATAGATTGAAATATATTATCTCATATTATCCATCCATGGTTCTTGAAGTTATTGATAACCCATGATAACTTCAAAATATCTAGTAGTGGATCTTAATATTGTTAATTATATAGGATTTTCTCTTAATGGACAAATATATTTCTGATGAGTTAACACCAATAATAATTGGCATATTTGGAATATATTTCATACCAATTAGTGGTTGGAATAATTTTTAGTTATTAATTGTGATACTATATCATTACCTAATGAAATAGTCAATCAAGGATGTCATGATATAATTTTATTAGCAATAAATTGGTTTTTTTACATTTTCCATCATGTTTTCCCTAATTGTTTAATATATCAGTTAACATTTAAATAAACTCTATTTTCAAATGTTTGAGTATATTTTTTATGGACTAAAATATTGTAATCACTACATTCTTAGGATGTAGTGGAACTTGGGTAACATAGAAGGCTTCACTGAATGCAGGATCATGAAGAGAAGAGGCTTTTAGATTCCTGATCAATGTGAGTAACATCGATAGACTAGAAACTAGAATGAGGTATTACTAATTCAAATGTTAATTAACTATCCCATTTTAATTTTTTCATTACTGTATTTTTTTCCCCAGTAGGATGATTAGTCACTATATTCTAGATTAACTCGGAGTCTGTATAACACCTATCTTCAACTATTATTTTTATTGTTGATTATTATTTTTAATTTCTTCCTCGTATTCCATTTTATTTTTTATGGGTATGTTTGGTGATTTTTTTTAATTTCCCAATTTTATATGGTGGAATTGTCTCCCCATAACATTATCCTATAACTCTACTTCTCTTTTAAAGTATCTAGCTTTTGAAGTGGTGTGTTGGATGTTTTAATATAATCCCTGATTTAGACAACGAATCTTTGTCACATAATGGGGATTTTATAACACACCATACATTTTTAACCCTCATCAACTATAAATCCATGAATTTAATAAAAATTATATTTAATAACTCATATTTTAGTCCAATTAAAAAAATGATTTCTTTGTTATGACATATCTAAAATTCCGTAATTTAAATTTCCTAAATAAATCCCTGTTTTTATCTAAATTAATAACAATTTCCTCTCACTATAAAAATCCCTAGAAAATCCAATAATAATTTCCAAGTTAGTTACCATATTTTCAACTAATCTAAAAAAATCTTAATTGAACTCATTTAATAACATGTTAACCATGATGAAATATCTATATAACATGTAATGTAATATTTTCCATTATTAATTCATTTTTATTAGTTCTCTATGATTAATTCCAATATTATGCCACCATAGAATATACATTTTTCCTATATTACAAATCTAAAATTTCACTCAGTATAATAAATTTCCAACATAATAAAATCATATTTTATCACCACCAAATTAATAAACCATTTTAATAAATAGTAAAAAAATTTATGTTTTTAATATAACACTAAATAAATTATTTATTCTTTAATAAAGATACATAAATAAAAAATATTTCACAATACTAATGATAAATATTATACTTTAAATTCATAATAAATATTAAATATTTATTGAGTCTCTAAATTAAACATTACATTTTATTATTTTAACCATGAGGCATTATTAAAAAATAATATTATGTTACTGACACCTATAACCATTAAAATAAGAATTATTTCAACTCCAATATTTATTATTTTCTACCATATATATTTTACACTAAATTTCAAAATTTGGTAGTTAATGAATAATGATATTTAATCTTAAAGGGATTTTTTCAGAATAATTGAGTAAAATTTAAATAAATTTAGAATGTATAACATATTTTTCATTATGGAATTGTTGTTAAATAATAAATAGTGTTCAATAGGATATATTACCATGGATTTTTATTATATTATAAATTGTTAAATAATTGTTGGTGAATTTTTGGGATTGGGTGTAGAAATTCCCTAGATATAAAGTTTGAATATCATGCAGTATGAATGGTTGATATTCTATAATTCATAATAGGTTATTTTTCCTAATATTTTTAATGTTATAAATCAAGGATAAATAATTATAAAATATTTTCAATCATTATTTATTTTTCTAAAATAATATTTTGAGAACTCATCCGTTGATTTTTATGTTTTAGTGTTGTTTGATATTGTTTTCTTTACTCATTAAATTATGGGTTTATTATTTAGAGTTATTTTTTTAATAATTATTGATTTTTAGTGTTTTAATTTTAATAATATTTTTCTTTACATTACCATATGTCTTAGTGAAAATAGAATTTTAGATTTTTATAATTTATTTTAATATTTGGATATAATAATAATATTTAAGTTCTTCATATATGAAAATATTTTTGGAATAATGTGATTTTTTATTTTATTTCTTATTATTATATAATTTATAATTTAAAATGATTTTGGTTTTTTGAATTTAGGATTTTATTTTTGGTTACCTATAAAAAAATTATTTTGAAGTGAATTATGTTTGAGTTTCACAGCTGACATGCTAAAATTAATATGATGTATCTTGTTATTACCAAGGTTAAACTTTATAAAACGTTTGCATTATTTTCCATTTTTGGGTTCACATTTAGGTGTTTCCATAAATATTATAAGCATTAATTTTTTTGGTTAGTTGGTGGTGTGGGAGTAATGAAGTAGATGTGTTATTATATGGAAACAAAATTTGATGAAATGATGAAAGGGGTTTTTAATTGATTTTTTTCTATTTCTATTAATATTATTCAATTATAATTTTCTAATTTATGAAATTTCATTATAATATAATTTCAAAATTGGGGATCATAAAAAATTATAATTCAACTAATGAATGTATTTTATGATTTTAGTATCTAGGAATGATAAGATTACATACCAAAATATGGGTTCTATATGTTATGGACTTGATATATGATGTTGATCTTTCCCATATATGGAATATAGGTCCAATTTAATTTTTAGATTCCTGGTAATTAGGTCTATGTTGATATGTAAACCAATTAAGGTGCACGATGGATCATGGGAACTCTAATGATGTGACTTTGAAATTCATATTATGAGTTTGATTATTCAATTTATGAGTTTCTATGATGAAAAATATATTTGAGTCTTTAGCTCTAATGTAATATTAGAAATGGGTATTTAATTGTTATTATCACCTATACAGATAAATACTGGAATGAAATTGAAGTCTTCCTAGCACGACATAAAATTAAATGTTCCTATTAAAGGCATAATGAATAAAAACTTCCTTTGTGAATTTAGATGTAGTGAGGTTAATGTATAAAAAATATGTTCTTTATGGTTTGAGAAGATAAAGTGGATGGTCCATTATTTGTTTCAAAAAGAAATTTAAATATTTATGGGTATTATGATAGAGGAGTCATATGATATGGCATCCACTTCCTCACTCTTCCATATGATGAGAAAACAAACATAATGGTCTAATATGATTAAAGGTTTATCTTTTCCATAGGTGATTGACTTTTTTATCCAATGGTGATCTAATATCCCAGTAGTGGTCAGTTTTAATGATTTAAATTCTTGTTGTCTTTTAGTTTCCCATTTATTTTTATAAAAAACCATTGATAAATTATATTGGGATAATAAATTCCAATTTTTTTGCCTGATATTTTTGAACTAATTATTCAAAAATAAGTTATGATATTTATTTTATGGTTTTTATATTATAATGGAGGTATTTATTAACCATTATGAATTTTCCACATGATAAAATGAAACAAAATATTTTTAATCTTTTTATAAATTTTAATTGGTTTTCAAAATAGTTGAGAATATTTTCTGATCAAATGGTTTATTTTCAATAGTTAAACTACAAATAAGTGAGTTTTATATCTAATTGATCATTTTTTATAATAAACTAATGTTTCAAAAAAATGATTATATTTTGTCTCTTCTGGATTTATGTTATAAATTATATTTCCTCTAATTTTTGTATTATTCAGATAAATAAAATATATATGCAATATCATTTTTTATCACATGATTTCTATGATTATGAAATCACACATGCTATATTTAATGATAATAGTATAATTATATTCCAAATAGTTTAATAAACCTATATGAATCATGATCCTATGTATGCCACATTATTTTAGTCATTAAATGATTAAATTTGCATTGAAAATCCCCTAGTACACTGCTCAACATAATGCTAAATTTTATAGATATCATTTTAACTGGAAAAAACCATTGAAAAATATCAACACCTAAAATATATAAAGAAAGGAAACCTCATCCACATATTTTTATGAAATATATCTTCTACATAAATCCTTAATTTAATGTACACTTTTTTGTAGTAATCATTCACACCAATAGTGGATCTAAATCTTGTAGCATTGTGTGGGAGATATCCTCTTGATCTACAGTTTTATATTGTTCATATTTGTTTATTAATGATGTTCTGTAGTCATTATAATTATTTGAAATATATGTAGCACAATGAATCTCTATATTTAGATGTGGTTTTTAAATCAATCTACATTAATATTTGTTAACTACAGAAAATTATTGATTTTTTCCTTTGGTAAATTTCCTATATTAATTTGAAAAATATTATACAATATAATATAGGAAATTTACAAGTGAACAATAATAAAATTTTCATTAAATTAATTCTATATTATTGTATATGTGTTATTCCCTATGATTATTAAGTTGTAATTGTTATATGATATATTCATTTTAATTATAGTGATATTAATTAACATTATTATAATTGATCATGTAATCAAAATCTGTTAATGAAATATAGTTTATAAAAACTAGGAATTGTTGTTCATGAAGTTGTTTCTAATTTGAAAATGATTAATTATTAAATTAATTTACATACCTACTATGATCAATTTTTTTACTATTATCATATTTTTTTTATAATGGAGTTTTAGATAATCTT
This sequence comes from Viscum album, assembly GCA_963277665.1. NCBI lineage: Eukaryota > Viridiplantae > Streptophyta > Magnoliopsida > Santalales > Viscaceae > Viscum > Viscum album. The sequence continues at coordinate 1,025,767,927 of OY728120.1, read as the reverse complement.
TTTGTTGCATATAAATTTCTATATTTTTTTTGGTTTGATATTTACGGTACTATAAAATTAGCATTAATGACATTGATTAATCAATTATGTTTAAATTTATTATAAATATTTATATTGTTTAAAATATAATATGAATTTAGATTTTTAATTTTTTAAATAAAATATATATTATGGATTATGTAGAAGGTTAATGTTACTATTAATTCAATACTTAAGTTGAACTATCAGAGAGTTAGCGTGGTGAATTTATTAAGGTAAATAGTTATTTGTATATTTTTTTGGATGGTTGATATGGTTGATTTGAGATAGTGGTCTAATTATAGTGGACTATTGGAATGTATTTCATTTTGGATTTTTTATTAGTATTTTTTGTTGATGTAATAGTTTACATGTATGCATATATGAAACCAAAAAAAATATTTGATAAGGGATTTGTATATGATGAATGCACCGCATTTTTCTCGTTGATTTTATTGAATACAAAATTTAAAATCTTGACATGATGAAAATAAACAGATCATATTTTCATTTAAATATAAAAATGAAATATTATGAAAAATTCTATATTTTTAAAAAATCAATATGATTTATTATTCTAAAAAATGTAAGAATAATAAAATTTTTGGTAAATAATCAAATTATGAAATTGAAATCAATATCTTTGTGGATTTAATTCGAAATAATATCCACACTTATAAATTTTTAAGAAACAAACAATATAAAAACATGATATAAATTCTATGAAATAAATTATATTGTCTCATTAATGAATTTTTTATATGTATATTTTATTATATATAGGAGTGTGAATGTGTAATTTGATTATTGGGAATGAATATAATAAATGCATATATTAAAAATTATATAATGGGATTTTAATTCCTTATTCAAAAATTTGTTATCTTTTAAAGAAATATATAAGAAATATTTAATATATATATAATAATTATGGAATGTTTAAGTGTAAAATATAATTTATAAATAAAAATGAAATAATTTTTATAGAAAAAAATATTATTCAACTATATTTTCAATTTTTTGTAACAAAATTAAATTTAAAACAAATAAGGTATTACTTTATTATAATGTTTTTACATTTATGAATTAATTTATCCAAATTTGGTAATATGGTTATTTTCTTTATTTATTGTAAAAATATGTAACATATGTGATCAAAAGTATATTATTATGGTGAATAGATAATAATGTATGTAAACTACAAAATTAATAAAATATATATTTCTATATTGTAGATAAACTTTATAAATATCAATAAATAAGTAACAATTAGATAATATATATCCTATTTTATTTTTCACACTTATGGCCCAAATTTCAAGTAAACAATGTAACTCCTTATCCATTAAAGAATGAGAAATTACAAATAGATCACTGATATTGATCCATAAAATACTCACACCAAAACAATTTCAAGAAGGCATATATTTGGTTATTTCCCGTAGAGTTCCAACCAAAATTTAATCTCATAATGTTCAGTAATATTATTAATGATTCTAGTCCATATTGGGAAGCCTAAATCCTATGTTAGATAGATATACATTATGAGTAGGATTGACTTTATAAATTAATGTAATTATTTATTATTCATCACTTTGATATATATTATCTACTCTATTATATATAAAAATTATCCAAAAATATGATTATATAATATTAATATTGTTATTCATTATTGAAACGATATTACTATAATATAATAGAGTATTTTAATTCCTTCACGATTTTACCATTTTCTATTTTTGGTAGGTTCAAGAACCTTGAGAATGATGATAATCTTGTAAAAATCATTTTCATACTCGATGCATAGAAAAAATATTAATAATATATAATATTATGTACTAATATATTAAATGATTTTGGTTTTACAATGGTTTATCCCGCCTATATGATCATTAAAAATTAACTATTTAATGATGAAAATGATACTCAAAGCACTAAAAGTTTGAATTACATTCACATAAACTAAATGTATATATTTAATAATATTAAAATTTATTGTCATAAATTATTTCAGTACTATAATTTCATACAAATAAATACATTTTTTGTTCTGAAAATATTGTAATCGAATAAGAATCAACATCATCGTACCCAAAATTGTAAAAAATAATTAATCCTTATATTATTTTATTATCTAAATAATTTTATCTATTATAGATGAAATAAATCAATATTATTGAATAGTATAAAAGGTAATATAAATATATATTAATATGTTTAGATAAATAATTTTCTTATATATCTATATTTATTATACAAGAAAATATATCAGCTTCAAGGATGTTGGGATTAGTGTTACGTGTTTCAATCTCAATATCTATTCGTAGATGATATTATCTCTATTTAAAAATACACTAGGATAATACCTAAAAACATTAGAAATAAATTTTTTTTTATTATTATAAATATATGTTATGGATCTTCTTATATTTTTATTATTTCATCATGATTTGATTTATAATAATTCAAAATGATTATTTCAAATTGACATATTTATATCTTTTCTTATTTTTATTGGGTATATTTCTCTTTAATATATAAATAATATTATATATTTTATTAATTTCAGTCCACAAGAATTTATAATTTTTTATATACGCTCTTTATTAATGTATTGATTTTAAAAATACAATAATAGAATATTTTTATCACCCTTCATTGATATTTTATGATCATTGATTTTCTCCCATTATTTTCTAATTATTACACTACAGTGATATTTTTTGGTCATACAATGTTTTCAAAGAATATTCGATTTATTTATTTATTCCATTTATGACCCTGGAATTGTTATTTTATAATTATAAAATGATATCATAATATAATAGATATTTTTTCCATTTTCAATAAAATATTCCAATCATATTCTAAAGACTTTTTATATTATTCAAAACCACTTAATGATATTTTGTTTTTTTTTGGTGGAATTTTTTAATGGAACCATCTACATTCATTCAAAGATGAATTATTTTAATGCATTTTAATTAATTTTATGAATATCATTTAATTATGAAAGGAATAATGAACTAATATAGATTTATCAATTTTTTTATGTTATTGTGCAACACAATTGTATAAGTTATTATTATGTTTTGGGAGTTCCAGAATATATATGGCCTTATACATAATGGGTTAAAACATATACCTCATGTGGTTTAATTATATGATAGATTAAAGGTTATCATAGTTTAGTTTATTATGGATCATATTTATACTCAATGTGATGATGATTTTTGTAGTAATCCTTAACATAAGATATAATTTTTATGTTTATGATTGTGTCACATTAACATGAATAATTTATTATTTTCTAAAAATATTCTTATTGTATTAGTCATATTAAATTGGTTCTGAATTCTTCACTTTATGGTCAAATATCTGCATTATGATATTATACTCAAATAATCATGTTTTCGTTACATAAGAACATTACTATGATATCTTATACTATTTTTATTTATATATCCTAAAAATTTAATCATTCGTGAGGATTTGGATGAACTGTATAACAATACTACTATTACCCAACTAATAAATGAGATTTTTAAAAATAAGGTTTCAATGAAAGAATCATTTTTAATGAAATTGTGAAAAAAATTTATAATATTTTCTTTAATTATACTATAATTTAGTAAATCACAAATGTTAGTAAAAGATAAGGATGAATGGATGTGATTTATTATCATTTTATTTTGTAATAAAATATAATTATAATATATATATATATACATATTGGATCTTTTATGTTAAAAAATAATCGGAATTAGTTATCATCTGTTTGATATTTGATAGTGAAGCAATATGTGGTAATGTAAATGATGTGAATAAGATATGATTGGATAATGATGTACACATTGGTATTTGTATATTTTCAAAAATAAATTTTATAAGACATTAATGAAAAAATATTAACTGAATAATAAATTTATATAAATTATAAAAATGTTATTGGATATGTAAATAGAAGTCGTAGTGTAAATTAATTATGAATTATAAAAAATGGTGGTTAATTAATGAATAAGAACTCGTTAATATGTTGTTAATATATAATATGTGGATCGTAAAAAATTATCTCAAACTGACTATGATATATGTAATAACATGAATTGTATTTGTTACCAAATGGGTAAAGTATATAGAAGAGTTGATTTATAGTGTTGATGGTGGTAGTTGGGATTTTGTAGTGAGGTGGAGTAGTTGTGGTTATACTAACATTTTAGTCGATGAAATAAATTATTATTTTTTATTTCTACTACTATATTTATGTATAATTATATATTTAATTCTTATTGAAAATCACCCGACTTATATTACACATTCACCAACCATAGAAGATTTTATGTTTTTAGAGTTTTATTTATCATATAGGATGGAGGTGATTTGTATTGCTAATTATTCCTCATTCATTGATATTGCATGCATTTATTATTTTATAAATAATGTCTTTAGGTTATATAATATCATTATATAGTATCATGATGGAGGTGTACATGGGAGGTCTAGATCATGAGTTTTGTGGAATTTTTGATTATGTACTCTGTTGTGATGTGGATGTGGCATGTAACAGGTGTTTTTAGTATAATATATCAGTATATTAGTTTTCTTGATATGATATATCGTATGTTTTAATATTTATATGTACATGATTATAGTTTCGGGAAATGGGTATTTGGAATTGGTTTCTTGTTTAGTGGTGGAATTAGATACAATGAATCTATTTGAACAAATGATAGAATGTCCAGAGGGCGTAAAAGTTAGAGTGGTAAGAAAATTAGTTTATTTGTAGTCATGGTATATCCATATATATAGAGAATCATTTTTCAAACATTCAAATGTAAATTTATAAAATATTAGGATTAACTAATAAATTTAAATTTGTATTTAAATTTTTAACATATTATATATGTTTTATTCTACCCATGAAATATATAAGAAAATTTGAGAAACATATACTTTAATGTATATAATGATATGGATAATATCTTTGGGGGCATGGGAATAATTAAATAAGAAGTGTAAATTTGAGAAAAAATAAGTGAGTTTATGAATTATTTTATTTCCAACATATTTAATTTCAATGATAGCATGCAGTAATCACAACCGTAAATGTAAATGAAAAGAAATATAGTATATAGTTAAAACCAAGACCATAAATTGGACAAAAATACTACAAATAAAAGAATTATGAAAAATATATTGTCTATACATGTCTAAAAAATTCATAGGTTATCAATTATTTAGAATTGTAAATAAAAATCCTTATAAATTATTTGAAATTATTTTTTGATAAACTTGCTCTATGCATGTAATGTGTTTTCACCATAATAAATTAAATGAATAACTATTGGTGATTTTATTTAATTTATTTTTAATATATTCAAATATATATGTTAATAGTCATCTATTTTTTTTCTAGTAATAGGATATGAACACACCTATTTTTATTCTGAATCTATATATATTATAAAATTAGTTTTAACTCATATTTTATACATTGTTTAAAATTAATGTATACCATTTCTAGAAACTAAATTTAGGAAAACTGAACCCATATTTGGCATTAAGAGTTACATATTTTATAAATAATCCCATTTTATTTTTTTTCTCTATGAATATTATATCGGGTGAAATGCATCACCTCGATAATGGATAAATCTGGTAAAAATTGTTTAAAATTAATTTTTAATGACAACACTTTTTCATATTAATTCATAAAAAATGAAAATAATTCAACCATTATCAAATTATGTTTGAAATTTAATATTTAAGGGATAAATTTCCATGACATTGATATATATATTATTAAAAAAATATGTCACCCTCTTACAGTTGAATGTATCTTATCTTTTCAAAATGGGAAAAAATATTTTTCTGAATCAATATTGTCTCTTTTTTTTATTATAATAATTTTATTTTAATTATTGTATCTTATTTATAATTTTTAATAATTAAATAATTACTATCAAACCATATGTAATGATGAAAAAATATTTCTATAAATAATAATATGAAAAATAAAAAAAATTCATATAGAATTTAATATTATTTGACTGAGTTATAGTGTTCAAAAAAAATTTATAGATGAATATAACACATTATTTTAATAACAAAGTGTTATATTAGAATAATTTTCTATTTTGGTGTCTTTAGAGGTAGTTTATATGAATAGGTACAAAATTATATTAATGACATTTTATAAAAAATTATATGTTTCGAAATGATTTAAAATTTATAAAAAACATATATTTAACCATGTGAATGGAAAATACTTGAAAATATCGTCCATTTTCAATTTATGAGTCTCATTTCCATTAATTGTAAAATTCATAACCCATTATGATTGATTTTTTTTAAAGGTATTATGGTCACAAATGGTTAAAGAGTGTGTTAATAAAAAACACGAGGTTTATAACGGTGATAATAAATGTAAAAATAGTTTTAGATTTTATTATTTAAACCCCAAAATCATTTCCCTTGAAATCATTCATATTTGGATGAATTTTCTAGGGAATGGATTTTTTAAAATATTTTAATAAATTCATAGTGTGTCCTCTATCTCCCTTATAAAAGGATACCCCATCTTCCACTACATTACAATGAATTTAGACATATATGTAGTCAAAATCCAACAAAATCCATGTAAAATATCCCGATACATAGTATATAGGTAATGGTCTCCCGGGAAGGAACACCTTATTGTCCATAATGGGAGATCTAAAGGATCTCCTTTAAAAAATAATTATTCAACTTTAGTGATCACATTATTTCAATATTCAACATTTATATCCTATAAATATAATGTGTTTTTAAGAAAATAATAAATTTATTAACCTCATTATACCAAAATATTATTATGATTATGAAACAACCATTATCCTTACATTTTATCATCAACTGGTATGGAATTGTATCGCTCATGCATACGTACAACTTACAATGTCCATGTGAAAATAAAATTAATTTTTTCATACCCTTTTTGATGGTTCGGTAATTATGAATGGTTTAATGTTTATATAAAAAATTTATAACATATTTTTTCTTATAAAATTATAGTATCATATATACCTTTTAGCATCCAGTCCGTTAGAAAATAACAATGTTTCTCATTAATACATTTAGACTACATCATCCAGGATGAGAAGTGAATAGATTTCTTCTTCTATGTAAAATAAATGGTTATAAGGCTTTTATTTATGAATATATTTGATGTTAATGATATAATAAATATACTACAATGTTTAATTACTATTTAAATTTCTATCATTACATCATAAAAAAGTGAGAATACTGTACATACATAAGTACAACCTACCATTTCCATGAATGGTGTAAATATTATTTTATCTATAATATTATGAATGAAAGATATTTTATATTAATATATTTTATACATATTATATTAATTTCTTGATTAAAATAATGGATATTTTGGAAACAATATCAATGATCATCAGAAAAAACTGTTGAACAAAAACATTCATGAAAAACGAAGCAATTATAATAAAGTATAATGATTTTAACAAACAATTGTTAATAAACTAGTGATAAAAGTTAATATATAAATCATGTGTTCTATGATATATATGATTACGATTTTTTAATATATATATAATTAATCAATATTTATCCTAACAGAGGATCAATCATGTATTATTGAATTAGGACCTTAGGGATGGGTTTTATGTTACATTGTCATTCTCTTTTGATAATTTATATGATTATGTTTAGAATGACAAAATATTATTATATAAATCTTGGTATTAATGTATTGTTTTATTCTTGATAATAAATATTTTTATTCCCTTTTACTCACCTTATGATCTAAATATTCTGGAATAACATTTTTAGGTAAAATATACATCATTTCTCTTTTTTTTGTGGAAAAAACATACTAATCTATATAATTGTTTTATAAAAATATTTTAAAGAATATTTTATTTGTAATATGACGATTTTTTAATTGAAATTTGATAGTTTATTAACATTTTAAAAAATACTTTTTAGGTAATCTTCTTATTATTTATAAATATGGTTATATTTTTATTTTTTTTATAAAAGTGTTCTCTGAATTTTCTCTTTTATCATATATAGATTGAATAGAATTTCATGATGTTATTATTTATCAATTCATTAAATAATAAATTACTAAATTCATGTTTGTTTTCAAGGAAAGTGTTTTTCTTAATATAATAAAATGGATTATATACTAATTCGATGATTTTATTAAGAAAATAGGAATGTTCGTCTACAAAATATTAAAGTAATGTTTTAATGAAATTTTACACTTATGATAAAATCCATTGATGTTACTTATTATTTATAAGTGATATTATCCATGTATACCATCATTTTTCTTTATCTATATGTTTTATGGATATAATTTAAATATGATTTCGAAACCGATTCTTGGAACATGGTTTATTATTTGATGAACTCTTGAGTATTTTAAGAAATATGTTTATCTCCCACTGGTTATACTATGAGTAAAATTTTATCATACCAATTTCATTTTAATAATTTATGATATGAAAATTTTTAAATATTCTTATGAAATAAATTTTTATGGTATTAATTATATTATATGCCGACCTAAAATTATACAAACATACAATGTATTTTTTAATGATTGATATCTCCCAAGATAAAAATGAATAGAATGAAGAGTAAACCCAGTTCTAGTTAATGATTTTTTCTACTATGAAAATTATATGTGGGAATGTTTAATAATATTATTTATTATAATGTAAACCAATAAAACTATGTTATTATTGATAGTTAATCATGAAAACTGAGGAAATTATTTTTTATTATTATGTAGATTGAAAAATCGAATATTGTTTTCCAATTATATGAGTTCATGTATCAAGTACAATTTTTCCAGTTTTATTTGTATCCACTGAACATACATTATTTATTTCATGACTCATGATTATGATCAATAAGAAGTGTTGTATGGTTTTCAATTTTTTTTTCTCATGTTATCATACCCATATGATCATCTTTTTTTGATATCCCCATTATTTATTCTTAAAGAGCATCTAATATCATCCATTCAGATGTTTTCATTCCCCTGGTTATGAAGAAAGGTATTATGATTGACATATCAAATAAGAGAGGTATTTATAAATTAGATAATGTTATATTATATAGTTCACTAATGATCTATTTCATTATAAACTCATGTTTCTAAATTATATCGACATGTATGTTTCTTTTATTTATCATCTTTTCATAAATAATTTTTATATATAATTAAGTGATAATTATTTATGTAAATTTTTTTTTATTCTTTTTTTAAAGTGGTATATAGTTATCTGTTGGAATCATTGATGAGAAAAAAATAAATAATTCCCAAAGGATATTTTTATATAGTATTACGTTCTCAGGATATTAAAAGGATCATGTATTACCAATTTAAAACTAAAGGAATAATAAATTAAAAGAATTTTTCTTATTTTAGAAATCCATTAAATTATTATCCATTAGTATGTTGTTTCCCATAATAAATGTTTATTTTCACATTTTTTTTTCAGTATAATTTAATTTTTGGAACATGAAAAAATTATTTTAAAGATTAATGCAATGGAATATAAAATTATTGAAATCTTGGGAAACCAAATGTTATGGTTTTTAGGATATGGAATATTATTCAAATTCATGAAAAAAAATTTCATTCTATGAATAAAAATGATATTCCAAATGAAAAAAGTGGTAATTATGTATTATTAAGTCATTAAGGAGGTCATCTCCACCATATTATACAAGGTATAATAATACACTTCATGATGAAAAATATATCACCACCATTAAAATTATACTTCCATTGTTCAGTTTCCAATACATGAAGTAGTTATTTTGACTATCTATCATTTAAAAGATTAGGAAGATCAATTATAGGCCAATATCAAGAACATGGGGAAATGAGAATAAATTGATATCACGGATTGGGATAAGTTTAAGATTATACATTTCAATAAATAAATTTCCAACATTCATCGTAATATATTCATGTTGTAATTCCTCAATATAAGTTGGAAGGATGATAGAGATTTTAGTGAATATGTGGAAAACATTACCGGACTTAACAAGTAATCTTTTTCTATCATCATTAAACATGAATATAAAGCTGATCAATTCATATGTGAATTATATGATATACTCCAAAGGTTTATTATATAGGTGACATCAATACCCAAGTATAAATTGTAAAATATTTTAAGAAGGTGTAAATATTGGTTGGATTTTTCTGTCAATCTCGAGGATATAATAAAAAGATACTTTTTAATTCATGGGAAATTATAAAAACTATACATGGAAGAATACATTATTTCATTTGTGCTTAAAGAAGATAATGAAAAAGGGTAGATATTTTAAAAATATTAATTATTAATGTTTTAAATATATAAATGATGTTAATCAATGAATAGAATATAAATTTTATATTAAGAGTCTATTCAATGAATATAACAATGAAAAAGAACGATAAAATGCATAAACCACATTCTAGTGTTTAAATGGAATATTTAATGACAACTATAAAAAATTTTGTCAATAATACTGTATAATGCTGATTATCAGTGTCAGTAATCATCTAATCTCAATGGCTATGTGAAATATCATTTGATCAATATTACTAATGTGGGGTATGATAATTGTTGGTCGGAGTGGACACTCAAGAGGGGGGTGAATTGAGTTCCAATAACAATATCTGTTTTAAAGTTTTTCTCTAAAATCCCCCAATTTAAAAGACAAGTTGAATTTTATTGAAATTGAATTAAAGAAAACATTGATTTAGGTTCTCAAAATATTTATTAATTCCCAGTTAATCTAATCAGAAGATCAGATTAGCTTTTGAAACTAACTAATTGATTTAAAAATAATGCACACACTTGCTAATTCATTTATCAGTGTAATTTTGAAAAATATTTTAAGTTTTAAAGAACTTGGAAGCGGAATAAAAGGTTTTAGATAAAAATAAACAAAGCACAACAGATATAACCAAGAGGTTCAGTCTCAATCCAATACCTATTACTCTCAACAATTTATATAAATTGGATCCATACCATGGATGAGGGTTCAAAACAGTTTACAACTGTCTAGGTCAAAGACCTATACCATAGTTCTACGTGGGAAACAAAAACAATAGCAAATACAGCTGTCCAGGTCACACATGACCACTACCACTATCCACAGTGGGAAATAGAATATGTAAGGAGTTTGAGTGAGGATTTACAGATCCTCCGGTTAAGGTTCAAGAGACAGTGTGTGTGTAAATTAAAACTGATGACACACACTGCTTGTAATGTAAATAAAAAATCAATGAGCAAGATATAGGTTTTAGAATGGCTCTAGTTATTGCATTTTAGATCATGACTCCTTTGGATTTGATCAGAAATTGTTCTGAGTCCTCTTCTGGTTTTGGTCTGAAAAACAGAGTGTCATCTACTTGACATCCCGGTTCAGAGATAGTGAAAATGTAGTCGATGAAGTTCTTCAATGTCCTTGTGAATGTACAGAGAACTTCATTAGTGAGCATGAGTGTGTATGATCTTCTTGGGTATTTCACTTATAGATCACTTCCATATTGCGCTTTTATATTTATTGTGTCTTTCACACATCTCTCATTGTAGACCTTTTCTACAGCAGTAGGGACTTCTTGTATTTATGGCATGAGCTCTAGAAAATGAAATGATTTATTTTTGAAGGTATGAGGTATGGTTTCCTGACATCCAACAACATTCATTAAATAAATTACAAAGAATTAAAATATATCTGATTTGACCGTTGGTTAGATTAAATAATTATAAAGAATTTATGGCAGCGTCAGATTCTCTGGAATGGTAGCTTTGGATATCGGTAGCCTTGTGTATTTGTAACCTCTTATGTAACAGTAACCTTTCTATCAGTAGACTTCATGTCTGTTGGTAGACTTGATCAATAGAAGTAGAATTAATGTACCAGTGACCTTTCGTGTAACAGTATACTTTCATAATGTTGACTTGTCTGTATCGGTAGGCTTGAGTGACAGTGACTTGTCTGTATCGGTGACCTTCACGTATCTGTAACTTGTCTATATCGGTAGACTTGATGTATCAGTAGGCTTTCTATCAGTAGAATTCATGTCTGTCGGTAGACTAGATCGATAGTAGTAGACATAATGTTCCGGTGGACATGATGTATCTGTGACCTTCACGTATCGGTAAACTTGCATAACGGTGGACATTACAGATTGGTAGCATTGTTTTAAAACGGTGACCACTTGTCTGTTTAAGCATTCTATTTGCAGAAAGGGTTATGTTAGAATATATATTCATCCAGTAACCAATTTCTATGAAGATAATATAAATATTATAATATATGAATTTGTGCGTTAATCAATATAGTGATTATCAAACCATAATTGAGCATAGTTGGGATTATCAAAATATGACTGAGCATAATTGGTATTATCACAATAGGAGTTCAACTAATGTTCCTAGAGGGTTCAACAATATCCCCCTTTTTAATAATCACAAATTATGCCAAAGTATTAAAAAAATTAAAATAGTGTCATAGTAAAAACTTCCTAAGAAAAACTTTTAAAAAAAAGTTCTCATTTTTCTCCCCCTTTCAATTGAACTCCTAGTTCTCATTTTTTTCATTTTCTCCCCCTTTGTGATTAATAAAAAGAAGGGTAGAATCAGAGAAATGTAGAGACAAAAATAGAACAAATTGAAATGAAACATAAACACAGTAAAGTTGAGAATGTAAGATTAAATTTCCATTAAGTCAAAAAAGATTCAAACTGAGAAAGTCAGTATTACAAAAATACAAGTGTATCCAATCAAAAACATCTAGAATCACTCAATCGTCCTCTTGAACAAGAGTCTTTCCCTTAGAATCAGAAGAGGGAACATGGTTATATTGAGTAGATGGTTTGGGAATGCATGAAAGTAAAACTGGAGGGTTAACCACTGAAACTGTACTGGATCTGAAATCAGTGCTCTTCTGTGTGATCATAGGTGTCAAGCTTCGAATAGACTGAACTAGAGTCTGCTGAGGTGTACTCCCAGAGGCAGAGGCAGGAAGTGTAGGATGTACAATCATAGGTTTGGAATCCACAAGCATGAATGGTAGAAACAGGTTCATGAAATCCATAATAATACTCCCTCCTCTCTCCATTGCTGCCACAAAATCATCTCAATTTTCAATGAATTTATCCAAGGAGAAAGCTCCATGAGCTTACTAACCTGTTCTCTGAAAGCATGAGTCACTGGAGGAAACTTCAAATTATCCATCAAGATCTTAAAATTTTTGGTCATTTGATGCTTGGTATAGACATTCTCAATGTAAGCATCCACCTTATTTTTAATTTCCTCTTGAGAAGTAGTAGCTGCCCATAGGTGATCACAAACAAAACTACTAACTTCCCTAGTGGTAGAAAGGATATTATTTTCATTGGTACCACTGGTACTGGCCTTAGACAAATATTCCTGGATAACAGTTCTGATCTGGTCAAGGTTCACAGTGGAGCTGGATGAGTGAAGGGGTTTAACTGAGAAAGCTATTGACTCCTTGAATGATTGTGTCAGATTACTAACCACCTTATGAACAAGTTCATCTTGACTGTTCAAATGTTCTTTGGCTGATGTCTTAAAAGCCTCAAATGCGTCCACAAACTGCATGACTACTTCTTTGATATATCTGATATCAGTATTCACATGGGTTTGAGAACTGTTCATGGTAGTCAACGAAGCAATTGATTGTCTTAGAGAGACCATAGCTCATGTCCAACTCTCAATTTATGTATGGAATACATTAACTTCATCCATCATTCCCTTCACTGGACTAGAAACAACACATCCCATATATATCTTCATGTTTTTCTCCACACTCCTCATCTCTTCATCTAGGCCTTTCGTCAAATATGTCACTGAATCTCTAAGTGCTTCTTTCATTTCAGCCTTTAAGGAATCAAGGTCATCCTTGGTTGCCAAATTTTCAGCTATAGTAGGTAGGATAGCTGATTCCCTTTGGGGATGGTCTTCATCATCAGAATCCCCATAATTAAGACCAAGAACCATATATCCTGGATCTGATGTCCACCCTTCAATTTCATACAACACAGAAACTGAACCAAGATGCTCCCCCTCACATAGAGAATTCTATTAAGGAATCTCCTCTAATGGTTCTGCTCTAGGAAACTCTACAGGCTCCTCTACAACTTCAGCAGATTCAATAACCATTTTCTCTGATAGTTCAACAGTAGGGTTAGTCCTATACTTTTCTGAGTCATCAATGAATCTCTCAGTAATGGAAGTAGGAACCACGGTTGCTTCCTGATCAGGAACTGTCTGGACTATACTATCTATCAAAGGGCTCAAACTGAGATCTTCTTCTTCATTTTCCTCATCATTTTCTTCAGCATCAAACTCCATTTCTCCATTAAAATAATGATCAGATTCGGTTGCCTCATCCTCTTCATAGGTGTCCTTAAAAACATATTGATATGCTTCTTCTTCTTCTTATGTGGTCTCAGTATCATTGTCCTTCAGAATTGTTTCTCTCCTTGGTAGTTCTTTTTGAGGGCTAGCTGATCCGTAGGAAATATTTTAATGCACTCGACTAGGAGGAAAATCTGGGTCTCCTCCTTCCTCAACTGATGTCTCTTCCTCCTCAGCTTCAGCTTCATTATCACTGTAGACCAGTTCTGGCTCATCTGGTCCAAGACGAGGATCCCTCACATCCTTTGGTCTAAAAGGATGGTCCACAAGAGTGTACTTTTCATAGACTTTACCTTCAACATTAACCCATGATTTTTTCCAAGGGTTCTAGCTAACTCTCATATACTTACAAATAGTCCTGGTGAGGAAAAAGTTATCCTTAACCACAACATTTTCATCCTGAGTTCCAATTTCCTCATTTTCCTTCAACATAATAGAAATCAACTCAGAGAAGAAAAGTGCATCGGACATAGACTTTGGTCTAGTCATATCCTCAATTTGAATCATTAGCAGTCTGCACAAGTTCACCTTTACTCCATTCTTTCACAGATACAAAAAATAAATATCCTGAAATCTGAGGGTAGAAAAATCTCCTCTCCTTGGACTAATCACATGCTAAATGAACTTGGAAATTAGTTTATCCTCCCTGCCATCTCTGTAGCAATGAACTTTCTAGGGGTTCCATTTCTTGTAAATTCCAACAAGGCATCTTCATATTTGAAAAAGTCACTAGCTGTAGGTATGGATTTTGAATGAAATCCATAATAACCACTATGAGGAACATTAAGGTTCTAAGCCCATTCAACTGATGAAAACGAAAAGTTTTGACCATTCACGAAGGAAATCATCCTATTCTCTTCTTCTGATGTCTCAAAACAGACAAACTCATAGAACTCTTTTACCAGTACTGGAGAATATGGTCCATTATTGTTCGTGAAGCACTGGAGCCATCCTTGCTCATGTAAGATCTTCAGAATCAGGGACTTGCCTTCCAATAGCCATTCTGCACATAACTCCTTTTCCACTATAATTTCTCACTTCGATAAATGTGGATTCACAGGATTCCTTTGAGAAATACTTCTTCTTCTTCCACAAGAACCAGCATTGGTTAATTTATGCTTCGTAGCTTGAAGCGCATCACTCCCTTCATCCACTAAGGGTCACATCACACGAGCCATTTCAGATATTGAGGCTTTGGGTTTTGCGAACATGAGAGGTTTAGGTAGGATGTATTCGAACAGACGGGTTCGCAGTGATTGAGTGAAGTCTAGAGTCGGGTTTAATATCATTTGGAATTCAAATATAAAATAAATCTCATATAAAAAATGATTTCGGAGTCTCGACCATAATAGGAAAATTTAATGTAGCACGAGAGATGTACCGGTGAGGTCTATCCTAATGGTGAGGTTTATCCTAACGTTGAGGTCTTATCTAATGGTGAGTTTTTATCTAACGGTGAGGTCTATCCAACAGTGACGTTTTATCTCACAGTGAGTTCAATCCAACGGTGAGGTTCGTCCTAATGGTTTAAGAGTAAGTTATCATTCACAATATGTGTATAATGAAACATAATCTTTCTGAATTTAATGGCTTAGTGAAAATATCATCTAATTGGAGTTCAGGGCCTATAAATTCAAGAGTTATTTCACCAATTTATAATGATCTCTTAGAATGTGGTGTCTAACATCAATGTGTTTAGTTCTAGAGTGAGACACAGGGTTCTTTAAGATGTTGATCGCACTCGTGTTATCACAATTAATTTAAATATGATTAATATCAAATCTGTAGTCCAATAAGGCATGTTTCATCCACAGAATCTGTGTACAGCAACTACCAGTAGCAATATACTCTACTTCAGCAGTAGATAATGAAACTGAGTTCTGTTTCTTACTACACCATGATACTAGGGGATTTCCAAGTAAATGACATGTTCCAAATGTGATCTTTCTATCTAACTTGAATCCAGTAAAGTCAGCATCTGAATAACATATTAAATCAAATGATTTTCCGTTTTGGTAAAACAGTCCCAAATTAGCAGTATATTTATGATATTTGAATATCTTTTTAACAGCAAGAAAGGGTGACTCTTTAGGGTTAGCTTGAAATCTAGCACACATACATACACTAAACATAATATCAGGACGACTAGCAGTAAGATAAAGTAAACTCCCAATCATTCCTATGTAATTATTTTGATCAACTGGTTTCCCAGTTTCATCAATATCCAATTTACAGGTGGTACTCATAGGTGTATCACTTCCCTTAATACTATCCAAACCAAAAAGTTTTAATAATTCTTTATTATATTTACATTGATTTAAAATAATACAATCTTCAGTTTGAATGATTTGAAATACAAGAAAGTACTTAGTCTCTCCCATTAGGCTCATTTCAAACTCATTTTGCATAACCATTGAAAATTCAGTACATAAAGTATTATTAGAAGATCAAAAAATAATATCATCAACATAGATTTGTATTATTAAAAAATCTTATGAAATTATTTTTATAAATAGAGTGGGATCAACATTTCCTTTTGTAAATCCTTTTGAAATAAGAAAATTTTTATATCTTTCATACCAAGCTCTTGGAGCTTATTTTAAACCATTTAAATCTTTATAAAGTTTTAAGACATGATTTTCAAAGTGATGATTTGAGAAACCAGGTGGTTGTTCTACAAAAATGTCTTCAACAACAAAACCATTTAGAAAAGCACTTTTTAAGTCCATTTGATATAACTTTAAATTTAGATGTGATGTAAAGGAAAGTGTGATCCTAATTTCCTCTAATCTAGCTATAGGTGAAAAGGTTTCCTCATAGTCAATTCCTTCTTCTTGATTGTAACCTTGTGCAACTAGTCTAGCTTTTTTTCTAATGATGTTTCCAAATTCATCAACTTCGTTTCTAAACACCCATTTTTTGCCTAAGGTTAAAGTGTCTTTAGGTCTTTCTACTAATTCCCAGACATTATCTCTTTAAAATTGATTTAGTTCATATTCCATAGACATTACCCAAATTTATCATTGATAGCATCATTGATATTTTTAGGTTCTAACTGTGAATGAGAAGCTAGATGTTCATCCTCATTTCTTAGAGAATCTATACTCTATTTTCCTCTATCTAGATTACCTATAATAGAATCTAATTTATGATTCTTAAGAATACTAGTTGGTCTAAAAAAGGTAGGGAAAGAGATTTCGGGTTTATCAACAGGTTGGGAATCAACAGAAGTAGGTTCTGGAAAATTTCCAGAACTGGATGTTTTAACTACAGGTCCACTGTCTTTATCATTAAGGTTCAAAATAGAGAGATCATCTTCATGATTTTCATGGGAGGTCTTACGTTCATGTGGATCAGTTTCATCAAATTTGATGTGAACAGATTCCTCCACACATTTGGTTCTCTTATTGAAAACTCTATAGGCTTTACAAGAAATAGAGTAACCTTGGAAAATTCCTTCATCACACTTGGATGCAAACTTTTCATTATTATCTTTGGTATTAAGAATAAAGACTTTGCATCCAAAAACTCGTAAGTAGTTAACATTAGGTTTCCTATGGTTCCACAACTCATACGGGGTATTCTTAAGAACAGGTCTAATCAAGACTCAATTTATAATATAACAAGCTGTATTGACAGCTTCAGCCCAAAAATAAACAGGTAGGTCATACTCATTGGGCATGGTTTTGGAAATTTCTTGAAGGATTCTATTCCTCCTTTCTACTACACCATTTTTCTGAGGTGTCCTAGGGGCAGAGAAATTGTGACGATAGGAATTGTGTGATAAGTAGGATTCAAACTCATGATTTTTAAACACACGACCATGATCACTTCTCAAGGTTTTAATCATAAGTCAACTAAGGTTCTCTATAGACTTGGAATATTTAACAAATTAAGAACAAGATTCACTTTTGTGAGCTAGAAAATATACCCAAGTACACCAAGAGTAGTCACCTACTAAAATATAGACATAGTGCTTCCCATTTACACTAGAAACGCTAGAAGGTCAAAAAAATCCATGTGAACCAACTCTATAGTTTGAGAAGTTGACACCTCTTTCTTTGATTTGAATGAAATTTTATGTTGCTTTCCCTTTTGACAGAGATTACAAACTTTATCTACTGGGAATTCATGTTTTGGTAGGTCTCTAACTAAGTTCTTCCTAGTAAGTTTTCTAATTGAATATACATTGCAGTGTCCTAATATTTTTTTCCAAAGGAAAGAGTCTTTATGAAAATCATTTTAACAAGTAATATTTTTCATGGATAAAGAATTTAAATCAACAACATTAGCATTTTCATTTCGCAAGGCAGAAAATACTAAAACATTTTTAGAGTTAAAAAATTGCAAGAATCATTTTAAAATTTAACATTAAAAACATCAACACATAACTTAGAAATACTTAATAAATTATATTTATGTCCATCAAAAAATAGAAATTTCGAAATTAATACTCAGTCAGTGTTACCAATCTTGCCTATGCCGATGATTTCCCCTTTGGAATTATCACCAAATGTGACAAAACCTCCATTAACTCTGACTAAGCTTTTAAAGCATGAGAGGTCTCCTGACATATGTCTTGAGCATCCACTGTCCATGTATCTGGTCATTCTATAGGATCTCTTTAAGAAGGTTCCCTACAAGGCAGGTTTAGATAGGAAATGATTTTGGTACCTAGATTTTCTTGTGTCCAGACAGGTTAGCCAATAAAACTTTTGGAACCCAAATTTGTCCTATGGGTCGCATTAAATTTGTAGAATCAATAGATTTAGACAGATAAACCTTTTTAGATCCATAACTATGAATATAACTAGTTGAAGCATATGAAATTCCAGAACTATAACTATCTACATTCTGTCCAGATTTAGGAATAAATCTAGTTTTGGTAAATTTTCTTTGTCCAAGTTGGTATCCTATACCAGTAGTATATATAGGTGCAATATTCTTACCTAGAATTTGAGTAAGAGTATCTTTTCGATTTGTGAACTTTTATAAATACTTCCTAAGTTGCTCATTTTACAATTTTAGTTCTGTGTTTTCTTTAAGCAACTGAGCATTCTTTTCCATTTCTATGTCAAGATCATATTTATGTTTAATAGTTAAAGCAAACTGTTTCTTTAAACCTTTGTATTTGTCTTTCAGATCATTACAGGTTTCTTCCAACATATCATAGTATTCTAATAGTTCATCTTTTGACATATTTTCATAATCTAAATCATCATCAGAATAATATGAATTTAAATCCGGAGATTCATATGTTACGTCAGAAGTGTTTGTCATAAAACACATGTTTTCCTTATTTATGTTTTCAGTCTCAGAGGAATCAGATTCACTGGAGCTATCCTCAGAATCACTCCACGTAGCCTTCATGGATTTCTTATACATATTATCCTTATACTCATATTTCTTCTTGTATTTAAGCTTTATAAAGTCCACTTTTATATGTCATTTTCTGTTCCCTTCATAGCAGACAACTTCATCAGATTTGTCAGATTTCTTCCGGTCATTTTTCCAGTGTCCCTTGTTGTCATACTTACCTTTGTAATTTGATTTTCTGAAAAACTTCATCTTCATATAAATCTTCTTAAATCTTCTAGCTATGTGATCCATTTCTGCATCACTGTCAGATGTACTTTCACTTTCATCCCAACTTGAGCTATCATATACAACTTGAGGTTTTTACTTATCCTTATTCTTTGAAGTAGATATCTTTAAGGAAATTGGCTTCCTTTTTGGTTCATCTTCTTCTCCTTTGTTTACCTTATGTTCTTCTTCATACATCATCAACTTACCAATAAGTTCCTTGACTGGAAGATCACCAATATCACAAGATTCTCTGATTGAAACAGAAGTGCCCCTCCATCTATCAGGTAGGCATCTTAAAATTATCATGATATATTCCTTTGATGGAACATCCTTTATCAATGATATCATTGTCTTGACAATTTCGTTAAACATGAGAAACATATCAGAAATGGGTTCATCAGGCTTCATCTTAAAATTATAATATTTAATAGTATAGGTATTCAATCTCATTTCCTTTATGTAGTTGTTCCTTCATGAGAAATGCTTAAAGTATCCCAAATTTCATGTGCATCCTTACACGCAGATATTCTATTAAATTCCTCATCTCTTAAAGCACAATAAAGAGCATTCATAGCATTGAAATTATAATTGTAAGCTGTCTTAGTAGTTTCATTCCAAGTAGATCTAACAGTAGTGGAAATTTAATATTCTGATTCTATGGAAGTACAAATATCAAAACCCATGCTTTCTAAATGAATTTTCATCTTAATATTCCACTTTGCATAGTTGTTTCCATTAAAAAATGGTGGTTTATTAGTAGGAACAACTTAAAGTCTGTTATCCATGATAACTAGGTTAAAACAAAAAAATTTAAAGAGATAAAAATTTAGAAATAACAGAAATTTTATGAACTTTAAAATACAACTAAAACCACAGTTGAAAAAAATAGTACATCAGAAAATATTTTAAATCCTATGATACCAAATGTTGGTCGGATTGGACACTCAAGAGGGGGGGTGAATTAAGTTCCAATTATAATTTATGTTTTAAAAGTATTTCACTAAAATCCCCCAATTTAAAATACAAATTGAATTGTATTGAATTTGAAATAAAGAAAACATTCAGTTAGGTTCTCAAGGTATTGATTAATTCCCAGTTAATCTAATCAGAAGATCAGATTAGCTTTTGAAACTAACTTAATGATTTAAAAATAATGAAAACACTTGCTAATTCAATTATCAGAGTAACATTGATAAACAGTTTACGTTTTAAAGAACTTGGTAGCCGATTAAAAGGTTTCATATTAAACTAAACAAAGAACAACATATATAACCAAGAGGTTCAGTCTCAAGCCGAGACCTAGTCCTCTCAACAATTTATATAAATTGGATCCACACCCTGGATTTGGGTTCATAATAGTTTACAACTGTCCACGTCAAAGACATGTACCACAGTTCTACGTGGGAAACAAAAACAATAGCAAATACAACTGTCCAGGTCACGCACGACCTCTAACACAATCGATAGTGGGAAATAGAAGATTTAAGGAGTTTGAATGAGGATTTACAGATCCTCCGGTTTCGTTTCATGAGGAAGTGTGTCTGTAAATAAAAAATGATGACACACACTGCTCGTAATGTAAATAATAAATCACTTAGCATGATATAGAGTTTAGAATGGCTCTAGTGATTTATGTGTAGCTCTGGACTCCATCGGATTTGATCAGAAATGGTTCTGAGACCTCTTCTGGTTTTTTTCTAAAAAACAGAGTGTTGTCTGCTTGACATCCAGGTTCAAAGAAAGTGAAAATGTAGTCGTTGAAGTTCTTCAAAATCATTGTGAATGTACATTGCTCTTCTTGAGTGAGCGTGAGTGTGTATGTGCCTCTTGTGAATTTCACTTATAGATCAATTCTGTATTGCGCTTGTATATTTCTCATGTCTTTCACGCATCTCTCATTGCAGACCTTTTTTGCAGCAGTAGGGACTTCTTGTATTTATGGCATGAGCTCCGGAAAAAGAAATGATTTATTTTTTCATGTACGAGGTACGGTTCCCTGACACCCAACAACTTTTATTAAATAAATTACAATGCATTAAAATATATCTGATATGACCGTTGGTTAGATTAAATAATGATAAAAAAATTAAGGCAGCATCAGATTCTATGGAACGATAGCTTTGGATATCGGTACCCTTGTGTATTGGTAACATCTTGTGTAACAATAACCTTTCTATCGGTACACTTCATGTCTTTCAGTAGACTTGATCGGTAGACGTAGACTTAATGTACTAGTGACCATTCGTGTAACAGTAGACTTGCATAACGATGACTTGTCTGTATCGGTAGGTTTGAGTAACATTGATTTGTCAGTATCAGTGTCCTTCACGTATCGATAACCTGTCTGTATCGGTAGACTTGATGTATCAGTAGGCTTTATATCGGTATATTTCATGTCTATTATTATACTTGATCAGTAGAGGTAAACATAATGTACCGGTGGACTTTATGTATCAGTGACCTTCACGTATCAGTAGACTTACATAACGGTGCACTTTACAAATTGGAAGCTTTGTTCTGTAACGGTGAACACTTGTCTGTTTAAGCATTCTATTGGTAGAAAGGATTAAGTTAGAATATATATTCTTCCAATAACCGAATTCTATGAAGATAATATAAATACTATAATATATGAATATGGTCATTAATCAATATAGGGATTATGAAACCATAATTGAGCATAATTGGGATTATCAGAATATGAGTGAGCATAATTGGGATTATCACAATAGGAGTTCAACTAATGTTCCCTGAGGGTTCAAAAATAACAACAATTTAAAAAGCACACATACCATACAATCTAGGATAAAAAATCTTGTTGGATTCTAGATCTACCAACTCTTTTATAACAAAATAAATTTATAAGGTTATTGTAGTATAACATTAACAAGTTGTTTTATTGAATAGGATGTAAAAAACAAGTAATTCTATAATGATCATATCCATTGTCTATTATTGTTATTCTATATTCATTTTTGGTAATTTTTTTTCATTTTCATCCTCTATTTGAAATCAATGTTTTTTAATTCATTTATTTCATTACATAAAATTCAGATAAATTATTGAAAAAATGATTTCATGTTATATCTTCTAGAAAAATGTATCATCATTTATTAGTTTGATGGTAAATATAAAAACATGAAAGAAATTATACAATCGTACTGGTCTTGATTCATCTTCAATAGGGATTCTTGTCTCATATGGTTTGGGAGAAACAAAACATCGATGATACTCATATTGTATGGAACTTTTTGGATGTATTATTGAATTATTTTCCCAGTCTTACTCAAAATTATTATGTTATCTTCTCAATATAACTAATAATAGGCCTCACACCTACTTTAATGAATCCATATATAATAGTACTAATAGATTTTTGGGAATTAAATATAAAAATCAATATGAATATTAAGGAAGGATTTATTCATCTATGTGTGTCACCGTGATTTTAACCCATTCTATTTATTTAATATAATTACATATTAATGATACTATTCATTTATTATCTATAAAAAATCAATATCACAATAAATAATAACTATAATCCACCTCATATTGAAGATTATTTTGATCAACTATATAGAGATTAATCATTTCACAAGATTGATATTCTATCTGGATATCATAAAATGAGGTTCATGGAGGAGGATATAATGAAGATTACATTCTATATAGGTTATGGACACTATTAATATATTTTTATGCCATTTTTACTAATTCCCCCTCTACCTATACATGTTTAATGAATTTTGAATTTAGAGATTACATTGAGAAGATTCCTGTTGTCTTTAAAAAAATATTTTTAAAATTTAAAATAGAAATATACTAGAGGAAGATAACATGAGGATCATACTAAATACAATATAGTAGGAGAAGATATAATTAATGGTCTCATTGTATAAAATTTTTCAACAAAAGATTCATTTTCTAGGTCATAAAATATCGTGTTTGGGTATATTGTTGGGTCCATCAATGAATGATTTTGTTAATCATTAGACTAGAAAAACCACTATGAATACGATCCATAGTTTTCTGGGTTTGTATGAACATTATTGGATCTATGTATAAATTATATCTTGACTATCTAATCAATTCAATATTTTATCTCCGAAGGGATCTCAATTCAATTGTCTTAATTAATGTGATGAAATACATATGGATCTAAGGATATTGTTAGTAATATCCCCAATAATTACATTATCCTAATATAGCTTTAGGTTTTTAATATATAATGATACTTGAAATATGGGACCGAGGAGAATTCTCATTTTCAATTATATTTTTTTATCTTATTCTACATGAAAAATATTTATTCATTAGTAATATTATATAACATATGATTTGGAAATAGGTACAACAATTTTTGAATTACATGTATGTAGGAATTATATTTATAGGGATAGTTTTGTTATATACATATATAAGAAAAATATTATTTATATAATCACTAAAAAAGATCTAAATATGAATCTAAAAAGATGATTAGTGTTCATTCATGATAATCACTAACCATTGCATTACCACACTAGAAAACAAATCAATGTCACATAAAAATTGTTTTTAATGGATAATTCAATATCATCTATGACAAGGATTACAAAATATCAAATATTTTTTTAATTTTAAATAAATGGATATGGAAAAGTTGAATAAAGGGTACACACAATATACTTCTCAAAAGATTGTCTGACCAAACATTCATTTAAGGATTATAGAGGCCCAAATGGAATATGTGGAACTACTGAAGAATTTCAAAATGTCCATTGTTCAAACATTATTATAATGAAATGATAATGTAAATGAAATATTGATGTTTTTTATCAATACCAGATATGAAGAAGGAGTTGTTATATGAGGCTCGTAATTCAAACATTTTCTATTTATCATAGATGTTAAAATATGTATACAGATTGGAAATAAGGTTTTTTGTGAAACAATAAGAAGTGATAAAATTCAATGTATGTATATTGAGGCTTCATATGTTAAAAATTATTGGAGATATTATAACTATTAACCATACTAGAATATAAATGGAAAAACAATGCCATGTATTTTTTTCATTAGAGACCCCAAAAATAAAAATGACATAATGATATTTGGGTTGTAGTTGACCACATTACAAATTCATCATACATTATATCTATTAGAATATTTCCAACTTGATTATATTTAAGGAATATTCATTATGTACATCATTAACCTTCTAATAATAACACATCCTATTGAATATAATAACGATTTAGGGTTTTACATGATGTTCTATTAAGGAATTTAGTATAATTTGGATATAAATTTGAGATTGAGTATGAAGCATCATCACTAATAGTATTGAATTCTTGTTAGAACAATTCAAAATATATAGGATATTTTTATATTTTTTTATGTGGATTCCAAATGTAGCAGGATCAACAACATCCATTAGTCTAGTCTTCTAAAAAATATCATTCACTCTATCTTTGATAGAAATCCTTACATATTTTTCTATGAAATGAACTGTAGAATTCCAAAATGATGGAACGGTGTCAGAGAAAGAATGTTATTATAACCTGAAATAGTAGTGTAAATGGTTAAGAAATATAGAGTTATTCACCAATACATGAATGCATCTGATATTCAATAACAAATTTAGGTTGATAACCATTAGTCTTACCTAGAGATTGGTGTTGGTAAAAAGATGTTTCATTGAATATAGCCCAGGAATTGTTTTATAATACATAGATTGAATAGAATGATGGGAAATTTTTATATTGGACACTTTATGATTATTGATCGAGTAGGGACGGTATCATAACAGTTGAACCTTCCACATAACCACTCTAAAGTTCATGATGTGGTCTTGTATCTCTCCTAGGTAATTAAATTTATCATCCATCACATTCAATAAACAATAATTTCATTCCACTATATAATGATATTTCTTATGAATAAGTACAAGTAGAAATCCTAAACTATATCGATAATGTGCTACAAAATAATACTACCCACAATAATAATGTTCTATAGATGAATCGAAGCTTCGAAATGATACATTGGATGTCAGGGTTGTATGAAATCGAGACATACTAAATTTTTTATATTGATTCATAAATTTTCTGGAAAAATTTATTTTATGTTTTTAGAATACCAAACATTACTATTTCGAGATATATTTATTTGAATATAAATGTAAATTCTTTGATATATGGGGATACACACAACCCCAATACAAAATGAAAAATAATTTATTATAATATTACAACATAATTATAAAATTATAGCATGTGAATAATAATAAAAAAATTTGAAAAATATATGTACCCTCAAATATAAAGTAAATTCATTGGTTTTCAATTAATATGAAATAAAAATGAAAATCATTTGACAATATAAGATTATTTCATTTGGGAAACAGTTTTTATTCATGAAGTTTGCTTTTATCTTAATTAATTAAAGGAATCATAATTATTGATTTATTTTATTGAAATTAATATACTATATATTCGATATAAAATTCGTATATTATTATAATTTTTTTCTAGGAATGTGATTGGAAGAAATCCAGTTTTATGCTTAAATTTATTTTAAAAAAAAATGGGGTTTTTTAATTTTGAAATCTAATTTTAATATGATCATATTAAACATAGAGAAATTTAGTGCCAAATTAACAGATTTTGTACTTAAAATCATGGTGTGAAAAAATTTTAATAGAACAATTTTATTTTCATGATATTATTAATATTAACCATCCATACATTTAATAACATTATGATGGGTAAATTAGGTTATCAAAGGAAAAATATATATATTAAGCTCTATTTTTTCTTATTATTTCTCATTTTGTTAATAAAATTAAATACATATCACATTACACTAAAATGTTATCTATTTATGGGATAATTTTCCTTGAAAATGACATATGTTAAATTTTATATAATGAATAATACAAAATGTCACTCACTAACTTCAAAATGTATATTACTTTCACAGATAGGGAAAAAAGAAATATTTTTATCCATATTTATTTTTATTTCTAGAATTGAGATATTATTTTATTATAGTTAAATTTTTTACAATTTTTTTACTTATATAATTTCCCTAACTGATTACACAATACATGATAAATTATTCTTTAATAAGTAGAAAAATAAAATTTGATTATTGAAAATTTTATATGTAATATATTTTAAGTGGGTTATAGTGTTAAAAAATTTAATAAATGAATATAATATATTTTTTTCATAATGTTCTATAATAGAACTACATAAAAATCATGATTTCATTAATTTCAAACTAAATGGACATTTCAAAAAATCAAATTAATGATTTTTTAATGAATTTTATTACTGTAAATGCTTTTTAATTTATGAAAAACTTATATTTATCCATGTGGTATTAATATTTTTTTAATTTTCAACTATGGTCCATTTTTGAGTAAAATTATATTTATGGTAACATATTTCACATCTTTAGAGTGAAATATTTTTTACTATGGTTAAGGGTAAAAACATTAAATAAAGAATTAAATAATAATATTAGGTTCAATAGGCCACTACAACCATTTCAAATTTCATTAGGTGATCTAATTTATACCCTATCACTTTTAATTTCAATTCAGCAATATAAGGAAGAATTTTTCAAGACACTGAATTTTTATATTTTATTATTTTAATAAATTCGATGTCTGTTTTTGTCTCTCCTATTAAAGGAAACCATTGGTTTATATATTTTACACAACATTGATAGATCTAGATCAAAAAACTATACTAATGTAAGTTATGAACCTCATAAATTCTCATCCTTGGAATATGTTAGAGGATATCTAATGGAGATCCTTAAATGACAATCTATTGGTCATAACCAATCATTTTATTTTTTATTTTTTTTAACTCCTATGTATCTCAGGTATTTATCTTCAAATGAAGAAATAAATATCCTTAACATAACAATAAAATTTATTAATAATAAATGACCAATATCCCCCATTATTCCATAGGTAAGTGAATGTAATGCTCTTTTATATATACGGATTATCATATCCATATTGGGAAAGAATTTAATTTTCAACACAGTATTTTATGTATTGTAATTGTAAATGTGTTAATGTTTAATTATTATGTTTATTTCACAATTATTTTTTAAGGATAATTTCAAATCTACCTTATTATCTTCCAATATTTAGGAAAATAATAACATTGCTTGTGCATTCTTCTTGACTACCACCACCAAGAAGTGTTGTAAATCATTTATAATTTCCACTTTAGGTGGATATTAATATGGTTTTGTTTTATGAATATATATATATACAACATATATGATATAATAATGATTCTTTAAATATGAATTATTTTTTATCATTATTTCATTACATTCTACGAAATGATAAAATAATGTTATTATATACATATGGCCAAATCTATTTATAAATGGTGAACCTCATTTTTATATATATAAATTTATGGACGAATATAATTGTAACGCCCGGACCCCAGTTACCCAGATTCGGTGAATTATTACATAATAATGGCATGATCACAAAAAATCAAGTCTCGAAATACTGATTAGTTTAGTAGCCTTGGAATCACTAAATACACTCATAAAGTTTATAGTACATCATAATATAAAAACTACAACAACATTTTCTCCATTTTCCACACTCATAACCCATCATACTATCCCTACAGGACATTCATAAAATACTTCTTCACATCCTGGGAATAATAAAACATTGAAATGGGTGAGCATAAATGCACAGTAAGGATAACAATATAGAGGAAACATTCATAAATAGGAATAAACATTTAAGGAAATGTATAACTAAAAAAAATCTTTTTAAACATTAAATTCAGCATAATATGGAAAAAATAAAATGAAATAATTCAATTTACTTATTCACATGGATATTCTACTTGTCTAATAATCACATGCAATATCAATAACCACATTCATAATGATGGAATGCATAATGTCAGACTATTATATCCACATAGTCAAGGCCTTGTGCCAAGAATACAAATATGATTTTTTCATGGCCTTGTTCCGAGACACTAGTTTGTCTCAGGAGACCTACCAATTCATCGAGGAGCTATTGTATGCTCCACCCGTCATTTATTAAGTCCAATACATTCCTCATATGAATATATTTAAACATAACATAAACATTAGTATTAAAAATTACATAAGAAATGTCAATACTTTATCCATACACCATGAATGGTATATAAATAACACATCTATAGTAAAACATATTACAAAAACATCAATACAATAAGGAAGTTTTGTATCATAATAAATCAACTTCAAATAAGCTTAATATCAATCATAGGATGTTGAAATAGATAAAAGCAAAACTATTTTGTGAGAAATGTCTCTTTTTTCTGAAATCATTTAAAAGTCACATAGTTATAAAAGAAAACATTTACTATGAAAATATTCTTATAATATTGTAAGGGAATCTTTGACGATTTTATAATGGAAGAAAATAGCCGCACCCGCTGTATAAGTTAAAAAAAATACATTCTTACCTTAATTCTTTTGAAAAGGATAAAAAGGACCTTGTTTGGAAAACGACAAAAATATTTCTTTATGAACATCTTATAAAATGTAACAAAATGGTATAAATGACTTTAAAACATATTCTAAAAAATCATAAGAATGTTTTGAAATACATTTTTAAGAATCATGGATGTGGATGATAAATAGGTCCTAGTAGATAATTACGTATAAACAACATCGAATAATGAAGACATTGTGAAATAAACCCTTAACTTGTACTTTTCCATGGTTGTGGGTAGGTTAACCTCCTGTATAATAGTGAAATAATTGTTATTAAATAATTCAAAAATACTATACGTTAATATGATATCATATATGATCTTTTAACATTTCTTTGTTAATAATATCTTAGTATTATCGTCGTTTCGGGTGTTAACCTACTCATTTTATTTTATATGTTTTGTTACATAAGCCGTGTTTGTTATGGATAGGATATAAGGCCAAATCCATAAACCTTACTTAATCTTGAGTTATTACAATATTACACATTGATGATCTTTTCAGGTTTAGAGTTTTAGAGAATTAGATCATAAAACTTGCATTACATTCCACATTTAAACAAAGTGATTACATAAAGATAGTATTCTTTTTTTCCCATCAATGGAAACATATTTAAAAAAACATGGATTCTTTATTGACATTTCCATGACACTATCATCATATCATGTACCTTTCCCTTGACCTTTGAAAAACATTTCAAAAAACACGGGATGAGCATAAAAAGCTCAGTAAGGGATATAAAAATATGGAAAGGTAACATGATTACATGTACACATAAGAGTAAAGGAAATCATACTTACTCATAAAACATAAGCACTTTAAAATATCTCATCAAATCATGAATAAATCATAGAAATCATAATACATAATGGTAACTTGAGGCATTCATAACATTCTTACGTAGGAAGTAACCCTCTTGATTACGTTTGGAATACCCATCACAGTATATCCCCTAAATCTCTTCGGAGAAACCTTAACATTTAACCCCTTCACGTTACCCAATGAATTAGAGTGCTATATCGGGCTCACCCGCCCTTAGTTTATCACGGAACGACCCGACTTCAAAACAATTCCCAAGAACCATAACGTAATCGTACCACATAAAACATGCATAAAGGAAACATAACATTTCCACATTTCAATCACATGATATCAATAAAACACATTGATATAAAAAACATTATGAAAAACATTTTCAATACCATAATAAAGGAAAAGTAAAACATGGTATTTATTTTTCTTTTAAAAAGAATGTATGGCTTGTACAGGAAGCCGAAACTCAAATAATGGTTATGACGACGGAGAAGTCGTTGTCGCCGCATACGTACGACAAAAACATTCCCTTTTTTCATTTAGTAAAACGCTTCGTATAAAAAATATTCCTTTTTGGATAAACATAAAAGTCAAATGGGTTTATAAACCGTATAAAAGAAGGTCATGTATAAATCAATATATGCCTCAATGAATGGAGATTTAGACGAAGTCCCTTGCAAAGACGATATCCTCGGTTTAAGGATAAATCAATTACATAATTATGTGTGACAAACGAATACACCAAATATAAGTGGATATTAAGTGTAAAAAAATCAGAGGATATTCACACATATTCATAGAACGACATATTCAAGGAGTACAAGTTTATCCCAAAGAATCAATTTTGGGTTAAGAAGTTCCCTTGCAAAAACTTGACAGCCTAACGGTGTCACTACAAAATTCAGAAAATGAGTTGATGAGAGATAAAAATGGTATCTCATCACATGGACATAAAATTTAAATCAATAAGGATATAGAATAACATATCCCAACATAATAGTATGTGAATTAAAATACATGACAAAATAAGTCTTTTAAAAAAAGGAGGGTGAAAGGTTCCCTTACCGATATGGGTATCTTTCGAAACATACACCCCGTGAAAGAAGGACAATAAAAAATTTATGTAAATACTCATAAATGAAAGTATATGACACAATGAGTAAAATAAAAGGCAGTAAATAGACCACTCAAAAGAAATTTTGGCAAATGTAGCATAAATCTCACGGGAATAAAAGTGAGATGAAAAATCCCTTACGAAAACTCGGCAGCCTAACAGCGCCACTTAAAACATACAAAAAAATGGATTGATGAGATCAAATAGGGTATCTCATCATATTATAATAATTTTTACAGAAATAGGATTATAAAATAACATCCCCCATCATAACAAAGAGGAGAATAAAAGAAGTGACATATAGGAGAGTACTTAAAAGGAAATAGAGAGGTTAGATCTCTTACGAAAATTCAGCAGCCTAACGGCGCCACTCAAAACATCCAAAATGGATTGACTAGAGAGAATAGGTTCTCTCATCATATGAACATAAAAATTACAGTAAGAGTAATATAAAAGAACATCCCAATAACAATAAAGATGAGCTTTTAATGGAATGACATAAAAGAGTGTACTTAAAAAGAAAGAGAGGAGTAGGATCCCTTACCTCATGTCTGACATGTCTTGTTCGTTTCTTTATATTCCTGAATAATATACTTGAGTTAATTTATACTTTCTTAAGAACCTTTTTCTAGTTCATTATTCCTTTTATATCACTTATTACCATGTTATGAACATTATGTAATTATTTAAGTTAATAATGGTCATTTTGTTGATCATTGGTACTTGAGTCAAAAGTAGACTTCTTATATTTACAAGTTGTTCACGTATTCAAATATACATTATCTCAATTATGATATTCATGATGTAGATTCCATATATTTCTTATATATCCATTATATACATGAATTTATAATATTATATAATCATTTAGAGGTAATAAATGAAATGCACCATTCATGGAGACGGTAAGCCGTACGTACGCATGAACACTACTTTCATTTCTATTTAGTATTTTTTGGAATTGAATAATAATGATATAAAGGTATATTATACTTCCAGTATAATATCATATATAGTATCATAACTCCATCCTTTATACGTCCCACATATGGTATTAACGAATCAAATCACTTTGAGGGGGCGGTAGTCAGTACTTTCTTAAATGAAGATATCACGTTTACCCATAATGGAAACAATAATGATATGCCATAAATGAAAAATACATAAGCTTAATTAAAACATAAACATATTATATATAATATATAAATATAGTGACATATTAATGGCCACCTTTGAAGGTGATATATGAGTGTTGAACAATCATCGTTTCGTGAGGCCGAAATTCACCATCCACGGAAACAGTATGTTCTTTAACCATTAGATGTAGGTGTGTGTAAGTGTAGCTCGAATCCATCTTATAAAAACATACTAGTATATTTAAGATACTGTATTTGTTACAAAAAAATAAATAAAAATTGTTTATGGGGTTGGAAAGGCAAAATAAAACAAAAGGACTCAAGTGAAGACATTACATTAAAATCGGGTAACTCCCTTTGGTTTGAGATCAAAGGCTTCCTTGGGAAGACTTCTGCCCAATGTGAGGATTCAAGGAGTTAGAGAGGGATGTGGAGATAAAAAATAGGCAGGGGTTGGCAGACCCAAAGGCTTTGGAAGTGTGTGTAAGGAGGTAGAGGTGGGGGTCATTTATAAGTGGAGAGGAGGGGCACTCTTGGAATGTAAAGAAATGTTACTTTATTATAGAATGAGTTTCGGATTTTTATGGTACCACATTGATGGGTTTCGAGGATAATGTGATAAGGGTTCGAAATACACCCATTAAATAGGTTTCTGACATGTGTAGGTCTTATATTTTACATTATCTTTCCATTTTATTTAAATCGTTAATTAATGAGGTCATCGATGCATCATCATGATGTCATAAATAATTTAATTTATTTAATGTCTAAAAATTATAAAAAAAATACTATGACGTAGGAAATCATTTTAGATTTCCATTTACTATTTATAGTCAAACATTTGAGTTTTATAACCCCATTTAAAAATTGTTTTAGTTAAAAAACTCATGTTTGTGACATTTTAATTTTAACATTAAATAAAAAAGGAATTTATGTCATTTTCCAACCAAAGTGGATCCATGTGGTCCCCAAGTTGACCCATGTATTGTATTGGTCGGTAATGAATCATCAAATGAGGGTAGTACATGTGTCTAGGTCATTTAATTTTATTAAAACATTATTCATATCTTCAACTACACTAATTACCTCTAATCGCGATTAAAAACATAATAAGTTACTATTCATCAAAAAAAATTATTTTAATCCCATTGAACCACATTTTAAATCTTAATGACAACCATGTATGTCGGATTTTTGAAATTAAAAACACAAATATGAAAACATTTAATATAAACGGCAAATCAGTTTTTATAAGTACCACATAGTGGTTTCACTATTCATCAAAAATTGAAGTTTTTCAGAAAATTACCGAAAATTCACCCTAAGTTATATTTGATATTACGAATTCAAAAATGGTGTCTAATTTACCAAATTAAAAACATATAAGTTTCATTAATTAATTTCATAATTAATTCCCGCTGTCAAAACAGATAGCGTGTTTTTATGAAACAAAATGTATCAAAAGATTGACACTTGTTTAAGTCGGATTTCAAAGTGAAATTAATTCCAACGACCACAATTGGATTAAATGGTAAAAATATATTATAATTTCACTTTAAATCCAATTCAAAATATAATATAATCATATAAATAAATTAGATTAAAAAGTGGTTTTGAATTAAAATACAACATTTTTCACTATTCATTAAAAATTGAACTTTTTCGAAAAAATACCAAAAATTTACACAATGTAAATTTTGATGTCCCGATTATAAAGAAGAATTTTATTTTGTCAAATATAACACATAAAATTGTAAAAAAGTGGATTTAAAAGAGGTTCTCCATCAAAAGGAGATTAATCGACCATTTAAAGAATATTAGAATGTTTACACTTAAAATTGGATTCATTCGCATTTTTAATCCTCTAACATTTATTGTAAAAAGTAAAAATATTTGAAAAACATATATAATAATTTTTTAGTTAGTTCTATTCATTCCCGCCATCACAACAACTAGGCGTTAACTACCATTTAAAATAATATTATTTTATTATTAGAGTGCAACGTAAGATTCCCATGAAACTCGTTGTTGCGTATTGGGTACGCCATCGAGAATAACATCCCCTTTAAATTAATATTAATATTTTATTCAAAAATATGGATAAATATAAAAATGTCATATTATTTATTTACCTGGGGTGTTACATCTTTCCCCCCTTTTGGGAATTTCTTCCCCACAATTTTAAAATTGAGCTTGGAAACATCTTTGGAAGTCCCAAATCGGAACAAGAGTCAGTAAAAAAATCACTTTAAAATAAAGAAATATAATTACCGAGGTCACCTTAGTGAACCCATACTAGGATTCCATGTAGGAATACATGGACATGGAGGAGAAAACATATGGTCATGTTCTGAAGGAGAGTGATAGAAAACATGTTTAGGAGAATGTTAACCACAAGAAAATCAAAGACTTGTGATTGGTTAAACGGTATTTGATTCCCCAGTAGGAAAAGTTAATAGACAAAATTTTTGTTTTAAGTTACTTTTTATTGAGGAATTTTTTCATAAGGAGACATAATCACTTATCATGTTGACTTTCAACTTTTATTAGATTCCTTACACAAACTCATATTTTCTCTAAAAGAAGATTATTTAGGAAGACTTGTTCACATTAAGAGTACTATAATAAACTTCTAGAGAATCACCTAATACCAAAAAGAGAACTATATACTTCCCGTGTATTTAGACTTTAACCAAAACCAAACCAAAATGGTTAGTACAAGATCAGATAATCCGGAAAAGGATAACCATTTATAAAAAGAAAATCTATTCTTAATCTCCAAAATATGTCCAAAAAAACCCAAAGTTCAACAAGGACCATTCGATAAACAATTTTTCCAAAAAATTCTTCAAAGGAATCCAAAATAGAATTGAAACCCAGATATTTGAAGGATTTAGTCACATAGTCTTCCGAGTTAAATCGTAACATTTATCTCCAAACAACATCAGTTTCTCTAAATGTATCGTATTGAAAAGTAATTTACCTAAAAACATATCCTCCATAAGAGGTTAATAAATTTCCATAGATAACCCAAAATCAACATACTCTTAATTCATAAAGTCACCTAAAAAAAGAATAAGTCATACTAACTAGGGACTTCATGTAGTCCAGTGGTAGGTGGTAAATACCAGTCGCACTGTGGTTGTGGGTTTGATTCCCGCAGCTTTGTCCAACGCGACGGGTTGTTACACAGTCTGTGTGTTGTCCTTTTTATAAAACTCCAAAAATAACCCTAACATGTTTTAACCTCAATAGATTTCTTATACCTCTCATTTTCATCCAAATTCGTTACGATCTCAACATCTTAATTTTTGAAGTCTTATTTCACCACCATTAGATAAAATAAAATGATTCCCAAAATGAATAACAGAATACCTTGATCATGGCGTCCACTCAGTTTCATCATCATTTTGTTGACATAGGTAGACGTCTGATGCATTACAACAATGATTTAGAGATCTTTCAAAATCATTTGCTTCCTCCATCCAAATACACCTTGTATAACATGGGTCATATGGGTGTTCACAGAAAAATAGTTTTGGAAAATAATCATGTATGCCATATAATTCCAAAACATTTGATAAAACATGATTTCTATAAAATAGTCGGACAGAATATGAGTTGAAACTTTCTATTATTGGTCCTTTTAAAATACCATAAGTATGTTCTGAGAGACAATATTTTAAAGGAAAATATAAATAGGTTGTGAAAGGGTCTCCTTCCTCAGCACCATTTTAAAAAACATAATATGCTTCAAATTCTTTTGATAAGGTAAAATATTTGAAAATACATTGATAATATTTTCCTTTCTTGAAAATATGAGAATATTGTTAAAATAGTATTTGTCTAAAAACAACCCATGATCCATGATGATAACGAGGTATAGTGGAGGTGTTTGATATCTCAAACACCTACTTTCAAGTGAGTTGTATGCAAGAAAAAGTTTCACAATCATCTGAACATGACTTTGCAATAATTATTGCAAGAATGTCATCAGGAAGAGATAGAAATGTCATTTGAGATCCTTCTCCTTCCATTCATAACCGACTTTACTTGACCTGAGAAAAGTTATAAAACAAGGATTTAACTGAAATAATAGATATAGGGACTAATCATGTGTCTAACAAAAATTCATAATCCCTAAATTGGTCTAAACCGACCTTTGATACCAACTATAAGTCCCCATCCTTAAACCTTACTTAATCTAGAGTTATTACAAGATTACACCTTGAGGATATTTTTAGGTTTAGAGTTTTAGAGATTACATTATAAAACTTGCATTACATTCCACATTTAAACAAAGTGGTTACATTAAGATAGTATTCTTTTTTCCCTTCAAAGGAAACATATTTAAAAAACATTGATTCATTCTTGACACTTCCTTGACACTATCATCATATCATGTACCTTTCCCTTGACCTGTGAAAAACATTTCAAAATACATGGGATGAGCATAAAAATCTCAGTAAGGGATATAAAAATATTGAAAGGTAACATGAGTACATGTACATATAAGAGTCAATGAAATCATACTTTACTCATAAAACATAAGCACATTAATATACCTCATCAAATCCTGAATAAATCATAGAAATCATAAGACATAAAGGTAACTTGAGGCATTCATAACATTATTATGTAGGTAGTAACCCTCTTGGTTATGTTTGGAATACCCGTCACAGTATATCCCCTAAATCTCTTCGGAGAAACCTTAACGTTTAACCCCTTCACGTTACCCAATGCATTAGAGAGATATGTCGGGCTCACTTTCCCTTAGTTTATCATGGAACCACCTGTCTTCATAACAATTCCCATGAACCATAACATAATCGTACCACATAATACATGCATAAAGGAAACATAACATTTCCACATTTCAATCACACGATATCAATAAAACAAAATGATATAAAAACATTATGAAGATCATTTTCAATACGAAAATAAAAGAAAAGTAAAACATGGTATTTATTTTTCTTTTAAAAAGAAGGTATAGCTTGTAGAGGAAGCCGAAACTCAAATAATGGTCACGACAATGGAGAAGTCGTTGTCGCCGCATACGTACGACAAAACCATTCCTTTTTTTAGTAAAACGCTTCGTATAAAAAAGATTCCTTTTTGGATAAACGTAAAAGTCAAAGGGGTTTATACACCGTTTAAGAGAAGGTTGTGTATAAAACAAAATATGCCTCAATGAATAGAGATTGAGACGAAGTCCCTTACAAAGACGGTATCCTTAGTTTAAGGATAAATCAATTAAATATTTATGTGTGACAAACAAATACACAAAAAATAAGTTGATATAAAGTGTAAAAAAATCAGAGGTTATGCACACATATTCATAGAACGACATATTCAAGGAGTACAAGTTTATCCCAAAGAATCAATTTTGGGTTAAGAAGTTCCATTGCAAAAATTTGACAGCCTAACGGCGTCACTACAAAATTCAGAAAATGAGTTGATGAGATATAAAAATGTTTTCTCATCACATGGAAATAAAATTTAAATCAATAAGGATATAGAAGAAAATATCCCAACATAATAGTATGTGAATTAAGATACATAACAAATGAGGTCTTTTAAAAAGAGTAGGGTGAAAGGTTCCCTTACCGACATGGGTATCTTTCGAAACATACACCCCATGAAAGAAGGACAACACAACATTGATGTAAATACTCATAAATGAAATTATATTACACAATTAGTAAAGTAATTGGTAGTACATACACCACTCAAAGGAAATTGTGGAAAATGTAGCATAAATCTCACGAAAATAAAAGTGAGATGAAAAATCCCTTACGAAAACTCCACAGCCTAACGGTGCCACTTAAAACATACAAAAAAATGGATTGATGAGATCAAATAGGGTATCTCATAATATTAACATAAAGTTTACAGAAAGAGGAATATAAAAGAAAATCCCCCAACATAAAAAAGAGGAGCATAAAATAACTGATATAAAGGAGAGTACTTAAAAGGAAAGAGAGAGGTTGGATCTCTTACGAAAATTCGGCAGCCTAACGGCGCCACACAAAACATCCAAAATGGATTGACAAGAGAGAATAGGGTATCTCATCATATGAACATATAAATTACAGTAATATTAATATAAAATAACATCCCAATAACAAGAAAGATGATCTTTAAAAGGAATGACATAAAAGAGTGTACTTAAAAAGAAAGAGAGGAGTAGGATCCCTTAAATCAAGTCCGACTTGTCTTGTTCGTTTTTTTATATTCCTGAATAATAAACTTGAGTTAATTTATACTTGCCTAAGAACCTTTTTCAAGTTCATTATTCCTATTATATCTCTTGTTACCATGTTATGAACATTATGTAATTATTTAAGTAAATAATGGTCGTTATGTTGATCATTGGTACTTGAGTCAAAAGTGGACTTCTTATATTTACAAGTTGTTCACATAGTCAAATATCCATTATCTCAATAATGATATTAATGATGTAGATGACATATATTTCATATGTATCCATTATATACATGCATTTATAATATTACATAATCATTTCGAGGTAATAAATGAAATGCACCGTTCATGGGGATGTTAAGCCGTACGTACGCATAAACCCTACTTTAATTTCTATTTCATATTTTATGGAATGGAATAATAATGACATAAAGTTGTTTTATAATTCCAGTATAATATCATATATGATATCATAACTCCACCCATTATACGTCCCACATATGGTATTAACGAATCAAATCACTTTGAGGGGGTGGTAGTCCGCACTTCCTTAAATGAAGATATTGTGTTTACCCATAATGGAAACCATAAATATATGCCATAAATGAAAAATACAGAAGAATAAGTAAAACATAAACATATTATATATAATATATAAATATAGTGACATCTTAATGGCCACCATTGAAGGTGATATACGACTGTTGAACAATCATCGTTTCGTGGGGCAGAAATTCACCATCCACGGAAACAGTACATTCTTTAACCATTAGATGTAGGTGTGTGTAAGTGTAGCTCAAATCCTTCTTCTAACAACATACTAGTATATTTATGATACTGGAGGTGTTACAAAAGAAATAAATATAAAGAGTTTAGGGGGTTGGAGAAGCAAAATAAAACAAAAGGACTCAAGTGAAGACATTACCTTAAAATCGGGTAACTCCCTTTGGTTTGAGCTCAAAGGCTTCCTTGGGAATACTTTTGACCAATTTGTGGCTTCAAGGAGTCATAGAGAGATTTGGAGATACAAAATGGGCAGGGTTTGGCCGATCCAAAGGCTTTGGAAGTGTGGGTATGGAGGTAGAGGTGGGGGCCTTTTATAAGAGGAGAGGAGGGGCACTATTGGAAAGTAAAGAAATGTTACTTTATTTTAGAATGAGTTTCAGATTTTAATGGTCCCACATTGATGTGTTTCTAGGATAAGGTGATAAGGGTTATAAATACACCCATCCAACAGGTTTTGGACATGTTTAGGTCTTATAGTTTACATTATCTTTCAATTTTATTTAAATCGTTAAATAATGAGGTCATCGCTGCATCATCATGATGTCATAAATAATTTAATTTATTTAATGTATAAAAATTATAAACAAAATACTATGATGTAGGAAATCATTTTAAATTTCCATTTACTATTTATAGTAAAAAAATATGACTTGTATAACCCCGTTTGAAAATTGTTTTAGTTAAACAACTCATGTTTGTGACATTTTAATTTTAACATTAAATAAAAAAGGTATTTATGTCATTTTCCAACCAAAGTGGCTCCATGGGGTCCCCAAGTTTATCCATAGATTGTCTTTGTCTGCCATGACTCATACAATGAGGGTAGGACATGTTTCTAGGTCATTTCATTTTATTAAAACATTATTCTTACCTTAAACTGCACTAATTACCTCTAATCGTGTTTAAAAACTTAATAAGTGACTATTCACCAAAATATTATTTTAATCCCATTGAAACACATTTTACTTCTTAATGACAACCATGTATGTCGGATTTTTGAAATTCAAAACAGAAATATGGAAAAATTTCATTTAAACAGAAAATCAGTTTTTATAAGTACCACTTAGTGGTTTCACTATTCATCAAAAATTGAAGTTTTTTCAGAAAATTACCAAAAAGTCACACTAAGCTATATTTGATATTCCGAATTCAAAAATGATGTCTATATTAAAAAATTCAAAAAATAGAAGTTTCATTAATTAATTTAATAATTAATTCCCACTGTCAAAACACATAGCGTGTTTTTATGAAACAAAATGTATCAAAAGATTGACACTAGTTTAAGTCCGATTTCAAAGTGAAATTAATTCCAACGACCACTATTGGATTAAATTGTAAAAATATATTCTAATTTCACATTAAGACCAATTCAAAAGATAATTTAATCATATAAATAAATTAGATTAAAAAGTGGTTTTGAATTAAAAAACAACATTTTTCACTATTCATTAAAAATTGAACTTTTTCGAAAAAATACCAAAAATTTACACAAAGTAAATTTTGATGTCCATATTCTAAAGAATAATTTTATTTTATGAAAAATAACACATACAATTTCCAAAAAGTGTATTAAAAAGAGGTTCTCCAGTAAAAGGTGGTTAATTGACCTTTTAAAGAATATTAGAATGTTTACGCTAAAAATTGGATTCTTTCGCATTTTTAATCCTATAACATTTATTGTAAAAAGTAAAAATATTTGACAATCATATATAATCATTTTGTAGTTAGTTCAATTCATTCTCGCCGTCACAGCAGCTAGGAATTAACTACCATTTGAAATAATATTATTTTATTATAAGTGTGCAATGTAAGATTCCCAAGAAACTCGTTGTTGTGTATTGGTTACGCCATCGAGCATAGCATCTCCTTTAAAGTAATTTTAATATTTTATTCACAAATATGGATAAATATAAAAATTTCATAATATTTATTTACAAAGGGTGTTACATAGGATGTATCATATTCATGTCCAGAATTATATTAAGTCTATAAACATTATTTTTAATAATCAAATGAAATTTAGTCTTGAATAGATACGATGGGGAATGAATCGCATCTCGTTCATGAAGACGGTAGTTCATACGTAGGCATGAGCGACAATATCATTCTTTTGATATTAAAATAATATATAATTGGGTGGTGTATCATATATATATAATAATTATAATGATATATTTATTATTTAAATGAATTACACATCATTATTATACCCATCCAAATAATAATGTATTGAATAACAATTACACCACGTCGTGGAGACGGTAAGCCATACGTACGCACGTTAGGTGACATGTCATTCAAGCGTTGGATAGAATACTCATTATGGTTCTACCATATTTATAATAACATCACAGTATATAGGAGATACGGGAGTTATTATTTTAGAATGGAAATAACAAAAAAAAGATGTTGAAGAAGAAAAGAACATGATAGATGTTGGTGAAAACATTACATCTTACGCAGGTTCTTCCATTTGATTTGATCTAAAGGGCTCATTATGAAGGCTTTATGATCAAAATAATGCGTCTAGGTTGATGTTAGGGATTTTGAGATAATATTTGTTCAGGGGTTGGCCGATCCCAAAGGCGTTGATGGTGAGAAAAATTGGTTAGAAATGGTGTCCTTTTATAAGGGGGAGGAGGGGCTCTTTAGAAAAAACTCAATGTATTATTTTATAATAAATTCATATTCAGTTTATAATGGACACAAAGTAGATTATTAAATGTAAAAAGGGGGTAGGGGTCTAAATACTTTCATCTATTATATTTTACACAGGTTTGTGTTAGTATATTAACCATATTATTTAGTTTTAACTCTTAGTAAATTAGTTTGACACTTACCATGGCACTTTGTATTTTTATATTATATAGTTAATAAACAAACTATAATCATCCAAGAGACCTCCAACTGTTCCATTAATAATACACCAATCATTATATTAGTCCTTTTTATGATCCTTAGATTTTTAGGAAGATAATATCAATTAATAATATAATTCTTGTTTTAAAAACACATTTATGTCAAATTTGAAAATATTTAATAATTATTTTTTTAATTCATAAAAAGTTTATTAATACGAACCAAATTCATTTATTCAATACTAACATGTCATATTAACCAATTAAATTCGTTTATTGAATAATAACTATCAAATTATATTTATTTTAACATTTATAATACAAATTATTTTATTTTTACATTAATAAGGAAAATATTGCATCATTATTGTGTCATAAATAAATTTAATTATTCAATGTCTTAAAATTATAAATAAAATACCATTATGTAGGAAATCTTTTTATATTTCTAATGAATTTTTATAGTCGAAAATATAACATATATAACCCTATGTAAAAATTCGTTTTCTAAAAGATATATGTTTTTCCATTTTTGTATTTACTTTAACGTAATTAATATAAAGCGTCATTGTCACTTACAAGTGGATCCATGGGATCCCCAAATTGACCCAAAGATGCCCATGGTCGGACATGTATCAACCAATAGTGTTATGACACGTTTTAGGGTAATTTATTATTATTATAATATTATTTTTTTACCCTTATTTACCGGATTTACCATTTAACCATTGTAAAAAAAATATTTTCTGAAGTAATTATTCAAAATGTATAAAAATAAAAGTTACCTATTTACACAATTTATACCTCATGATTCTAAATATGGAATCCATTTTTCTAAATTTAAAACACAGAAGTGGAAGAAATTATTTTAAATGTAATTCCTGTTGTTAAAACAAAAAGCGCGTTTTTAAGAAATAATAAGTATAAAAAAGATTAACACCTGTTTATGTCCGGTTTAAATGTAAAATTATGTCCCATGACAAAAATTGTATTAAATGGTAAAAAAATATTATAAATATAAT
This sequence comes from Viscum album, assembly GCA_963277665.1. NCBI lineage: Eukaryota > Viridiplantae > Streptophyta > Magnoliopsida > Santalales > Viscaceae > Viscum > Viscum album. The sequence goes on along the minus strand of OY728120.1, from coordinate 1,025,724,370 downwards.
TTAAAACAACTAAAATTCAAAAGTAATCACTATTAATTTTTTTGATTAAAAATTTTTTTTAATGAAAATTTAGTGATTTTCACTATTCATAAAAATATAAAAGTTATCCGAAAAGTACCAAAATTTCACCCTAGGCTAATTTAGATATTTTGAATCCAAAAATGATGTACATTTTTTGAGCAAAAATTTATAAAATTTCAAAAAGGTGATATTAATATTCATAACGGCTATATTGATTGGTTGCGGTGTGTTAGAATCACGAAGTTACGTACCAAGCAAGCTATTGCATTATTTAAAGGGAAACATACCTTAGAATCTTGGAGTGTTATATTCTCCCCTTCTTCAAATAATTTTTTCCTCAAAATTCCTAGAAAATTTCTATATAAAAAAACTTGGGCAGTTCTTCATTATAAGTTCCTCGGGTTCCCACGTTGCATCTTCCGTCTTATGGTTCCTCCATAAAACATTTACCAGACAAGATGTCCAGTTTCTCAGCACTTGTTCTCTCATATCAAGAATCCTGACAGGCTCTTCGCAATAAGATTGATCGGGTTGTAGTTCTAATTCCTCATAGGTGAGTACATGCGTTAGTTCAGTCATGTATTTTCTCAAAAATGATATGTGGAACACATCATGAACTTTGGAGAGATTTGGCGGCATTGCCAAACGGTAAGCTAAAAACCCAATTCATTCAAGAATTTTGAAAGGTCCGATATACCTGGGACTCAATTTAAAATTCTTACGGAAACGTATAACTCCCTTCCATTGAGACACTTTTATGAAAACATGATCTCCAACCTAAAATTCCAAATTCTTACTTCTTTTATCAGCATAGATCTTCTGCCTACATTGAGCTGCTTTGATGTGGTTTTAGATTACCTTTACCTTTTCCATCATTTCCTCCACCAGTTCTGGGCCTATATGTTTTCTTACACCAACAGCATCCCAATAGTTTTGTGTGTGACATCTATTTCCATATAATGCTTCATATGGTGCCATCCAAATACTTGAAAGGAAGCTATTGTTATAGGAAAATTACACCAGAGGTAAATATTGATCCCACATACCCTAAAAGTCAGGTGAGAAAGATCTCAAAATGTCTTATAAGATTTGAATAGTCCATTCTGATTGTCCATCTATTTGTGGGTGTTAGGCAGTGCTCAAATGAAGTTCAGTATCCAGGGCTTTCTGAAGGCTTTTCCAGAATCTTGATGGAAAAAATGGATCATGATCAGAAAAAATCTATAGGAGTACTCCATGAAGTCTCACTACTTCATTAATATATAGTCTTGATAGATGTTCAAGTGGTAGATCTTCTCTTATAGCAAGAAAATATGTTGACTTGTTAAGATGATCAATAATGAACCATATTGCATCATTCTTTCTTGGAGTCTTTGGTAGTACCATGACAAAGTCCATCGTGATATTATCCCATTTCCACTCATGTATTGGAAGAGGTTGCATGACTCCTCTAGGCCGTTGCCTTCCAGCATTCACTTATTGAAAAACCATACATCATGACACAAAACCAGTAATCTCCCTCTTCATGTTGTCCCACCAAAAATGTTCCTACAAATTTCAGTACATTTTGGTGCTCTTAGAGTGTATAGAGAAATTGGAAGTATGAGCATCGTCCAACAATTCCCTTTTTAGATCAGGTATACCGAGAACACAAACTCTCTTCCCAAATTTCAAAATTCCATCTTCACACACAATTTCATTTAGTATCCCATCAATTGCAACTGTAATCATATTTTGAAATTATTCATCATCATTTTGAGAAATATTTATCCTTTCTATTAAAGATTTTTAGGAAACCATTTGAAAAAGTATTGATGTTTCACCTTCCATGGTGATTCCCATATCCATCTTTACTAGATCCATGAAAATAAGATCCCTTTCCGCTCTAATCATGTTCAAAACTCCATGATCTTTTCTACTCATAGCATCTTCTACCTTATTTTCCTTCCTCGTGTGGTAGTGTATCATGAAATCATAATCTTTGAGTAGTTCAAGCCATCGCCTTTTCCTCATGTTGAGTCATTTTTGTGAAAACATGTACTTCACACTATTGTTATCAGTGTATATCTCACATTTTTCAACATAGAGGTAGTGTCTCCATATCTTCAAAGAAAATATCACAGCCGCTAACTCGAGATCATGAGTAGGATATTTTTTCTCATGAATTTTCAACATTCGTGATGTATAGGCAATAACCCTGTCATTCTGCACAAGGACACAACCATGTCCTTTCTTCAATGCATCACTATAAATAATGAACCAATCATTTCATGATGGTAGAGTCAAAATATAAGAGCATTGACTAATCTTCTCTTCAGTTATTTGAAACATTCTTCATACACTTTTATCCAAAAAAAATTACCCCCTTTACATGTGAGCTTCATTAATGGGTTAGCGAATCGGGCAAAATTCTGGACAAAATGTCGATAATAACCTTCTAAACCATTAAAACTGTGTACCTTTGTTGTAATCGTCGGTGCTGGCCATTCATGGATTGCTCTTGTCTTAGAAGGATTAATAGATATTCCATCCTTAGAGTTAATATGGTCATGAAACGAAATCTCCTGAATCCAGAATTCCCACTTTCTAGACTTCCTATTAAATTCATGACTTCTTAGAGTCTTAATTATAATGTATAAGTGATTTTTATGATATTTGTAGATTTTGGAGTATACCAATATATCATCAATAAATAACACTAAAAAGTCAATAAGATATTCCATGAGAACTCTGTTCATTAAATCCATGAAAACTGTGGGTGCATAATCAGCCCAAAGGGAATTACTGTAAACTCGTAATGCTCGTACCTGGTTCGAAATGCTGTCTTCGGAATGTATTACCCATACACACACAACTAATGGTATCCATATCAAAGTTAAATCTTTGAAAAGTTTTTAGCTTCATTTAGTTGGTCAAATAAATCATCAATGCGAGGTAGGGGATACTTTTTCGTTATTGTTATAGCATTGATCTCCCTCTTGTCAATACATAACCTCATAGATCCATATTTCTTCTTAATAAAAAGGACAGGGGCTCCTCATGGAGAAACACTGGAGAGAATAAATACCCTATTACTCAATTCCTTTTGTTGTTTCTTTAGTTCTACTAATTCCACTGTGGCCATTCTATAAGGGGTCTTCAATATGGGTCTTTATCCAGGAATTAAATTAATGGAAAACTCAATTTCTCGTTTTGGAAGATGTCCAGGTAAATCTTCTAGAAACACATCAACATATTCTCTCACAATAGGTACATCCTCTATTTGATCATTCCTTTCATCACCCAAAATCATTTCATTCTCTTCATCCCCAATAATTGAATTTAGTTGAGCTATTGGGGTGGATATAGATAAGAAGTAGGTGGTGACGATTCTGTTCTAAAGATAAGGTGTTCCTTATCATCATCATCAAAAAACATTACCTCCTTCTTCTTACATTAAATTTTCACATCATGGTATGAAAGCCAATCCATACTGAGGATTGTATCAAATTCAATCATGGGTAGGACGATGAGATCAGCAGATAAAGAACATTTATATGCTGTAATATGAACTGATTCATTGAACATTGTAGAAATGATACTTCCCATAGGAATTCTGACTGAATACTCCCTTGGTAATTCAAATTGGAAAAATCTAATTTTCATTGGAAACTGGGAAGATATGAAACAATGTGATGGTCCAGAATCAATAAATTCATTTTCTAAACATGAGGAAACCATTAAATTACCTACCACCACATCTTTCGAAGCTTCTACCTCAGCAGTAGTGATAGTATAAGCTAGTCTTTGATCCCTTGGCCTTTTCCGAGGTATGATTCTCAAACTCATTGGTCAATTATTTGCATAATGTCCCATCTCCCTGCAATTGTAGCATTGAACATCAGTATATTCCCTCTTCACCTTGCAATCACGAGCTTGGTCGCCTTTTTCACCACACTTGTAACAGAATCCCATTCCTTATAAGAATGTACCAGGGTGTTTCTTCCCACAGTTACTGCAGGATGGATATTCAACTCTTCCCTTCATCCCCTTATTTCCATTTCCAGATTGATCAGCAGATCTCTTCTTCTATTTCTTTGATTTAATGTCATAAGACATAAAGAATTCATTTTCTGTATTTATAGAACATGAGAAAATGTATTCGTATGATGATAAGGATTATGGGGCTAATGCATGATGAATAAATGGTTTTAACCGATAAATGAAATGATCAATCTTACTTCTTCGGTTTGCATATAATATCCATTATACCTTGCTATACTTGTAAAGATAGCCTCATACTTTGCGACATTCTCATCCTCCTTTTATCTTAGATTTAGAAATTTCCATTCCATATCTGGTCGATGGTCACGAGGAAAGTATTTTTCTACGAAAATCTCCTTGAACTCACTCCATTCCATATCTGATACTTCATCATCTTCCTTCGTGTTTTGAATCAATGAGCACCATTGATTAGCATCTCTAGTGAGGCGGTAAACTTCAATGATAACTTTTTCCTTTTCACTACTCCCCAAGGCATGGAATATTTTCTCTAATGAATTTATCCACTTCTCAGCTACTAATGGATTTGTACTCCCATTGAATTTCAGTGTTTGTTTCCCCATGAAGAGATCTAAAATTGATCCTCCATGATGCGGATCAGGGTGCTGCATACAGGGAAGGTTGTTATTAATAACCTGAGTGAGTTGTCCCAGTATGGTGATTAGCTGATTAGCACTAGTTGCATCACTAGTTCCACTATAATTATCTCGAGCAGTAGGGAAATCCCTAGATGGAGTCTATGCATTGATACAGTTTACATTCCTTCCACTAGGCACCATTTCTAAAAAATGGCATAAACTAGATCAGTTTATGAATCAAAATACATAATTCCATACTTGTAAAACACATAACATAAATTCAACTATTTATGGATATAATCCATAATCACTAAAAATATTCTTTGAGAAAGTATATACTCATAAACCCATCATAATGGTTTTTAAAGAAAATGAGAATTATCCTAAGAATATCCCCCGGGAGTGTCGTAACCAATAGTGGAGCAGGGCCTGTTGTTGTACACGAGTTCCCGTTTGAGTCTAGCTCAAAGTGGTGTTTTTGGGTTTAACCCTTTGGTACATATATGCCTGAGCTGCCTCTACCTTCTCATATCTAGACATGGATGTATTTCTTGGAAAACTCACAAAATCTCTACAATACCAAAATTCTAGGAAGTTCTTCTACACTAGTCCTCAATAACCATCTTAGGTCTATGTGCTCTAATAAGAGTTTATCTAAATCTGGATTCCAACATTTGTACTAAACTTCCTCTGATAGCAACTGTAACGCCTCGACCCCAGTTACCCAGAGTCGGTGAATTATTACATAACATTGGCATCATCACAAAAGATCATGTCTCGAAAGACCAATGAGTTTAGTAGCCTTGTATTATAAAATTAATACTATGACAACATAGTCTTCATAGTCCACACTCATAACCCCACATACTATCCATACAGGTCATTCATAAAATATGTCTCCACATCATGGGAAAAATAAAACATAGAAAGGGGTGAGCTTAAATGCCCAGTAAGGATAACAATATAGTAGAAACATTCATAAATAGGAATAAACATTTAAGGCAATGTATAACTAAATCAAAAGCCTTTTAAACATAAACATTAGTGTAATATGGAGAAAAAAATGAAATAATGCCATTTACTTATTCAGATGGATATTCTACTAGTCGAATAATCACATGCAATATCTATTACCACTTTCATAATGATGGAATATGTAATTCCAAACTATCATAACCACATAGTCAAGGCCTTGTTCCAAGACAAAAAATATGATTTTGCCATAGCCTTGAGCCAAGACACTAGTTTTTCTCATGATACCTACCGACTCATCGAGGAGCTATAGAGGGCTCCACCCATCACATATTAATTCCAATGCATTCCTCATATGAATAGGTTTAAACATAACATAAACATTTGTATTAAAACTGGCATACAAAATATAAATACTTACTCCATAAACGATGAATGGTATAAAAATAACACATCCATAGTAATACATATCACAAAAACATCAATACAATATGGAAGTATTGTATCATAATAAATCAACTTCAAATAATCTTAAAGTCCATCAATGGATGTTGACATAGATGAAATAAAAACTATTTTGAGAGAAATATCTATTTTTTTGAAATAATTTAAATGTCATAGAATTATAAATGAAATAATTTACATTGAAAATATTATTATAAGATTTTAAGGGAATTTTTGTAGATTTTATAATGGCATAAAATATCCACACCTGTCGTATAAGTTAAAAAAAGTCATACTTATCATAATTTTGTCGAAAAGGTTCAAAATGACCTTGTTTGGAAAATGATAGAAATATTCCTTTATAAACTTCGTATAAAAAGTCAAAAAATATTATAAATGGATTTAATGCATATTATTTAAAATAGTAAGAATATTTTGAAATAAATTTTTATGAAACATGGATGTGGATGATAAAGAGGTCCCAGTAGATAATTACATACAAACAACCTTGGATAATGAAGAGATTTTGAAATAAACCCTTACCTTGTAATATTCCTTTGATGAGGGTATGTTAACCTCATGTATAATGGTGAAATAATTGTTATTAAATTATACATGCATCATAAACATTAGTATGATATCATGTATGAACTTTTAACATTTCTTTGTTAATAATATCATAGTATTATCATCATTTCGGGTGTTAACTTACTCGTTTTCTTTTATATGTGTTGTTACATTAGCTTTGTTTGTTATGGAAAAGTTTTATCTTATTCATTTCCAGAATGATATTAATTCTTTAAACAATATTTTTAATTTTCTAATGAAATTTATTCTTGAATGGATATGATGGGGAATGAAACTCATTGCGTTCGTGGAGACAGTAGTCTGTACGTATGCACGAGAGACAATATCATTCTTTTGATATTAAAATAATTTTTCACTAGGTGTTGTATCATATATACAGAATAATATTCTTGTTATATTTATTATTTAACTGAATTACACATCATTATTATACCCATCCACATAATAATTTTTTGAATAACCATTACACCACGACGTGGAGACGGTAAGCCGTACGTACAAACATATGGTTACCTTTCATTCATGGGATGGATAGAATACTGAATATGGTTTTACCATATTTATAACAACATAAAAATATATAATAGATACTAGAGTTATTATTTTATAATGTAAATAACAATTAATGAAGAAGTTGAAGAAGAGTGGAACTTGATAGAGGGTGGTGAAAACATTACCTCTTCTTGAGGTTCTTCCATTTTATTTGATCAAAAGGGCTCCGTAGGATGGATTTATTATCAAACTAAGGCCTCTAGGTTGATTTTATTGAAGTTGATAGAATATCTGGGTAGGGGTTGGCTGAGAAAAAAGGCTTTGAAGGTGTTAAGAATTGGATAGAAGTGGTGTCCTTGTATAAGGGGAGGACGAGCTCTTTAGAAGAAAATCAAAGTATTATTTTATAATAAATTCATATTCGGTTTATAATGGATCCAAAGTTTATTAATAAAACTATAAGGTCGTTATGGGTAGAAATCCTTTCAACCAATATATTTTAGATAGGTTTGTGTCACTATATTAACATTATCATTTAGTTTTAACTCTTTGTTAATTAGTTTGACACTTACCATGAAACTTTGTATTTTTATATTATATATTTAATAAACTTACTATATACATCCAGGACCCCTCCAAGTGGTCCATTAATAATACAAATATCGTTATATAAGTCATTTTTCCTAACCATAGTTTTTTAGGATGATAATATCAAATAATAATATAATATTTTATTTAAAAACTCATTTATGTCAATTTGGACAATATTTAATAATTTTTTTTGGTTAAAGTCTTAAAAACTTTAATAAATCGAACCAAATTCATTTAAGGAATCATAAAATGTCAATTTAACCAATAAATTCGTGCATGGCATAAAAACATTAAATTTATATTTATTTTAAAATTTAGAATACTAATTATTTGATTCTTTCATTAGTAAGGAAAATAATGCATCATTATTGTGTCATTAATAAATTTAATTATTCAATGTATAAAAATTATAAATAAAATACCATTATGTAGAAAATATTTTTAGAATTCTAATTAATATTTATAGTTGAAAATATAACATGTATAACCTTGTGTAAATTTTTTTTTCTAAATGATATAGGCTTATGTCATTTTTGTATTTACATTAACTTAAATAATATAAAGAGTCATTATAAATTACAAGTGGATGAATGGGGTCCCAAAATTGACCCAAAGATGCCCATGGTTGGACATGTATCAACCAATAGGGTTATTCCACGTTTTAGGGTAATTTATTATTATTATAATATTATTTTTTAATGTTATTTATCACATTTACCCTTTAAACATGGTAAATGAATTATTTACTGATATAATTATTCAAAATGTCTAAAAATACAAGTTACAGATTAACAAAATTTGGTACTCTTGATTCTAAATATGGAATCAATTTTTCCAAATTCAAAACACAGAAGTGGAAGAAATTAATTTAAAATTAATTCCCACTATCAAAACAAAAAGTGTGTTTTTAAGAAATAATTAGTATCAAAAGAGTGACACTTGTTTATGTCTGGTTTAAATGTGAAATTATGTCCAATGACCCACATTGTATTAAATGGTAAAAATATATTCTAAATATACTTTAAAACTAGTAAAACTCATAATTTATCAATATTAATTATTTTTATTAAAAGTGTTGTTTTTAATTAAAATTTAGAAATTTTCACTATTCCTCAAAATATAAAAGTTTTTAAAAAAGTACCAAATTTTCACCCTAGGCTAATTTCGATATTCTGAATCCAAAAATGATGTCCGTTTTGGTGTGATATATGAGTAATTTGGATTAATATATTCAAAATAAATATATATTTATTATACTCTATCTTAAAAAACCAATAAAGGTTGAATAACCCAGGGTAAGGGATTTATGTTACAATCTCTTTGTTTATCTTGATTAATTATTATATTGTTTTATATAATGAATTATTAAGATCTAACACTCATGAAAATTCAATAAGTTTTTATACATTATTTGTTTTTTAAAATATTTTTTCCCTTTCATTTTCCTAAAATCATGTTAATAATAGGCTTAAAGAACATTTATATAGAAAACAAATATTATTTCACTCATTGATAGATGTCATATCAATATTTTATAAAACAGGGTTGAAATTTTTTTATAAGATTAATAAATGGTTGTTTAAAGTAATATTGAGATTTTATTTAGTTATTTCTAAATTCATTAACATTAAAATTTTTGTTTGTTTTAGAAACTAGTTAGTTTTGACAAGTTTACAACACATTTAAACGAGTTATCTCTTTTTACATATACGACATGAAGAGAGTTTTACATTTTTAGGACTGCTCAATTCATAGAAATTTCTTTTAAATTTTTCTGGGGTTTCTTTAATGAATGTGTTTTGTTAATATTTTATAGTATTTCAGATTTTAGATAACTTCTTTAAAATAGAACATTTTAGTTTACTAAGTAGAAATTTCATGTAGTTTTCTAATGAAATTTTTAATTTATGATTACCTCATTGATATTAAATATTATTTACATGGGGTTTGATCTTATTATACGATGCATATTATTTTTCTGTATGGTTTATAATTATGATGATCATATTTTTTTAACTCATTATTTTTCCATGTGTTATTATATAATTAATTAATGAAATGGTAATGAAAATAATTTCATTTACATTTTTAATTATATGATTTTATATTTGTGGAACATTTTCATTTATTATAGGTATGATATTATGATTGTTTTTCGATATTTTTAAACATATATGTATGGTTATAATTATTTTATGGGTGGGACTGAAAATTAATATTCCTCCAATGCATTGGGTAGATATGGATACCTCAAGAGATAAACTGGACTACAATTGGTAGTGATCCATGTAAATTATGGGACATTCCCACTAAAATAATTATAAGGGTAAACCATGAAAACTCTGATTATTTTGTGTGTGAACCAAATCTACAATTATTTTATTGGTTGTGATCCTTTCCTACTGGGGAAATGATATTCTATGTTGATGTTTATTCTATAATCACTATCCTTTTCCAAATGGTATTATTTTGTGGATTATGTTGTTGAATTTATTTAATATTCATGTCTTATTAATCTTAACGAATCATTCCCTGATTCAATACTATGATCTATGATGTATAGTCAATGGTTTTTAAATGATATACTAAAGTTGGCATAACCTATATCCTATGGATGTTTTAGGTCTCCCTTTATATACAACTTCTGAGAAACTACAGTCACCCTTTCATAGGAAATTTTAACGCAAGTTTGGATGATTGGAATTAAGTATGGTATGTCAAAGAATGATGATAATTTTGATTATCTTATCTGGGGGTTATGTACAGCCCATATGATACATTTTTTTATGTATCAAATTTTACAAATATTATAGAACTATAAATTTGGATCATTTATCATTATGTTTTTTTAATGAATATTCAAATATTATTATGTGGAATCAATGTATGATCAACGTGGGTAAATATACTGATAATGATTGAAACTGATGAGGACCAATATTAGAGGTGGTGATCAAATTAAAAAACTTTTTGGTGTAGTCAAGGGTCATAATTGGGGACCATGGTCCTGATAATAGAATTTAATCCTTCATATATTGATGATGTAAAATATTTGGATAGATCATGGCCCTAGGAGTAGATATTTGGGGGAGGTCGTGAAATAGAATTTCTATGACTTGCATTGAATCTATGTGATAATATAATTTATTCACCACTCTACAAAATGATTCCCCATATATCACTTTTGGAGGAATACATGTTCCCCTCTTATATCCACAAATTGAATAAATAAAAATGCTTCATTTTTTATCTCTTTAAGACACACGTAAATTTGATGTTACTAAATATTCACGGTAGATAATAATTTATTATTTTTATTTTCACTTATATTCATTAAAATATTATTTTTAGGTTTTGAAAAACATAGGAACTAAATTTTACGGTTGATTAGATTTAATAGTACTATTGTTTTTATACTGAAAAAAGCATAATAGTTCCATCCCATTGACCATTTAAACCTCTTCACAAAAAAATCCATAAATAATGTTTTGGACATGGCTGTAGATGAGTAATATCTGATGTGAATTACAGTAAAGGAGGTTAATGAGGATCTCCTATTAGAAACTATGATTTTTATAAAGACTATAATAAATACTCAAAATTGAGGATTCTGTATAATGTCAGGTTTTGATGAAATTTTTATTGATGTAGAAAAATAAAAATTTCCAATGAATTATGTGATTTGTAGATGATCATTACAATTTTATGGGATGGAAAATACAGTATTACATGTATGGTCAATATTAGAAAAATTCGTAAAGTCATATTTTATACTATAAAAGGATAGTTTTAACATTGTGTGGTTTCAAATGATGTGGGAGATACCTATTGTTTATACATAACATTTAAAAGGTAAATTATTTTTAAATGCAGAAAAATATTCACATCACCATATAAACTACTAATATTATAAATTTATCAGATGTATAATGTTATATAATTCTACGTTAATTATTCCATTGTAATTTTATGATAATGATCATCATGTTTACCCAAATTAAAGGGTCTAATTAAAACAAATCCTTCAATTGATGAAATTGTTTACATTGATTGTAGATTATTTTTTTGTAAATAAAATGAACTTTGATGATAAGGATTGGTGTTTAACATGCCTATATTTATTGATTTTAATGATGGGTAACTTTTTAATGTATTACAAAATTACAAGTTTGTATTTTAGATTATCTTCATTAATATAAGATTGAATAGAATAAAAAACATAGAAAATAATTCAATGGTGTTCTAAAAGTTTTATGGAAAATTACAAAAAAATATATATAGGAGAAGCATAAAACACATTATAATATATGATATATCAAACTATAAAATATCTATTATTTTTATTGATGATATTGGATGAATTAATTTTCTATAACGATGCAGGATACTTATATATGATTTTTTATGTGTAAAATAAAAAATAATGTATTAAGTACTGGTGATTATAAGAAAAGGGCCTCAAAAAATATTTATATGTTTCCTCTTGGGATGATAAATTTTACCACACCTCAAAATATACAATTTTGTTATGTAATTTTAATTTCAATTGATTTATTTTTTCTATAATTTAGAAATTAATAATATAGCACTGCATATTTCTTTATGGTTCTTGAAATTTTTTCATACACCATGGATAATAACTAGGGATATCATAAAAACCAAAAAATAAAATATGTTTCTTGGTAATACTATGTTTATTCAATTGTCACTTCAGATTATCATTGTTGTTGCTACAATGTTTTTTTACATATATTTTTATATCCATTTCAAGCCAACCTACATACTATTCTTGCTTGAAATCAGTTGACTTTTTATGTATATGGGTTTATCAGGTGTTGTTAGGACCTATTCATCAATGTTACATTTTTTTATTCATTTTGGAGACTCTATTAAGTCTGAATTTCTATATTATATATGATCTATTTTTAATATGTTTTTAAACATTCACTTCAATACCCCAATATGTAAATTCATCAATATTATGGCATGTAAAAAATGTTAATTTATTCGTGTAGGACATTCAACTAGAAAAATCTCATTATTATAGTTCCCTTGATTAAAATGTAAATATATTTCATGAAACCGCATTAATTTTTTCATTATATTATGATATATTTTTATTAAAACGATTATGTTGTATTATAATGAAAATATATTTTTTCATGTTACTATAACTGTGAATATTTTTTATTTTCCTTGTTGGTTACCATTATTTTTTATCGTAAGTGGTTTGTAAACATGATGATTTTTATAGAACATAGTTAAAAATAAAGGGTATCTCTTGAAAAATCATTAAGTTGTATTGAAGGGATATGTTATAGTCCTGATTATATTGAGGGATAAACTCATTACAGCTTGATAGATTTCAAAATATCTAAATTTTCTTTTGTTGTAATTATTTATTGATATAAATTCATATATTTGGAAAATTTTATGAGTGTTAACTGGATAACAGTCAGTAATAGTTAATGAAATAATTTTATTTTATTTTTCCTAACACATGTACATGGTTAAAAAAATGAATAACATAAAACTAATATATTTTCAAAATTTATTAGTGGAATTTATATTATAGTGGAAAGGTAAATTGTTTGAGAAAAGAATTATATAATTATAATTTTTAAAATTTGAGTTAAATCATAATATGTTTGGGATTCAAATATATTTATATTATTAAAAATTAATCTAGAATAGCATTTTGATGAAGACGGTTCTTATAATTAATAATATTCCACCATTATAGAGGTATGATAGAGTTTAATTTATCATTTAAACAAAATTTGAACCTTCTTTTTGTGTATTCCATTTGTATAGGGGTTTCATTATCCAATGTAGTATTTTATCGTATATTTTCGGTTACAAACATTTTTTAGCATCACATACAAGATGGTGTGATGTGACTTGGTAGATTTTGACCATTAAAGTATCCTTGTATGGATGTAGGGCTCATTGACCTTCAATGGAGCCCAATTATTGAAACATTGTTAGCCACTTGCTAGTTGGTGGATTCCATTGACTAGTTGCGAGAGGCTAATGCATAGATGGTTTCCTCTAGGTGGGGTTTTAGTAAATACGGTGTCCTAGAATTTTGTGTAGAATTTCCCTTCATCTTCAAGGTTAGTTTTTAGCAAAAAATATTTCAAAGAGGCTAAATTAGAATCCTAGCACCCCCTCCTATTACCATAGATATATCTCCCTCTTCCTTTCTCTATTTTTTTTATTCTCATGTTTTATCAAGAGCTTATGGAATGTCTAAAAGTCCTCTTTCATAGTTTCTTCATTTGTTATAGAACCTAGTTTCCTTTCATTTTTACACTAATTTAGTATACTATCAGAGTTCATGTCTAGAATCATGTTTCTCTTTTGTTAGGAAAATATAGTTGAAAATATAGTATTAGTGTACACTCTGAAGCAAATTGTAGGTTGTTAGAAAATTTGACTCATAGTCCCAACATTTTATCCTCAATTTCTGTGTGGTGATTTTATGTTGAATTATCTATGTGTTGTCCTAACTTAAATTGAATTATTTAAAAAATTAATATTTATTACATACCTTCAAGGTGTTATGAGGCATTGAGGGAATTAGGTACCATATGTAATTACTGAGTGATAGAATTGTCTTTTTTGTTGAAAAATGAAAAGGTAGTCATTATTTTAATTAAAAAGGTAATGTGACTGTATTTGTAGTATACCTATTGTTATTATAGTCAATGTGATTAGGATTGATTCAATTAAATTAATTACTATATTTTAATTGTGAAAGAAGGAAATTTTGATTTAGAATAATGATTCAGAAATATAATTTCATAATCATTCATCTTATAAATATTATTGAAATCTTAAAATTGCACTTAACAAATAGAGATTGATTCCAAGACATGAACATCATTATAATTCAACACCTTATTTATGAATAATTTTATTATGTGTTTACTATAAATTATAAATTTTATTTGAAATTTTAATTTAAAATTCAACGATAATTTCCAAAATTATTTTTTGTAATTGTATAAGTTAGATGATATCTGATATTGTGTGAAATAAAATTGTTTCATTGTTAAGATTGTAATGATTGTAATTAGTTTAATGAAATCAAATGTGAATTTTAATTTTGAAATGAAACATGGACTGCGGATTATTTATGAAAATATAAATGTGTTATATATTATATTAAATGGAAATGAAAATTCCCATGGGGTTAGTATTATTTGTAATATAAATGGAAATTCCCATTCATGGTGTTTTGTTTTATAATGTCTTGAAAATGAACTTTGGGGTTTTATTGATTTAAATTAATGGTAAAAATCCACTTTTCATAGATTTTTTAATGGAAAGTAAAATACCCATTAAGGAATCTATGGAAGTATATATAAAATACCCAATATGAGGAGGTATGGATATTGGTTGAGAAAACTCTTCTAGTTGTGGCATGTGTTACATATTTTTTTATTCCCTATTTTAGAAAACTCTCTACTGGGAGGTTTTTGTTACATATAATCATATTACCTGATTGATAATCCTCATATAGAATAATTTCATGCCACTTTTTGAATTGTTCCATGGATGATAAAAAGGATTAATGGGAGGTCTATTTTATATTTTCATGTATTCAGGAAACCCTTGTTATTATATGATAGTTCTCATGGTTCCCAGAACATCCTCAGGGGAACTCTTTATGTATCTAAATTAAGTATAATAAATTGGGTCCTGGACCTAATGATAAATTATGTTATGGATAGTTCAGTGTTGTTAGAGTGGATTCCCAATATTGGTGGCAATTTTATTAATTGGTTAATTTTTTATATAGTTATTTTCTTTTTTTCACATATTCATGAACCTTTAATAATTTTTTTTGTTTTAGGTATTTCATTTGTGGTGTCCTATTGAGTTTTTCTCACATTCTAATCTAGAATTCACGAGAATTGGGTTCTTCACAGATTTCTCTATTTAATCACATTTTACAAGAAATGGAATTAGATGATTTCATTATGTATTTCATGACATGAAAGATTCATCTATAGATGATGGTACACATTCACACTCAAGAACAATTGGGTTTTTATCATAGTGTTAGTTTCATTTTGTTATATTTTGTCCTTATATATGATATATGGTAAATTTATTTGTTTTTAATTTATATAATACTCCATTTATTATTCCCCTTTAATAATTGGATTATTATATGAGACATTCCCTTTATTATGATCGATGTTTAGTTTATTTTTTTCTATATTTTCATATCCTTAAACTATAATTTTTATTTTGATAAAGGGGAAATAGTCTCCCAATAAACCATCTCATATACTCACAACTAGTCATAAAACTCTATCATATTTGGAGGCACTCTAATGGTTATGTGGTGACAATTCCTCTGGGAATTGATTGTGGTATTAGGCGGTGGGCCATTATAGACTAGAGTCATATAAATGTTAATATTCTTTATTATTTTATAGGAATATAATAATTTTTTAAATGATGTGTAAGGAATTAGTAATGGCATCATTCATAGGAGTGATCAACCCACACATGGGGAAACCCATTTTTCTTGGGAGATTTATTATTTTATTCGCAATTCAGTTGTTATAGTAGATATAATTTAACCTAGGTTGATCAACATAATTTTTTCTGGTAATTTGAATCATTGTATTTATTATCAAATATCAGAATGGAAAGGTGGGGAGTGTGTATTGTTGTATTATTTTTGTCTATGGTGGCATTGTACTTGGCCAATTCCCTAGATGATCACCAATTGTAAATGTAAATACAAATGGAATGTAAATGAATATTTGGTAAAATAATATTGAATTAAGAAACTTATTATATAATTTCCCTCATAACCTATGAATGGATTTCTATCTAACAAACACTAAAATCTGATATCCCAATAAGTGATTAATAATTGAAATTGAATATCATGAAAAAATTATGGAATGGCTTGAAAGGTATACCTAATGAATAATAATTTTATTGTAATGAGGACACTATGATATAATAATTGTGAAAATTTAAAAAATTATATGTATTAATCATAAATGAACAAGGAGACTTTGATTCATTATTTTCATGGAATCACAATATATAGGTATTGTGAGTCTATTGAGAGTGCATTTATTGTGGGATATTTATGTGTTGGGTTGGATTAATACTGGGGATTCAAAACAATTTCATTTTAAAATAATTTGACGTTAGAGCTTCATATATAGGGATTAGAACTAAAAAAAATTCTTAATTTTCTAAATATCCTAGTAGTCTATAGTCTAGATTGTTAATATGGTATATATGGGTATGAGGTCCCTGAGATGGGTATTTGGAATGCAATATATCTATAACAATGAGTTTGTAATGAATCTTATTTATATGAGTAGTTACACATATGGGGATAGGTCTATGGTCTATGTGGTCGAACCTAGTGACCCTTGGATATGACTCAGGATACAAGTGATTCAACTATCTGATAAATAAGAGGAAAACCCATGAAAGGGGTAATTATGGCATTAAAAATTCCTTCAAATATTTACGAAATGGGTAGATGCGTCAAATTATATAATCAGTTCATTTTCATTTCAACCTAGTTTTTTTTTTCTTGGATAATTACACAAAGTGATACTACATTTTATAAAATATACATTTTATGGTTTGGTTTATTTATTTTCATCGAATAGTTGTTTATTGATTCACTATGGGTATGTGGTGGTAACATAGCGATGCAGGCCTATCACGGGGTGTGAACAAAAAGATAATTCATAATTGTTCCTAGTGTAATATGGTGGACTGCTAGGTACACCTCACATGAAGAGCATCACAATTTTATTATATACTAATTTTAAAAAATATTAATACTATTTCCCTTTTTATTTTTAGTATATTATTAATATAATGAAATTTATTTAAATAAAAAGAATCTGAATCTGTAATAACGTGAAATTGAAGATAAAATTTTATTATAAAATAAAATATTTGGACTCTAAGGGTATGGATTTGGGTTAATTATATTTTGAATTTGGGTTAATTATATTTGGACTCTATGACAGGAAACACAATTCCATTTAAATTATTTTTTTTAATATTTTATATTCCATTGATTGAACATAATCTCATCATAATATGGATTTTATCCTTATAATGGATGAAACATCATATAATAGACATGTATTTGAGAAGGTTCCACTCTCCCAATTGATGGTCATTATCATCATTCATTATAGGATGACCTAGATTTTATTTTTATTTGCCACTAAATATATAAAAAATAATAAAGAAAATATTACTAAATTTACTCTGATATTTAAATTATGAAATATAACTATTGAATTAGTAATATTTTCTTTATTATTTTTTATATATTTAGTGGCAAATAAAAATAAAATCTAGGTCATCCTATAATGAATGATGATAATGACCATCAATTGGGAGAGTGGAACTTTCTCAAATACATGTCTATTATATGATGTTTCATCCATTATAAGGATAAAATCCATATTATGATGAGATTATGTTCAATCAATGGAATAGAAAATATTAAAAAAATAATTTAAATGGAATTGTGTTTCCAGTCATAGAGGTACAATCACCACACCCACGCTTTTCAATCATGTCTATCAAAAAATAAAAAATTTAAAATTTTATATTTAAGAATAGATTTCAAGAGAACGTAATCTCCCTTGGGAAATGCATCATGTTTCCATCTCATTGTTGAGAGTAGGAAATGATAGTTGAGAATAATGGGTTGAAGGGAATGATGGAATAAAATATCCTTGGAAAAATAATATGAATATAATAATAAAATCAATTACATAATAAGAAATTAATAAGATTAATAATAAACATAAGAAGAAGAAGATTATATGTATCACATGTGAATTGAAAAAAATAAATATATTTCAAATAATTTAAAAATTTTAAACTCAAAAAAAAACAATATATCTCAACCATTAGAATGAGGCATCTTCTACCTCAGTTTACCACTCTCAAAATAATGTGTTCTACCACTCCATTTATAAGATAATATAAAGAATCTTTCCCAAAGAATAATATTTAAAAATATCATATCATGAATTCCATAATTTATATATTATTTAAAATAATCTAGATACCCTCAATATGTAAAATATGGAATCACCTGGAAAAATTTTGGGATCTCAGATGAATCTTATGTGTATTGAATTGTACCAAAGTTTTATTCATGGTAAGCATATAATTTGTGTAATGTGGACACAGTAGATAAGGGAGTTTCATCATAGCACACATAACAGTGCTATGGATGTGATTAAAATCAAATGATCTTCACAATTGATGGATGTATATTATATTTGGGCTTCATGGGGGTTTTCATGGGTCAATGAAGTGATCCATCATGGTCTGAGGCTTCAATAGTTGACAATATCTCGAACACAAGCTTCATGTGTCAAAACCATTGTGGTTATTTCTAGATTTTCTTCTTTTGGTTTCATGTGGTTGAGATGGTTGAGGGATCTAACCAAATTTAAATCATGTAAATTGTAACAGAGAAACATCATTTGCTTTTGTATAAACAGTACCATTGAGTGGTTATCCCACTTCTGAATCATGGATTAATTCCATGAGAATTTAATTATGAAGGATTGTCCTTAATAATATATAAATGTCATTCTTGGGAAGGAGGACTCTAGCCTCTATCGAGATTAGTTCTCTAGAGAAGCCATCATCCCGATATCGCCTGGGCCAGACCATTGCGAGTAGGGGTGCATGGGGCTTGACAAACCCATTCCCAGAAATCATACATGTCTAGTTCATAGAGAGGTTCTCTAGTGGTCCATATGGATGTTTTTACCTATTAATAATGTATTGTTGTGTGTGTCCCATAGTTGACAGTTATCCTCTGGATGACATTGTTTTTTATCCTCATACCTTGACCACATGATCTAGCTCTCTTGTGGGCCACATGGTCTATTTTTCTTAATGTGATTACTGTGTGGTTTGTGGACCATGGTTGAAGTCTAGACTTGGGTTTTCTATATTTGTTTAATGGAAATTATTTAAAATAAAAACTATGTTATCAACATGATATTCGGAAGTAAAATAAACCATTAACATTCTATATTTTTATGCATTTTAATAAATCTTCATTACAGAATTGAAAATTACCTCTTTTAAATAAAACATTTAATTATGTAGGATTATTCAGTAAAAAAATTAAAATTATATTGGATAAAAACTAAATTATGATTAAAAAATTATTGTGTCAAATAAATCAACACAAAAACATTGATTATCTTTATTTATAAAATATCATATTTTTATTTTATATGACACCAATTCTACCAATATTTCACTTTTAAAAGAAAAAATACCAATATTAGTGGAAGAATGGCTTTTCAAATTCCACATAACATATGAATATAATATTACATTTTTCAATATATAAATTAATCCAAGAAATTAACATTATTTTTACTGAAATTTATGGAACTTCTCCTCTCATTCTATCTTGATTCTCAATTATGTATTATTAATCAAGCCTAATGACAATTTATATTACATTAAATAATTTCTCCCATCACACATGATGTAAAATATATTGATCTATATACTTTTAAAAGGGTTAATTTCCTTTTCTATATTAATTTAAAAGAACTAATTCCTCCTCATTTTATTGAAAAAAGTAACATAAAATCATAAGGACTTCATAATTAGAGGTCAAATGGATTTTAGGAATATGTTTGGAAAGAATTTATGTATATAATTGATGATAAAAGGATTATGGTTACCTCAATAGTATAAACCATGATACTAAAAGTGATAGTGTAATGATTTTATCCCCTTTAAAAAATTCCCACAACCTATGATAATGTTAAATTTCATTTCACATGAAATCGTAATGAATGATTTTATCCTTATTTAATATTCTTAATATTTGTTTTTCTTACATTTTTTCACACAATTTTCACATTTATTTATATTTTATGAAATTAATGCTTGGATTATATATGAAATGCACCACATTACCACATATTATAAAAATCATTTTTTTGGTAATTGAAATTTTTTTATTCTCCCAAGTCACAGCCCATGAATATATTTATTTCTCATATATAACATTTATAATTATTTTTTAGAAATAATGGAAAAAGTAATTGGGGTACGAATCAAAAACTATTCTCAAAACCCTATGTACCACCACCTCAAATTTTACTTACAATTTTGTGCACTAATTTCAATCTGGAATCCAAAAACCCATAATACTACTTAAAAATATCATGAAAATATTAAGATTGGGGTTTGAATGGATAATATTGCATGAAATGTGCCTCATCCCTAATAGGGTAATTCATAGTCTATATGGGATGAATAAGGATTAATGTATACTAATTTATCAAGAATAAGGGATTATCAATCAAAATAGTGCATTCATTTTAAATGTGTTATATCATAGTCAATAGTTTGGACATGTTCCAATTCATGTTCTATTTGGTGGAATTCACCATGATCACTCAGAAATATGAATAAGAAATCATTGAAATAACTATATCATGAAATATTCTCAGTATTAGGAATATAACTCAATAAATGAATAAAAATAAATTAATACAAATAAATTTTTTAACTTCAAAAAAATATTGTGTAATATTATTTTCATGAATATGATAGTTTCCTCAGATCTGGAGTCCTCATTATTATATAAATTATTTACTAAATTATTTTAATTATGAATTATACTCACTCAATATAATTATCAATGTAATATAAAACATGACATTACATGTTTTCCATGATTCAAATGTAACCTGGAAAATTTAGGTAAATCATTAATTCAAATAATTGGACTTCAAATTTAAATTTAAATCTCAAAACATAATTTTCGATATAATATTATTAAGTTTAATATAAAAAATTAAAAGTGAAATTACATTTCGCAAGAAGCATTACTAATCTTCTTCCACTTTTTGGGGGGTTTCCATGTTCCATCATGGAACTACAAAAGATAAATATTCATTAGAACTCAATGTCCATTTCATTATACCTAAAAATTATGTAGGGATTTTGGATTGATGATAAACTAAAACTAAGAAATAAATAAATGGCCGTATAAATAATATAAAGAATAAATCATGGTATAATCCCATAAGTGGATATTGGAATTTTATTTTTACTAGAATGGTAGAATGGGTATTAATACATTTTCCTTTCGTGATTGAATAATATTATATTTGAACCATCCAATTGGGTTTTTTTAACTAGTACATCTTTGTTTTTTGTGAGGATTAATTCATGGATACATTATACAAGATCCATCCCCTTACATATTAGTTATATTCAGTATGAGGTGGTAGGAAAATTTATAGGTCATCATACTTTCCAGAATCCACATGTAGAACCTCATTTTTCTAGAATCCATGTATAATATGGGTCGTACAAAATTTAGTTTAAAAACGATGTTTAAAATGTATTTTTCTGGAAGGAATGTAAACATGATTAATGAATATAAAAAATCTCCATTTTGAATTTTTCTAGCCTCAATCTATGTTTCCATAGGCTCTGTAACATGGGCTTCTTAAAGGTATTCTACAAATGTAGGTTCGTCGATATTAGAGAGTACCAAGGGATCCTTAGTAGGTGAAATTTTTCATTCATTATCTCCCTATAACAAAAATGAAGGATTATCCCACTCTAAATAATCAAGATAATATGTTGTGATACTCAAATTATATTGATTAAAATCACCTGAGATAGAATTTATAATAATATTAACTATTATAGTTGGTTGTCATTTAATCTACTTTCAAGTGGTAAGTTCCACTTAATGATTGGTTTTAGTGGTCATAGAAAGATAATAAAGCTCCTTAATATTTTATTATACCCCCAAAATCTAGGGGGTATTATTCCATGGATTGAGAGATATTAAATAGTGTTGTATATTCTTGTTTTCAAGGAATATGGATATCATGTTTCACCTCAAACTCATTTCAGAAGTTTTCCTCGTATTATTGATATCTCATATATAGATCAGTAATTAACTCATCATTATATTAATTCAACTATTAATAATCATGTTCATCTTCTATGAAGATTGTTAATTGATTGATATGTTGATAGACCATGAGTTGGGATTAAAATTCATTGATCTCTTCATTGAAAGTCACAATAAATATGGTATATTCTCCTATTTTAGGTTCATGTTTTCTTGTTGAGGTAAAGACATATGCAGTAATCCATTATAGTTTTCACTCCCATTGATCTATGTTTTCATTTAAATCATATACCTGGTCTCTATTTTAATCCCCTAACTCATTAATTTTCACAATAGGAGGTTATTTAGATGAAATTTTCTGGTACATTGATGGCTTTACTTTTGTCATGTCCAAATCATGATAAAATTAGGGAAAGTACTAGGAGAAATCATTTAGCACCTAGTCTTTGGATTCAATAATACATTCTCCAAAATCCCCTAATAGGCTAGATATGGACTCATTGAATGTATTATTCCCATATTATTAATTTTATAATGATGTAAAATTAATTAAAAAAATAGATACAATTCATTACCTTTAAAATGTTAATTCAATTTTTTTTGAGCATTTGGGTAATTATTCAACAAATTAATGAAATATAATTTGAAAAAATTATTGAAAAATAATTATTTATTGTTTTTATTATAAAATATATAAAACTATCGAATTTTTGAGTGGGAAAATTATAATATAACAACTTATTAGATCCAAAAAAACAATATCTATTTTGATGTATGCCTGTCACAGAGTATGGAAAATAAAATTATTTTATTTTTCCTAATATAGTATGGTTTATTACTGGGGTCATATCACTTGAAGAGCATCAATGTTTTTAGAATTACTAATTATAATCATCCTAATATCTATTTTTATTCTGTTTTTATTATTTTCATATAAAAAATAAATTTTAGAGAAAAAATGTTGAAAATTTTCGTTAACGTGTATTCAAAGAGAGAATGTGGCTACAAAATAATGTGCCTGGGAAATAATGGATTATATTTGGGTCCGATAAGTTATTCATTCACATTCAGTATATTTTTTCTGGAAATTCATTTTTTAAATATCATTCTTGAATAAATGTTAATTTATTTAGTATTTTAGAAATCCTGAAAGCTAGTGTAAACTCAATTCCATCGACTCCTATGATAAAGGTTGATGAAGCACCTTAAAATTGAAAGTGTAAAAATCCATGAACCATCTCCAAAATTTTCCATTTCATTCCTTGAATTACTAAACTCTATCATGAGAAGATCTTATATTAATTTTATGGATGGTAATAGATTAATATTAAATAATAGAAATAAATTTTAGTTGCATGTTGTGGTGGAATATCACCAAACCCATTCATGTCACGCACATATACGGAAAAGATAAAATAAAACATTATGAATTTTTTAAAAAAAATCAAGAACACCTATCCTTCCCCATGATTATTCCTAAGTTAATCTCCCAATATCAAAAGTAAAAGATCAATCAAGGCAACAATGGAAGGAATATTTAAAAATATTATAATAAATAAGTTATATGAAAAATAAATATTATAATGAAATAAAATACTAAATAATAAAATGAGATGATGTAGTATAATATGAATAGATCACATATGAATAGAAAAAAGAAAAATCAATTATAAATAAAATAAATTAAAAATTACAAAATTAAAAAACTAAAAAATTAGGAAAATGAATACATTATATATAGTAGCTCTCAAACATTATAATGAGGCCCCTCCTTCCTTGGTTCCCAAAATACATTATTGAAGTTTATAGACACTCAGTTTATTATCTAAAAGTATAAATATTAACCTCAACTGAATCTTTAAAAACATAATATCATGAATATATATTTTTTATAATCCATCGAAATATCCTCGAGAATTATAGAGTATAAAATATAGAAACAACAGAAAATATGTATTGTTAATATATTTCATCTATTCAATAAACTCTGGTGAGGCCACATGCATGGTCTTCCAAGACACGGTGAAATTATGTGTCATGAATGTGTGGAGTTTCATCATAGATGGATCATCATTAGTGCAAGATACCCCTTGAATTATATACCTGTTATAGAGGGATGATTAAGATTCATAATGGGACCCATGGGATTCATCAAGGGTCACAGACATGGTTTGGGGATAACTAGTGAGTCTATTGTGTAAAATTTTAAAATCTCAAGATTTATAGATTGTAGAAATGGTGGTTTTTAAATAATTTAGTTGTTGTAATTCCATCGGGTGATGGTATATTATGGTAGACAAAGTGTTGAGTTCTATCGGAGTGAAGGGAAAGTAATGTGGAGCAGAAAGACATCATATCCTTATGTATGACAAATTAAATTGTTTTTCTATCCCACATCAGATGCACATATGTTCTCCATGAGCATTTATATTTCATGGTTTGTAAATAATCCAATAGTGAATTCAAACATGAGTTAGGGGACTCCTAACACTATCGGGAGTGGGACAACAGTGAAGCCATGCTTCTCTCCCCATGTGGACTTGGCCACCGAACACTGGTTAAAATGGGTATCATACCGCCTATACCCACTGGTATCACTCTCTCTATTTAGGTTTGAACACATGTTGTCCATATGGATATTTATAACAATTGGGCAACTATGTGGTGTTTGGCCCATGGTTGAGGGTTACACTTCGGCTGGAAATATTTTTTACACTAAAAACCCTAACTATCGAATAAGATATCTTATGGGTAGAATGGTTGTCCCACTCTAATGGGAATGGTATGTGTTATGTTCCCATGGTTGAGGGAGAGATGTGTACTTCCAATATTTATTAGCCGATATTATTCAAACACACCTTGTAATTTCTCAAAAGAAAATTTCAATATGAAATAAAAAAATTATTAGTCTTGTTTAAATTCATTTTAATAACTAGTCATTCCTTAAATGTAAATTGAAAATTTTAATTATAACTTGTAAATATATTTGATTATTAATAAATATAATTTTATGAAAAATAAAAAAACATTTAAAATTATCGATGAAAATTGACTGTTTTACATTAGTAAATTAATTATAAAATATTAATGTTTCTAAAGAAGATGGGTGGTAAAGTACATAACATTGATATGATAAATTACATTTCCATATAATTATAATCCAATATATAAATATTGTGTTTAGTTAATGTGATATTCTATGAGCATGGTTTGTTACATAGTTGATTTCAGAATCTAAGGATCTGTGACACTGAATTCATCGGATGATGAGTCAACTTTTCCAAATTTGTCATAGTAGATCATGTGACAGTTGGGTTTTCATAAAATTAGGTGGCTTAAGATATAAAACTATGTTTTTAGATGAATTTTAGTTTGTTCATTATATTTCTTTTGGGAATGGATTAGTGGAATGGACAATGTGATGTTCCATTGCAAATTATTCATCATTTTTAGTATCAGAAGAAATATGATGGTGGTAGTATTGGGATATGTAGTGGTTCATGAATTCCTAGAAGAGGGCCATGGAGACCATTATGTTTTTGATAATCAATCCCTCTATTTATAAGAGGAATATGAATTTTGGGATCTTTATATAACGAGGGCACAAATATTTTGGTGACAATTGAGAGGTCCAAGTAGAAAATGATGGCGTTTATAGATGGATCAAAATGTAGTGTCATGGTAGAACAAAGGATAACCATTTATATGATTACTGGTGAATTAGTGGTTGAGTGAAATTTAAAAAGACCATTACATGTTTCATTATGGTGGGATCTATTCATGATATGCTGATGATGAGAAGTGGTGCGCTGTCATATGGATTAGAATTTAATGGTTGATAAGATATGGACTGAACCACATTATGATTATAATTTAAGGGAATTTTTATTATTGTATTCCTGTTAATCATGAATGGTAGTGTATAGGTTTTTTCTAATTATCACATTGGCGTAAGTGGGAATTCCATGTCCATCCATTGTGTTTTTGGATCAGTAGAGACTTGGATGCATTGATCAAGTTTTTCTCTTCATTGAGTGGTGAAATGGAGACTCTCATGATTTTGACTATTATATTGTCAATGAGAGTGATACCCACACATAAATAATGTTTTCTGATGCATAAAAATGATCACTACACTATCTCGATGTAAACATATTTGGGAAAGAATATAGTTTTATAATAATTCTAATTCCATGGGGATTGATAATGAATAATATCATTTATTTATTTTTTGGATTTAATTAGGTCTATTTGGAATCTGGATAAATTATGTGATCCAATAAAGAATTTTTTTAGAGGATAATCAATTTTCCGGGTGGTATAATTAGTTGTGTGATGGTTTGTGATTCGACCATTGTATCATAATGGCATGTTTTGGATTTTTCTTAGTGTGTTCATTTGATGTTTTTGGTATGTCACAAGAATTAACGGAATCATGAATTTTTAGATAGTTTGGACATTGGATGCCTTCTCTGTTGTTGTGAAAACAAATTTAACATAGAAAATATGAAACCACATGGTGATGGTGGTTTTAGAGGAAAAGAATGTTTTTAAACAAGTAATGGAATTTTTAAGAGAATCTAGAGATCATAGATCTTATTCATGGACAATTCGATTATATATTTTGTGTCTTTGAATTTGGTTTTTTTCAATAAACAAATGGTTTAGGTTTCTTTTCTTTGATGAGAGTGGTGATTTTTGTGAATAAACATATATATATTACTACTGTTACAAGAATATCAAAAATATAGAGGGGTGTGTAGCCTTTAATTTATCTTCATGGGAATGATATGTTTTATGATGTAGATGTGGGTGAGAATGTACAATTTCAATCTAGTTGGATCATCCGTGAGGTGGGATTTTTTAAATTTGAGAATGCATGGGTTCCAACTAGAGTGGTGATTCCTACATGAATTGGTTTAGTAGTTTCGGGTTTTAGTGCATGGCTTGGTGATTGTTTATGTTCTTGAAATAGTTCAGGGTACTATATTTTTATGAACATAACATGTTGGGTGCTTATTTTGGTTTAGGATCTGGGATGGAGTGGGGATGTGAAAATATATTTTTTCAAGGTTATACGACCTCTCCCATCAAGAGGTATGACAGTGTATAAATTTTTGAGTAACCATAGTGAAAAACAAATTTTTTTGTTTTTTTAGGCATTGATGTGGAATGGGTGTGAAGAAATGGTTTTCTTAATAATGATTTGGTTACCACATGTTGGTGGGCACTATTGGTTATCCAAAATCCATGTTAGTAGCCTTATATTGGCACTAGGACCCCCCATATAGCTAGTTTTCCACTGACATACTTATGTTGGCTAGTGCTAATCTAGTGGCCTCTAGTTGGGATTTTATATAGGGTTCGTCCATAACATCTTACCTAATATTCACCTATTAATTTTGGAAAGGGATTTTGGCACCAAAAATGGATATTGGGTCCCCAAAACATCCATATCAAGCTCCTCTTCCCATAGATGGATCTCCCTCACCCATTTTATAGTTTTGTTAATTTTGGGAGTGATCAATACCTTATACTGATAATTGATTCATCTTTATAACCATTTTCATGTGTTGCATCTTGTGGTCACTCCATATTTATGGTGCTACATCCTAATTTCAATATATTGTTTCAAATTTTATTTTATATAGTTTACTCCATTTCATTGTGCAATAGAGAAAAGGGGAATAGTAGATTACAACTAGAATGCATAGTCAAAAGAATTCACATTATTGTAGGAAAATAAATTGGATATCATCATTTTATAAAATGGAAAATAAATAATTTTTAATGAATTATGGTAGTTAATAATTTACGAATGATTTCATATAATTTGATTAAATTATTATCTCCATTGAAACTATAAGAAATGAAAATTTTGATTTAAATTATCTATTTGGAAATGGAATTTATAAAAAATAATAATATAAATGGAGTTAATGTTGATATTCCACTTCTGAAATAAGGGGTTTTCCCCATGGGATCCACTGATTAGAATATAACTCTTGAGTTTGGATTAATTTTTTGGAAAGTTTTTGTTGTAAAATTATAAATTTTAATTGAAATTATATTTTTTATTAGAATAATAATTTTCACAACATTAAATTGGAATAGTTGCAGATGATGATAAATAAGGATTTATGGAGTTATTATTTTTAGAAATATTTAAACTGTTTTAAAAAAATTAATTAAATGAATGATGAATTGTAATTATGGAGTGAAATATAGACTATGTTATGTATATTCAATGATAAATGATTTTTGAATAATGTTGATTGTAATTGAAAACTCCCTTGGTGTTAGTCTTATATTTAAAGGATATGAGAAGTCACTTTAGGGTTCTGTTTTGAAATGTAATGAAAATTACATTTTTGTGGTCTTGTTTTAATTTAATGAAAAATAAATCATCGGGTGGGTTTTTTTCAATTTAATGGAAAATTGCATTTGGGTGATCGTGGAACAATATGGATAAAACGATTTATGAAGTGGTCATGATATTTTCTATGAAAACTCTTATAATAGAGGTCCATGTTACTTACATTCTTATTCAATGGCTAATAAAAATATCAATAGGTAGGTTCTTTTTACAAATTGGCTAATCCATCATCCTATAAAATTCATGTTGAATAGTTTCATGTTACTATTTGTATTATTACATGGATTTGAAGTATCTCATAGTGGAGGACAATTTAACATTATCCTGTATATTGGGTAAATATGAGTTATTATTTTAATGTTGGACTTGTCAATAAAGAATTTATTAAAAATAAAAAATACTATTTAATATTGGTTTGATTTATCATGATCATAAAGATATATATTGATGATGGTAGTGTTTTTCCATAGATTTCAACACAGAACCTGGGAATTAGTAGTTGTTTCCTAAATTTGTTAATTTTTTAAATTGTTAAATTGTTCAATTATGGAAATTCTGGATAGACATTTATTTTATATATTTTATTTATTAGGGACATTATTTGTAATGGATGATTGATTTTTAACTACACCCTAATATTTTCACTATTGAACATGTGTACCTATGAAGGTATAATTATTTTCTCGATAGTTATTGGTTTAGGTATAAGGCTCGTTGTATGATATTTTTCATGGTATTCTAGTGTAACTTCACAGACACATATTCTACTCAATAGTTCGCTGGGCCTAGTTGACTACATTCACTAAATAAAATCACCCCAAACAATTGATAGTTCCAATTAGACGTGAGCAACTAGGTTAGTCATTTTTAATACTATTCCCTCATTACAAGAGTATATCACTACAAAAATCAATCAAATTCCATTGCGGAATCAAATTAACGAGATGAAAACTATAATGTAAATAAGATTATATTATATATAATATCCAAAAATATCACTTATAAAATGAAGCAGAAGATACATCTATCTTTAAAAGAACCAAAATAGGTACATGAGAATACAATATAGTAAATATCTAAAAATATGTAATAATACCAAAACATTCCCTAGTATCATCACAATCCTCAACTTGGCCCCAGGCTCTCCATGTACAAATCCCCAATAATCCACATATGATAGGGTGATTTCCACTATTAATATCTACAAAAATATAATTTGTTTGGATCAACAATGGGGCCAACACAGGGTGTGAGATAACATCAATGTTTGAAACCACCTACAAATAAATATGGTTTAAAGTAGCACAATGAAATTAACAAAACAAGTGAATGTAATAAGGTAACAAATACTAATAATATTGTTCTAATGGAACATAAATCACTACATGAATGTGACACCAAAAATACTATCATGGCACCCTGAAACAAATGGAAGCCCGTAACATGGAATATGCATGGAATAAAAATAAAACACAAGACCTCATTGTACATCGATCTATATCTTTTCCACATGTCCTTTATATATAATCAATGAATCGTATATCCCACATCTATTGCATTTAATTAATCCCTATAGAAAACACATGGCCATACCGTATATTGGAGTGTTGAAAACGAAGGGTCAAATAGAATGTGTCAAAGTCCAAGGAACACTATTCTAATCCCATGATAATATTAATGTAAACATTGTACAGACCCTTATAGGAGTCCAAGGATCATGTTCATCAATATTTCATAGTCGATTATATGAAATATAGAACCATGGGGAATCATGTCCTAATGAATCTTAGGGAATCAACAACAAATAACAATCATAACTCAAGGAATCCAATACTATGTTATGGATTCATGGATACCAATCTATGGAATCTAAACAAAAAATATTCCATTTCATATCTTTCAACAATTCTGATACATATGATTGTACCCACTCATATAGTAAAAAACAATTTATTTAATTAATTTGGTAAACCAACTCATATAATCCATTACATTCAATTCTATCTCCTGAGTATATACAGTCATGTATTCCATTCCCATTTTCTCATTTCATGTGTGTATTCCTACACTTTTATCATTATTCCATTAAAAACAACACATCGGTATTCCAACCCATTAATCCCAATATACGATAATTCAACTTAAGGAGTAAATCCACTTGCATAATCAATTATCCATTTTTCATAATCCACCTAATTAATTTTACTATTGTTCAATTATTGTTAGAAATTTTGTAAAATGGTAAAGGCGAAGAATATTATCATAATCTACCCATTAAACTCATTCCATCAGTAGTTGGATTCCTATATCATGGAATTGTCTTAATTATCAACATGGAACGTTTGAAATCACATAACCAATGGTGAATTTTATATGTTTCACCCCATGGGTGACCTTGGGTTGGTGAAACAACCGCCTATGCACCTTGAGTAACCTATGGGAATCTCTTATAAATGTTAATTTATTTAATTAAACTATCAAGTTCAATTTCATGGTAACTTTGTAATGTTTGTTGTGTACCGTAATGGATGATAGGCCAATAAAGCACAAAATGATGAATGAAATGTATAGTCCACCTACCTCAGCTTAGTAGTTTTTTGCTCATCTAGTATCAATTATAGATTCTATTCTATTTAAGAGATATCTATAGACCATATGAACAGTGTTCCATTTGGTCATATGTTCCAAAATCCAAATAGCATTGTCGATTGTTATAGGAATAGACAAATGTTATAAAGAAATTTAGATCACAACAATTTGAATCCTAGAGGATGATCTACAATAGAATTGTAGTGCTAATAGAGAGTTGGTCACAAAATAATGAATTAAATTCAATGGTGTCTCCCAAAACCATCATTCTATGTGCGTGAAATGAAATTTGATTTTAGGTTTAGAATAGAATTATCCATTTAATTAAAAATTAAAAATTTCCAAAAATATAGGACAACATGGTTTAGGTGTCTCGATTAGTACATCGTGAAACAACAATGAATAACTTCCTAAATGAAAAATGGTAACAATCATGGATTCCCCCCATTATTTACAAACCATGGAGAAGCTTTTTTCTACACATCTTATGTGTTGCCAAAAAGAAAGAGTCATGTCATCATTTCCATGTGGCCCATTCCACATAGTTTGGCTAAACAGTACATCCATTACCTCCAATCTATCCAACCTTTCCAAATTTAGTAATACTACATGTCATGCCCCACCATGTTTTTGAATAATCATATATAAGGCCAAAATCACCCCAAAACCGAGGTATGGGCGCCAAAAAGACCCAAACACCCCATAACCCTCCTTGACCTCAATGTGTATTATAATTAGGAAATGATTAAGTAATTAATCTAAACAGAAAAGGAATCCATACATGATATAAGGGCTCATGTTACTATAGCTTGAGTGGAGTATGGATAGAGATATTGTGTTGGAATAGAAATTATTTTTGGTTTTTTCATCGTTTCATTATTATTTCATTACATTATATCCTTGTATATGATATCTCATTCTGTGATTCATTCTATCATGCCTAAAATACATGATTTTTTATGAATAAATGATTATTTAATTAATTCATAGAACATATTCATAAATTTTTGTGATTTTTATTTGATATGATATACATATTCTCTATTACATCATCAATTATTTTAGATTTGATTCTTGGGGTATTGTGTCCCATGACACCTTCAAAGATTCTCAAGACTTGTTTGAATCTTCTAGATTATAGTGATGCACACTTGATGTTTTGTGGGGACTAGTGGTCCATTAATAATTTAATAGTATAGAGAATTGGGGCATTAATGGCTATAATTTTATTAGTATCTTATTTAGGTTTTTTTGATAATGATCCAGAATTTCAGAATTATGTTTAGTGAGTAATTATTTTGTGAGGAGAGAAATGATTTCCACATTTTCTAGTTTTGTAAAATAATCAAGAAAACGATTCCTTGTTAAATATATTCAAACAATTATTACTATTATATTTTATTTCTTTAAAATTAAAAATCACCAAGTGTCTCCTCCATTAACATTTCCCATGATGTGAAGTCCATGAAAAATTTGGTAACAACCATTCTTGTATTTTTTCTCATCACTATGAGGGATATAATTATGGTTCAATAAACTATGTATGTAAATCAATTTATTGGATGTATTGTGTTTTTTATACCATTAGTTAACCAATTATATAATTAATATACATTTATGGGTCTAAAAAGTAGTGAAATTGTGAATTGTTTTCCTAGAAGTCATTTAATTACATTGTAATTATTAGCAATCAAAAGGATTCATAATTTACTTATAATATCTACTGATCAAAATTTCAATCTATGTTATAGTTAGATGTAATAATGTATTTAATAATTATAGGAATATGTGAATATTGTGTCATTTTTATAAATTGAAATATTTATGATCCCACAATTTATAAATTAAAATAATAATTTTTTCTTAATAATTCATACTTGAAGTTTGAGAAAACAAATTATAGAAAATTTTCTTCTCAATTATTACATTATTCCAATTCAACATCAGTATGAACAAATATCATTATGTTGTAAAATAATGATATATGTAAATACTACAAAAATGTAATACATTTTTATGGTACGTAAAAATCCAATAGTGTGAGAACAAACAACCTAAAAATCATTCATTTTTTGTTTAAAATGATTTTTATCTGTATAATGAAAATAATAAATGACAATCAATTTCAGATGAATATATTTTCATCCAATCACAGTTTTGGTGGTTGAGATAAATTAAATTTTCTATACTATTAGACTATTATTAACACATTTTTTAATATCTTTTAAATGTGAAATTTTGTTCTAATATTAATTATTATATTTTCTATGTCAAGATATTAATGATTTCATAGGGTGAGGACAATATTTCTATAAACATTGTTTGATGAATCTATACAAATATTTATGTATCGAATATTTCTATTTTTTAATGAGGTTTTAACTAATAACCTAGTTATTATTGACAAGGTATTTATCCTTATACCACATTTGTATTTTTTTAAATGAGGCTAATAGGGATAAAAACCTAAATATAATGAATAGTACAATGATGACTTCCCACATCAACCAATTCAGCACACACAAAGGACAATGGGGAATTTCTTATCACCTTGGTTTAGTTAGAATCACGAAGGTAATCAAGATTGAATTTTGGGAATGATATAACCCACTATATCCAATAATTCACATAAAAAATATCTATCTGGAAATTAAATATGAGGTACCCATATATTAGATAAACTATCCATAAGATTGAGTTTTTTAATAACTAATTTCCCAAAAATCATTAAACATGTAGGAAGAATAGAAAATAAATTACTAAAAATATCGTTAAAATAATTAGTAAAATTATCTTTGTGAAAATGTATCCTATAAATGAATCCAAAATAAATGTAATTTTTTAACAGTCCGTAAATGAAAACTTCAAAAATGAAAATGGAATGAGAAAATATACAATCTATTTATATGTTACCCAAAATCATCCCCAACTATCACATTAATAAAAGGATAATAAAGGAATTATTTCACACTACCTAATTATGTGGTTACAATGACTTTTTTAGAAGTCACATATGCCATAGACAAAATATAATTAGTCGGAGTATATAGGTTGTGAAAAAAATGTGTAATAGGATGCTAGTTTCAGTATAAGAAAGTAATGTCCTTATGAATACCGTTACACATATTTTGAAATATATTTAAATATTATTTGTCGGTGTTTCCCCTATATAATTAGTTAAATAGACATTACTTCATATTTATTTAGTAAAAGCAACGAATATGAAGCTGAATAAGGGTATTTTTAAAATCAATGTGTCTCAAGGATCATTTCAGATATGCATAATAATTGAAAATGAATAATATAATAATCATTAAAATAACATATATTAACATTTTATTTCAACATGAAATAAAATTAAGTTGTAAAATAGGAAAATTTTAGAAGAACACATTCTAAAATAATATTATCCTAACAACCATGAAACCTAACATAGGCATCGCCTCACCAGGAGAAAAAATATACAGAGGGACAAATCCTAAGAAGGGGTACGTGAAATAGTTAATCCATAACCTTTGTATCACTCCATAAAACTATAAATAAAAGTAATCATCCTTCCCATGTGGATAAAATATAAAAAAAATATCTAATGATATCTATTTATATAAATATATAAATAATTATAATAATCCCAATTCCTGAATAAAATAAGAATAATAATTTACAAAATCATGTAACCACATTAGTAAAAAATAATTCTAAAATGAAAAAATAAAAAAATTAATCAATAAACATATTTAGAAATCTATAATGGTTTCAAATAAAATTTAAACACATAAACTAAAAGCATCCTTTTATGCATTTATAAAAATAATTTGTTCAATGTTATAGAGAAATATTAGTTCAAATAATTGGAAACCATGATTAATTAAAGAATAAATTCAATATAAAATATGAATCAATATAATTTTTCATAAAAAAATTAATAATAATATTGAACCGGATGTAATAACACAGAAAAATAGTTATCATGAGAATTTAAAAGGAATATGTTAAATGTAAAGACCCACAATAAGATTAATAAAATCCCATGTCATCATGGTCAACAAGAATGATATTTTAAATTTTGAAAACCTTTTAAACATTTGCAATAATGAATTTTAAAATTGGAATATTATATATATATGTGGTTCACCGCAATAGAAAACTAGGATAAAGAATATGGGAGAAAGTTAAAATGAAGATAAAGAGCAAGATTACATTAGGTATTTTACATGAAATTATGGTCTATACATGATGGGAGCCTAAATGAGGAGGGTATTTTTATTGGTAACATTCTATAAATGTTAGAGTGAAGGGGGAATCAATTTTGGAATAAAATAAAGAAATTTCATTTTTAAAATTGAAAAAAAAAATTAAATGTAGAACACATGGTAATGTAGTATTGTTCTAGAATGTTAGTAGACACTTTATAAAACATAATAAAATATTTAATTAAAATTTTAATGGATTGGGTACCATGAACTAATCATGCATATTTCTTTGGAATTACTCATATTGCTTCACAATACATTGTAGCATTGTATTCTCTAATCATGTGGTAACCATGCATCCAATATTGATTCTCCATTTTATATTTTATTTTCAACATGGAAATACGGAAACATAAAAATATTATATTAATAAATAAAATACTTACTGTAAATATATATTAATTTTATTAGGGTGACACAATTATCCTCACCAAGCCACTTTACCCCCAAAAAGTTTGTATTTTTTCTTTATTTGAGAATAATGACGCAAATACTCATTCATAATCAACTAAAATCACATGTCTGATAGATATAATTACCATGATTTTAGATCCCAATCCATAATTTAATATATTTACCCAACATCACATTAGAATGATATTTAATGATACAAACTTTTTGATAAATCATTGTATTTTAGAGCTTCAAATCCAAACCCTCCGATTCAACATTAAGAAATTGATCTAGAAAGTATTTTAAAAATTTGGTAACATTAAAAATATATAATTGGTTTTGAAATATTATAGAAAATATTAATATTATTGAAATGATTCAAAATTATAATCTAATTCATATGTCCTAATATATAGTAGGAAAATCATAGAAAACTCCTCTAATCATTGATATGATAAATAATGAGATATTATTGGAAATATTTTATTAGTTACTGAAACAAAAAATCTTTTGAATATATGAAAAACATATGAGTTATAATGAATTTGAGTGGATGATAATCATTTCATATCAAATTAGAATTACTCAGGCTCTCCTGAACATTTATAATAAATAATAAGAGTTCCCAAAAATTTTAAGAAAAAAATTTATTGGATCAAAATTAATATTCAATGATTTATATTATGTAAGAAATATTTTTCATTTATTAATAGATATTATTTTTTTAAACCTAATAAATTATTTACTCATTTCCTTTTTGAATCGAAAAACAATATCACAAAAATGAATTGTACCCTTAAGTATTTAAATCATCTAATTATTCTGAAAATCATTTCTATAGTAAAAATTAATTCAAGGAATCTTATGATAAATCATTAATTCATGATGTAACATCTATAATCACTAAATAATACAATGGTATTGATTAAAATTAATGGCTTATAGTTCCCCATGAATCATCATGGTCACATAGATTTATTTGTATACATTATCATGAAACTTTGAGCAATTCCTTATAGGAAGGGAGTGGCTTGATTTAATTAATAAATAAATAGTCAACCAAATTGTAGTTCATGGAATGAAAAAGTATATATCAATGATGATCTCATAAAATTTTATTTTAGTTAGGTTAATTATATAGACTAGTCAAATATGATTTTGATACATAGTGTTCACTATTTTTCATTTGAGGAATTAGAAAATTAAGTCAATAATAACTCATCTCATACATAGTTACAAATAGCATTACTAGAGGTTATAGAACCTAAAGGTGATATTGATATATTTTACCATTATTAAATATTTAATTTCTTTAATCTCATCACATTTTAATAAAAAATTAACATGTGAATCAACCTTACAAAAAATGAACAATCATTTGCCAATGAATAATCACATAAGGTATACCCAATATTTATAAATAAATTAATATAAAACATTTATCCCATACCATCTCTTTCTGTATCCAATAATATTGAGAATTTTAAAATAATATATAATCTAGTAAAACAAAATCATCATGATTAATTAAATCTAGAACAATTTCTTTGAAAATTATAATCAAATTCTCTTCTTACATAGAATATATCATATCTAGATTCAACAATATGTGCAATAGAGAATTGAAATCCATGATACATTTAAATATGATATTGAATAGATCAATATCATATGTTTATTAATAATCACTAAATTTTATATTCATGATATTTATATCATCCTTTGAGAATAAATAATTTATAATTTTATGAATAATTTACATGATAATCATCTCCCTAATGATATTATTAATATACTCTAACAATTTGAACCATGTAAATCAAAATTATTTCACTCTTAAATTTCATTATTTGGTATATTTAAGGATAAATTGGTTTTAGGTGTAGAATAAAATATTTTGGTGATATAGTGTAATAATATGCGGGGGTGGGGTAGGGGGTTTTTGAACCACTGGATACAATGTTTTCCTAGATAGTGTACTCTATGAGGCCTTATATGATTTTATCAATTTATTTATGAAACTATGTTGATGATGAATTTATATTATCTACCTAGTTTCTTTCAATAAAATAATATCATAGAAATGGATAATATTATATTTTCCACCAAATAATTAATCCCATTTAATTTTCAAAATGTGGTAATTCATTTCTATCATCAATAGTATGACCTAATGGGATATTTTAAATTAAATTCTATTACCTCAATTGAATCCCCTTTAATATTTTCCATAACATGTATTTTTACATCATTATTTATATTATTTTATGAGGTAGTAACTTGACCATATTTTGAATCTTTTTCCCCTATATTTATCATATAAAAAGGTGTTATCCATACTATTAATATTTTATGTCTTATAATATGATTCTATTTCCATAGTCCTAATTAGAAATTGATATGCTGGATTAATATCATGAACTACGTCAGGGGATTATATTTATTTTTATAAATGATTCCATCCAACATGAAATGAATGGTCAAATCTGTAAAAAAATTATTGATTTAGGTTACACTTCATTATTAGGAGGCTCATTAATCTTCTATCATATACTGCAAAGAGTTTCTTTACATCAACTGAGATATGAAAACCCCATCCTTCTTTCACATTAATTTAGTGATGGATAAGAAAAAATATATGATCGAGTGATTTTAAATAAAAAAAATTCGGTCTCGTTTTTATAAAATTTATCTCAAAAATTTTTATGAATACAAATTTTATTGACATTGAAATTTATAAGTATATATATATATTCCTTCATTCCAAGTATGTAATTTCATTTATATTGAACATAAGGAAACTGATAAAATATGTCTCATAATCCCTTTAAAATGATAATCTGGAGTCTAATAAATTTAATTTTTTAACTTATTTTAATCATTCCGGAGTTGTATTATTAGGTTGTTTATATATTTTTTATATTTTAAACTTTTATAATATACATACTAATGTACCACCATGATAGATGGATAGTTTTACGAAATTGAAAGGGATTATAGGTACTAGAATATTTGATACTCCAATCAATTTCCTCAAATGTGATTGTTAGCATGGGTTAATCAAGAATTTAGATATAGTTCAAGTCACATATATATTATTCTATAAGTATTATTGAATTGAAATGAATCATCCCATATTTGGCGTTAATTATGAACAATAGAAATTATATCATTTAATATATGATAACCATGTTTCTTCATGTTATATCTATTCCTATAGCTTGGTTCCATTGATATAATGCACATGAGATATTAATAGGT
This sequence comes from Viscum album, assembly GCA_963277665.1. Taxonomy (NCBI): domain Eukaryota; kingdom Viridiplantae; phylum Streptophyta; class Magnoliopsida; order Santalales; family Viscaceae; genus Viscum; species Viscum album. The sequence goes on along the minus strand of OY728120.1, from coordinate 1,025,684,824 downwards.
GGTTTGGGGAATGTGTTGACCAACAACAAAGTATGTTATACCAAATCCCAATAAGATCCCCTCCATGGAATTGTGGATACTATGTTTTACACGAACCAGGTATGTTGTTGGTTGCTAAACAAAGTTAATTTCATTATGTAGTGAATTATATATGGAAAGGCTCATTTATGGATATGGGTTGGCGATCTTATTTTATAAATAATGGGTTTCTGTGAAACCTCCTTTGATCATTATCATGATTTGGTCATTTAAATTTGATTATTAAAACATATTTTATTATGACATTATGTACATATGTGGTTATAATAATTCTCCACGTATTTTTTGATGCTTATGAGATTCATTGATCCTATATAATCCATTTTGGGTGGTTCCTTTTTATGATTAATTTATTAAACCTATATACTTTATGTCGTTTCCCTAATCTAAATTTGGTTATTCTAATAATGGAATTAAGACAACAATATATATCTATATAAAATTGATAAAACCATATCATTGAAATATTAATGCTAAACCAACATTTACCCTAAATTTTGTAGAATGGGAGGGGTTCTTGGGGAGTTTTTGAAACCTAGCATGTTTCCATATGGGTAAGCAGGACACAATTGTTTCAATATATGACTAGAAACCACATTTTTTTAACTTTATGGAATGATACATGAAAGCATACATGAGATAAGACCATCAGGGATCATTATTAAATCTATATGAGACAAATTTATTTTATTGTAAAACATAGATCAATAAATATTTTAACCTACAAAATTCAATTTACAGAAACCACATTACATGTAGTATAATAATTTATCTCTATATAATTTTAAAATTTATTGTAAATGACCCTGATAGTTATTTTCATGTCATATAAAAAGAATTTTCAATACATCTCTAAACCCACAAACATATATATGTATAAGAATTATATATATCACCGAAATTTATTTAATATTACATGGAATTTATAAAAACATCATATAAAATGACATATTTATAGAAAAAATTAATTTTTAACTATATAACATAAAATAAAAATATTTATTAATAATAAATATACCTAAACAAAATAAAACTATCAATAGACATTATTTTATACGACCAATAATCATAAATTGCAATATATTTAAAAAAAATATATCGCAAAATAAATAAAATCATAAATAAACCCTATATGTAATGTACCGACATTAAAATATTATATTATATGACAAAAATAGGTCATGAATAAAAATTCAAAATATTATATTTTCTAAATTAAATCTAAATAAATAAACTATTAAATTCCCAAAACAATAACTATTATGTTTTTATTAAAATTTTAAATTTAAAACCCAATTTGAATTTGGTTTTCACCTGTATTAAAACAATACTATCTCTACCTATCAATGCAGTAATAAATAAAAAATAATTATAAAAATAATTTAAGATATAGTTTTAACAAATGAGATGAAACACAAAAATACGTAAAAAATATCTAACAAATCAAATTCAAAATAGTTTCCCATTGACCAATAATATTATTTAAATAACAGATGATAAAAATAATGTTCAAAAATAAATTTATTGATAAAAAAATTTAAATCATTTGTTCTATATATTTTAAACAATTTAATGAAACCTTATCACTATATATTTCTATCTAATTCATTGACTTGAGAATTTAATTTTTAATAAAAAAATAAAAATAATTAAAAAATAATTTCATTAATGATTTTTGTTGAAGATTTAAGTTGTTATAAAATAATAATTAAATGGAATTTATAAATCTAGTATTTAATAAATAGTCTCATGAATATCCAACCGATTAACAATGGAAAAATATTAAAATTTGATTAACATGAAAATTATTAATTTTAACACTGTAAGAAAAAATGGTAACATCATTCCAATTATATCATGAGAAATGTAACACACTGATATTTGACATATTATTCTCCATAAAAAATAAAATATTAAATATAAGGAATAAAAACACTATACCAAACTAGAAAAAATAATGTAAATATATTTTTTTAATATTAAACATGACTGTTTTATTTTATCTATTTATTTAATTAGCACATATTAATGTGTCCATATTAAAAAATAAATAAAGATCATAAAAATTCTAATCTATAAGTGAGATACATCCATATAAATCCCTTTTTTGGTTTCATTATGTAGGTAACTTCACTAGTGTTTTCCATATACGACGACAACTGCAAATATGTACTATTGTGACATGATAGAAATAATTTAGGGGAAATTCAAAAAAAAAATTATATCAATGAAAATTCCCTAAAAGAGAAATAACAACCTATATATTTTAATCTACGTTATCTTGTCTATATATATTATGAAACAAGATACAATGGGGTATTTATATACTAATTTTTATTATAACATAATTTGATCAATAATTATAAAATATAATTAGAGTAGCAATAAAAAAGTCATTTTAGGATTAATATAATATTTTCAAAGATATGAATTAATTGAATATAATAGACTTATTAAAATATTAGATATGATATTAATATACATAATTTAATCATTCTTCCATCAAACAGTTATTTTTTATCGTTAAATTATTATATGATGACATTTTAATTAAAAATTATATTATTAAAAACTAATGTGCTGAACATTGAGCCTTTATATTGTAAAAATTTTAAATGAATTTTTTAATATGGAAATTATAAAAAGAACTTTATTTTTAAAATAAATACATTAATAATTACATAGATTGAGTTATTTATATTATTCAAAATTTGTTGTTTTGTGAATATTAAAAAATATTCGATTTTCAATATAATCATATTTATATGACATTGAATTTTTTAAAACATATATATAATATAAATTTAGTAATTAAAATAATGTATCTAAAAAAATATATATTCAAATTTTAATACCCATGAATAAAACTTTAGGAAACCATAAAATATTTTATTATTTTTTCCCTTTATCTATATTATATTTTTTTCATGATGAAATTTGGTTTGTGGATTTATTTAAATGTGGTATAACTCATCTTCATTAAATAATAATCTTATAAATAATATTAGAATAAATAATATTTACAATATATATATATATATATATATTATTCATAGGAATACTCTTTTCATAAATATATATTTTACACAGTACATGCGCTACTGTTAGGATTACTATCTATTTCGATGATAATAAATTTATAATTATTTTAAATTTTTGAATTTATTAACAACATGAATTGTCTATCAAACATATAAAAATAATATATTTTAAATAATTAATAATTTAGGATTTATATACTTATAAATAGACATATTTACCCTCGTCTAATTGGTATTTAACACCAAATATGTTTAACCATCCCTAATAGTCCAAGTGTAAATTTTTCTAATAAAATGAATTTTTACACACAATCTTATTGAATTTAAAATTTAATTTAATATAATTAATAAATTAATTTTCATTACCTAGAAGAATAATTTATTTCCAAAATTCCAAATTTCGTTATATGGGCTATGTTATATTTTTTAATAAAACAATAAACAAAATTTCCAAAACTAGTTTCCTGGTTTAAAATTATAAGATTAAAATATAAAATAATAATGGTAAAAAACCTATAAAAATTAAATTAACATTTCATGAAATAATTATTTATGTCATTACCATCCCAATGGCACCCCACCCACCATAAAGGATTAGTTTTTTGGTATTATTGAAATATAAAAGATGTTTCCAAATGTTGCCTTTTAATATATTTCAAAATGGGTTCACATACAACATTCAAAACATAAAATAAAAATTATAAATATGCGTCCAACTATTAAAAAATTTACTCCACTATAATCCCCAAACCATTTATTAATCTCATTCTTCAACTAGTTTTTTACAAGCCCATCAATTCCAAGGAGCTTTCCATGGAAAGATCAACTCCCGAATGTATGTATTATAATTTTCTTATGTGTCCTTCTTAATATTAATATCAGGTTTACCTTATGAATATAATAATAATATGAATCATGCTTCACAAGTTTACATATTTTTTTATTTATTTAATGGAATATATTTATTCCAATCTATCTACAAAGAAAATCAAAATAATAATTAGTGCATTGCGGAGACTACCACCACCAAAAAAAGACATCAACCATTTTTGTCACCACAGTCATAAATGATAACAATTGTTTAACATATTAATAAATATTTAATATATTATAGATATTTTTATTAAATTTATATTTATTATTTACCTTTATCACCTCTCACTCAATAAGAAATTGAAATATTTATTATTTATACGTTCAATCGATTGCCTCTTAAGAAATTAAGTTAATTTAATATCATCAACCATCATGTTTGGTCATAAAATTAATATATATATATATATAATAGTTATTTTATAAAATCATAAATATTTATTATATAATTAAAATAATTTATAATTTATTATATCATAGTCAATATATATAAGGAGTTATAAATAATTTGACCGAAAAACCTCTAGTAATAGACGTAGTCAAAAAATGATATAATAAATAAATAAAATATTATATTTACAAAAATATAGACTATGAAACATATATTAAAATTTATATGGATATTCAATTAAATAACATGATTTAGTTTTCCACAATGTTATGTTCAAGTAAAAATCATCTTATGACACATGTAAATGATTCTATCTTAATGTCACTTCATTTAGACATTCTTTAATATTATTAACTAATTTATTATTTATATTTTCCATTTCTACCAATATATTAAATTTTTTATAAAAATAATTAATTTCATTACACTTTTATAACTATAGTAATATCTTTTTTTCCAACATGTTATGATTAAAAAATATCTAAATCTGTAAGAGTCTCATAAAACAATTTCATTTTTTGTTAAACAATTCATTTTCTGAACCAAATTTCCATTAATTGTTATTTACAATGATACATGTATTCATAATCACAATAATATTCTCTATTCATTGTATTTTTACTATGATCATAAATATCCATTTCTTCTGATGGGGTTTTTTTCCAATTCATATTAATTTGTATTCTAAAATTCAATTTATTTAGACCTGTTTCACTACTTAAAAAAATTTCAATTTCATTTTTTTATTCGAATATTATTTTTCATATTATATAATTAAATATCTTCTATTATTTCAAATTTATGTTTAATTTACTTATCTCTCTACAATTGTTTTATCTAAATCTTACTCAAGTCACTTGGGATATTCTATAGTATTTTCATGACTTGTCGGTTACAATTTCTCTGAATTTTTCTCCATATTATTAAATATTAATATCATGTATAAATTATATTAATATTTATATATATATTTTTATTAAATATAAAACAATTTAATTATCTAATTCATTGTTGTAGTTATACATTATTTAAGTTCCATTCATAATTCTATCTTTCATGTAATCACATTTTATGGAAGATTACTCTTTCTTGACTGCAATCAAGAATGACCATATAAAAAGATCATAAAATTTTAATATATACTTAAAAAATAATTATTTTATAGAGAACCATCTTGATTCAATTCATATTTTATAGAAAAAATAAGATTACACAAATTTAAAAATACCATTTACTTATTTGAAAAATTTCCCAACCATGTGGTTGGATTTTATGGTTTGTTCCCCTTCATTATTATCATGAATTTTATAAATTAGATATCCATTTAAAAGAACTATGAACCTTTTTGAATTATTTATATATAAATTACTTAATTCATTATTATCACCAGAATCATTTTAATTTGTCGTCATTTATTCCTTAAAATAGAATTATGAAATCCATATCCTCCTCATGGGTTTGATCATGAATATTGTTTAAGTAAGAATTATTTTTTTATGTTTTATGCATATCATTGATTTAAATTTATGTGATGATATTCAATAAAATACTATATCCCCCAATGAACTATGTAGTGATTTATATCTTATAAAATATTTTATATTATATTAGAAATTTATCCTAAATCAATAATGTGATATTGACTGCATTAAATTGAAGGTCATATGATAAACCATTGACTAATGTTATTGAAATCATGTTTTCTATTATATAAACATATTTATAATCTAATAAATTCATTTATTTATTCCACTTCTCTATTCTAATCATAACTGTATTTATTATTTTTCGTTATGATTCTTGATTTTCATATCAATATTCATAAACATGTTTATTCACATACTAAGATTTTTTGATCAACCGTTTCCATATATATTTTCCCAAGGATATACAATGAAATTTATGATGATCTCTAGTGGTTCACAATACTATGGGGTTTTATAAATATATGTGAGGTTTAAATATTTATGTTGATGTATTTTATTGTCTATTTTCTTAAGAATATAGACATATCAATTCTCAGTGTGTTTGTAATGGAAAAAATGTTATCAATTATAATAAAATTGTGGTTTAAGTCTAAGTTCAAAATATAATATATGAATGGATCATATTTCAAAATTTGTAGATAAGAAAAATATAACCTTATTGAAAGTTTCATGGAGAACTCTTTGAGATTATCCTATGTAATGGAGATCATTTAAAAATTATAATTGTCACAACCCCTTCCCCCCAATGTCTACCCCCCAGGTCGAAAATGTCAGAAGGGATATAGTGACCCTAGAGTCCCACCTCCAGTAGTCCCTTGGTTGGGGACTAGCACTGAGGGTATAGTAACCTCAAAAATGGGTGGAATTACCCTCTAAGATAACACATGTGAAAAAGAGGGAAAAGATATACAAAAACTATCTCAAACTCATAATGCATTATAATATAGAATCCCAAGTAAAAACATGTAATTTCATTCAAAAACTACTACACGAGAAAGGGAAAACTATATGTACCAATGGAAAGTAAAACAATAAGAACCACAAATCCTAAATAGCTCTGGAAAAACCCAACAATCTTGTAGTAACCAGTCGGATATTCAACATTCTCCAGGTGACCTGTAAAAAAAATTATATAACATTGGGTGAGTATAATAGTAGGATCAATAGGATACTCCTGTGAGCCCCTAGTGAAGAAGTAATGAAAGTATGCTAAAGAATAGTAAATAACAACTGATACTAACCTGTCTCTGAAATAGGTAAACTATATTCCAAAACTCACCATATATACTTTCACCAAGTATCGTAGACTAGAGTGTATTATATAAAAATTAATATCAATGGTACAACTCTACCACATCACCACTGGTTTTCCACTTTTCCACAAACATCATACATCATAAGCATCTCTTTCTAAAAAATCATTCTCATAAACACCTTGGGGAATCCCCACAACATGAACCCCGTGCTGCAAAACCACTACGTCCGAGTAACAAAAGTCATCATGTAGATTCATGGAGCTTTCGTTGCTCATGCAAGATGTATCATATGTCAGGCATTATAGGTCAATATATTACAGTCCATAAACTTATTAAGGATACTCAATCCATTACATCTAATACTTGATACCCCCATAGTATCCCATATGAAACTATATCCATAATATGTGTTTGTGAATATCTATATGACATTATATCCCTCTACACACATAAGTGAGGAAAATTAACCCATATTCTAAGAAGCACAAGTAATAATAATAAAAATAGATACGGGGAAAAAGGGGTATAAATCCATCCATTCTCCACAAGATTATTTGGGAAAACACCCCTAGGGATCATAATCTTTGGGGGGTCAGTTACTCTTTTTGATGAGGTAAAGTATTGTATTGAAACAGAAAACATACACAATATATCATATCTCACAACCACACTATGGGAATGACCTATTCATAGAATCAACTGCAACTAACGTCTCTCGGTCTCCCAACCGCCACTGCTATTACTATTTATCATATAAGATCATAACAATTTAATGAGCTACATTAGTTTATTATATCCCTTTTTTATCATTTTCACATTACGTTAATTAATTTATTGAAATTTAATTATCCATCATAAATTCCACATTACATTTAGTTATCATTCAACCCATGATCCATAGTTCCCTTAAATTGTATCCTCATAATTTACTTAGAAAAAGTTCGAAACCCATATGTTTACATTATTTAATCAATCCTATAATAACATCATTATTACTTTCCCATATTCAAATGCATCTTAGGAAAAAATTATCATCTACCAAACACATGGGGATGTACATGGTGAGTCAATGGACTACCTATCAAGTCTTTTCCAACTTTATAAGGATCATATACCCAACATCCCTCAACAAGAAAAACATAGAAAAAATGTGGCATTCCTTGTGTGTATTATTCGCTTTTGGAAAGTGGGTATGCATGAAAAGTTACCTTTAGAAGTGGGTAAAGTAATGCATATCAATGACCCAAAAGATTACACTAGCATGAAATCAATCACATCCAACCTATTTCATCTTCTCTAGTGCCCTCCCCAACACCAATATTCATAAAATGAATCACCTCGCATCTCTCGGTGTGAACTTCTCCCACAACCTCAGGACCTCCCCACCCACACATATCACAACATCCACCTAGGATCATTAAAAATTTAAATTATTGTGAAAATTAATTGATAAATCGGTATCTGGGCCCTATGCAAGGCATTCTTCCTTCACACGCAACATGCTCTCATGGCTCCAAATATGAAGGAACTTTACATTACAAAAAATGGTATCTCAAAACCCTACAAGGAGTTAACTTATATCCATGAACCGGGTATTTAAGACATCTTGAATAAGATGATTTATTATATATATGTTCAAACTACATGAAACCTAAATAGTAATCTATTTCAAATAAACTGAACATTTAATTGACTTGTATTTTAATCATTATCTACCAACATCAACATTACAATGGCCCAAAAATTAATTCAATTAAACAAAATTATTGCATCAACAACTAGATTCATATTTATGAATCTATATCTGTAACAAAATGTTACAATGAACCCCAGTTTACGTTCTTTACCATAATCTATCAATAATGACGTGATAAAAAATGAAATCATATATTTCACTATATCTAGAAAAACAAGAGGCAATAACATACAATCTATACCAATTTATTTTTTTATTTAATATATTTATTATTTCAATTCCATTGTTATCTTGTGGGATAAAACATTATAACACTATAGTTTAATGTAACAGAATAATGAATCCACGAATCCAAAACTTAAAAATGTTATTGAGGATTTTTACATGAGAATGACCCAAGAAACAGATCATGATCGCCTAACCCTATTTCAATATTATCGACCCATGGAAACATTTGCACGACCACTCCAATAAACACTATAGAAAACTCCATTAGAAAAAAAGATATCACATTCCATAATATGCCACAGATAAATGATAGAAGAAGGACTGAAGAAAACACACGAATAGTGGTAGATCATACCTTCTATTGTTTATTGGTCGACACGTGCATATTTCCACAAAATATAGTGTTCGTAAGAAGCCAGAAGAAACATCTAGGAGAATCAATCCAAGGAACATGGATCGATCACACCACTCCTATGCAAAAAAATCCTCGGGGAACCTCATACTGATTGAACATTGATGTAATGAATGAATGTAAGGTTCCAGATAATGAAGGAATATATCTGAGAATAACATTATTTGAAATAGTTTAGTATTTCTACAATTGGGGATAAAATTAATTTATGAGGTTTGATAAAGTAAAGGTATCCGAAGACTAAAATTAAATGGGAGATATTGTCTTTGAATCAGCCTTAAATCCCATAAAAAATGAATTCAATGAATTTTTATTCCATGAAAATGATAAACAGGAGAAACGGTTGGAAGATGGAAAAATTGTACACCTACTGACAACTGGAAACATCATACACCAATCAATGGATTCAAACATTGTATATGAATCGATGGATAGAAACCATATACATATTCCTATGTATAGAAATATTGTACACCTACCGATGTTCAGAAACACTGTTCACATACCGACTTCATGAATCAATGTACACCTTCCAACGTCTAGAATCATTGTACACCTTAAAATGTCTCAAAAAACATTACAACTACCATCATCATGAAACCCTATACACCTTCCGGAATCTAGAATAATTTTACAACTACTGATGACTATATACATTGTACACCTACTGGAAACCAAACACATTATACGCATACTGACATCTGTAAATATTGCACACCTACCAATATCTGGATACACTATACACCTACAAAGTTATAGAAAATGTGAACACCTACCGATGTCTGGAAACCATGTACACATATTGATGGCTGGAAACACTATTCACACAACGAGAAACGATGTTCAATTAACTAGAAATTTGGATTATTTTTAGGGATAATTCACCTTGTCTTCCTAGAACACCTAAACCCCAATATTTATGCAATGGAATGGACTGGAGAGGTTCTGGCCATTACATTAGATACCTATCCATCATTCTCATCCTCAAGAACTAAAAAGCCACTAAAAAGGAAACATAATAGGGGGTCAAAAAACTACACATCAAGATACCTCTCAAAATAAGGAAATCCACAATATCAATAAAGGAAAGCCACCGTAAAAAAAAAGATGAAAAATCACAAACGTGCATCCTTAAATTAAAAGAGATTAACAACAAAACGCATTAGGTACTAATATTGTATCTATGACTCAGGTTCCCAAATACACTCATCTACGCCACCGTGTATCACTAACATAAAGGCTAATGGGATATAACAACCACATAACACCTTCTCCTTGTGGTATGGGATCTCTATAGGCCGTATCTCGAAGATCGCATCATTGTCAATGTCAATATCTTCACAATTGTGTATGTGAGAGTCATCATGAAGATAGTGACGGAGCTATGACGCCTGAAAAACATCATGTTTCCACCTCATCTATGAGGTATGTTCTGTGGATTCTCCATGACTCCAATTCGAGCTAACACCTTGAAAAGACCAAAAAATTAGGGATACACCTTACTCCCACAACAAAACCATTGCTTCATACGATGGGGGGTAACCTTCAAAAACACATGATCCCCAACAACAAACTCCAATGGTCTACTCCAATGATCATCATAGGAATTCTAGCAATCATATGCTTCCTTCATCCTATAATGAATCTCCCGATCTGTCTCGGATGATTTTTTAACTTGTTCCAAACAACGAATTGTGGACTCCCAAAACCCAGTCTAGAACAATGGAAAAAGGAATGGTCGACCATAAAAGGATTCAAAAGGCGCCATACCAATGGTGGAGTGAGAACTATTTTTGTAAGCGAACACCACCAAGGGTATGTGCATCCTTCAAGAACCTTCATAATACTCGATGGAAGAGGACATCTTTTCTTCAAGATTCTAAATGGTCCATTATGTCTTACTGTCTTACTCAAGACGAAATGAAGTGCTAAGTCATTGTTGAGAACCAAAAGTATACTATATAACACCCCAAAACCTAGAGTAAAAATTTGGATATTGATCAAAAATAATTATCTTTTTGAAACTACGGAGTCTCAGAACCTCATCTAGATACATCCTAAACATAACCTCCACTGAGCGAATCTCCTTGATCGCTACAAATATTGAGGATTTCGTTAAACAATGCCATACACCCATATAGCATCAATACCTCCTTGATCGCATGGTAAAACTGTAACAATTTCCATTAGGAAATACCCACACTTTCATTAAGGAACAACTAATGGCTGGAGAAAACCATCGGGTAAACAGTGCTCATCCTTATCCTTATGGAAGAGAAAACATCGAGAAACAAACTCTACAACTCCACGCATTATCCTAGGACAACAAAATATACTCTTCATGTTTTGGTACATCTTTGTCACACTAGGATTAGCCGAAAAAGAAGAAATATGGAAATACCTGAGAACCATATCCCATATCACCAATGGAATGTAAATACTTCCTTCATACATCACTCAGTGTTGTCCATCCTCATACCAATCATCAGGGGACTCACAATAAACAACATGTTCTCTCTAGACCTCCAACTATAGAACCCATTAATAGGACTATTATACCTACTATACCAAAGATGACTACACCATCATCTAAAAAAGATAACATCATCCCCTAACATCTCCCATAACTAGATGAAATTATTAATGTTCTTCCATTACTCTATAGGAATCGCCAAATTCATGCACTGTATAACTAAAATACATCATGATCAGTGCATCAGTAACAAAATTATCCTTACTAGGTGTATACGAGATATCTAATTCATATTCATTTATGAAATTCATCCACCGTGGATACCTCAAATTCAAGTCATGCTGGGAGAAAACAAAATTCATGATCTTCTGATATGTGAAAACCAAAAAGTTATCACTATTGAATAATTGTCTCCACAACATTAGAGAAAAAAACATAGCTCCAATTAAAGATCATTTGTGTCATAATTACATTCATGGGATTAAAATACAAATACCCATTAGAAACAGCTAATTTGTGATTCATTTGAAGGAATCCTAAACCCAGACGTGAAGCATCATAGAAAACATCAAACTGAACTCCCCTTACTGGTGGACAATGTACAAGAGTACTGATGGAATTCCCCTTCATATATACAAATGCCTCTAGACACTAATTAGTCCACATAGAAATTTAATCCTTCCTAGTCAACGTTTTCATAATATTTTCAACCCAAGAGGAATCATCTACAAACATCATGTAATAGCCTTTGACACCATGGAATATTCGCACCTATACCACTATCTTAGGTGATGCACAAGGCACTACTAATTCTATCCTTGAAGAATCCATAGGTTCCCCATTATAGGATATAACATTCCCCAAAAAACAGAATACTCGAGCCCAAAACTCACACTTTGATAACTTCCCAAATAACATCTATTGTCAAAGAACTCCCGAAATGGCATGGAGATGCTCCGTAGGATCCTCCATAGATGTGGAGTACACATTGATTTAATAGATGAAAAACACAATGAAATTATCCAGGAAAACATGGAACACAATGTTCGTCAATCCCATTAACATAGTTGGACCAATCAGCTCACTGAAATACATTACAAAAACATGCAATTCCCATGTAGGCAATGGAAAGATGTTTTCGGGATATCCCAATCCTTCACATGCATCTGATGATATCCTGACAACATATTGACATTCAAGAACCAAATTTTACACTTCATGTGATTGGATAAATCATCAATACACATAAGAAGATAGATATTCATAACATTCACTTTATTCAAATGAAGATAATCGATACAAAACCGCCAACTGTCATCTGCCTTCTTCAAGGGAAATTTTTTGTCCCCCACAGTGACACACATTGCTACACCATACCAAACTATAATAGATCATTGAGATATTAATGAATCTCTCGTAACTTATATGTAGCCATATAATAGGGATACAAATAGATAGGATACGCTCTTCGCTGTATTTTGATCCCAAAAACAATCTCTTATCAAGTGGGTAATGCTACAACCTCTTCTAGAAAGGCATCTGGATACTCTTATATGAACCTAGATAACACCAAATAATAAACCTCATAAGAACATATCATCCGATCATCCATCATTGATAACATGGACAGAACACACCTCAAACCCATCATAGGGTATTGCTCACCCACAAACATCGATGTCTCTCCATCATTATCGAAGAACAACACCTACCTCCTGAAGCAATATACTATATCATGCACCAAATAAATCCAATCCACTATGACGATTACATCATTTCGATCTATACATAAACATAGAATATCTACCCGAGCATGGTGCAACCCCAGCTATAGCTCATTGTCTATGCATACTTCAAACATGTCAGTTCATCCTCCAACTGGTGTAGTCAATGCCAGGGGAACAAGAAGCATATCTACCTCAAGTAATAAAAAATTGAAAAGTAAAGGTGATATGATGGATTTCATCACTACTGAATAAATCAAGGGATAAACTAACATATAAAACATTAAATTTGTACCTAAAATGACATATGGATCTCCTTGAACCTTATATGGTAATTAATGAAGCTATTCATGACCTGCACCACGAGCTCTCTAACCATGATAACAACCACCACCACAACCACAAACTACAATCTAAGGATGGGGAGTGTAACAAAACTATCCATAGAATGCCCCATATTCTCCCTATTGATCCAATGCTGGCGAAACCAATTTTCGGTGCCTTGTCCTGAACTTCCTCAATAGAGGAACTTGAATCAGAACACTTGGTGCATCATAACCGCTCTGAAAGTCTAGTCACTCTATCTGTAAATGACCTCAAACTCCACCATGTAAAATACATGATCTCTTGGATTAGTAATATGTTCTTCCATCCTAAGTGAAATGACATGATATGGGTCAAGAACACCTCCATCTGAACAAAAACTCTCCATTCCTAATACCGAGAACTCCAAAATGCAGCACAACTTCCTGACGAATCTTGACGACTCTACTCTCTTGACGATCAAGTTTTGTCTACCATCCGATTGATGACATATTCCATTTCTAGAACCACAATATATTTATTTTTCGTAAACATGGAGACTTGGTGCTTGATCTTGGGATACAATTCCTCTTCCGGATGTCCTTCCATAGCCTCCTCAGTTAGAGACCAATACTCGGAATATCATAAATGTTTAACAAAATAGATTCCAAACTCTCACACAATGGGGATACCCATTCAAATGGTAACCAGATACTTGTGACTAGATTCTATCATAATCGAATAATGAAACTCGGCTCTTAATGTTTCTCAAAACTCCGCCTATGAGACCATCGACTCCTCGCAATCCCCAGAAAACAAGAACCACCACTACCATACTACCCCATGGTGCATTATCACATCAATGAAAACCCAATGCACATTCTGAACACAAATCAATCTAAAGGTTATTTAAAACTCCACTAACAATTTTTACCTGACTACATCTAAAATGTATCCCTTGTAGTTATAAAAACACTAGAACTGATGCTCTCAGAATGTCATCTTCCATGTTTCAACATATTCAACCTCTACACTACTACGGTATGCTCACATAGCCTGCTGGACAACATCTGTGGGAACCTAAAGTAGACGACGACCTAGTGTTATACCTAAAAATTAGCAAACAGTTAGAGCTCCTAAACTAGGAATATGGAGGACTCAACATTAATTAAATTATTTTCATTTATAAATTTTTGGATAACCTATCACATGATCTACTGATTCAATCACATGATCCATGATGAGTGATGAATGATCCTTTCCTTGGTCTCTATCCATCATCTATTATCTCTTCATTTTGTAGCCATAGAAAATATAAATATCATGGTGTCCATTCACATGGGGCCCTAAACACCTATGTCTCAACTGGTCTCCAGTGATTACATCACCTGCTAAACTTATCTAACATGGTTTCCCTACTAGCCAATACAACCTCACCTGTTACTAACAAAAAAATCAATAATATACCTCAACTAGACATGCTTTAATACCACTCTATCATGACCCGCTTCGCCAAAAGTGTACCCCTCCTGGTTTAGAAATGAGATAAATGAGATAGTTACACACCGAGTCCCACCTCTAGTAGTCCCTAGGATGGAAGGTAGGGCCATGGGTATCGTAACCACACAAATGGGAGGCATTTCCAACCAGAAGAACTCATGTGAGGTAGAGAGAGATATATATATAAGACATACACCAACAAATCCTACTCAGACTGCAATATAAAAAACAAAACCCATGTACACATATGTAATTTCTTGAAAAAACTACTATAACTAAAAAGGAAAGCATCGTGTACCAATGTAATATATAAAAACAATGACCACAAATCCTGAACAGCACCTGTAAAATCACTCATGCTAGTAGTAACCAGCATGATATCCAATCTTCAAAATGTGATATAAAAAATAGTATATATAGAATATTGTGAGTATAATTTTATTCATAATAGGATCATCCCTAGAGCTTATCATGAAAATGTAAAGTAATCATTCAAAAGAATATTAATCCACAAGTAAAACTAACTCGTCCCCAAAAAGGGAATACAATGTTCCTAAACTCACAAGGGCTACTCTCACAAGGTATAAAATACAAGTGTATATAATATAATAATGAATATCAAATGTACCCCACTACCTCTTACCCACCGCTTCCCCACTTTTCCCCAATGTCTCACGTACTATGCATCTCTCTCCAAAAAAGAATTTCCCATAGTTACTTGGGTGAAGGACCACCACATGATCCACATGCAACACAAACAATTGATCCACATAACCAATGTAACCAGGTAGTTTTCGGGATCCATCACATTTTATATTGTGTATATAATACATCGGTAATTATACATCAAGCGTGTACATGGCACACATCATGTAATGATCCAATGGATATCACATCCTATACATGATACACATGTAATAGTCCATAGAAAACTACAACCAGAATATATGCATGTGGATAACCACAAACCATCACTGCCATCCACACACATATGTGGGGAAAACTAACTGCGATTCCTACTAGATCTAATAATGTCCAAGAGAATAGAGGGGGAAAAGTGGGTAGTCATTCATCCATCCTCCCCCTATAATATTGGGGAAAACCCCTTAGGGATCTAGATCCTCGGGGTGTCAGTTTCCTAAACTGACGAGGTGGAGTAGCATATAAAAAAATTGAAAAGTATAGAATATATTATAGATCAAAACCACACTATAGGAATAATAATGTCCTATACTCAACTATAGCTAATGTCCCTCAGACTCCCGACTTCCACTGCTAAGACAATGTATCCTCTATGAAGACAACCATTTAAAGAGATACATTTGATTACTTTTTCATTTTTATCAGTTCCGCTATATGCTACATAATTATTTGACCATTAAATAACTATTATTAATTCCACATTAAATATCATTATCATTTTAACCATGATCCATAGTTCCTCTAAATTGTAACATCATCATATATGTACACGAAGTTCCAAACCCATGGATGAACATCATTTATTCAATAATTTATTAACAGCATTATCACATTAACATTTTCACAAGTTGTCGAGAAAACATTCTAAGACATGAAATGCAAGGTGATCAACAGGGTGGGTAGATGGTCTACACATCATGTCTTTTCACCATTCAGCTGGAGAGTATTGTCATCCTCCCTTGAGAAGCTAAACTCATAGAGCACTTGGCATATCCCACGTATATTCTCTCCTTTTGGATTTTGGGTAAGAAATACCAACTACCATGGGAGGTGGGGATCATAAAAAAGGTAAATAACCAAAAAGATTCATAAATCATCAAATAATTCCCATCCATCCTATTTCATCAGCTCCAGTTTACTCACTAAAACCCACATTCATAAACCAATGCACTATGAAACTATATGCATCAACTGTTGCCACAAACTATAGGCATACCTTTCCCCACATCTCAGAACATTCATCTGGGCTCATAACACATCATAAGAAGTGTCACGACCAGTCCCTGTGGGGCTTGCACCATGACTCTCCATGCCCGCCTCCAATTGGCCAGGGGCTGGTGACTAGCACCGAGTGGACATATAACTACATAGGAAGCATTGCCTAAGAACTTGTACAAACACACACATCTCTAAGCCCAAAAATTATGAAATGTAAAAAAACAATAAGGAACAAAATGCATGCTTACAACTAAAACGAACCAACAGAGTACGACAGAAAGTGATGTACTGAAATTAAACTGGTCTAGAATACAATACCACATAAAACAAGAGTCTGAAAAGCCAAAAAGTCCAACTTGTAAACACAAATAGGTATTGCGACTTTTTCTCATAGCCAAAGGAACACTTCAGCATGTAGGTAACTTAGAAATCTCAGACCTGTCCTAGTCTTCCATGGACTCTGTCAAAAGTTTTCTCATCTTCACGAGACAAGACTCGTGTAGGCAAATCCCGTGTAGGCGTGAGTATAACAAAACTCAGTAGAGGAACCCAAAAAACAGAAAGCACGTACACAAAGAAAACTCACCTTCATCTCTACACTGTATACGTCTAGTAAACATATAATTGGATATCACAACATATATATACTCAAAACTCAGACCATTTTTCTAGAGACAATTCACACAACTGTATACCCCCGCTAGGGATTCAGTTCAATGATTTCCTCGAAGTACTCGTTTCAGGAGAACACACTCCACATGTTTGGTAGCTTTGATGATGTATGTATGAGATGCACTGTTCATCATGAAATGTCACGAGAGGTGGTTACACTCATTATGGGAGACACACTCCTTAGTGGGAAGATCCCAATAGATAGAAGCACTCATTATAGGAGACACACTCATGAGTGGGAAATATCATGATACGCAGATGAGGATCAATGCCAAGGCCATGGAGGATAGAGCGACTCATTTGAATTCACCAGCCAGGTGATTCACCAGATAGGTAGAAGTTCAATGCCAAGTAGTGTTGGTCATGTTGATGACTAACTCTACCTAGGGTTAGGAATGTATAGAGGATATCTCTAGGGCCTCTCATAAGGATTCCGACTCTATCACAGATAGTCCTGGTAAAGGTATCATACTCTTGTAGAGGGAAACGATCCCTGACCATCAGGGGAATGAGAAGAAGGGGCACTAAACCCAATAAAATATTTCCATGAAATGTTGAGCAAGAGGACCATTCCATTTTCCCAAAATTACAGGGCTTTTAGAAAGGTTACACTCCATGTTGTCTGACCCCGGGTACAGCCCGTATACAATGGCCCATGTCAGAAGGCTATTCATGTAGATTAGCGAGTAAAAGGAGTGTATTACGTTGCACACACTAGGTACGGGTGACTGGTATCTGCTCTGTGTATGCTGGTCATGTGCCCATAAACGGTCCTCAACTCGTTTACACCAACCAGTGTAATCGGTACACGGGGTGACCCGCGTTACGGGCCTCATTAGGAAAAGTGATGGAGTACACGCCGTGTACTTCATCCCAGGTCTATGTATCCCCAAGACACATGTCGAGTCTAATGTAGCTGCCTCAGGAATGCTGCATAGAGAGTGCTCGCCATGTTTTCTGAAGTTGCGTAGTCAGTCCCGTGCTCGTGTACGTTCCAAAAGACAAACCGAGCATCGGGGAAAGTCCAACATGGCGTGTGACCAAGGTCGCATGACGTTTGATTACTCTCTAACCTCTAAAACCCTATACACCACCACCGATACTACAAGGCATGTTATTTAGAAGTACATGTCGTGTATCCCGAATTTTTTTAGAAATGACGCTCCTCGCCGGCGCACCTCCCCTACTGCCCCGATCGTCGATCCGACTATCTGATCACCATTAAAAACCCATCTGTTTGTCACCCTAACACCGTGAAGTCAATTCCATTTTTTTACATCTAATCAGCTCTGCAAATGTTCAACGATCCACCCATATGAAGAATGCTCGAAGAACGACGCTTGCTGATCCGGTCCAATTCATCATTCTTTGTTGTCGTCACACCTCTGCAAGGTCATTGTGGTGTCGATTTTTCTATTTGGGATAATTGTGTTGAAAAAAGGATGTGAAAAAATCTATTGTTCATAGCACCAAAAAGAACACGAAGAACCCACGATTGAAAAAGGGGGCTGAAAATCCAATAAGAAAATCGAAGAACGAACCTCTACCGTCATTTTCCACGACGTTAATCCACTCTTTTTAGTAGGCATAAATGGATTAGAATCAAACAACATCAATTCAACATGGATAAATTCCCCAAATCATCCCAATAAAACCCTCCCACATGAACGTACAAATCCAGGGATCAAATTTCATGTGGTTGAACTGTGTTCGTCGTTTAAATCAAAAGTAGGGAAACAAATTTAAATTACAAACCCCTAACTTACTAGGAGTTCGATTTCTGATAGGTGGGGTCGTGCAACTGTTGTCACTGAGATCCTTTAACAAAGTTGGTGAAATTATTCTCAACATCGAATCGTTGCTGTTCGTTGTAGAGATTTTGATCCAAAGCTTCACAGATTCTCTAGAGTATCCACTCAAAACTTTCCAATGAGCAACATCCGATTATCCCAATAAAAATGGAACCATGATTGGCATTCCAAATATGCTGTATTATTAATGAGTCCATCATTCCATTTTTGATTCATTAGGACGTAGCATTTAAAAATGAAATAGTAGACCCATCGTCGTGATGCTACAGATGCTACCATATAAAAAATTAAAATAAACATTTCCTTTTATTTAATTTTATTTTACTGAAAATGTTCGAAAATTAAAAATTTCCCTTCACCCACGCCGGTCGAGGATAGACCCTTTCTTAGGTAAAGTCATCATCCCAGATGCAACGATTCCCTCATTGTTTTAATCCAGGAATATGTTTGGAAACTTCCAAAATGCGCACAAGTGCTGACTCACTTAACTTAAAAAGACTTTGAACCACCATTTCGGGATCACCGGTCCTCGGAATTATGTTCCATCTTTGTGCCTGGTCTCTTAATAATTTGATATAATATT
Organism: Viscum album; assembly: GCA_963277665.1. NCBI lineage: Eukaryota > Viridiplantae > Streptophyta > Magnoliopsida > Santalales > Viscaceae > Viscum > Viscum album. The sequence continues at coordinate 1,025,664,415 of OY728120.1, read as the reverse complement.
TAAAAATAATTCACAGAAAAATTTGAGACACTACATTGTGCCCTCCATGGGGCTTTGCATTCCTAAAAATCAAAAACAAGACAACTCAAAAATATGTGGGTACTGGTCATGGATTTGAGCCTCCCGCTCCTACATTCTCTCCTAAAGATTCTGGTTCTTCCAACGAACGACACCGAGGGAACTGATCACCCATGAAGGATCCTCTCATAATGATTCTCAATCTCCACTAGGTGTTCTGCAAAGGTAACTCCATCTTTGATGTCCATCTCACCCCAATTGATGACATGGGATTGGTCATGCATGTACGTCCCCAGCAGCAACATGTGGAGGAGATAATGTACCCAATGCAACTATGGTGGTAGATCTATAAGGTACACCACCTCACCAACTCTGCACAGTATCTCGAAAGGTCTGATGAAACTCGAAGATATCTTGCTGCCCTGACCAAATATTTATTAACCTCGATGAGGAGAGACCCGAAGAAAGATGTGGTCTCCCTCCACAAACTCCAGGGGTCTCTGTCTCCTATCGTAATAAGACTTTTGTTTTTTTGGTGTAGTGTTCATCTGTTCCCAGTTGAACTGCACCTTCTTAGTGGTATCTCACACCTACTCTAGACCAATGAGTGCTGACTCTGCGGGGTCGGTCCGGCTAAGCTGTGACCAGCAGGGACTCCCATACAAAGCCACGAACAGTTCCATAAAAATGGTAGAGTGGTAGCTATTATTATATGCGAACTCCACCATTATTAGTTGGTCCTCCCAACTATGACCAATGTCAAAGATATAGGCCCACAACATATCTTCCAGAACCAGAATGGTCCTCTCCATCTAACCATCGGTTTGGGGATGGAACACCGGGCTCAAGCATAGCTGGGTCCCAAAGGCCTCCTACAATCCCTTCCACAAATGGGATGTAATACAGGCATCTCAGTCTGAGACTATCATCGATGGGATGATATGAGGTTGAAATATATCCCGCTTGTGGAGGTGTCCAAAGTTATCTACGTAAGTCTACTCCATAATAGCTATGAAGTGGGCCAGCTTTGATAGATGGTCAACGATCGCCCAGATGGATTCATGCCCCATGGGAATCCAGGGTATGCCTATCATGAAATCCATCAATATTACATCCCATATACAATCTCGGTCTTCTAGGGTGTGAGATAATCCCGCTGGAACCTAGTGCTCAGCCTTCACCTGTTAGCATGTGCGGCATCGAGAAAAAAACTCTATTACTGCCTTCTCCATGCCTGACCGCTCGAACTGTCATCGAAGATCCTGGTACATCTTTGACACTCCAGGATGTACCACTAAGGGGGGGTGTGTGGAACTCTCTCAGGACGTCCTCTTGCAACGCTACTGGTACAACTGTGCATCCTCTAAAATGAACTATTTGCTCCCCACCTTGTGAATATCAATTAGGATCATGTCATGTGGATAACATAGAAAATAAAGCAACAGAGTCGACATCCCCTTGCTTCGCCTCCCTAACCAACTGTAACCGTGCAGGGGCGACAACCATCGATTTTAGGTAAGTTGTATCCACTCTGTCCATGAAGTATAACTACGACGATGTTTATTGATCTGTCGTCTCACTCAACAGCTGCAAGATCGATCTTCAGCTAAGAGAATCTTCCACCTTGTTCCCCTTCCCAAGAGTATAGATGATCTCAAAATCATTGTCCTAGAGGAACTATAGCCAATGCCACTGCCTCATATTCAGATCCTTCTGCGAAAATTTGTACATGATGATATTTTTGTCATAGTAGATGATGAACCACCTTCCTATAAGGTAGTATCACCACATCATTAATGTGCAGACAACCACATCCATCTTGAGATCATGGGTCACATAGTTCTGCCCATGTGGCCAAAGAGAGAATGAACCATAAGTAATCACATCCTACCTTTGCATCAGGATATAGGCAATAAGGTTCCCTAATGCGTCGTAGAAAACTATGTACTCGACCCCCTCTTCCGGAAATCTCAAAACTGGGGTGCTCTCCAAACTCTGTCTCAGCTAGTTGAAATCCTAGTGGCACATCACCTTCCACACAAAGGGTTTCCCCTTCCTGGTCAAGTCTATCATCGATGATGATATGCCTGAGAAATCAGGTATGAATCTCTGGTAATATCCTTCCAACCCAAGGAATATATGAACCTCCATCACACTCCGAGTTGGCTCAAAATCTAGAATTGCCTCCACCTTGGCTGGGTCTTCAGCTACTCCATCTACTGAGATGACATGTCCCAAAATGTGGACCTCCTAAATCCAGAACTGGCACATTGAGAGATTCCCAAAATAATGGTTCTCCCGATGTACATCTAGAACCATCCGCAGGTGCCTCGCTTGCTCCTCCTCTGATGCCGAGTATACAAGTATGTCGTCGATGAAGACCACTATGTACTGGTCCAAGTACGGGTAGACGATCTGGTTCATTAATCCCATGAAAACTTTGGGGGTGTTCATCGTGCTAAAAGGAATCACCAAGTATTCATAGTGACCGTAGCAGCTTTTGAAAGCCATCTTCTGTATATCCTCATCTCGTACTCGAAAATGGTGACTACCTCATTGGAGGTCATCCATTGTTAACCAATGTGCCCCTCTCAGCTGATCAATGAGGTCATAGATTCTCAGTAGTGGATACTTATTCTTCATCGTCACCTGGTTGAAGAACTGGTAATCCACGCCCAACCTCAAACTCCCATCCGACTTCATGGAAAACAAGACTGGGGCCGCCCAATGTGAAACGGTGGGTCTTACAAAACCCTTGATTTGAAAATCCTACAACTACATCCTCAACTTGCAAACTCTTTGGGGGCCATCCGATATGCTGGTGAGGAAATCGGTGTCGTCCCAAGGTGTAAGTCGATTCATATGATGATTTCATATTGGGTTGGTAATCCTGGAACATCTTCAGGAAAGATGCCCTTGTACTCCATAACTACTACGGGGAACTGAGAGATCACATAATCTACTGTTCACAGGGAAAGGCTATCAATCTCCTGAGTGATCGACTGCACCCTCCTATGAATGATCCCAATCTATGCTACCTGGTTCTCTTCTTCTCCGACAATGTAAAACATCATTCCATTATAGCGGACACCCCACGCATTTCGCCTAATTCTTTCAATATGGTCATGGAATGAAGATAAACAATCCATATCGTGAATGTAATCATAACGCCTTGATGCTACCATAAAGAGATTCCACCAGAAACTCTCACATCCTAGGGTAAGATGAAATTGTCTACAAAGGTGTGTGATCATCGAGTCTCCTCTCACAGGAGTTTCCAAGAGTAAGGATTGAGTCCACGGTTCTACTTGAATATCAATGTTTTGAACAAGACATGTGGTGATAAAGGAATGAATGGAACCTAAGTCTATATTTATGGCAGCTAAGGTAGAGAAGATGTAGATTTTACCTCGTATCATCAATGGAGTCCTAGTGTCGTACACCTCGACTGCATGCAGCTATCCCCTCCCTTCTCCCCGAGCTCCTTGAGCTTTGTGCGGACCTTCTAGGGGTGGTGGTGGATGTAGATCGAAGCGTTGGGCACCACCTGCAGCTCTCTCTGCTCCTCTACCAAATCTGATGTCTGGCGGGTCCGTCTTCTCCATTATCTTCTTCTGCCTTAGTGGTCCATCCATCGCTTCCCTTTCAACAGCATGACGGGTCGGAAAATATCCATGGAGATGTCCCCTACCATCGCAAGAGTAGCATCTCTTCCCCCTAGGCAGACTAGATCCATCCTGAGAGCCCTATACTATCGATCCTCCATCCTAGGTCCTCTTATGTCAGTTCCCACATCTAGATCCTTGTGCCTAACATTGGCTGCCTGTAGCTGGGGTCTCTAAACTCTCTGCCTGCTACTGACTGCCATCGGTAGTCTCTTGTCCGCCAAAAAGCTCTCGATCACCAAGGCTCACTCGAGCACTCCAGCATAAGTCAAAATGCATAGAAGCGTGACACTAAAATGGATGTCTCGTCGCAATCCTTGCTCGAAGGACCAAGCTCTGATGTACTATTCCCTGACCATATCCATCGAGTACTTAGAGGCATTGGTGAACATCGATGAATAGTATGATACCGGCATACTGCCCTACTGGAGCTGATGACGTTCCGTGATGCGTATCGCTCTCAGCATAACCAGAGGGAACTGCTCTAAAAAGACTCACCTAAACTCTGTACATGAAAGATTCTCCTCGTCATGAGTCTGTATGGTTAGACTCCGCCGACGTCCCACCGAACCCGGAGGAAGGCTTGCTCCTAGGATCCCCATCTGGTCTGCTGGTTTCTTTGCTAGATAGAAAACTCTATTCACCACCTCTAGCCTGTCCTCGGCTACCTAAGGGTAAAACTCACCTTGGAACCTGAGGGGTCTCTGTCTTTGGAACTCATGGAGCATGCTAAGACTATACTCCTCATCATTCGGTACTGCAGGTACCACGGGTTTCTCCACTGGTGGTGGCATTGCAGGTGCACCTTCTAGTGGAAATTCCTGGGGAATTGTTCCCTGAATCGAAGTCTCATCCCTGAGGGGGGGATCGTCGTGATCTTTTTGTTTCATACAAGTGGGTACATATCATGGAGGCATCCGGTAATGAAACAAGATGTATCATGAGTATATCTGGATAGCTGACTCAAAGGACATGGAAAAAATAACCCATTCCTATATGATTCATATACCATTCATTTATTTCCCCAATACCTGTATATTCATGAACCGAGTCAAAGGGAAGGTTATCATAGTATTGGTGTATGGGTACGTCTGCCTCCGCACCAACACTGGAGACTCTTGCCTGAATGATGAGCTCAAAAAACATAACATTGTGGCCCCAAAACCGTCTCACAGACTCTTAGTCCTAAGGTAGAACAGACAACCTCAGATACCAGTCTGTCACGACCCATACCAGTGGGGCCCATGACGTGACTCCCCATGACCTCCCCCAACTGGCCAGGGGTTGGTGACTAGAACCTAGTGGTCATATTACTACATGGGAGGCATTGCCTACCAACCTATACACACACACAAACCTCCAAACCCACAAATGTTGAAATGTATAAAAAACACTAAGGAACAAAATGCATGCATACAAATAAATCCAACCAACAGAGTATGAAAAAAAGTGATGTACTGAAAGTAAACATGGTCAGAAAACAATCCCACCAAAATCAAGAGTCATAAAAACTGAATAGTACAACTGGTAAACCCAAAGAGGTACTAGGACTGCTACTCATAGCTGAATGAACACCTCATCCTCTAGGGAACTCAGAAATCTCAGTCCTGTCCTAGTTTACCCTAGACTCTATCAAAATGATGTTCCTCTGCACAAGACACGACATGTGTGGGAAAATCCCGTGCTGGGGTGAATATAACAATACACAGTAGAGGACCACAAAAAACAAAAAATCATGTACTCAAAGGAAAGGCACAGTAATATCTACATAGTATATGTCTATTAATCATTTAATAGGATATCACAATCTAGATATACTCAAAACCTAGACCCGTAGTCTAGAGACAAATTACATAACTGCATACCCCATCTAGGGATTCAGTTCGAAGACTTCCACGAAGTACTCATTCTGGGAAAACACACTCTACGAGTCTAGTATCTATGATGAAGTCCATCCAAGACATACAATTATTCGGGAAACATCATGAGAGGTATTTACACTCATTACGTGATACACCCTACTGTGTGGAAAGATCACAATAGATATATGCACTCATTATGGGAGAATCACTCATTAGTGGGAAAGATCATGATACATAGATGAGGATCACTTCCAGGGCCATGGCAGATAGCGTGCCTCATCCGGATTCACCGGATAGGTGATTCTCCAGGTAGGTATAAGATCCACGCCCAATAGAGTTAGTCATGTTGATTCTGGAATCTACCGAGTGTTGGGAATGGATAGAGGATCTCGCTTAGGGCCTCTCAGAGGGATGTCGATTCTATCATAAAAAGGTGTTCTATAGTGATCATATTCATGTATAAGGAAATGATTCCAGACCTTTATGGGAACAAGAAGAAGGGGCACTAACCCAAACAAATTATGTCCATGATACACTGAAGAAGCGGACCATGCCATTTTCCCAAAAGTAAGAGGCGTGTAGAAAAATTACACGCCTTGTTGTCTAAACCCGTGTAATGACTGTGTAAAACGGAACATGTGATAAGGATGGTCATTTAGAAAAGTGAGTTCTCAGAATGTAGTACGGTGTACAAGCCATGTCCGAGTGACTGGGGTCGGCTCCGTGTACGCTGGTCGTGTGCCCATACACGGTCCTCAACCTCTGTACTCCAACTCGTCTAATCTGTACCTTGGGTGACCTGTGTTACTGTTGTCGCCTAGTCATGTGATAGAGTACAATAAGTGTACTTCATCCCGTGTATTTCTAACCCCAGGATACACACCGAGCCCCGTATATCCACCTCTTCCATGCTTCGAAGTGATTAAATGATGTGTTGTCTCAAGCCATGTAGTCCATCCCATGACTGTGTACCTTCAAAAATACACACCGAGCTTCGAGGAATTTCCAACACACCATGTGACCATTTTCACACACCGTGTGATTCCTCTATATCCCCAAAAACCCTAGTTGTTTCTACCAGTACTACACGGTGTGTTCTACAGAAGTACACTCCATGTATCCCAGAATATTCCAGAAACAATGCTCCTCGCCGGCATGCCACTTGTGCGTCCCCGATCATCGATCTGGCTGTCTTATCACCATGAAACTCCCAGGTTTTGGTCACCCCAACACCATGAAGCCATTTCTGTTGTTTTTGGTCCTCCGATCATCTCCGAAAATGTGCAACGATCAACTCCTATGAATAATGCTCGAAGAACGGCCCTACCGGATTAGTTCTGATTCGTCGCACGCTATCATCGTCGCTTGTTTATAGGGTCGTTGTGGTGTCAAATCTTTAACATGGGATCATTAAGTCACAAAATGTATGTGAAATGATCTATTGTTCGTCACCCCTTGAATAACATGAAGAACAAACGAATGAATAAGGGAAGGAAAGCCCAATAAGAAAATTGAGGAAACAATATCGACGGTTATTTTCCACGACATTGATCAAGTCCAGTTAGTAGGCTTCAATGTAGAAGAATAAAACAAAAAAAATTCAACATGGATCAATTAAAAAAATCTTCCCAATAATACCCTCGCACAAGAATGTACGAATCCACATATCAACATGTGAATTGTGGATCTGTGTTCGCCATTTAAATCAAAAGTGGGGAAAAGAAATTAAATAAAAAAACCCTATATTACAAATAGTTTGATTGCTAATGGGGGGAGGGGGTTCATGACGCCGTCATCACTAAGATCCTTCAAATTCCTTGGCACACCTATTCCCACCTTTTATTCATCATCGTTCGTCATTGGGAGATTTCTCTAATGCTCCACAAGAACTACATATATTCCCTTCAATCCTTGTTGAGGAACATAATTCCATTAACCAAATAAAAAGGGATACATGTTTGGAATTCAAAATATGATTCAGTGTTAATGAGTCCAGCTTGCCATTTTTGAGACATTATGACATGGTATTTATTAATGAAACAGTTTCCCCGTTGCATCCCTGCATCAGATGATTCCATATAAAAAAATAATATAAAAATTTGCATTTATATATTTTTTTCTTCTGAAAACATCTAAAAATTAACATTTTCCATCAACCTATGCCGATCTAGGTTATACCCATTCATAGCTAAAGTCATCGTCCCGGACACAACGGTGCCCTCAGATTTTTAAATTGGGCAACTATTTGGAAATCTCCACAACCGCACACAAGTGCCGACTCACATAACATAAAAGAAGTTCGAACTACCATTATGGGATCACCAGGCCTAGGAGTGATGTGATATCTCTACACCTGGTCTCAAAACAATTCAATATAATATTTAAAAATAATACATAGAAAAATATGAGACACTATAAGATGCATTACATCTAATAACCTGATTGGACTCTTGGTCATAAACAGGTCATTATACATCCCCACGCAATGAGCTCTCATGTCATTAATGTAGAATTAACATGGATTTAAAAGAAATATGTTAACTCAAAACCCAATAAGAAATTAACTTTTATCAATCTACCAGCACTTTAATCCATCTTCAATTAGATGATTTATTATTTATAGGTTCTATCTATAGGTAACCAAAACATTATGTTATCACAAATTAACTAAATAGTTAATTGACATGCCTTTAATTCATTTTTAACAAGAATAAATATTCCCTTACTCATCCATTAAGACAGTTAATCATGGTTACTTCAATAAAAACTACATTCATTTACAATCCTCTTTATCTTTTAAAAATAATTAAAATTAATCCTAGTTTATGTATTTCACCAGTTTCCATCAATAATGACATGCTAAAAAAGGTAGTAATATATATAACACTATCTGTAAAAAATAAAGGCAATAGAATATGATTGATGCCAATTTATTTATCGTGTTTAGATATCAATTTTGTCAATTCAACTATGATCTAGTGGGCTTAAAAATACTAACTCTACAGTTTCCTGTTAATGAATTGAGAAACCACGAATCGCATACCCTAAACGGTTCTTGACATTATTTACTTGAGAATGACACATGCAATAGTTATCATTCACATCCCCATGAAAATTTTATCTACCAGATGATTCCAGTGCATCACTGCAGAAACCGACACCCAAAAAAATTCATTAGAAACATGGAGATCACATTCCATTACATGGAAAATACAAATGGGAGAATAAGGATCAAATAAAACACAAGAATTGAGGTATGTCATTCCTCCTATCGATGATGGGTCGCCAATTGATGATTTCACTAAAACAGGGCAATACTTGTAGTGGGAAGAGGAAACTAGGGGAAACATTCCATGAATTATTGTTGGATAACACCACTACTACGGGAAGAAAGCCCTAGGGTGCCTCACATAGAGATAAAGGAGAATGAATGAATGAAGGTGTGGTGCTCAACATTAATAGATTAGATCAAAGGCTAATATGTTATAAAACATTTTAAAATTTACCTTAATGATAATCAAATTAATCCGTGAGGTTTGACTATGTAAAGGAATCTCAAGACCTAGGTATATTAATATATGAGTTATGGGCTTTGAATCATCCTTAAATCCATTAAAAATGACTTGAATTTATTGTTCGTCAAACGAAATACTATATTTGTGAATCTATAAGAAGAAAGAAACATTGTACACCTACCAACATCAGGAGACAAAATACATATACTGATAGTTGGAAACAGCATAAAACTACCAACAAATTGAAAAACTATACACCAAACAATGTATGAAAACAATGTCAATCTAATGATGTCCGGAAACAATGTACAACTATCAATTTCTAGAAACATTGTACACTTATCGATGACTGGAAACACCATACTACTATTGGTTTCAGGAAACATTGTACACCGATTGCTTTCTAAAAACACTATACACCTACAGAATTCCAAAAAAATACTCACCTACATATGTCCCAAAACACTATATCCCCACCGACAGCCTGAAACACTGGACACAAAACAAGAATCATAGTACAATGAACTAGTAATTTAAAAATGTCTTGGGGATATTTCACCAATAAGAATGGACTAGAGAGTTCTGTGCCATTACTAAAATAATGTTAATATTGTGTTGTTTTCCATATAATTACATACTAACATTAAAACTAGAAATTTAATCGAGGATCAAGAAAAAAATTACAAATGGTTATTAATTTTGAAGGTAACATGAAGAGTATTAACTAAATTGTGAGCTTATATATGAGAAAGAGACCAAAAAACAAAAACAAAATCAGAAGCATCCATGGAATGTTCTTTTTTATTTCATATGAAGATTCAGGCCTTCTATGAACGATTAGTTTCATTTTTTTACTTTATTTTATTTGGATTATTAGTACTAGATAACAAAATGTAAAATCACCAAGGTAAAACCACGAGATTTATATTATAAACCATCATTGAAATGGATGAAATCAATGTAACATTAAATGAAATGAATGTATAATTGTAAAAGACATATTTGGAATTTGATTTCATATTATTATACACAGATTATTATATATATTATCATTACCAATATGGTGTCAGTATTTGGTTGAAATATGATTGCGAGGATGATGATATGAATGGTATCTATACAAATGACCTTATATATTATAATTGAATATGAAATAATAAAAAAATGGTTGAGAGTGTTTTTATATTTACTGTTGTGTGATATTTTTGACTGGTGTTTTCTTATATTCCATATGATATGATTACTATGTGAAATATTAATGAATCATATTTTAGTAGTTATACTTAAAATATTTTAAAACATAAATTATATTCAACCCGTTACCGCAAAGAATATATTTTATGAAAATTTTAAATATTTATGGATTTCTTTTTTTGAACACACAATTATGTTAAGGATAACTTGTAGGATTATATATTCTTGAGGATGAGGTTATAATGAGATGATTGATTTTAAAAACCATGTTTGATATTATTGTAATTTTTTATAGATTTAAATAAAATGTTATCCATAATATTTTTGGTGAATCTAATCTCATTTTTGGTGTTATAATATATATTTTTAATAGTTTTTTCCTTTATGGACTTGCTATTAAAAATTGATTAAGATTAATGATTGAGTTATTTTTTGATGGAATATGTGATTTATTTATAGTCAAATGTATTATTGATGAAATCTGTTTTGGAATGGTATGTAACAGAAAATATATTATAATGGTATTTACATACAAGAATACATTAATGTATGAATGATTAATTTTTATTCTAGAAAATAAATAACTTTTTATAACATAAGAAATTATGTTATATGTAATTTTAAATTTCATATCATTAATGGTAAATTTTATTAGAATACATTCACTGAATTTTTAGAATTATGAGTAATTAAATTTTGAGGACATAATGGATTTAATGGGGGAAAATATAATATCTAGAGATTTCCATGCATATTCTCCTTAAATGTATTTTATATTAAATATCATTGGTTGATAAAATAATATACATTAATAAAAAATCAAATATATATTTTTGAATTTTATGTAGGATTATTGAATGATATATTTTAAAATATCTCATATAAAATGAAGTTATAATGTCCCAAAATAAAAAAATAAAGTATGAATAAATGTAATTTAGAAGAATATTTCTTCCTGTTTAATTTCTTTTTTCATAAAATATACGGTAGGTTTCTATAATAGGGTTTTCCACATACAAAGGACAAGACAAACTCAATCAATTATAAGTGCATTAAAATCCATTTCAATAAAATTCTAATCTTTTAGAACAATTATTACATACTTTATATTTGATATCAATGTGTAATTATTGTATATAGGATTAAATGAGCTTATTAGTATAAATTTAATTTTAAAATTAATAGTTTTTTTTGACTTTTGAGTTCTTATATTAAAAAAAACATATATCAATTATATATATGAGTTTAATATACATAAATATTATTTATAATCCCTTTAATAGATTTTTCCTAACATTAAATAATTGTACATTAACATTGTACATAAAAAAATTTATTAAAATTATTGTTCCATACCTTGCAACTTTATATTATATCAATTTTTTTTTCATTAATGCTTATAATTATAAATATTACTTAATTTTTTAATTCATCATATCAAAATATTCTTAATTTCAATTTCATTTACTTTTGTAAATTTTTTGGGTGTATACTGAAGAATAATGATATCACATGTTCAGTCACATTTATACAATTCATAATATTTTGAAACCCTAATGATATATAAAAATATATGTATTAAATAAAAAATAATATTAAAATAATATGTTTCATTTATAAAACTCATGAATAATATTATTATTAACACCATTTGAATCAATAAAATTGATAATTCTGTTCAATACATTAAATTTAGGCTTTGAAATATAAATTTCATTAAAAAATGAGTTTTGGCGTGTTACATTCCAAATCATTATGATTAATTTCCAAATTTAAGTAAGAATAATTTCATTTATATATTATTATATTTGAGATATTTTTTTCATATTATTTCATATGAAAAATTTCATCATTATTTATACTATTTTAATTATTAGGATTAATATTAATAACATTTATAATAGTGAAAATAATATTAAAAAAATTATTATTTTTTAATATCGTGTAATTTATATCGAATAATATTTTTTTAAAAATAAATTAAATATATCGTATTATATTATGAAGGAATGAATAAAAAATTATATTAACACTCATTTAATTTGTAAAAAATTTAAATAATATTAAGAATATATAATGGTCCACATGTCATTTTTTCTTTAAAAACAATTCCTACACAATTCATATTTTAATTTAAATTTTTATTTTATAATATTTAGAAATTGGATGAAATTAAATTACTTTATAATTTAGTTCCATATGAAACAAATCTGGAAAACTGATTTATATCATTTTTTAATAAAATACAAATGGAACATAGTTAAATACTACTTAACTATATTAAATATATAACAATAATTAATAAAAAATTAATTGTAAAACACATATTAATTTTTCAAAACATCTATGGAAATACATTAATGAGTGATTAATCATCCAATGAAACCCTAAAATCCATTATTTGGAAAAACATTATCTACAAACCAATCAATAGTGTTAAGGAATTTTCAAAATATTGGGGGTGTTTCCAAAAGTTCCCTCTATCTATCAGTGAAATGCGTTTCACATACACCCATTCTGACATACACCATCAACCATTTATTTCCGTGAAAAAATAATAATATATACCACCTAGAATTATCTTAATTTTTTCATGAACCCATGGTCAATTTATCATTGCCTAAAGATTTCAATACCTACGGGTTTTCTAAGGAAAGATCAGGTCACCATAGAAATTAATATCTTCTTATTATGTTTTCTTATTATTATTACTCTTATATATACCTTATCGCCATCCGGATATTTTGAAATAAAATTCATTAGTGAATTGAAATTTACATTTATTAATGAAATGTTAATTATTTATTCATCTCTATCTGTTAACAATCATATAAGTGTTGTTAGTTCATTTCATGAATAACAACCGTTAAAAAGTTACATAATCCAATCTTAATAACTGCAATTTATAGATGATAAAAAATTAATTGACTAAATAATATAAAATCAATAATATAAATATTATAATTAATTTTCAAATTATCATTTACTATCTCTCACTCTCACTCATTTAGAAATTCATATATTAATCTTTCATATGACTGAACAATTACCTATGACAGAAATGAGTTTCATTTTTCATCAACACAATCCATGTATGGAATTACAAATATATTTAATATATATATACTATCTCTATAATATAATTTTTTATATATAAATTATGAAAAAATGTTACAATTATTACTATCATGGTCAACATAAAAAAATAAGTTTGAGGAAATATTTCGAACGACCACAAGTTAACGATGTAGGAAAGAAAAACATATTATACATTAATACCATAAGTTAGATAAAATACATTGGAATGTGAAATATATTACAATAATTTCATGGAATATGAATGTAAAAAATTATTTAAATTAAAGTATATGGTAAGTGAATGGGAAAAGAATGTTCCATAAATATTTTCATGCATAGTGTGGTCAGCTTGAAGCTAGAGGGGGTCAATCTGATTATAGGGGATTCCTTGGGCTTCATCATTTAAATCATCCTAAGTTTAAATTCTTGGTACCGGGGGATTGGAGGAGATAATCCTCTTTCTCATTTTTAATTTTAATCAAATAAAATAGTATATATGATGATGATGTTTTGAAACATGTATGGGTTTTCATCTCCTTTTCTCTTTATTAAATCATGTTTTAATTTAATGACCCAAATTATTATTCCACTAGTGTGTATACGTAAAAAATGATTTCATTTAAAATTTATTTATTTAATTCATTATATATATAGTTCCATATGGTTTCCAATATTCTGATTTCTTTCCATAAATTACTAAAGTGGTATTGTTTTTGTCTCTAAATATCCTTCTTTGAGACACTTCGTCTATTATACAACTAATTTATTTTAAATGGTGTTTATACCAATAATTTGATTTATGTTATTTGAATTATATTTATTACTAAAATGGAAAATTCAGATCCAACGTATTCATTATCTAAGGTGTTTTATTCAATTTATCTTAAATAGTAATAGTTTTTCCCCCACAATTACCTTCATTGATGAATGTTTTCATTTATGATCCAATTAACAGTTAAATTGTCTATAAAAATTATACTTTTTCTTATAAAAATATTTATTTTATTATATGAATTGTATTTTATTTTTAATTTCAAGATATCTATCATTTATGTGTTATTATCAAAATATAAATCATTTAGATGGGGATTTTTGTTACAACCTTCTTGACTTGTTAATTACAAGAGCCCATTCATTTTATACTATTTATAATGTACTAAACTCATGTAACTCTTCAATATATTTATATATTTACATTAAATATATAAAAATTTATATATCTATATAATTTTTGTGCTTATACATGTTTTCAATTCCCATCGAAATTACCACTTTTATACTAACCCAATATAAGGGAACATTCTAATTAAACTACTCATGACAAGAATCACCAAATAAATCTTATTTTAAACATTATATGAATTATAAAAAAGATAATATAATTGTTAAAAACTCCTTTGGTTAAATTATGGTTTTATGGAAAACTATATGATGGATTATTCTTTAAAAATAAACAATACTTATTTCACAATGTTATACCCATGTTGTCTTTTTTATTTGTTTTTATCCTATATCCTTATCAAAATATTTATAAATTAGATATAAGTAATCATGACATTAATTACTATTTCAAATATTTTAATATGAATTATTTAATACATTATTATCTTTTGAGTTATATTGATTTTTCCATTTGTTATTTCTTGGATATGAATTATGAAACCAACATATTTCTCAATAATTTGATCATTCTTATGATTTTTAATGGTCTATTTTCCTCAAATGGAATTAATATGTATAATATTTATTTATTTGAATTGTGGGAACAGAATTATACTTCCATCCCATTTTATGATTAAATATTTATATCTCATATAATTTTATTTAAGGTATTTTGATGTGATCCTAAATTCACCATGGGACATTTACCTCATTATGATGATGCCTCTTAGAGTGAAACATGAATTTTTTTTATAATATCTTGTTTTTATTGTACGAACATATTTATAATATTATGAAATAATTTATCATTTCCATGTCACTATGATTATGATCATCCAATGTTATGATATAATTCTATTCATCTTGTCTCTCTTGTCATGAATTATTTAAATGTTTACTCCCTTACTATGATTTCTAGGTTACCAGTTTCTTTATTTATTTTACATTGCATATCTGATGCACATTTAGATGATAAATTTATTTTACTTTCATGGTGTGATGTTTTAAATAATTATTCTAATTTTTTATGTTGAAGTGTAAGTGTATGTAATTATAAAATTATAACAAACTAGTTGATCCTTGGAACGTATTTGTTGGAAAACAATGTTATAAATTTTGAGATATTATGTGTTTATGTATTTGGTTTCTAGAAGTAAAATATATAATTTATTCGTATATACTAAGAATATTTAGTGATTAAAAAATTTATTTCGGTTCTTTATGGTTTTAGGAGATATTAATCAATGATAAAAACTTACTTTGAAAATAAATAATGATATACTGAAATTCACCCCATTGGGTCCACAAATAAAATAGGATTCGAGATTATTGAAAACTCCCTACAATAAATTTTAACATTTGAAATTTTAAAATACAATAACTATAAAAATATAAATCCAATTTTTAATCACACAAAAAATATATTATTATATCATATTATTGGATCATGTTTTCGAAAATCAAATTATCCATTCCCAAAAAAAATAAAAACCACTAGTTATATTATGGATTTAATTTTATACTATTGGAAAATTGTTTTTGATAATTTTAGAAATAATTAAATATGAATTGAATGTTTTATGTTTCATAAATTTAAATTTTGGAAATTATTTTCTTGAATACTGTAATATAAATATGACGAATGATGTACAAATGTCACTCAAATAAACAAAAAACAAACAAAACTGATGTCATTAATATAAATAAATAATATATTATTTATAAATCTTATAATTTATAGTTCAAATTATATAATATTTATATCACTTATAGGGTAAAAAAATCAATGAATATTATTAAAATATAATCAAAATCATGACATAGATATATATTCACATCATAAAAGTTTCATGAATATTATTGGAAATCCATAATAACAATGAAAAATTAAACCACAATAAAATAATTACATTTTTATGTTTCATGGACTATGTGCACAATTTTTATCCCTTCAAAACTTCCTATTTAAATTTTTTAGTTAGTCATCTAGATGAATATTTATGATAAAATTTCAATCAAATGGTTAATAAATTATTCTAGAAACAACGATTACATATTTAATAACCCATATTAATAAAAGGATCATATTATGGAATGTTGTATAGAAACATACGTAATTTTTTTTCTTATTTTCGTGTCCATTATTAACCTTAAAATCGAAAAATATAAAAAAAATTAACCATGTTATACTACCATTTTCAAATGAACCATCTTGTGATACCCCATCCTGATAATCAATAAATCCTCTAGAAAAGAAAAATGTGTATTTCTAATTAACACTAGTAAGAAATTGGTTCCATGGAATTATATATATACATAAGAATATTATTTCAGCCATTGTAATATAAATTTAAAGAAAATGATTTATTTTGGGAACATAGCATGAACATCCCATAGGTGCGGATGTCATGTAATCTAAACAATAAATTTTTTTAATTAGACAAACAATGTTAGATATAATATTTAAGAAAAAATTTAAAATATTATAAATGTAATGAGATAAATTCATAACCATTCTAAAATTCAATAATAAACATTATATGTAATTTTTATTTATGATAACATGATTAGGGAAAAATAAAGATCTTGTGATATTGGAATTCGGTGATGCTATGTATGATATAATATAAAATATATATAAATAAATGATATCTATTACTACCAATATCATTGTTACAAATGGGAAACCATTATCTAGTTAGCTCAAATAATTATTATAGAAAATTTTCAGAATCCTACTACAATATAATGGAGAATTAATTTTAAATTTATGAGCTAAAAAATGGTTATATAGTCATGTGGGGTGTATAAAGGGTAAATGCATAAAAGGCCCAGCTGGATTCCACCACATTATCTATGTGTTATCTTATAATAAAAAATAGAATACCTATGTGAATATAAATTAATAATGTACAAGTTTCATTTTTAATGAAACAAGTGTCAAAATGGTATGTAAATTCATCTATTCTTTAAAAAACAATGTATACTCATTTATGTAAGAGATAACATATAAAATATAGTATTCACAATTATAGTACATTAATTCAGTAATGTTTAATAAAAAAGTAATGGGAAAAGAACTAAGGTAATGGATTCTAGGGATAAGATAAGATCATCATATTATGTAACATCTATATACATGTTCATATATGTGAATGTTCCTAGTTGTTGAAACATCCTAAAAAAACTGGTTTGGATAATTAATGGATTAGAATAAAAAATAGTGGATTTATCATAATAGACATTAAAAGGGAAAAATAACTAACTAGTTCGCACTAGTAATAAGGGAATATAAAACTGATGAATGTAAGAATAAGAAGATTATAAAAATATGGATGTGTTTTTACATGATATGTAGTGTATCAAATTTACCAAAAGTACTATAATGAATTCATTTATATATTACAAAAATTATTAATCAATATAATAAAAAACAATTTATTTGTTTAATAAAATATTTATAATCAATAAAATAATTCATATCAATATAATGTTATTACATTTATGGGAACGCATACATAATCTTAAGATATTTGATAAATAATTTTTTTCAAATAAAACGTTGATTTAAATATGGAATTAGATTATGTAATTTTTAAAAATTATTTATATTTTAATATACCACACTAAAAAATGATTCCATATATTCTATATAATACTATAGATATCATTTACATAATCAATTTCTATGTTTTTTTAATTACATAGAAACAAATATATATATATATATATATATATATTATAGAAAACATGTTTTCTGTTTTTAACTATATAATAAGTAACTATCGATTAATTTCTTAATCACTTTTAATGATGTCCCACAAACATTTAATATTTTTTAAAACATAAATTTTATACTGAAAAATAAATCCATGGTGTTTGAAATATAATACAAAAATTTGAAAATCCAATTTATTAATATAATCAATTAAACTCAAGCATATATTTAAAAAATATTATATAAAAATCATTATAAAATATAATTATTTTTTCAAAAAAATTACATGTTATTTTAATGAAATAACTTAATGTTATTCAAAAAAAACATTTTTATAACATATATTATAAACTAAATAAAAATCTTTATAAATTAATCCTCTTTAAGTATTTGACAAATAAAAAAAATAAAATAATTTTATTTCAAGAAGTGATAACAAATAATCAGGCATTTTCATTAGTGTTTTCATTACATTTTTAATCATCATGCATTCAAATTTAAGTGAGTATTGGGATATAAATTAATTCACTAACTAAATATAATGAATTGAACATATAGTTGGTGTTATTCCAATATTTGATATTTGAATAATAAATTATAGTGTGAATGAAATTCATATATTTGGAAAGTCAATAATAATACCCTTGAGAATTAAAATATCATCCCATCATTTCTATAGGGAAATAGAAATATTTAAGAAGAAAACTAATCATATCATTGAAGGGTAATGGAATCATTTATTGAAATAAATTTTTTATATATATTGACATTTTAGGATGTTATAGAAAAACATTATGTGGATTGAAGGGGTACGTGATAGGTGAGGTTTTTTCAAGGTTCTAGAAATATATCGATTGAAATAGGTGCCTCCTCCTTTTTATTTTTATATCAATTAAAAAAAAGATATTAACAATTTTCACAAGAACTATGAATTACAAGGAGACCAATAAATTTCGTTATGATGATCAGTTCCTCAAATAGTAAAAATGATCCTTTCAACCTTAACTTTAATGAGATCATGCAATGACATTCCATCTACACATTCCATCATGATACACAAATAATTAAAATTGAATCTGTACCATATATTAATAGTTAATAATATTGAAAATAAATTTCATTACAAAAAAATTCATTTTTAGTATTATAAACCCATACAATTAGTCTACTATTTAATCAAATAAACAATAGAAAGAACTATTAACAAATAACCTCACAAACAAAAATATCTCATTCCATAACATGAACCACCATTACTAAAAGAAGTCAATCATGATTCAATGTAAAAAATAATTATTTAATTTCATGTCACATAATTATTTTTAAATTATTAATTTACCAATATCTTATTAAAAAAAATATTTTATATATTTATTGTTCATTAATTAACAACTAATATACTAAGTTACATCTTCATTATTGGTTGAGAATATGTTTTTCATAACATTCAACATTACATAATTTTTTGAATTTTTTTTACTATTATAATTTCTCATTAATAAACTATTAGATACATTAATTATTTAGTAATATTAACAATAAAATGTTCATTAATACCAAACCATATCCTCACCACAATATTTACATCACCATCTACTTTTCCACACTTCATATCTAACACATTATATGTCATGAAATTCCATTTTCAACATAATTCAATTATATAATTAATATATTATCTCCATATCCTAATAAAATATTACACCTACCATAATAACATAATAACAAATTTTCCACAATGGCCATGAAAAAAATCTATAACAAATACTACACTATACCTTGGAAAATGTTCAACAAACCTCACAAAAAAAATCCATGTTTGCATTACCATAATAAATCCAATATACTAAATTTCCAAATATTTCTTCAAAAATAACATTTGAGTATTTTAAAAAGAACATTCTTTTTTCCAAAAACCTCATCATATGAAAATAAGTTCACTAAATTTATATTCCCTATTTTATTATCTTATTAAATACATTATGTGATTTATTTAGTTCAAGAAAAATTCATTAAACAAACATGTTTTGGTTATCACACAAACACCATATTATGTTATAGTAATAAAAACATATAACCATATCATAAATAACTACATATTGATGCACCAAATAAAAAAAATTCTAAAAACAATCGTATAATAATAATAAAAAAATGAAATCTTTTAAGCATGCTATATTTATTTATTACCAACTAATTCCAATACATAAACTCTTTATTTCTGTTGTCTATATTTAATTAATATATTCTATTTAATAACATATTTTTATATTAATAATAAAATAAATATCTATTACAAAAATAAATTATAGAATCATTATAGTCTTATAATAATAGTAAATAAATGAAAAATAATAATAGAGATATCATGTAAAAAATATTTTATCATCTTTCCCTATAAAATTTGAAATTTTATTTTCAGAATTAGTTAAATTATAACACTTAACCCAAGTAGAAAATTTCATTATATTTATGTCATTAAAAATAATAATGTGACAATATTTTGAGTTCTCTACCTAAAATAAATCCTCAATTATCCCTATATTAGTGAAAAAAGGTAATACTGATGAAAAAACATCAATGATTATAAGGGGCCAATAAAAACAAAAACCATGAACAAATAATCCATGTGAAGTGATATTTATGTGAACCACCTTTGTCATTAAAATAGATAAAATTAAATCCACAAGTTTACAATGTTATGAGGTAGATTGAAATAATCACAGGTAATCCAAATATTGTCATTGATTTTACAATGTAAAAATAATATAAAATATATATTTCAAAACGATACATTATTCAGTAAATCAGGAAAATTATTATAGTTAAAATAGTCAATTAATAATAGGAAGGTAATATTTACCATATTATTAGATTTATTTCATGTTTGAAAATTGATGGTAAATACTTTTTCCCTTATATAATTTCTTTATATGGAATAATTATGAGACGTTTTTAATAGATATACCCTTGATGGTCCCATTGTCTTAATTTATAGAGAAATATATATTATGATTTTATTTTTTAATGAATTAAATGGACATATATTTTGTAAAAAAAATTATTTCAATCAATTGATTAGTGGTATAGTAAAAGATTCAAATAAATTAATTATGATTAAATTATTTGAATTAAGAGGTGTTTAATGAAAAAAATACATCAATGTATTTCATTATTTGAATTGATTTTAATATTTATGAATGAGTTAATTATCCATAAAGATTAATTCAATTTAAAATTCATTCTAAATGCATTAATTAATTGAATGAGGGGGATATTTTTAGGCTCTAATGTGGTTGTTATTTGAATGAGATTAATTTTGGACATGGGAGAATTCATTCTTGTATATTACAATTAATTTTTTGTTTCATATATTTGAACAGTGTTAATTTTTCTTTTATAGATTAAAATTATATTATCTAGGGAAAATTTAGAGGTTTTATTATAGAATGGGAGTATCTATAAGTTGGGAAATTCAGTTTGAAAAGGATGAAGTGAAGGAAGGAAATTATAAAAAGTATTATATGTTTGAAAATAGTTGTTGGTTAATTAATTGTAAAATTATTATAAAAATATTATAAGGGTGATGAATAATAACATTGTTCTGAGAATAAATAATGATAACCATTTTCAGTATACCTGATCTCACATTATATCTATCTATTTGGTTTTTCCATGATTGTTTTCATTATATATAAATATTTATATTATTTTAAACCAAACATAATATTCAACGTATTCAGTGTAGTTTATTTTAGAGTATTAATTGGAATTAAGAAATAGTTATGATAAGGGAGTAGTATCCTAAAACACTATTTACTTAAATTCATATTTTTATATTGTTAGAAATTTTTTTTATATGTCTGGGTCAAAGACAGTTTATCATTAGGGTTTTTAAATATTATACATAATTATCCTAATTTTTTTTTTCTTTTTATAAATTGACTATAGAGTGTTACAAAATATCATTATATGTTAATTGGATTCCTTTCTACTATTTTGGAGAAATTTACTGTTTTATTTCTATTTTTTCACTATTTTGGTAATTTTTAATGATATGTGAATAACATATTTTGAAGTAGATTTGTATTTTCAATTTTCAAAATTAAGAATCTATATAATAATATTGATAGAATAGATCAACGTTTTATCTATAAAAACATCAATAAATTTTGATGGAATATTCTGATGAAATCACAATGTGGTATGCGGATCCATACAACTCGTATATTTTAATATTTTTTAATTTGAATTTTTATATTATTTTCAAAAATATAAATATGATGAATTATTTTTTAAAAATTATTATATATATTCTTCATATATTAAATTGGATTAGAATTCATTATTATATGAATTACATTTATGAAGAGTATATTTCATTTGGCTTTTCTTAAATTATCATCATTAATCATGGTAACCATATTCATAAATTATGTATTATTTATTCGAAATGATTTATTTTTTTTATATTGGTGTTAATGATTATGAATTTATTGGTTTATATATTATTATTTTTCAATATTAGGTTAATATTTATTAAAACAATATAAAAGGAATAGTGGGTATTTAATTTTTATTCTATTCTTATAGCATTTCGTATTACAATAATGATAAATTTATTTCCATAGGTTTACATAAATTATAATTTAATTTCCTTATAAAAAATACATTAGCTTCGTAGGATTAGATTACTAATTCATGGGGTTATTTTGGAGTCCATGGGAAATCTAAAAATTACTGTAATAACCACTTTTATAGGCAGATTTTTATTCTTAAAAATTACATTTTTCAGAATACGTCAAAAATGGCTGACATATTTTGTGAGGAATTAAGATATATTAGATATATTAATAGAGAATTCATTTCTATAGACTTTGGCGTTTTTAGTTCACAACATGATCTTTCTATTATGAATTATAAAAATCATTTATAAGACGTTATTTATTTTATACTATGAGAATGTGTCTTAAATAGGATGTGAAAATATATTTTTAAAATTTGTATTTATGTTCTGATATTATTGGTTTTTTTGTAATTATAGAAAATTAAAAAAAACAATTAAGCACACATAATAGTGACTCCATGAACTCTCATTAACACCAATGATCACCATGAACATGAAATATCAATTCTAATCACCAACCCGCCCTTATAAATAAATCAAATAAATAAATGTATATAATTATGATTAAAAAGTGTACATAGTAAGATCCTTCCAAAAACCAATTAGGAAAATTTGTAAAAACATAATATTTCCGCAATGAATAAATAATAAAACCATCATTTTACAACACAAGGTCAACTAATATATAAAAAACAGTAATTATTATTCACCAAAATCCACACACAAGTATAGTAACCTAATATCAACAAAAATATATTTTCTTGTTTCTCGAATCAACAAACCCAATGAAATAGATAACCATACTCATTAAAAGATAATTCTCGGGTACTACAATGTCCTCTGTATCAACATATTCCGACATAATATTTGGAGTAATAGACTAATTCAACTAACTATAACCACATTATAAAAAAAATCCAAATACATAATATCACATCTTCTTCCAGATGGAGTATACTGTTATAAAATACTTTACCCTCGTGAATTCCTTCTTCCTCATACACATTTACTTTGAAAAAACAACTTCATGTTCTATGACCACAAGACACTAAAAAGAATAAAATATTTAGTTAAGAGACTATGATTGGGGTTTGGTAAGCATTCGAAATCCCCAACATCAATATTGTTAGGAAAACCACATAAAACAAACCACAATTATTATTTTCCCTAAAATGTACTATTTTTAACCATTTTTATGATGAATTTTAATACACTCTATTATTTGCATGTTCATATCATTTTTCATACTGAATTAACTTATATATCACTATTTTAGTGTGATCATAATATAATATATTAGGTTATATTGATTTTTGACGTCACTCAAAATTAATGAAATTTAGAAGATGATTCATTGGTTATGATGCTGATATAAAGAACATGAATGTATCTAACAATACCACTAAATATTTATAACTCTGATCCCTATAAATAATTTTGATGGCTTTTGTAATGGAACATATACAATATGATCAAATATTATATTATTTATAGTATATCCCTAATTGAGAGTTTCCCTTATAATGATTTTCTAGGGGATAAATAGTGATTTAGATGTGAGGTGATTATTATAAAAAACATTAGTTTTCATTATTAAAATTTATCATTTTAATTTTTTTATTGAATATATTTTGGGAATTACTATTAGGCTAAATTCTTATGCTTTTAGATAATTGTTTTCCTTATAATTATAATATATTTCAGACTAATTTATTGAGTTACGAAAATAAGTACTATTCGTAACAATATCCATTAATATAATGTTTGGATTTTTATATGGAACTACATGATTTGTTTCTTAGATATTTCATTGTAATAATTCAATTGGTTTTATTATTTTTGTATATATTATATCATCAAAGATATTATTTTCAACTACATTGGTCTTACTTTTCAATATTCTGGTATATTTGGTGTACATAACATCTGAAAAAATGAATATTCAGAGTGATAAAATTAAAAAATTGATTTTGTATCGAATTTAAACCCTTCATGAAACATTAAATACGAGAAAACATTTGGAATCATATAATATTTATAACCCATTATTTGATTTATATAAATTATAACAATATTTTTTAAAATTTTATTTTAATGAAGTAATGGTTTTTTATTTTTATAAGAAAATAATTATAGAAAAACATTGGGAAATAGGAGTCTTTTCCTGAAAAATATATTTGATGGATTATATTATTTATATTCTAATAATTTTATATAAACCTATACTATTAATATAAGAGTTATGATAGTTTGTAATTTAAAAATGGATATTAAAAAATTATAGGGATACAATTTCAAATGTCCACATTCCCATAATCATAAGAATTCATATTATATTCCAAAGTACAAAATACGAGGTTATGATTGATTCAATTGATCTTTTATATTAAAGTATTATTATAAATAACTATCTGTGGAATTTAGGACAAACCTGAAGTGAAATATTTCATAACATCACAATCTGTTGAGACATGCTTATCTATATTGAGTAATGGTTATAAAAAGTATGATTTTATAACTTTCTAATGTGTTAAATAAATTAATAAATGGTGTAATAATTTTAAATAATAATTTTGGAAAATATTTCCTAATTTGTATAATAGAAAAAACCTTGCATTAATGTGACAAAAAATTATATTATATTAAATATAAAATTTATAACATAGCCATTAATGTTGAGGGAAACAATTATAGTAACCAAAATATAATATTTAAAAAATATATTTTTTTATTCATTAATATAAAATTTTTTATTAAATTTTTTGAAATATGTCCTCAATTTTTATTGATGTAATTTTATGCTTCAAAATAACACATTCTTCAAAATTATAATTTTTTTCTTTATTTGAGAACATTTTATAAATAATTTCATCTTGTTTTTTATAATTTTTTAGAATTTTTATAATTTAAATATCATCATATTAATTTTATTATGTCAAAATATGGGATATTTTTGAAGAGATTATTTTTTCCAGTGAATAATAAAAAATAATAATTTTAGTGAAAATATATTTTCCATTAATGTATTTACAATATACATTTTTTAATTTGTCTTATAATTGCATTATTTCAATTACATTTAATATTATCCAATTAATTTCAGTGAAATTGACAATATGAGTAATTTTTATAAAAAAACATTTTTATCCTCAAAAATTAATTTGATGGGAAAATAGTTTGTCTCCCTGTTTTTCTTGATTATATGAATATTAATAGATCACAGACGTTTTTTTGATTTTGACAATAATAATTATACATAATTAGAATAATAATTTATTAAATTGGTTAATAATTCAATTTTTTTCATAATGAACCCTTCCATTCGTAAAAAATATATCCACTGTCATTATATGAAAATTTATAGAACAAGGTTCAAATGATGAAATATGGATTCAAAATCATCCATAAACCTAACTATATTTCATTGATATAGTTCAATTAAAAATCATATTTATATTTGATATTATGGAAAAAAAACAATTTACTTTTTAAAAGACCATTATATAATTTTATTTAATGAAAAATTACCAAATGTGTATTTTATTATATTAAAATCTAAAATATTTTTTGATATTAATAAAAAAAGAAAATAATATTTATGATTTATTATAAATAATAAAAATAGATTTATTTTCTTATTGAAATTAATTTATAATTTTTATTAATAAATTAATAACTATAAATACTTTAGGAACACAGACAACATTCATATGCATGGGGTAATAAAATCAATTAATTATTAAAAAAATAATAACATAAATTTTATAGTAATTTATGTTGTGAAAATAATTATTACATTAAATAAAATTAATTTAATAGACCCCTTGTTTTTAATGTAGCTATGCTTCTATGTTCATTGGTTTGTTAATACATTGTAGGAGAATATGGTATAATATTTTGGGATAATATCTTTTTTAGAGAAATTAATAGTCTCTGCGTATAGATGAGATAAATAGTAAAAATGGGTTTATAATGTGTATAGAGACGTTAAAAGTAACATGGGATGAAAAATCTACTGCATTTCATTTACATTCCATGTATAATGATTACATGTCACGTAATTTTTTACGATTTTAATATAATTAATATGGGGAAATAATTTTTTGGGGAGAGAAAATTAAAAATAATTATATGATTTATATCCTAATTACACTCGGTGTAATCTACCCACCTATTATTTTAATGTGTTCGTGAACCTAACATTTATTGGAAGCCACTTCACGTCATATTCATTCCACTTAGGGTGACTCTCCAGTCAATTTTGGAGTACCAAAACCCCATCTAGACCTCTCATTCTTGTGATTAATCTCTAGTTTGTCCTCCTTGTTGGAGTTCTTCATTCTCTTCATTTATATCGAAAATGTTTTTTCCAATTTTCATATAAATTTTATTATTTGTTTTGATAATGATCAACCTTGTCGAAGGAATATCATTTCCATAATTTCAAACTTTCCTTGTGTGCATTTACAATTAGAAATGTTGTTAGATATTCAGTTAATGGTTCGAGGCCTATGATTCAATTCCCATAGTCGTGAATTTTATTTACATGTATGAAATGGCATAATTTATATACTTTCATAGAAATTACCTATCCTATGATTAATTATTTAAGGTCTTCAATTAATTAATATGGACATTGGTGATTTTATTGAATAAAAAATTCTAATTCTCTAGGATAATTAATTGTGTAATTAATTATGATATATTTGGTGTATTGTGTTGAGATAATTAATTATAGAATTAAATATTTTAAATTGAAATGATTGTGTTGAGATAATTAGTTGTGGAATAAATTATGTGATATTGAAATGGTCGATTTAAAGTAGTAAATTGTTGAAATAATTATGTGTTATTGAAATAGTATCTATACGATAATTATTTGTAGCTTTAATTGTGTTATTTGGAAATAGTTCTCTTATGATAAATAATTTTAGAATTAATTATTTCATATTAAAATGGGTTACTCGACATAATTAGTTTTATAATTTAGTTATGTGATAATGAAATTATATCCATTAGTATGTAATTGATGAATTAATTAATGGCCTAAACAAATGAAATTAATAGGGAAATTAATTAGAGGAATTTTTAAATAATATAATTAGTGAATTAGTAATGAAATTGAATTTAATAATAATCTGATGTATTAATTATCTGTGAAGCAGTGGTAGCATTATCATTCAATTAGGAGGTATAAATGGTAAAATGGTCATTGTACTTATGAGAAAAGGAATGGGAACATGTTCATTCCATTGAGAAGTATAAATGGTAACTTGTTCACAATACTTGTGAGTGTCCAATGGTAACATGGTAATCCTATTAATTATCATAACTTGTATGTTGGTCATTATAAATGTATGTAATGGAATGATAAAAGAGTTATTATATTGGGAATTTAGTACGGTAACATGGTCATCATACTTAATAATTTATTCTTGGAAATGTAGGAAATGAAGTATTGAATTAATGATTTGGGACAAGGTGTACTCCGAGTTATGTACTCACATGAAAATAAATTGGACTCCTACAGGAGATGAAACAAGTATTGGGATATGTTATCACCATTGAATACTTCAAACTGTAGCATGAGATGAAGAAGGTATTAATATATTATATTACTTGGCAACACTTAGGGCTTCAGTTTGAGATGAATATTGTATTGAGGTATGGGTATCCTTTGGATCACTATTGTATTGTAGTTAAATAAATAATAATATTATAATGTGATTACTATTTAATTATACATTGTAATCTATCTATATATTCAACTACATAAAATTTTAATGGAATAGATTTTTTAGATGTCGTAGTTGGAGGCCTTTTGAGTTATACTCAAACACAACTCAGGATGCATGATCAGAACCTGAATAGAAAATGTTTTTCATTAAAAGGATAAGAGATAAGGTCCTGAGATATATTGTTGATTGAGGGTGGATACTAGATAAGGGAACCATACAAGGTTATATACCCACTTGGGTGTAATTTTTGTCTTTATTTATAATTTAATTTATATATTTGACGTTTATTTTTGCATGGAATGTTTCTTTTTTAGTTGGATATGATATTTCATACATTGTTTGACATGGGATATTGTTATTTTTATTGATTTTATTTTCTTCATCTATTTTTTTGGAATTTCAAGTCATGTATTACTCTTATAAAACTAGGTATATTCCAAGAATAATTGAATTATTGATCATCAATGGTATTCAGTATCATCTAGCATATGGGGAGGCTTGGTTGAGGTCACATGGTGAACTATAGCGGGGTAGTGGTGTGTGGAACCCAGGTTTGGATGTATCAAATTGATATCAAAGCTCTAGTTATGTTTTTCAATATATTATTTTACTATTTTGGAAATGTAGAGTGGTGAATAATAAGATTTAGGCCAAATTAATGAGATCCCTCATGGGGGTTACAAACCCATGTATAAGGTAAATCCCAGTATCTCATGGTGGGATTATTTTTATTTTTGTTTCGGTTAAAGTGAATATTATTTTAACTTGGGTGACTAACTTTTTTTGTGATTTGGAATTTTTTTTATAATTTTAATTACTCTGAGAATTTACTCATATTGAATAATCGAATATTATTTGAGTATACATTAATGTGTATATGAACTCATGTTCATTGTGACATGCATCACTTGTGGCATTCATTAGAAAATGTTTTATGGGTAAGTTGTTGAATGTGAAATTTCATACTTGCTTATGAAATTGAAATGAAAATGTTTACTAAAATGAAATTTAATATGATGGTTATATGATTAAAGATTATAATAAATGTGTTTATTATATGAAAACATTAATAATGAGACTGAGAATACCCTTTGATTACAAAGACCTTCGTTTATGTTGGTTTAGGGTAGTGGAAACACCTCGCTTTTGACTATGTGGTGAGATTTGGGGAAGAGGCTTGTTGGGACATATTGAAATTTTCCTCTAACATAAATTTGATAAGTTGTTTTTCGAATACTTGTTATAAAGTTAATTTTTGGAATTTTAGAGAAAATGAATCTATGATTACATTTGTTGAGGATACAACTGGGGGGAATGATTAGGAATGATCCTAAAATGATGGAACCTGAGGCATTGATATTGCTGGGTGATTAAGGAGGGGAGCAGTTTCAGGATAACATTTATTTTTCAGGAAAAGTATGGAAGGAAATCCCATATAGGGTTAGAGTATTATTCATAACCTAACGAGGGTTTTCCAATTACACCACACTCTGATATTTACCGGAGAAAGTGGACCCTTGGGATCAGGATTTGTGTTGTGTCCATCAAAATGATACATGAACATTTTGGGACACCTTATATAAGGATGGTCATGATGCAAGTTTTAATTCAATGAGATTAGTGTAGCTCTGGTGGGTTGTTGAGGTTCATACAAGATAGACAGACGATATGTTTGGGAAGAAATTCATGGATAAGTAATTTGATAACTTCTATCCTGAGACACTACGGTGAGAAAATATATTAGATTACATGTGGATGACATAATATAATATTTTTATGATGGATTTTTCTGGGAGATTTTAAAATATGTTACATTTTTATCCATCATTTATAGGTTTTGAGGTAGCTACCTTGAGAAACATTCACTACATTGTTATTTTCCAGATTAAGCCCCTTGTTGTCCTCTTTTGGTAAAATAAGTTTGTAGAAATAATGGATAATGTTCTCATAGGTGAGGGGGAACCTGAAAGAGGATTCTAGGCTGGAAAAATAGTTTCTACAGGATGATCATGACGTATAAATATGGAGAGGATGATGTTCAGTTATTATTACTTTAGTTAGAGAAGTGGAAAAGGTAGGGGAGAAGATAATATATTCACTGTACAGGACCATACTATAGTGGTCTGTCATCTGTTTGGTCAGTTAGGTCACTATCTTCGCTACAATCCCAAACTAATAATAGTGTTCTGGTATTGAAAATATATGGGACACCTACCGAATCTCTTCAGGTAACTCCAATAAACGGTTAGTGAGGATGTAGATAGACAGATTATGAGTGTTAGAAGGGGATGTTCTACACCATATCAGACATGAATCAGTAGTTCTAATAGCTTAAAAATTAGAGGAGGAGGACATATATATTCATGGAATGAGTGGCCATATCAGTAGATTGATGTAAATATGGGTAGTCATATGTCATCATATAATAGAGAGGGAAATGACAGTTACATGCGGCACATCCAACACTTGTGGATAGAGAGGCTGCACCACCAACAGGAAGAGGTATTATACTTGTATATTCTATATTTAGGAAATTCATTATTTGATATTGGTTCCTATCATTCCATTATACTATTATTATTTTTACTATTTTGAGTATGGAAGTGTAGTTTGTGAGCAGTGTATTCACTATAGATACATTATTGAGAGTACAGTCTAGAGACATATACTTATACATGGGGTGTTCCCTATATGTCGAGGTGAATAATTATTAGTAGGATCTATATATTCTTAATATTTTAAGATTAGGCCTCCTTATGGGCATGGAAAAACTAGTCATATACGGATCCATCAATGATTGTTTCCAAAATAGAGTGACATTTACATCTCCTCGGGGTGATAATTATATTCACCAAATCAAGTGGGATATCTATGATGAATGACCAGGGACAACCAAGGGGGAACCGGGATAGATTAGAACCCAGATGGATATCCTTTTATCAAATGACAGAGGTGTGAATATATATGTTGAACAACTAGGGGTGGAAATGTTTCTAGATTTATTTCCTAAAGGTTTATTAGGGTATAATCTTGAGAGTGATATGTGAATCACCATTGGGATCATTTCAATTGATGATCCAGTCTCTATTCCACGGTATAGAATGGATCTATTAGATCTTCAAGATCAGAAGACTCTTCTAATAGAGTTGAAGGATAAATGGTTTCTTCATCCAAGAATTTCACCATAGGGATCAGCTATGTTGTTTTAAAAGAAGGTGAAAATGTGTTTGTTCTTGTGTGTCAATGAGATGATGTTGAACATGGTGACTGTCAAGAAACAATATCCTCTTCTATGTATCAATAATATGATTGACCATTTTTTGGGATACTGTGTGTTCTAAAATATGTACATGGGATCAGGGTATCATCGGTTGAGATTCCATACATATGCTACACCTAAGAATGATTTCGGAAATACATAAGGCCTATATGTGTTCGTTCTAATTTCTGTTGGGTTAGTGAATGTTGTAGAAATACCTATGACCATGATGAACAAAATATTCCATCTTTAAAAATATTTCATTGTTATCGTGTTTGTGGATGACGTCTTGGGTTACTCTAAGGATCATAAAAATCATTCCCTATATCATGACATCATACAGAGTACACTAAGTGAGAATATTCTAAATGAAAATAAATATTTTTTTTATTTGGATTGATTAGTTACACTTCATGGGACATATCATCTTATAGGAATGTGTGACACTGGACCTAGATAAGCTTCTTTTATTTGGTTCATTGGAGCATCCTAAAAACATGTTTGATATCCACAGATTTCGGGGACTATCTATATATTACAAGAGATTCATCTAGTACTTTTTACATTTACAAGTGCCACTTTTGGGATTGACCAAAGATAAGAAAAATATTTAATGGTATGAAGCATGTGAGAATGACTAAAAGATGGTGAATAATATTTTGAAATCGGCACCAAACATGATCCTACCCATGACACATGGGGAGTATACTGTGCATTTTGATATATCTAGGATTGGAATTGGAGTTGTGTTGATGTTTGAAGATCGAGTTATGGGTTATGGGTATTAGTATCTGAGCCCACAAAATAAAACTACGCTACACATGATCATGAATTGGAAGCAGGGGTTTATACATTGATGTGTTCAGGACATTATGTGTATAAAGACATGTGTAAAATTCTAATAAAAAAAAGAGTATAATTCTTTTCTATTCCAAGAGATATTTTAATCAATAGTAGTGGAGATGGTTATAGAATATAAAATATTTCAATTTTGAGCTAGCATGTATGCCCATGAATGGAAACAATGTGATTGAATATTTGATAAGGAATACTCAAACTCAGATTTTTTAGGAGTCTAGTGCTGTGTGGATGATGATGAAGTTATTGGATGAGATACACATTGAGTTTAAGGAAGGACATGAGAAATAAGTCTTGTATCGATCTAGTGAATTAATAAACATACCTTCCATAGAAATATAGTTTTACGAAAGATATTTTCCATGTATCACAACATCGAAATTATCACCCTGACAGTTCTCATGTGATCAAGGTTGATGATGTTTATCTTGAGAGAGATGCATCCTCTGGGGAGAATCCAATGTGCATATTTTATTATAGAGATAATTATTTTTAGGGGAATAATGTGTCAATAGATCTTATATTGTTTCAAAATGTGCATAAACAGGATGATACTTGTGAAATAGAAGTAGATTTGAGGGCTCAATGGACAAATAGTTTTGACATAGAATCATAGTGATTCATGGATGCAAAGCTAGTGGGACAACTATTATAATGAGAAGAGATGGTATGATCCCTTATTTTTCCAGTAAAAATATTTATATGTTCATTTTATATGATCCTTTTTTGGAAACATGAAATAACAATAAAAGATTATTTCTTTTTTAATTAATATAGTCTATTTACGAATGGGTGAAGTTTCAAAAATAGGTTAATGAAGAGTTGATATTATATAAAGGAGAATTGACCAGAAAAATGAACTGTATAACAGTTACACATCTTCTAATGGGAGTACACATCATGTAATATTTTGTGGGTTTAATAAAATAAATCTGAGGTGACAATTTTTCCTAAATTTTTTTAAAATAATTACATGATGAGTAACATAATTAAATTCCATATAATCTTATGAGATATAGTTTACAAGTGATTGTGCAGATGATTTTTATTATAAACAACATCTGATCATCTCCTCTCAACCTAGGGAGACCCTCCATGAAATTTTTGGTGTTCCAACACCCCTTTTGAATGGCCCATTCATGCGACCAGTCCCTAGTATGTATTCTGGGTTGGATTCCTTATTTCTCTTCCTTCATCTCCATACCATTATGTTGAAATACCTTGGAATATTATGTTTCTTGTTTATATCAACATCAATATTAATCTACGAACCTATTTGAAACAATACACATCTTTCCTTATGGGGCTTGGCCACATGAAATGTTTTCGGATCTTCAGTTTCAAATATGTGGTCTAAGATTCTAATTTCATAGTATTGAATTTTGTTTACATGTATACAATGGAATATTTTATTTGGTTGAATATTAATTGGATTTCATATGTTGAATTTATTAAATTGATCCGTTAATTAATTGGAAATTTTCATGATTTTACTTACAAATTATTTCTAATATCTGGGTCTAATTAATTATGAAATTAATTACAAGATATTGGGATTATTGTGTTGATACAATTAATTATAGAAATAATTATCATATATTTAAATTTTTGAGTTGAGATAATTAATTTTTGGATTATTTATGTTATTTTGAAATGGTTGGTTGATATAATTAATTATTAAATTAATTATGTGATACTGAAATTGATTCCTTAATATAGTAAATTGTAGAAATAATTATGTTATACTGAAGTGGTTTTATTGGGATAATTAATTATATAATTAATTATGTGATATTGAAATGGCTTCCTTATGGTAATTAAATATAAAATTAATTTATGGGACACTGAAATGTTTTCATTGAGATTTGTATATGATGAATTAATTAATGGTGTATACATACTAAATAAATTGGGGAATTAATTAGAGGAATTACTATGTAAATATAATTTTTTGAATTAGATATGGAATTGATTATGATAATTAATTGATTAATTAAGATAATATGAAGGAAATAGAACATGGAAAATCAATAAACAAGTACAATTGATAACATGGTCATTGTATATATGAGTAGTGGAATGTGATCATGGTCATTTTATTGATAAGTATAAATTTTATCACGGCCATTATTCATTTGAGTAATGGAATGATAACATTGTCATGGTGCTGATAAGTGTAAATGGAAACATGGTCATTCTATAGATAAGTATACAATGGAACATATTCATCATTATTATAAATTTAATCAGGGTAACAAGGGAAATCATGTATATAATAAAGGAATTTTTAAAAAGATCCCTCCATGTAATGACCTCATATGGGAATACATTGGATTCCTACATGAGACAAAGTATGTATTCAGATATTTTACCACCTTTGAATTATATGGACACAAAAAGATCTAAAGCGTGTATAATTATATGATACTATAGGGGAACATATCAGGATTCTACATGACACGAATATAGTATTGAGGCGCATTCATATTTGGGAACCCCAGAGGTTTGATTTTTAACAAATATTAATTTTATAATGTTATTTACATTTATATTTGAATATTAATTAATTTCCTTATACTACTGAATAAAATATTATATGGATGAATTTGTTTTAAGAATTTTTGGTGGTGTCCTGCTATGTTGTACTCAAACCCTACTTATGATGCCAGATTAGTACTCAAATGGACATTGTGTTTTTTAAATAGTTTAATAGAAATGGCCTAGAGTAAGACAATTGATTGGCGATGGAGTTTGGATGGGGGTACTCTAAATGGTTCAAGACCCTCTTTGGAGTCTTTTTTGTAATTATTTTCAGTATTTAGACACCTGACACTAAAATTATCATGGAATGTTTTTTTTTCAATTGGATATGGTATTTCCTACTTTGTTTGACTTAGGAGAAATTAGTATCACATATTATATTTTAATGATCTGTTGATTAATATTTATAATAGGGTATTATACTAATTTTAGAGTGTATAATCTACCCATGATTGACTTACAAGACCCTTACTTATAGTCAGTAGCCTTTAATATAAGGGGAGGCACGCATGATGTATCTTGGGGAACTGAATCTGGTAAAACATGTGTGGTACCTAGGTTGGAAAATTATAGTATCAGTGTATTAGTAAAATATAATTTCTTAATTATTTTACTATCATGATAGTTTTTAATGTCAAAAATTATATGAGTAGTCTCAAAAATATATTTTTATGATATTTTATATGAACAAATTTCCAATTATTTGATTTATAAATTCAATAAAATAATATAATTGGACATGTGAATGGGATATGATTGCAAATATCATCCATTGTTCCTTATATGTATTAATTTTCATTTAAAAAAAAATTTATTTCCCTATAAATAATAATTTTTATATTATTCATGAGTTAAAAAGATTAATGTGGGATGGATAAAAGTATGTGATAAAAGTTATAAAATCACATTAACATGACTAAAATGTACTAAATGAGATTATTTAAAATATATTCATCCATTACACTAAATATATCAATTTTTATACACGAACGTGTAAATTTATTTATATTATATTTATACATTAGGTAACTCTAGAGGTTCCCTTCTTCTCTGTTATAAAAGGACACCACCTCTACGATTTATCTCACATGAATTGAGCTTAATTGAATGATTTTTTTTTCTAAAACTCTTCTTACATCATTGGATATATTTTTTATGTTCTATTTTTCTTAAAATTTTGTCCCTATTGTCATTAAGGAGAAACCCAATTAAATTTATCACAATTGTCAAAAATCGTCTCAATCAAGCATTCCAATTTAATTACAAATTTTACATCATTAAATAATATGATAATCATTATAATAAAACCATATCAACATATTATATTTACATATATTTTATTGTGTTAATTTAATAACCGTGTTTATCTCATACATCTATCAATTTTGAAATGAAATTATCCTTCATGTGTATATGTTGACTAACTCTATACAAACAGATAATCATTGATTCTCATTTCTTACATTCATGGATTCTTATTTTGATGGATTTAATGTATATATATATGTTATTGCTGAAATATTTATGCATCATTAAATAAAATATATCATATATTTTTATAGAATTTTAATCATTTTTAATATAATCATTATACATGTGTATATACGGACTACCCCATATACATAATGTTTCACTTCATTTTGCAAACAACCTCTCATGTCAAGTAACAAGGATTAAATTTGATTATTATAAATATATAATTATTCACATTTTATAATATTATATATTAATCCTTATATTTCAATCTAGTATAATATAAAAAATCATCAGTAGAATTTTTTTGTGTTTAACTTCCCCACAGGTAGATGTCTTTCGTTTCTCATAACTAATTTTCCAACATTACTCTAAAATTGTATTATATTTATAAAAATGATATTTATGTCCTCATTATTATTCTCTATATTATAAAATAATGATCCTTTTTACCATGACAATCCTTCAATTATATTTTTCAATTATGATGTAAATTTCCTCAAAACAACATACAAAGACATAAGTGATTAGTCAGAAAAATATTCCATATAAATTAAATAAATAAATTATTTAATTATATTTTACAAAAAATGTATGTGATTCAAAATAAATTAAATAATTATAATATTTTATTATATGTGATTTAATGTATATACATAGAATATCTAGGAATATGGTGAGGGGTTTGTTAACCCCATTTGGATTAATTTGATTGTTAAAAAATTATTGACTATTCTATTCTATGTTATGTGTGAGTTGATAATCCAATTTTTTATAATGTATTTCAATATTTTTTAATTTTATTTAATATTTTTTAAATAATCATTTTATGGATTATTTCTGTATTATAATGTTTTGAATTTATAAGGATTTAATTTATCACATTCACCTTTTCTTGAGACTAGATTCCTACAATTTATGATGTTTTATTTTTATTCTGTAATTTTAACAATATTAATTAATTTACTAAAATTAATTCTTGTAATTAATTGGATTTAGATACCTATATCATAGTTTTTATATCAAAATATTTTCATCAATATGATACTAATGAAGTAATGGACTTATATTACAATCTCTATTCTTTTTAGATAAGTTTATGATCATGGTTTATTTGAGGAAATCATGTGATATAAATTTACCTAACTACTAATATATTCTTATACAGTAATTATTGTCGCGGATTACATTATTTACACTCATTTTCACATATTTAGTATTTAAATATATATG
Organism: Viscum album; assembly: GCA_963277665.1. Lineage (NCBI taxonomy): Eukaryota > Viridiplantae > Streptophyta > Magnoliopsida > Santalales > Viscaceae > Viscum > Viscum album. The sequence continues at coordinate 1,025,626,475 of OY728120.1, read as the reverse complement.
ATGAATATTGATAAGGTATAAATGACCTTATTTTCCTTTTTGGTCAAGAATATTATCACATCCATTTCCATGATATTTAAAATGATTTCAATAATTTTTATTCTATGAGAAACTAATTTTGGAGGAAATTATCAACTATAAACTACATTATTTATAAAATATTCAATGAATAAAAAATTATCCATAAATTTCACTTTTTTTTAGATGTTTGAAAGTGATCTTAGTTTAACAATTTACCAAAAGAATTGATTTTACAACCATCATAACTAATTTTATAATTGTAGAATAATTTAAATATATTTTGTGTTATTTTCAGAATAGATATTTTCTCTCTATATTTAATTTATTTAAAATTAAATTTTTCTAATAAAATATTATATTTAATTATTTTAAAAAAAATGCCTTATATGATCATTGAAATTTACATTTTATCTATTGATATATCCATTAGTATTTTTCTATTATATTCAAGGTATATGATTCAACGAAACCATAATTATTATTTCTATACATGAGTAGTAAATATTTTATCGATATTTTAATGGAACCTATCCCATTCCATCCGGATAACCAGTATAGAAAATGATGGTTGTTTTCAAGGGTGTTATTTTGAAAACCAATGGCATCTAAATATTGAATCCATTTTCTAGTTCCTGGAAATAAGAATGGATGAATGAGGGGGGGTAATGTTATAGATTATGGATGTGTGGTTACCCTATAAAATATGTACAATTTTTTATGTCAACAACCAATAAAATTTGGCTCTATTATAGTCATCTAATTCATTGGTTAAGGTGTATAAGTTAAATGGTTTTAAGTTAATCCAAAGATATGTTGGAGGATACTTGTTATAGGTTAATCTTATAAGATACATGGATTATTTGTTTAGTGATTCTATGAGTAATGTTTGATGTTCCAATATACCTTTTAAAATTTTAATTTTTTCAATGTGTTCTAGTAGTTCATTTATTCAATGATTGTTTTCTCATGACTAAAGATTATTGAATTTTGCAATTATTAATGTATGTAAAAGCATTACATTAGGACTCAATATTTATTTTAATCATTTCTATTGGTATAAATTATATTATGTTATGTTATTTAACAATGATTCAATCATCATAATATTTATACTCTTGTTATGACCATTGATGACATTCAATTGTCCATCCATTTTTTTCCTATATGGAGGGTTTTATCTCATCCTTTTTACATATTCCATTACCATAGGATATAAAGATTTATGTTAAATAAAAAGTTTACTGAAAAGGTTCATGTGAGATTAATTTTAGTGGGATATGTTATAGAATTATTTTTAAATATTAAAATATAGGCTTTGATTGAAAATTATCACATGAATACATGGCTGACTAAAAATCAATGTTTGATTAGAATAGACACCATTTTAAGAGTGAGGATGAACCCAAAATGGCTTCAAAGACTTAAAACATTTAAATAATCCCCTAAATCCATGATACCAAGGAAAAAATAACCAAATTCAATACAGTGAAAACACCTCACCAACATCAAACATAATAAGTCCATCTTTCACCATCACAACAATTCTCAATAAGCAATCCCATGAGGGATTGCATAGGCCTAGTACTAATGGAAAATTCAATAACCTCTCAAACATCCAAATCTAGATATCAATTAACCGCAAAATATCTCTTCTCTGAACCTCTTCTAAAGAAGTCATGTAGGTGAACTAGTTGTCTTTCCCAAATGAGCATATAACATATTGCCACTACACAAAATACCTCCTTCCACACAAATAGAATATGAAATTAAAATATAGTATATGAGCAAGATCCAACACCCCAACCCACCTTAACAAGACCCCACTCATATCAACCAAGAAAATTGACAAAAATGGACAACTTGTTGAAAAAATAGATCAATCGCCTTGGCCGCATCGAACCACGCCACCACCAAATCGCTATCGAAATCTATCCATAAAGAAATGAATTCCTAATTCATTCACACAACAACATCGTGGTCGCATTCAATCTTGAAACAACACGTCAAAAATACAATGTCCTTTCCCACCACAATCCAAATAAAAAAATTCATAACTCCTGAAAACTGTATCTCACTTTAATGAGCCACTAACGAAAATAAAATAGGTTTCCCATCATCATAGTGAGGACTACCTCTGGGACCACAATGGCCCACCCAACGCACTCATATCCAATATTGGAAAGGAAAAAAACCCTAGTCCATAGAAGGACCTCAGCTGTTGTACATGAATCACGCCGACAAGGAAGCCCTAGATATATAAAGGGGGATGGATTGAGAAAGGACCATCAATGATGAGGTTGATGATATGGGTGAGCCCACAATTTTCCACTTAAGGAGGAACCTTTTGCCACTGAAGCACTGACGAGAAGCACCGAGGGGGATCCACAACCTACCAGAGGTGGTGGAGAGACGTCGATGACAACAGAACCCTATCTCAGAATCTCCTCTTACGGGCTCATCTGAATGAATAATCATGAATTCATGGGTATTTTTTTGTAACAATTTTTACTAATTACATAAAATTGAAATCCTAAAAATTAATTTTCAATGTATGTAATAAAATATTTTGATTTCTTATTGTGTGTTTGTGGTGATAATTTTTTTGTCATATTTATTGATATCAAATCCAAATAGGTTAAGACTATTTTTTATCATCCTAACTTGTATTGTAGGATTGGGGTCTCTATAAATTGTTTTTGATGATTATCAACAATATATAATCTATATGTGATATTTTAATAAAATATGTATTGTTTTTTAGGAATATTTTTGATATACAATTGAAATAATGGAATTAAAATAGAATTGATATTGATTCTAATGGTAATATTAAATTTTTTGAGATTAAATTTTGAAATTATAACTCTATATATGTGAAACATTGGTGACTATTGATGCTGAAAAGGATAAAATAACAGTTGATTCAAATTTTCTACGACATTAGTTGTTATAAATATTAGATACAATACTATGTGCCTATATTATTATAAAAATATGTTAATGTACTGTTTGGATTATTTCATTCTAAACCATACCATATAAGAATTTTACTAAATGTATATGTATTAGTTTAGAAAATAAATCATTGAAATAGATTTTTAATAGTATGGATCAATAAATATTATATAAAATATTCTATTAAATTATTTTTATATTCTTCATTGAAACATATAAATATTAGACCTAATTTTCGTGAATTGAATAGGATTGATATTGATTCTCCATGACCGATGAAAATAATATAAAATAACTTGTTAAAATACTTAGAGAAATAGTGTTCCAGTAAATCATTTTTACTCCTGATATATTTTTGGAAAATACTAATGATAAAATATGAATAATTTTTTATTTTACCTCAAAATGAAAAATTATATGTGAAAATTATTCCTACTGAATCATTGTATGAAACATTATTTAATTAAATATTTTTATTTCTCTCAGATTATGAGGATATGATGATACAATAGAATTATAGGAGGGATTAATATAATAAATTTTCTAAAATGAGGTAATTTATTATTGAAGATGAAGAGTTATATAAAATAATATTTAAACAATTTACGTGATTTAAATTTAAATTTTAAAAATCGTATTAATTAAATTTATGAATTAAAATTCAATGATAAATAATTTGTTGAACGATAAATATTTTTCAAATTATGTATTTGATAAGTGATTTTGTTTTGTGAAAATTAAGGTAGATATGGAAATATTGATTATAATTAATATTTAACATTAAATTCAAGAGAAATAATACTAAAAAACTACCTAAATAGTATAATATAAAGAAAAAAATTCAGTATATAGGGTAAATTATTTAGAAGATAAAATTTTAAGCCAAAATTCCTTTTAAAAATGTGATAACCATTATATAATAAGTGTCAAGGAGGAGATCATTGGGGAAGTAACTAAAAACTCTACAATGTTGAATCTGTAAAAAATATAAGGATTTATTTTAATACGAATATATTCTTAATTATAATATGTTATTTCTACATATTTGGTTAACAAATTATTTTTTAAAAATAATTATAGACTAATGTCGGTTTAATCACCAATGATATTATATATATTTTAGAAAAGTATGCTGTGTATTGTAATCAAAATTAATTATAATTTTGTAATTTTTCCCATATAAAATCTAGACAAAAAAATATTATGATTTTATTTTTTCAATAATTTTCACACTTATATATGAATAGTAAGTTTAATATTATCTTCATACATATGATTTTCTTATGTTTTAACTTGTTATTTGAAAATATTGTTTCAATTTAATGTTTTTCATTTTATATTATCTAACTACTTAGTAGAGGTGATATTTTTTATTGGATAAATTTTTTTTAGTATATATCATATTAATACAAATAGCCTTATAGAAGATAAGATGTCATGACCTAACCAATTGGGACCCAAAATAGTCGTTTTATAATAAGTGATTTACACCCCATGCCCACTGCTAGTTGGTCAAGGGCCGGATAAATGTACCATTAATTCATTACACTATATTATATGGCATTTTACTAGAGTATCTATAAAAACACAGCAATGTCCATGAAATAAAACATATATTATAGAATGTAGTTTTTTCAATAGATAAATGATAAATTTAACAACCACTAGGATACAAATAAATATGTATTGTGGTAATAAAAACATTTAATGAAAAAACTTGTCGAACTAGAGATATAATGGGAAGCCCATATAAACATTTCACAAAAACAGTAATGTATGGGGGCATCCTATAATAGTATAATATAGCTGGAACAAAGAACACATTTAGTACCCCCATGAACTTCTAAGTTATACTAATACGATGTCTCCCATAGTGACCAGTTTTCTCACAATCATGTACCTATGGCACAACATGTGAGATATAAGATCATGTATGTGTTAATATAAACCTAGGTAGTTGGATTTACAGAAAACTAATATATAATAAAATTACATACTATTGATCTAATTCAATAAAAAATATATTAAAAACCCCAACTTAAATTATAATCATAATGAAACACAGTAATTTATTTAAAGTGGATATCCATCATCACATGCACCTAAGATCAACATGCTTTCGTGTAGCCCCAAAAGTTATTCACTTCATTTACATAAACCATAGATAACCTAACAAGAATTAACTGTGGAGGTTTTGATCCTCGTTATAATAATATACATGTGAGGTGGAAATAATCCAGTGGAGGACCCCCTCCCCACAAGAGTACCACTACATAGATAGGGGACCCAAATAGTGCATTTTACTTAGATCAGAAAGAAAAAATAGCAATAATGAAAACATGAGATACATCAATTATGTTTATCTAGGATACATAACATGTGTCCTCCAAGATACAAAGTTTTTAGTATGGTTTTTCAAATACATAATTTATTTCTTTTTCATAGTTTCATGATCGTCTATTTCTATTTCTCATCTCAATAAAATCACCACTTGTGGTCCATATTGTTGTGGTTACATCTTCACTATAATATTACCATCACTAATGGTAAAAAATTCATAGATTTTCACACGATATTTTATTCATACAATCAAGATTAATTGTTTCTCATTCCCTTGATCATCCATTATCTACCACTGACTCTCCTTAATATACAGAGTTGAAGGGAACCCCCTCTTATCTTTGATTTATATCCTTATATGGCCAGAAAATTTGGACACCCATTACATGTTTAGGATATATAATTACTTCATTTAAATCATGATTAATGTAAGAACTGGGAGCTTCAGTTTCATGTACGAATCTCTTTTATGAGTTTTTTTTAAAATAAATAAATAATCTAGAAATTTTCAGAGTACACGCCTTGTACATTATGAGTACACACCATGTACTCCCCAGCCACTTGAAGATGTGTGTTGGTCGAGACCAGGCCACACACACGGTGTGTAGGGGTGACGTGGAGGCCGATTTTGGTGGAGTATAGAAAAACCCACAACATGCCGAGTACTTTAAGAGTACACGCCATGTATTTTTTTATTTCATTAATTGACCCGAGGTCATGCCTAATGAGGGAAAGGATATTATTCTCCACCTAATTCCTTCTAGAAAGTCCAAGGAAGTCGTTTCTTCTCCGAGCCACCGATCTGTCCCCGGTTGTCCGAATCAAACTCTGTTGGTTGCAGAAGAATCGCAGCGGTGAGTTCTTGGTTCTTCTTTAGCCTCGTTTCCTGAAGCATTCTCTTGTGTGAGTTATCTGAGGTTGATCATTTTAGATGTTTTTGTAGATCTACTCCGATCTAGGCCAATTCAAGGGATGAGTTTCAATTATATTGATCTCTGAGGATTGAGTAAGGTGGTTTGATGACCTACGTTGATGTTCATTGAGTTTTTATGGAAAAAGTGTCGGATACCCATGTATCGGGTATCTCGGGTGTAGGATTTTGATCCTATTGTTTATCTTCCAAGATTTCTTGCTAGATTATGATGAATTTCTACTAATTTATGATTGGTTTCATGTTTGAGGATCAACCCATGGGTGTTTTCCTCCCATGTTTGGCTGTTTATCACCGTTTGGCACTGTTTCCTGTGAGGCAACCCTATTTAAATTTTTAGTTTACATGATATCACTGATTTCATGTGTTGCATGATGTTTAAATGTTTTTTTGGTATGGTAGCTATTAGAAAAGTTGTTTGTTAACTTACTTAGGGCTGCTAACAGTCGATTACGCACGACTGGACTGCTGAGGGCTGCGAGAACCTGGTGCGGGAGATCAGAGAGGGAATAGACGATTTAGTGCTTCCCCAGAGGGTCTGTTGGTTTTACATTCGTGCGCAGGGCCTACAAGAATAGGAATTTTTTCATTCCAAGAGTTTTCTTATTTTACCCATGTATTGAGACCACATGTGGTATTAGACATAAGTGTTTCCTCAGAGAGTCTGTAGCTATCGTTGCAAGACCATAGGGGAATTGACGTAAGATCTTCCCAGAGTGTCTGTGCGTTGTTATTTACTGGACTATAGGGGTCTGCTAGTTTATGCCACCCAGAGAGTCAGTGTGAATTTTTATGGTTCGTTGTGACAAGTCCACCAAGAAAAATAACAATCTTGTGTTTTTTACATCTTTTGTTATGTAGTCTTTTTACATTCTTGTTGTGTTAGTTTCTTATCTTGGAATAGAAAAGATAGCTGGATTTCCCTGGTTATATAATTAAATGAATGTGAATGGTAATTCGAAGAATTTTTTCTGTAATTATTTACCTTCACTTTTGCTATATCACTCACTGATAGTAGGGCACAAATCTTGTTGTGGTTGCCTACTGGGATTAGTCTCACACCATATTTGGGTCCTGCTTTTCGGCCCAAACAGATTATATGGTTGCAGGTATAGGTAGGGATTGTGGCCCTTCTTCCTTAGGTACTTGATTACTAGTCAGAGCTGGAGAGCATGGGATCGGGCCTTAGCACGCGATGTTGCTGGAGTTGCTGTTTACATTTAGTACATTGGTTTCAGATATATTTTAGCATGTTGTTTTTGATACTGCTTTCCATAGATACATGTACCTTTAGGAATCATTATTATATCAGACATTTCTTTACTTTCAATTCAGTTGTTTCATGTAATTTTCTGCTTCCTCTATTGTTTATGATTATTCTCTCGCGGCATACTTTACCAAGAGAGGGCATAGTTTCCCCACTGACTCACCAAGGCCCTCGCAGCTAGTTGGCAGCCTCTGGCGTTTGGGGAAAGGCACTTGAGGTCATGTGGCTAACTGGGTACGCGTCACCAGTGGAAGGGCTCTGGATTCGGGTCGTTACAAAGTGTTATCAAAGGAATTTTCGTTCCTTACTATTGCTTATTGTTTTGGGACAATAGATAGGGATAGGATGAAATGGGTAGTTACAACATAATGGTGATCGGGTGTAATTAACCCGTGTACAGGGAAAAGAGACACGACCTCGTAATTGAAATTTTCAGTTTTTTCAACTGTTATAGTTTATTATATTTCACCATTGGTTGATGCACATGTTTTGTGTTGTTACATTTTATATGATTATGGTTCTATTTGGTTGCAACCCGATGAGAAGAGGGTGTGCCATCTCATGCATCATATATGCACTGGGTAGGAAATCACTTGTCATGCATTTTAGCATGCCATCTAGGGTGCATTAGAATTGCATGTTGTTGTGATAGATGTCGTGAAATATTATCCATGTCGTTGTGGTAGTTGCTATGATAGAAATACTTAGTTGCACTGATAGAGTATTACTTCCTTTACATCCTGTTTAGCATGGGCACCAAGCTCTGGTCTTGGAGGTGTTATCGGACCTCAAGGATTGGAATTTGGCGGATCATTGTTTGTTATGTTGTTTACTTGTTGTATGCATTATTATGATGACAAGCTTTGATTCGCGGGGAGTATGGGCCCCCACTGATCAGAATTTGGCACATAGCTGGTTGTTTTTCATGGTTTCTGGCGTTCGGAGTAGTTTCAGAGCTACTACCTAGAAAAAAACCTAGAATACAAGGTGTGTACTTTATTCATTCACACCGTGTAGTTTTTAAACCGTGTAACTATCTATGTAAACAAAAACACGGGGTGTCAAAGAATATTTGGGGAAATGCCGTGAACAACAAGTACACTCCATGTAGTAGTCAACCGTGTACCCGGCCGTGTCACTAACATGTAGTACACGGCGTCTGTTATAAGAACACGCCATGTTGGTTTCTTCTGGGTCCCCGGCCGTGTCACGAGAAACACGGGTCGGTGTGATCTATCCTTATACACACTGTTTTTGTTCGAAACACACCGTGTAATGGTCAGCCATGTAGCCGGACATGTAACTTGCTACACGGGCCGCCAGAGATTGGCTTGTACATGCCATGTCCTTAGTACACACGTTGTGTAGTTTAGAATTTTGGAGGACCGTTTAGGTTAGCCGTTCAAAGAGACTCAGTCAGGGGAGTGGAGTCCAATTACACGTCCTATTTTGGGACAACACGCCATGTAGTATAGAATGATACAGGACCAATGGTGGAAAAATTGCATGCCATGTAAATGGCTTTAACAAACACGTTGTGTAGTGTAAATTCACGCCATGTAGTACAGTTTTTCAAATTTAAGTGTTTATCTATCTTGTTCCCGTATTGTACCCTTGTGTTTTCTGTTCTTGTTAATCCTAAATCTGGAGTTTTATTTTGACCTTTCAGGGTTATGGGACCAAGACGTCCTCCCGTTGCACGGCAGGAACTAGGCACTGACCGTACGCCTGATACAGCAGACCAGAGACAACTTGTAGTTCGGCCGATTGTTCCGGATAGGGAACCTGCAGTGATTCTGGACACTGGTGTGGATGCTCTGTTCAGAGAGGGTTTCATGAGGTTCATGCAGACCTTTCAGGGAGCTCATCAACCTGCCCCGCCTATGGAAGCGATGACGCGAGTCTTCCAGCAGTAGGATCCTCCCACTTTCAAGAGGGGATGGAGGACCACAGGTTGTAGAGTCATGTCTAGAAGCCATGCTTTCCATCTTCAAGCATCTGGAGACACCCCCAGACATAAGGGTGAAGCTCGCGACTTACATGATACGAGATTTGGCCAAGAGATTGTGGGATATAGTCTCACAGGCAGGGCGCAAGTGGACTATCACTTGGGAAGAATTCCAGCATACATTCTACGACTACATCTTTCCACTGATGCTGAGGGCCGACAGGGACATGGAGTTAATGAACCTGCATAAGGGTACTCATTCTATTATGGATTATTCCTCCAACTTTACTGAGTTACAGTTGTTCGCTCCCGTTCTGGGAAATGACGAGCTGTTTTTGGTGAGGAAGTTTGAGGAAGGCCTCAAACCAAAGATCAGATCACAGGTGAAAGTTTTCCAGTTGGCTTTTATTACTCTGATAGTCAAATAGGCGCTGATCACCGAAAGAAATATGAGGGAGACTGGAGCTGTTGACCAGGGTGGTTCATCATCCAAGTCTGAATCATTTCATACTAGTAGAAGGAAGCGCCACCGAGAGTCTACTTGAGGTGAGTCGAGGAAGGGAGGAATATCTTCTGGTAGACGAGATATTCTTTCTAGAAACCCGGTGGTGTGCTATCAGTGCGGAAAGAGCTGGAATAAGAAGTGAAAGTGCCTAAGAGATACAGGGGATTGCTGATCTTGTGGCAAGATGGGTCATCTGCAGCATTTTAGCAGGGTTCTTCTTCCAGTGGCTGGTGAAGGAGGATATGTTTCTAACCCTCATTTAGGAGACAGATTACCAGTCCCACAACATACTGGGGACTGGAGTTCTTTAGGTCATTCAAGCCATGGTAGAGGTTGCGAATGCGGTGGTCAGGCTCAAGTGGGATCAGATCAGGGATATCATGCTGCTATACAGGGTGGCAGTGCTGGCCAGAAGTTTGCAGTAGAGCAGATTCATCGAGAACAGGATCCTGGACCTTCTACAGTTTGAGGTACGATCCATGTAGCCTCACTTTTATATTTGCACATTTTTATACCGAAGCTTCTCAAAGCATTATTTCTACACACACTATGGAGAGACTTAGACTCATTGTCCATATTTATGAGGATACCTTGGAACTATACACTCCTTTGGGACATAGAACGTCTAATGTGTGTCAGTGCAAGGAGTTACCCCTTGTGGTTGGTGGGTGTCACTTCATGGGGGATCATTATTTCCTTGAGATGATAGGTTATGATATCATTCTCGGAATGGAATGTCTTGTTCCATTTCAGGCATTTTTCGACTGTTATCGCCGCATGGTGGGTTTCACGTCACCAGAGGGCGGGTCATTTCTTCAGAAGGGAGAATGGGATGCCCAGGCAAGCAGATCTAGACCAGAGCATCATGGGTTGGACAGAGATACGGCCCAGATTGCTAGTTTATATCTGGATGATCAGGGGACCTCTCATATGGATTTTCCTCCAGTGGTTGATCGCATTCCAGATGTCTTTCCAGATGTATTTTTAGGTTTTCCTCCAGAGCGTGAGGTAGACTTTTCGATTGATCTTGTGCCAGGAGCCACACCAGTATCAATAACTCCTTATACGATGGTTGCGGCTGAGTTGCAAGAGCTCAAGAAGCAGTTGGAGGAGTTGAGGATAAGGGTTTCATCTGACCTAGTACATCCCCTTAGGGTTCACCTGTGTTGTTTGTGAAGAATGCGGATGGTACCTTACGACTTTGCATGGAGTATCAGATGTTGAAGTAGTTGACGATCAAGAACCGATATACCATGCCGAGGATTGATGATATTTTTGATCAGCTTCGAGGAGCCTGGGTGTTCTCGATGATCGACATGAGATCTGTATATCATTAGCTGTGTGTTAGGCCTTTAGATATACCTCTAACAGCCTTCTGGAGCAGGTATATCATCTTCGAGTATACGGTTATGCCGTTCAGCCATAGGAACGTGCCAGCATTTTTCATGGAACTGATGAACTGAGTGTTCCATACTTACTTGGATTCCATTATCATGGTCTTCGTGGAGGAAATCGTGGTGTCCTATCACACTTGACACGACCATGCAACCCATCTTGATGTCAATTTGAGTACACTAAGGGATCATCGGCTTTATGCTAAACTCTAAATGTGCCAATTTTTGATGGACGAGATTCACTTACTTGGTCATGTAATCTCTGTGACAAGAGTATCAGTAGACCCAAAGAAGGTGAGAGTAGTAGTCACCTAGGAGTAGCCGAAGAATGGCTTCGAGGTACATAGTTTCTTGGGGCTGGCTAGTTACTACAGGCGGTTTATACAGGACTTATCATGCCTAGACGCACCGTTGAATGTCTTGACTAAGATTGGGGTTAAGTTTTATTGGTCAGAAGCTTATGACTCAGCATTCCAGGAGCTGAAGGGGAGATTGACATTAGCACTGATTCGAGTTCTTCCAGAGCTGGGAAAGAGTTATATAGTTTTTTGTGATGCATCTGGCATCGGTCTTAGAGCAGTGCTTTTGTAGGAAGATCGTGTTGTCTCGTACGGATCTCGGAAGATGAGGCCACATGAGTGGAAATATCCTACACACGACTTGGAGTTGGATGCTTTTGTTCATGCGTTGCGTTGTTGGAGGCACTATCTCTTGGGAGATAATATAGTGGTATATACTAACCATAAAAGTCTCAAGTATTTCTTTACGCAGCGTGACGAGAATCTGAGAGAGCAGAGGTGGGTCATGTACCTAGAGTCTTTGGACATCGACCTTGCTTATATGCTTGGGAACGACAATGTTGTGGCAGAACCACTGAGTATGAGGACTCAGTTTCAGGAAGTTCAGTAGGCCAACAATGAGTGGCTGGTCCTGGCTCCATTCTCTGAGATGCATTAGGAGGTGCACAATAGACGGGGTCAGACAGTTCTTTCTTCTATAGTTGTTACCTCTACTCTTTTTTGATCAAGTTCGAATGAGGAAACTATCAGACCCTAAAGGCCTAGTCATACAAGAGGGTTTTCCAGATGGAGACACAACTCCTTGGTGGATAGTTGGCGATGATGAGGTTCTATGTTTTCATGTTCGTGTATGGGTTTTAGCGGACATATGTGAGGAGCTGATGTGGGAGTTTCATTCTTCAGCTTGGGAAGTTCATCCAGGTGTCACCAAAATGTACTGAGACTTGCACTGTCAGTACTGGTGGCTAGGTATAAAGAAGGATGTGGTTGGTTTTGTTATGCGGTGTTCCACCTGTCAGCAGGTGAAGGCAGAGCATCAGCAACCAGCAGGGCTTTTGCAGCAGTTACCCATTTCTGAGTGGAAGTGGAATGATGTTGCGATGGACTTCATGACAGGTTTACCGAGATCACCTCGAGAAAATGACGCGGTTTGGGTCATAGTGAACAGTATCACGAAGGTTTCACACTTCTTGCTGATCAAGGATACCTTCGGTGTTGATGAGCTGGGACGGTTGTACATCCCAGAGATTATACATCCATATGGAGGTCCAAACTCCATGGTTTCAAACAGGGATAAGTGTTTTACATCGTACTTCTGGTAGGGGCTACAGAGGGAGTTGGGTACATAGGTACTTCTGAGTACTACATACCATCCCCAGACTGATGGCCATTCCGAGCATACAATCCAGGTGCTTGAAGATATGCTCCGAGCTTTCATTCTAGACTTTGGCGGTTCTTGGGAGAAGCATATTCGTCTGGTGGAGTTCTCCTACAACAACAGTTTCCAGGTGACTATTCAGATGGCATCTTACGAGGCTTTGTATGGTAGGCCATGCCAATCACCTTCATGATTGCTAGAGGAAGGAGATATTTCTTTTCTGGGACCTCATCTTGTTCAGGAGACCTCAGAGCAGATAGAGTAGACTCGGGAGAGGATGGCAACAGCACAGTCTCGGTAGAAGTCTTTTGCTAATCAGTAGAGATGACCTCTAGAGTTCGAGGGTGGTGATCAGGTTTTCCTACGTTTTTCACAAGGGTTGGAACACAAGAGGTTTTGGAGACATGGTAATCTTTCATCGAGATACATCGGGTCGTATGAGGTTCTGGAGAGAGTCGGGGTGGTTGCTTACAGGTTGTATTTACCACAGAGGTACCAGGCTATGCACGATGACATTCATGTTTCTCAGCTCCGACAGTATTTCTCGGACCCGTCTCATGTTTTTCAATATGAGGAGGTTGATTTGGAGCGGGATGCATATTTTGAGGAGCATCCTATCTGGATTGTTGATTGTAGTGCAAAAGTACTCCATGCCCAGTCTTTTCCTCTGGTACGGGTGCTATGGCAGCACAGCCGTATACAAGACGAGACTTGGGAGAGGTAGGCTGATATGCGATCACAGTGGCTAGAGTTGTTTGAGGGTTCTTCTTCTATTCCTTTCTAGGGAAATTCAGGAACGAATTTTTTAAGGGGGGGGGGGTTTGTAAGAACCCAGAGCTTTGGTTTCAGGTACAGATCACTTTTACAGGTTAGTTTTAATGAAAATAAAGAATCTGTAAATTTTTAGAGTATAGTCCTTGTAATTTATGAGTACACGTTGTGTACTCCTTGGCCACTCTAAGCCGTGTGTTGTCCAAGACCAGGCCACACACACAGTGTGTAGGGGTGACGTGGATGCTGATTTTGGCGGAGTACAGAAAAACCCACTATACACCATGTACATTAAGAGTACACGTCGTGTATATTTTTTTTCATTGACCGATTCGGGGTCATGCCTTTTGTTGGAAAACAACATATTCTCCCCATAATTCCATCCAGAACATCCGAGGAGGCCATTTCTTCTCCAAGCCACCGATCTGTCACTGGTTGTCAGAATCAAACTCTGTTGGGTGCAAAAGAATCACAACAGCGAGTTCTTAGTTCTTCCATAGCCTCATTTCCCAATTCTTTCTCTCGTTTGAGTTATATAAGGATCAGCATTTTAGATTTTTTTGCAGATCTACTCCATACTAGGCCAATTCACCGGCCGATGATCAAGTATATCGATCTTTGAGGATCGAGGTATGTGGTTTTTTTCCCTACGTTGATGTTCTTTGAGTTTTCATTGCAAAAGTGCTAGATACCCATGTATCGGGTATCCCGGGTGTAGGCTTTTGAACCTATTGTTTATCTGCCTAGATTACGTGTTAACTTATGATGAATTGATACTAATTTATGCTTGGTTTTATGTTTTAGGTTCACCCCATGGGGGTTTCCCCCGCTATTTGGATGTTTATCGTCGTTTGGCACTGTTTCCTATGAGGAAACCCTATTGTAAATGTTAGTTTACTTGATATCACTATCTGCATGTGTTTCCTGCTGTTTAAATGTTTTTGATGTAGGGTAGCTATTATCTAAGTAGTATTTTAACTTACATAGGTTTTTAACAGTCGATTAAGCATGACTGGACTGCTCAGGGCTGCAAGAACCTGGTGCGGGAGATCAAAGAGGGAATATATGATTAAGTGCTTCCCTAGAGGGTCTGTTGGTTTTAGTTTCATATGCAGGACCTACGTGAATAATAATTTGTGCTTCCTAAGAGTTTTCTTAGATTACCCACGTATCAAGACCCCATGAGGAATTAGACGTAAGTGCTTCCTCAGAGAGTATGTACCTATAGTTGCAAGACCATAGGGGAATTGACGTAAGAGCTTCCCAGAGTGTTTGTGCCTTGTTGTTTACTAAACTATAGGGGTCTGCTAGTTCAAGCCACCCAGAGAGTTAGTGTGAATTTTTATGGTTGGTTGTGACGTGTCCACCAAGCCAAAAAAATGCTTGGGGTTTTTACTTCATGTGTTAGGTAGTCTTTTTAGAAACGTGTTGTGTTACATGCTTATCTTGGAATAGAAAACATTGTTGGTTTTCCCTAGTTGTAAAATTAAATGAATGTGAATGGTAATTGGTAGAATTCTTTACTACATTTATTTACCTTTACTTTTTCTATATCACTCACTGATAGTAGGGAACAAATATTGTGGTGGTTTCCTACTGGGATTAGTCTCACACCCTGTTTGGGTCCGGCTTTTCAGCCCAAACAGATTCTATGGTTGCAGGTATAGGTAGGGATTGAGGCCCTTCAACCTCAGGTACTTGATTTCCAGTCAGGGTTGGAGAGCATGGGACCAGGCTTTAGCCCACGATGCTGCTGGAGTTACTATTTACATTTAGTACTTTGGTTTCAGTTGTATTTCAGTACGTTTTATTGCTTACTACTTTCCATAGATACATATCAAATTTTGTGTCATTATTATATCATACATTTCTTTACATTCAATTCCGTTGTTTCATGCTATTTTCTGCTTTCGCTATTGTTTATGCTGATTCTTCCGTTGCATACTTTACCAAATGAGGTCATAGTTTCCCCACTGACTCAACAAGGCCCCCGCTGCTAGTCGGCAGCATCTGGTGTTTGGGCAAACGCGTTTGAGGTCATGTGGAGAATTTATTATATTTTTATAAATTATTATGATAATAATAATATCAATTAGAAAACATACAATTTTAATTAACTCTGGGTGAATTTGTTAGATTTTTATAAAATGAATTGATTTTTTCAGGAATAGTAAAAATATAGTTTGAGGATTTTGATATTTTTAATGTCGTCATAATTATTTGAAGGTGATTTTATAATTAATTTACCACAATCCACGAACTCAAATATGTGATTCCATTATTAACAATTATATTATTAGATTTTAATCTATTTCAAAAACTATAAATTACCTTACAATGATTAGATTCCCATTCATAACTTTGAAAATATTTTGTTGTAGAAAAATTACCTTTTCATTGCAAAATTAGTAATATAAAATTATGGGTCAATATTGTGGATAATAATAACATAAAAGGTGTTCCTTGTGCCCCATAACGTTTGAAAATAGAATATTCATGAAAATGGTTTTTCATATTCCAAAACATTATTATCCAAGGCCTATATTTTGAAATTATAAATAAAATAATCTAATTTCCCTATAAATAACCACCTAGTTTGTATCACCCCAATACTTTGTGGTATGTTTCCCTTTGAATATTACAATATCTTTTGTTGTACACAACATCATTTTCTAGCACACAATACCAATCAAACTAGTTGTTATGAATATTAATACCCACTTTTGGAAATCTTATAAATTTTATTTTAAAAAATATACTTCATTTGTAGATTCAGTATATTAAAATTAAGGTTATGGTGAAATATTGTTATTTTTTAAAAAACATTCAATTTTTGATCAATAGTGAAAAACACTACGTTATTGTTTAAAACAGAATTTTTTTTAAATAATTATTTAATTCATATTAATTTATTTTATTTTTAAATATATACATAATACTAATATTAGTTCAATAAAAATAATTGATATCATTTTATAATATGATTAGATATATAAAATGTTATTGCACTTTTTACCATTTTTTACCCACCTTTTAGTAACATTGGTAAATTTTCACAAAATGTATTTTCAACACTTTTGTGAATTGAATTTTAAAAAACTGAGAGACGCGGTTGACATTAGAAAGTAATATGTTGTTCAATTCGATGAAAATAATTTTTGGATAATTGTTACTTTTTATTTTTGTTAACCATAGATAAAAGTAAATAGAATAATTAATAGTAAAAATGATATTATAATTACCCTAACACATGTCCTAATTCAATTAGATAAGTTTATTTAGACCGAAGTCAAACTTAGGATTAAAATATGATCTTTTTGGTTAACTAGGAATAGATTTGGACATTTGTTATTAATTTTTTTAAAGATGAGTAAAAAGTGATAAATTACAATTTTCATAAGTAATTATTTTTTTATACTGTGTTGTAGATATGATAAATTCCACCATAAATATTAATTAGAATGAAAAAATTATTTTCAATATAATGGTATTTTATTTATAATCTTTAGACATCATATAATTAAATTTAATTATGACACAATGATGATGCAGTAATTATATTATTAATGAAAGATTACAATAATTGATATTTTAAATATTAAAATAAATGATGATTGATTATTTTGATACATTCCACAAATTTTCTAGGTTAATATGAAATTTTAGTAATTATTAAATATATATTATTTTTTTGTGATAATGTTTAATGACCTTTTGACAAACAAAATTCAAAATAGTGTCAAAATTGACATAAATGAGTTTCTAAAACAAATACAATATTATTAACTGTTATAATATTCCTAAAAATATATGGCTTGGAAAAATGACATATATTAGGTTATATATTTCAATAATGAACCACTTGGGTTTTAATAGGCTTTTTATTGTATGTTCATTGATAATTTCTTTTAATAATACAAGAATACGTAGTAAAACTTATACTTTTTAACTAAGGGTTAAATATAAATGAAAACATTAATATGGTGTCATAAACCTATGTAAAACCTATTGGATGATAGGTTTTCGACCCAGCCCCACCTTAGCCTCGAAATGATTCATTTTGTATCTATTATAAATCGAATATGATTTTATAATAAAATAATATTTCATGATTTTCCTTAAGTGTCCTTCACCTCTCTTATAAAAGGGTTCTTCCACTTCTCTCAAAATCACACCTCCAAAGCCTTTTGTCTTGAAAAAACACTTCTCAAATATCCTTCCAACTACCCTCAAATCAAGCTAGAGGCCTTACATTGATCTGATTCCTACCTAAGGAGCCCTTTTGATCAAATCCAAAGGAAGCACCTGAAAAAGAGGTAATAATTCATCACAACATTCACTGTTATTTTCTTCTTCCACTTCCTCTTTCATTATTGATTCCATACCAAAATAATAACTCCAGTACCTTATACAAACTATAATGTTATTATAAATATGGTCCAATGATATTCATTAATATATCCTTCCACTGATTGTCTAAAGTCACCTTATGTGTGTACGTAAATCATAACATCAGTACATTATATATACTATGAATATGGTCCAACATTATTCATTAATATATTCATATAATGATTTTCTAAAGTCACCATATGTGTGTACGTAAATCATAACTTCTACAAGTTGTGGTGTAGTTTGTTATTCAACGCTTCATAATATGGATGGGCATAAAAATGTGTATTGTTGATGTAAATTATAATTATAGAAATTTCATGATTATGTATATATTATATACCATCTAGTTAAATATTATTTCACAATTAATATAATTATATTTTCGCTCATACCTATGTATATATTACTATCTCCACGAATGTCTTGAGATACATTCCTAAACCTAACCATTCAAGAGTGATTTTTAATTTATGATTAAAAATAGTATATAAGAACATAATATAATTCTTGATATGAATCATATACATCCTATCCATAACAAATATGACTTACTTAACAAAAAATATAATGATAAACGAATCAGTTAACACCTGAAACAATGATACGACAGAAATATTATTAACAACAAACTATAAAAAGATCATAAATGATAGTATATTTATATATGTGGCCTAGGAATAATTTAATAAAAATGATTTATCTATTATAAAGGCATTTAATGTACCCTTGATGATGGAAAATTACAAGGTAAAGGTTAATTCTACAATTTCTTCAATATCTGAGGTTTTTATATGTGATTATCTACTGATATCTCTTAATCATCCACATCCATGTTTCTTAAAAATGTGTTTCAAAAAAAAATACAATTTTTGTGACTTTGGGTTGTAGTAATTTATAACCATGTTTGAATTTTTATAAAATGATAATAATGTAATCATTCTGTCGTTTTCCAAAAATGGTCATTTATGACCTTTTCTAAAAAAATTAAGGAATGAATGTTTTTTTAACTTATACTGCGAGTGTGGCTATGTTTTGTTGTTATAAGAACTTTGAGGCTTCCCGTACAATCATATAAGAATATTTTGAAAATAATTGTTTACTTTTATAACTGTTTGAATTTTAAATGATTTCAAAATAGAAAGACATATCTATATCAAATTGTTTTCATTTCATCTATGTCATTATACTTTGTTGGATTTTACGCATATTTGAAGTTTATTTATTATGATACAACATTCCATATTTTATTGAAGTTTTTGTGATATGTTTGATAGTGTATGTGGTATTTTTATACAATTCATGGTTTATGGTTAATATATTGAAATTACATATGCTAGTTTTAATATATATTTTTATGTTATACTTCAAAATTTTCATATATGGAATGCTTTGTATTTAGTAGGGTAGGGGTGGGGCCCTCTATAGATCCTCGATGCATCGGTAGGTATCATGTAAAAAACATAGCCCTTGGAATAAGGACTAGACAAAATCTTATAAAATTCAATGGAATGAGGAATTTAATATGTGGTTATGATGTCCGACATTATGAATTCCATCATTATGAAATTAGGTATTGATATTACATGTGATTATTCAATATTAAGAATATCTATGTGAATAATTTATTGGAATTATTTGATTTATCTTTTCCTTATTATGAATAATTTTTGGAATAAATGGCTTGTGGTTTAGTAATATACATTTCCATAAATGTTTATGATTATTTATGATAGTTTTTGATGTATTGTTATCCTTACATAGCATCTCTAGTCACCCCCCTCTATGTTTTATTATTCCCAGGATGTGACGAAGTATACAATGATAAACCAACATGAATAGGATAACAGATGTGATTATGTTCAAAGGGGACCCAATGTTGGTGTTTTTTTCATTTCATGATGTAATGTAAAACATATATAAGTATTTATCACTTCAAATAAGACTAAACAAATTGGTCTTTCGAGACATGATCTGTTGTGATCAGGCCAATGTTATGTAATAATTCCCCGAATCTAGGTAACTAGTGATGGGGTGATAATGTTTGTATCAAAGGAAGTTTAGTACATACCTTTGAATCCAGATTTTGAAAAATACTGATTAGAAAACGTTACCCTAAGATTGACATTGAATATTAGCAAAGAATTACTTCATAGAAGTTTTTCTTTGTTGAGATTTTTTGTGTTTTCAATGAAATACATTCCCATTAAGATATGAGAAGGTAGAGGCGGCTACAGCATAGATGTAACTAGGTGTGAAAACTATGACAATGAGTTTCGGGCTTCACTTGGGGTATCATGGTACATGATAATGGTCCTTGCTACACTCTTGGTTACGAAACTCCCGAGGGAGATGATGTGGATAATTCTCACTTTCATTAAAAACCAATATGATGAATATATGTGTAAATACCATATAAATGGAATTTTTTTAATATGATTATGGATAATATGGATACACTATTCAATGGATGTTAGGTGATCTACTAGTTTTGAATTATCTATTACAATTCTTAAACAAATCTACTGTATTCTATTGTTTTGGAAATGGAGCCTAGTGGAATGATTGAAAACTATATCATCACACATAATCTAGGTATGGATTTCCGTCATACTCAAGATAATTATAGTGGAGCTGGTGATTCAACTGGAGTTGAACAACATATAACGATACTGGGAAAACTCAACCTGGTTATTAATAATAACCTTACCCATATGGACCACCCTGATCCAGAACGTGGAGGATCAATGTTAGTCTGCTTCATGAGGAAAAAACCACAAACATTAAATGGGACTACAAATCCATTTATGGCTGATCATTGGAGAAGATTCTTTGAGAATATATTTATTGGTTTGGGGAGTATAGAAATGGAGAAGGTTTTCATGGTAGTTTATCGCGTAACAGGGGTCACAGATCAATGGTGGCCATTAATTCAACACATAAAAGAGGATGAAGAAGTATAAAATATTTAAGGGAGGGAGTTAAAAGTTATTTTCATAGAAAAATACTTTCCGTGTGACAAAGGAGAGGTTATGGAAAGGCAATTTCTGAGTCTGAGATAAAAGGAGGATGAGAATGTCTCAATGTATGAGGCTAAATTTACAATGTTATAAAGGCATTAATCAGATTATATATGTAACACAATGAGTAAGATTGCTCTATTATTTGATGTGTTAAAACCATTTATCCATCGATCATTATTCTCATAATCCATCACATCATATGATGATATAGTCTCATGTTATATCAAGATAGAAAAAGAATTATTTATGTCTTATGACAATTATGAAACTCAATAGAAGATGAGATCTTCTGAACAATCTATAATTATAAATAAGGGGATGAAGGGAAAAGTTGAATTTTCATCCTATAGTAAATGGGGAATGAAACAACATGGTACATTCCTGAAGGGAATGGGAGTCAGTTAGAAGTGTGGTGAAAAATTACACCATACTCTTGGTTTGAAGGGGAAGAAAGTGTTTTTCAAAGTTGAATTCTACAATTGTATTGAAATGGGGATTTATGTAAATGAATTTCCAATGTTTCAAGGAAACATACCTCAAAAATCCAAGGGAGCAAGGCCAATGTAATGTGATCACACATGCTAGGGTTGAAGCTCCGAATGACGTGGTGGTAGGCAATTTATTCGTTCCTTCAATTTTATCCAATGCATTATTTGATTATGGATCATCGAATTATTTTATATCTCCCATTTTTCAATGAAAATTATATTTAACTAATTTGATTTAACAAGGGAGTTTTCAATCAAAACTCTTACGGGAAGTGTCATTGAAATAATAATTTGTGAATCAGTTCAAATTATGTCATATAAATATTCTTTATCTACTGATCTCTTCATTGTACCCATGGCGGAATTTGATATATTCCTCATTATAAATTTGATTTTTATCCATGATATGAAAATTTATTGTAAGTTGAATGAGGTAAAAATTTTCAATGATGATAAGAAGTAACTTATATTTATAGCTCAAAAACACCATCTATTTTTCATCAATATCTACCCCAAGTAGCTCTACTAAATTCAATTATAGTGTAGGAAGATAGCGAAATAACTATGGGTGAGGAATGGAATGTTCAAATAGATGATGTATCTATTGTGAAAAAATATGTTGATGTGTTTCTAGTATATTTACCTGGACTTTCTCAAGAACGGGAAATTGAGTTTTCCATTGATTTAATTATTGGTAAAAGGCCCACATAGATGACCCCATATAGAAGGGCCACTATGGAATTAATTGAACTAAAAAACAAATAGTGGAATTGGGTAATAAAGGATTTATTCTCCCCAATTTTTCTCAATGGGGAGCCCTATTATTTTTTCTTAAGAAAAATATGAATCAATGAGGTTGTACATTGAGTATATGGAGATCAATGCTATAACAACAAAGAACTAGTATCCCCTAGCTCTCATTGATTATTTATTAGATAAACTTCACAGAGCTCAATATTTTTCAATGATTGTCCTTCGATCTGGATATCATTAGTTTTGTGTGTAATGGAAGACATTTTGATGATAATATTTCGTACTAGGTATTGGAATTAGGAGATTACCGTAATTCCTTTTGGTCTGAAAAATTCATAATCTATATTTTTGGATCTAATGAGTAGAGTTTTCAAGAAATACCATTATGAATTTGTTCTCATATTTATTAATGATATCTTTTATTCCTCTAAAATCAATAAATATCTTGAAAATCGTATTCTCACTATTAAAAAGACTCTAAATAAATGAATTATATTGGATTTTCAGAAATTTTGAATTCTGGATTCAGGAGATTCCATTTCACTGCCATATGGTATCTAAGGATGGACGTCCTTTTGATACTTCTATGACATGGGCAATACAATAATGGCCAAACAAATGAGTATAACTAAGGTACTCAGTTTTATTAGTTTAGTAGGTTTTTATCAACGTTCGTTCTATGAATTTTCCCTACTAGAAAACCCCTTAACCAATATCACAAGTAAAGGTGTTAAAATTGTTTAGAAAAAATAGTGCGAAGAATGTTTTTAAGAACAATAGAGAAGATTAGTCATTGATCCAATCATGACTCTACCATTGGGGAATGATGGGTTTGTTATTTATAGTGATGATTCAAAGAAATTAATTGGCTCTGTCCTTATGTAGAATGATAGAGTTATTACCGATACATCACGCCAGTTAAAATTCATGAACAAAACTATCCCACTCATTATATAAAGTTTTCACCTATATTTTTTACTTTGATGATATAGAGACAATATCTCTATGGTTGAAATTTCGAGATGTATATTTATTTCATGTGTTTCATGTATATTATCTCACATAAATAACCCCCCATGAGGAAAATAAGAGTTCTTTAACTACTTAATGACTATTATTACACTATAAACTACCACCTGTGGATCGAAAAATAAGGTGCCATATGCTTTGAGCAGAAATGAACATGGAGTTTTGAACAAGATGATAGTTTAATGGGATTCTATGTCCTTGGATCTTGTATTGATGGATATGGGAATAATCCTGGAATGTGAAACATCAATATTATTTCAAACGGTTACCAATAAATCTTCACAAGAAAGGATAAAATTTTCTCAGACTAATGATGAGGATTTTCTAACGAAAATTAATACAGTGAAGGATGGGAGATTGAACGAATTTGTATATTATGATGAAAATTTAAAATTTGGGAAGAGACATTTTGTTCCTAGCATATCAGATCTAAAGGAGGGAATTCTTGATTGATGCTCATAGCTCCAATTTATCTATAATCCATGGCTTCACTCAGATGTATATATATTTGATGGAACATATTTTATGGGAAAACTTGAAAAGGGAGATTGCTGATTTTGTGTCATGATATATGGTTTATCAACATGTTATGGCTGGATGAAAAAATCCTAGAGGAGTCATGTAAAATCTTCCCATACATGAGTAGAAATGGGATGATATTAGGATGGATGTTTTCTTGACGATACCAAAGAATCATTAAAGGAATGATTTAATATGGGTCATTTTGACCGTCTTACCATGTCAGCACAATTTCAGACTATTACAGAATATATAGCACTTTAACGTTTAACAAGAACATATATTAATGAATATTAAGACATCATGGTGTACCCCTATTTACTGTTTCAGATCGTGATTCCAGTTTTACATCACGATTCGGAAAAAGTATTCAGATGACCCAAGATACCAACTTCATTGGAGCACTGCATACAAACCTCCAACTAATAGACAATCAGAACATGTTATTCAAATATTATAATACATGTTTAGATCTTGTTCACATGACTTTCAAGGAATGGGGGACCAATATTTACCTATAGTATAATATTCCTATAAAAATTATTTCCAATAAATTATTCATGTTGTACCATTTGAAAAATTATATGGAAAGAGATGTTTCACACCAACTTGTTGGGATGATGATGGTGAAAGAAAACAAATAGGCCCAGAACATGATGAGGAAACAATTGAAAAGGTAATGTTTATCCAAACCATCATCTAAGAAGATCAGAGTAGTAAAAAGTTCTATGCTGATAACCGAAGGAATGATTTGAAATTTCAAGTATGAGATAATGTTTTCTTGAAGGTACCTCCTTGGAAGGGTGTTGTACGATTCAGTAAGAACATTAAATTAAGTCCCATGTATATCAAACATTTGGAAATTTTTAAATGAATTGGTGTTTTATATTACCTTTTGGAAATGTGACCATGTCTCTCCAATGTTCTTGATGTGTTCTACCTATCACTATTGAGAAAATACATTCCTGACCCAATGCATGTACTCACCTATGATGGAATTTACTGGAACCCAATCTATCTTATTGCGAATATCCTTTCAAAATTATTGATATGAGAGAGAAAGTGTGTAGAAACCGGATGACTCACTTGGTAATAGTTCTTTGGAGAAACCATAAAATGGTAGAAGAAACATGGGAACGTGAGGAACATATTATGAAGAACTGCATGAATCTTTTTATGTAGTTATATTATAGAAATTTCAAGGGTGAAATTATTTGAATAATTGATGAATGTTACACCACATGCTTCCACGTTGCATTTCCCTCTGAAAAATATAATAGCTTGCATTGTATGCAACTTCAAGTTCCAGCATACCACGACAAATCAAACTAGTCATCATGAATATTAATACCAACTTTTTGAAATTTAATAAATTTTATTTTCCAAAATGTACTTCATTTTTACCTTCATAAAAAAAATTATCTTTGGGTGAATTTTTTGGTATTTTTTTGAAAAAATACAATTTTAGATGAATAGTGTTAAACTCAGCGTTATTTTATAAAACAAAAATTTTATTTAAATAATTCTTTATTTTATTTCAAGATATTTTATGTAATATAGAAACATAATACTTATATCAGATCAATTTAATTCATTCTAATTATATTTTAATTAGATTAGATATACAAAATTTCATTGAACTTTTTACCATCTTTTACCCACCTTCTAGGCACATTTGTAAATTTGAATAAAACATAATTTTACCACATCTGTGAATTGAATTTCAAAAATCTGAGAGATACGGTAGACATTAGTAAGTAATATGTGGTTCAATAGGGTGAACATAATGTTTTTTGAATAGTAACTGTTGAATTATATTATCACAGTTAAATGTAAATAGGGTAATTAAAGGTAAAATGATATTATAATTACCCTAAAAAATTTCCTAATTTGATTGGATAAGTTTATTTAGACCAATACCAACCTTGTTAATAAAATATTATCCTTTTCATCCACTATTATTAGATTTGGAAATTTATTATTGTTTTATTTAATGAACTATTAAAACTATTAAATTCAAATTTTCATAACAAAATAATTTCTAATCTCGGGTTATACATTAGATAAATTCCACAATAAATATTCATTTTAAAAATAAAAATAAATCCAACATAATGGTATTTTATTTATAAATTTTCGATGTTAAATAATAAAATTTATTTATGACAAAATGATGATGATAAAATTATCTTATTTATAAATGATTAAAATAATTGATATTATAAATATTTAAATAAATGAAAATTTATACATTGGATGCATTAAAAGTATTTTATAGGTTAATATTCCTTTTTATAGTTGATTAAAAAATTTGTTTCGGATGGATAATGTTTTTATGACATTCAAAAAAACCTAGTACTAAATAGTGTTAATATTGACATAAATGAGTTTTTTCAAGAAATACTATATTATTAAGTTGGATAATACTATTAAATACCTGAGGATTGGCCAACTGACTTAGATAAAATTATATATATAAATAATTAACCACTTTGGGTTCTCATTGATTTTTATAGTATGTTTATTAAACATTTAATATAATAATACAAGAATACATTGTAAAAGATAAACTATTTAACAAATAATTATATCAAAAATAAATGGTTAATATGGTGACCTAAACCTATCTAAACACAAATTTTTGAGAGGATTTCGACCCAGTCCCACCATATCCTCGAAATAAATCCTTTTGGATCCATTATAAATTGAATATCATAGTATAATAAAATAATATTTCATGAATTTCCTTATGTGACCATGTCATAAACCGAATCTGGTCGCCACTATTACTAGCTAGAAACCCATATTGTTCTTCAGCCTGAAGGGAGCTTCCTATCCCAACGGGAAGGCACAAGATCCCTAGTATCATTAATTTAGGTTTGGGAACGATTTACCCGAGTATGAAATCATAAAACATTAAAAACAATCCATATATAAATCTGAAATTTTTGAGCCAAACACATCTTAAGAAAAAAACCAGGATGGAATAAATTGGTTTAAATATAATACAAGTGGTCAAAATAAAAATAAATATAGCATAAAGATAGCACCAAGGAATCCAATTGACTGGGGTTCATGTCCCACAAGTCATCTCTATAACTCTGCCCCAAGGATGATGACTAACACCTCGAACTGCCATTACCCTTAGTCTTTCCTTTACCTGTGTCTAACATAACCATGTCTACATAAAACCAAGGTGTGTATGTAAGTTGTGAGCCTAAGCCCAGTAGGATATCACCCAATGATTCCAATGAGTATGAAATACAATGGGAAAAAGCAAGCAGTTTTAGTATGAAAAGGAAGGCGGTGATAAAATCCAAGAAATGCAACATTCAATTGAAAATAGTTTTCATGATAAAATTTTCAGAATGTTCACACATTTAAATAGACATGTTATCTACTATAAAATACTTCCAAAAACACCAAAATACAATGGAAAATACAACAAACACAATGAGAAAAAAATAGAGAACACACCTAGGCACTAGATAGTCCCGGGCCCCAGGTACCTCATACCTCGTTGTAATGTAACCATTGTAAAATCCATTATCATGCACAAGACACTAGTAGTTAACATAACCATAACCTATTGGTCCCCAATCATCATGCAATATTTTAGTTAGATTTTTTTAATCCAAATTCTAGGTGAAACATGGACAAAACCCATCTGGTCCACCACCCGTACTAGTACACATCCCCCCCACCTAAGTACCCAGGCTTCCCCCTTTGTGCTCAAAAAAATTCATCATTCCACATTCAACCATTTTTAAATAAAAACTCCAATACTGGACACTTACAAAAAATATTGTATCTATACACACTTTATACCATTAAAAACACACAACAAAACACTTTGATTTTCCATTAAACAATTTCTCAAAAACCCACTATGTTTTTCACACAACAGTCCCAGAAAACCCCACTTTTCAAAAAATATGCACACATATAAGCTACCAAAATAGAAAATTCAGCCCTATACATTTCAATGAAACCAAAAAATAAATTTTAGGGCATCCCCATGTGAACCAAGAAATGTAATCATTGTAAACCATCCATTTTTAAACAAGCACGACACATAATGTTCACAAGTTCCACAACACCATTAAAAACAAATTTCACAGCAACAAATAAATGGATTAACATTCAAAACAGTCTTTTCTTCCCTAATACATCCAAATAAAATAAAATAAGTAGTGATAGGGCTACCCCAAAAGAACTAACAATAGAAATCCATTAAAAACCCCCAATTTCACCTAAAATTCTATTTAAAAATGAATTTGCATTACAAAAACCACTAAAACTATTTTTTGCAGCAACCATAAAATTAAATTAAAAAGAAAATATCAAAAAAATATAATGTCAATTCACTGATATTTCATACATATAGAATAACCTAAAAAATTAGTTAAAACATTGAATCCTTTATGAGAAAATAAAATCTCACCACCGCCGCACCAAGAGGGACCTATATCAAACATAAAACCAAAATAAAAGCCAAAAACCCCCATTTTTAAACACTATGATCGAAACCCTACTCCCTGGTAATTTATCACTTCTTGGAAAAGGGAAGAAACCCTAATGAAATAGAATGAAACCCTAAGCAATTTCAAAGGGGAATGAAATGGACTAACTTACTTGAGAAATCATTAATTAATTTCCACAAAACATCTGCAGCTAAAATTAAAAACAGCCACAATTCAGTGGTTGTTCTAACAAGAATCTAGAGGTCATTAAAGAACAACAATGGAGGGAGATAAGTAATAATTGAGAGCGTATTGATGGAATAAACTTCCCTCCTCATATTTGGACTATTTTTGAAATCCTAATAAGTTCGTCCATAAATCTCGATGCATAAGATCTCCAAAAAGGGGGAAACTAGGCTGGGTGATAGTCTTGGTGTAATGGTCTCGTGTGAGACAAGCAATAACCAAAAAATACATAATATTGAATAAGTTAATAAATAAATACAATTAAATTTTAAAACTGGATATGGGATTCCGGGCTGGCCCAATCCCTTTAATAAAAAACAATATATGCAATGATTAAGGATTTATAATGGCTCCAAATACCAATTGTGGTGTCAATATTTCAGGGTAGGACATTTAGGAATTATAATGGGTGAAAAATATTAAAAAATTGAAAAATTTATAAAAGAATAAAAATTTATTTTTAAATCTGCAATTTGCATCACGGTTTGGGCCAATTCATGAAAACTCACCAATGACTACATAAAACCTTGGGAAATTCCCAAAAAATGAATGAATGGAAATTAAATTAAAAATACCTTTAAAATATTTCATTTATGTGACAATTCTCCCCACCATTAAAACTTTCCATCCCGGAAATTCAACCTGAAGCTTGATCAGAAAATAAGAACATATACTCTTTCTAAACCCATGACTTCTGGTCCCATGACTCATGTGTATCATTAACAGGATTCCAATGAACCCGGACCAGCGGAAAAGAATTCCTTCGAATAACCTTCTCTTGGGAGTCCACTTTTTTCACTGGTCGCTCAAAAACATGCTAGTCAAGCACAATCTCTAGTTCCTCCCAACTCAGCACATGGGACAGATCTGGGATGTATTTCTTCAACTGGGAGAAATGGAATACATAATGAATGGAATTCAACATAAAAGGAAAGTCCAACATTTATTCCACCTTTTTAATATGCTCTGTGATATCAAGTGGGCCAATATATCGCGGCGTCATCTTCCTTTGCTTCCCCAATTAACGATGGCCCAAACGAGGGGCCACATTCAAGAATACCCTATCACCCCCAAAAAACCCTAGGTCTCGACACCTCTGGTCAGCATATGATTTATGGCAACTATGAGCTTTAAATAAACACTATCTAATCAACATGACTTTCTCAGAAGTCTACTGCATAAGGCTCGACCCCAATAGTGAAGTATCTCCTACCTCGCCTCAACATTGGGAGGACCAAAATGGTCGACCGTAGAGAACCTCATAAGGGGCCATTCAAATCGAGTATTGGTAACTGTTATTATAAGAAAACTCAACCATCAAAAAATGGATATCCCAGGAACCTCCAAAGTCCATGACACATGCATGAAGCATGTCCTCCAAAATCTGATTCGCCTACAATGTGTGACCATATATATGAGGGTGGAATGATGTTCTCATCTTAATCTGAGACCCCAAGGCCTTATGAAGGCCTTCCCAAAATCAAGAAGTAAAGCAAGGGCCTCTATCAGAGACAACTGCTGATGGTACACCATGGAGTCTTACCACTTCCTGAAAATAAAAATAGCCCAACTCATCCACTTTTGATTTTTCTCTGATCGGAATGAAGTGGGATGATTTGGTCAGATGATCAATCACCACCCAAATGTAATTCATGCCCCGAGGTGTACAAGGTATGCTAATAATGAAGTCCATGGTGACCTCATCCCACTTCCAAGTTGGAATGGGTAATGGCTGGAGAAAACCAGAGGGCCTTTGATGCTCTGCTTTCACCTGCTGGCATGTGTAGCATCTCGAAAAAATGTCAGCTATGTCTCTTCTCATACCGAGCCGCCAGAATTGTCGACGGAGATCATAATACATCTTGGTGGCACACAGATGGACATCCCACTAAGATTGGTGTCATTCCCCCATCATCACCTTCTGCAGAGATAACGGTACTACTGAACGGCCCATGTAGCACAATATGCCCTCAAAATATGATGACCAATCGGAGGATGTATCCCCACCATGAAGAAACTACTTCCACCATTGACAAAGCTCATCACTGGGATGTTCCTGCTGAATCAACTCCAACAGAGATGGAGTCAACTGGATGCTCACCATGAATGACCCTCCACTGTGTTCCCTATCTCCATTTACATCTGGGAAAAGATCCCCATCAAAGTCCACTCGTCACTGGACTTCCCCAAAGCCTGCAATGGAAATCTTCTGCTCAAATCATCGACCACCACATTACCCTTTCCTTGGGTATAGAAAATGTTGAAGTCTAACCAATGCAAGTACTCGATTCCGTGACCCTGACTCAAGTCGAGGTCCTTCTGTGAGAAGATATATGAAAAGATTTTGTGATCATAGTAGACCACAAACTTCTCCCCAATGAGGTAGTTATGTCGAGTCTTCAAAGAATGCATCACTTCTTCCAACTTAATGTCATGGGTTGGTTAGTTATTTTCATGTGGTCAAAGATGGAAAGATCCATACACCACCATGTGATCATCTTCCATAAGCACATACCCAAGACCCATACTTGAAGCATCACAATAGACTACATACCCCTTCCAGCCCTCAGGAAAAATCAACACGGGGGCGGTAGCCAACTGCCTATTCAGCTCCATGAACGATACTTGACATTCATGACCACATAAAAACATCACCCATTTTAGGGTGACTGCAGTCATCCGTGAAGCAAGCTGAGAGAAATCCCGAACGAATTGCCTGCAATAACCAGCCAGACCAATGAAACTCTTGATCACGAAAATCTTCTTTATCTGCTACCATCAAATAACCGCACTATTCTTCCTGGGTTCCACTAAAACCCCCTTCTTAGAGATCACATGCCCCTGGAATCTCACTTCCGTAATCCAAAAAGTGCACTTTGTCAACATTTCATAGAGGGTGTGATACCGCAATGTTCCCGAGATGATTCTCAAGTGATGTTCGTGTTCCTCCTCAGAGCCAAAGTATATTATAATGTAATCAACGAACACCACAACAAAGTAATCAAGATATGGATTGAACACCCTATCCATTAGTTCCATAAATAATTCTGGAGGATTGGTCAATCCGAAGGGCATGACCAAATACTCAGTGTAGTCATACCAGCTTCAGAAGGCTATCTTAGATATACTTAACTCCTTAACCCTAAGATGGTGATAGCCTCAAGGAAAGTCTATTTTTGATAACCACTTTTCCCCCTTTCACTCATCGAAAAAATAATATATTTTGGGCAAAGGGTATTTGTTCTTAATTGTTACCTTATTCATCTTTCAGTAGTCAATGCACAATTGGATAGATCAGTCATCCTTTTTCACGAACAACACAGGAGCGGCCCAGGGATAGATGCTCGGGCGAATGAATCATATGGTTCCTAAGTCATCCATCTATATATATAATTCCCTTAGATCATTGGGGCCATGCGATAAGAGGGGAGATATATCGGCTATGTTCCTAGCGCCAGATCAATCGAAGACTGCACATCCCGGTTAGGGGGAAAACCTGAGAAATCATCCAGGAATACATCTATGAACTCATTCAATACAATGGGTAGTTCACCTACAAGAGAAATACCATCATCCTCTATCATGAGATACAATAACTAGAAGGTATGACATCCCAACTCTAGGACTGGAGGTCCTGCACAACCCGATCGAGGATCCCATTATCCCTGAAAAACATGATGACTCCCATTAGGTTATGTGAAACCCACTCACTGCCTGTAGAAATAAATTTGATCCTGGAAGTATACTAACCAATCCATTCCATGTATTGTGATAAAATGTTCCATATCAAGAACCAGTAGTTCCATCTCAATGCTAACACCTGACACAGGAAGCACACACAAGGGGAACCTGAGGCCCTGCTCCTTCTGCTTTCTCCACAGTGTCACCAACTCCATCGAAAAAGACATCAACTCAGTTGGAAAATTCAGAATGTCCACAAAACAGGCAGAAATAAATGAAACAGATGCACCAGTATAAAAAAGAGAAGCACCTATTGAAGATGTGATCAAAATTGTACCTCGAACTATCGATGGTCCTGCCTCTGATCCTGCTGGTGCCTGATCCACGGCAAGGAGATGTCTGGTCTCTACCTGAGAATAAACGCTAGTATATGGATGTGCCTTGAAATATATCTATCTAGAAAATGACACATCCTTTCCACCATGGGTTCCATAATTTGATCCCCCATTACTCGATGGCTCGGACTGTGATGGAACTCGTCTTGATGCTACTGACCCTGCCCCACTCGGATGTGGACGTGTCACACCACAGTAGCGCTGTAAATGACCCATTTCTCTACACTGGTAACAAGGCTTCGGAGGAAGTGGGCATACTGGTCGGATGTGGCATTGATTCCCACATTGGTGGCACACAACCGATCTCGCATCAGAAGCCACATACGAAACATATATGGATGAGTGGCCAGAACTGCCACCTCCTTTCTTCACATGTTCCTCCCGCTTCCTTTTCCTCTTTGAAGAGTCGCCACTTCCCACTACTGATACTGAACTAGAGATACCAGACCTACCTTTCCTATCAATATCCACAATTAATTCCTGATCAATGACATCATAATAGGTCCTAAGAATAAATAATAACACATGCGAGTATATTTATGGTCATAAGCCTTTCTAAAACCTCTAGGCCTTCGCCATCTCATTGGAGATGATTTTTGGAGCATACTGAACAAACTCAATGAAATAGTTGGGATACTCCATCATAGATAGATTCTCTTGAACAAGTTCCATGAACTCTCTGGACCTAGCATAAGCCAACACCTCAGGGAAGTATTGTTCATTGAAGACCGCCTTGAATTCTCCCCAGCGCATCTACTCATTCTTCCAACTCTGAAAAATTGACTCCCACAAATTACGGTTGGGACCCTCCAACCAAAGGAGTCAAACATTACCTTGAGCTCCTCAGGTTTTTCCAGGATCTCCAACATTCAATCTATCATATCGATCCATTCCTATGATTCATGGGGTTCTGATCTACCTCGGAAGGTAGGAGGCTTATTTTTCAGAAATTCTTGAGCATTATGTTTTCTACGACCCTTATAATTTTTCCTAGCAGTTATAGGAGTAGTATTTGGTCCATGTCCCAGAGCTTGGACATCTCGGAACACAGCCTCCACTATCCTCTGATCAATCTGTGTGGGAGAACTCTCTCCAGATTCCTCCCGTGGGCATGTGAGAGCTTTCCAGGAAGGCATGTTTCTACAAAATGAAAAAATCAAAAAAAAATATACCTCAATTATGAAATTTTTAATCAAATAAATTAAATATAAATAATATAAAAACATTCCAATAATAAAATAAACAACTACTCCACCTCCGTCCGATGTCCACGTTTGGTTTGATGCCCACACGTTTCACCTGGAAGTGAAGTCATATGTAAATTCCAATGTCCCCTGGTGACTCAGTGTCTTCCATAAGAGGTGTGGGCTTGGTACCCTACTCACAACCAAAACCCTATTCCCCGATTTTCCTATCCCCTGTCTATCTCGACTCATCCCAAAATAGAAATATAACCCAAAAACATTAACCTCCTCTGATACCATTTTGTTATGAACCGAATCTGGTCACCACTATTATAGGCACCAAACCTGGCCCATTCCATGACCGGTAGGGCGTTCCCTTTCCCCACAGGCTGGCGCAAGTTCCCTAGTATCATTAATTTTGGTTTGGAAGTTATTTACCTGAGATTGAAAGCATAAAACATAAAAACCAATCTATAATATAAATCTGAAATTTTTGTGCCAAACAAGTATTAAGAACAAAACCATAACTGAATACATTGGTTTAAAAATAATACAAGTTCTCCAAATACAAAAAAATATAGCATCAATATATCACCAAGGACTCTACACGACTAGGGTTCATCACCCACAAGCTGTATCTATAACTTCACCACAAGGATGGGGACTAACAACCCGAACCGCCAACACCCTTAGCCTTTCCTTTACCTGAGTCAAACATAACCAAGTCTACTTACACCCACGGGGTGTAAGTAGGGTGTTATCCTAAGACTAATATTATACCACCCAATTATTCCAATGTGGATGCAATACAATTGACAAAAGAATGCAATTTTACTACGTAATGAAAGGCGGTGATAAAATCCAAGAAATGCATCTTTTAATTGAAAACAGTTTTCTAGCTAAAATTTTCAGAATGATAAAAATTTTAAATATACATTTTTGATACTATAAATTCCTTAAAAAACAACAAAATTTAATGGAAAATACCACCACCACATTGAGCTTCAAAATCG
Organism: Viscum album; assembly: GCA_963277665.1. NCBI lineage: Eukaryota > Viridiplantae > Streptophyta > Magnoliopsida > Santalales > Viscaceae > Viscum > Viscum album. The sequence goes on along the minus strand of OY728120.1, from coordinate 1,025,591,480 downwards.
GGAACACCCCTAGGCACTAGATAATCTCGGGTCCCGTGTACCTCATACCTCGGTGTAATGTAATCATAACAAAATATGTTCTCATGCTTGAGACACTAGTAGGGGACATGAAAATAACCTATTGGTCCCCAATAGTAATCCACATAGTTTATTTTGAGTTTTATTTATCCATATTCTAGGTGAAATTGGTACAAACCCCATCCGGTCCACAAGCTGTACTAGTACACATCCGCCCCACCTAGGTACCCGGGCCGCCCACTTTGTGCTCAAAAAAATTAATCATTCCATATGCATCCATTTTCATATAAAAACACCAATACTGGTCACTTAAAAACAATACAGCATCTATACACACTTTATACCATTTAAAACACACAACAATACATTTCGATTTTCCATAAAACATTTTCTCAAAAACCTGCATTGTTTTGCACCCAACACTCCCTAAAAACCCTACTTTTCAAACTATATGCACACCTATAAGTTAAAAAAATAGAAAATGAATCCCTACACAATTCAAGGAAACCAAAATTTCATTTTTAGGGATGCCCTCTGTGAACCAATAAATGTAATCTTTGAAAAACATCCATTTTTAAACAAACCTGACACTTAAAGTTCACAAGTTCCACAACACCATTAAAACCAACATTCACAGCAACAAACCAAAGGGATAAACATTCAAAAATGTATTTTAAGCCCATATACATCCCAATAAAATAAAATATGTTCTCCTTGGGCATCCCCATAACAACCAAGAAGAGACTTCCATGAAAAACCCCCAATTTCATCTAAAATTTGAATTAAAAATTAATTTTCATTACAAAAACCACTAAAACTATTTTTTGCAGAAACCATAAAATTAAATTAACATAAAAATATAATAAAATAGCATGTCAATTAACAGAGTTTTAATGCATATGGAATAACCTACCAAATTTGTTAAAACCGTGAATCCTTTGTGGGAAAATCAAATCACACCACCATCACACCTAGAGGGACCTAGAACAAACCTAAAGCCATAATAAAAGACCAATAAAACCCAAGGATAAACCCTAGGTTTGAAACCCTACCACCTGGTAATTTTTCATTTCAGGAAATGGGAAGAAACCCTAAATAAAGAGAATGAAATCCTACACAATTTGAAAGGGGAATGAAATGGACTAACTTACTTGAGAAATCTTGAATGAATCTCCACAAAACACCAGTAGCTAAAATTTAAATTGGCCACAATTCAGTAGTTGTTCTAACAAGAATTAGGAGTACATTTATGAATTATAATGGATGGAAAAGAGTAATAATTGGTATTTTTATGATGGATTGAACTTACCTCCTCAAATCTGGGTGATTTTAGAAACCCTGTGATGTTTGTCACTAAATCGAGATGCCTATGAACTTCAACGAGTGGGGAAATAGGCTAGGAGCGCGGCTGGTTGTAATGGGCTCATGTTTTACTTGGAATCATAAAAACATAAATAATATTTAATATGTTATTAAATAAATTATATTCATTTTTAAAACTGGTTATGGGTTTTCGGGCATGCCCAATCACTTAAATATAAACAAATATACCACTTTTTATGGATTTCGAAAGGCTACAAATTTCAATTGTGGTGTTAATATATTAGAGGTGGACATTTAGATATTTTAATGAGTGAAAAATATTAAAAAATGGAAAAGTTATAAAATAAAAAAAAGTAAATATGGAATTAGGCTCACGGTTTGGCCCAATTCATGAAAACTCGCTTATTTTTACGTAGATCCTTTGTAAACCCCCAAAACAAAGCATGAATGGAAATTAAATGAAAAATACCATTAAAATATTTCATGAATGTGATAGACCATCACCTCTCTTATAAAAGGGTACATCCACTTTATTCAAAATCACACCTTCAAATCCATTTGGCTCGGCCAAAACCATCCTAAATATCCTCCAAACTACCATCACATCAACATAGAGGCCTTGCATTTATCCCTAGGAAACATATGGTTCCCATTAGATCAAATAAAAAATAATCACATGAAGAAAAGGTAATAATTTTATCACCTCCTTCAATGTTCATTTATTCATCCACTTCTTCCTTCATTGTTGTTTCCATACACAAATAATAACACCTGTACCTTATACATATTCTGATGTTATTATAAATTTGGTATACCCATATACATAATTCTATCTGTCTTATGAATATAAAACTCACCATATGTGTGTACGTATGGCTTACCATCTACACATAGTGCTGTAGTCTGTGGGTAAAAAATTATTTATTTGGTTTCTTATAATAATGAGTATAAATAATGTAAATAATAAATATAACATGTTAATTATTAATTATATATTATATACCATCCAATTACTTACAATTTCACAATCAATAGATTTATATTTTCACTCGTGTGTACGTATGAATTACCGTCTCCAAGAAGACGATGAGATTTATTCCCCATCATAATCATTTATGAAAAAATTTCATTTTATGATTACAAATAATTTTTAATATCTTAATATCATTACAAATATTAGTCAAATTCATCCTACCCATAACAAACATGACATACATAACAGAACAGATAATAGAAAACCAATCTGTTACCACACGAAACATTAATACAAATGAAATATTATTAAAAAATAAATATTAATAGTTCATATATAACATAATATTTTTGAATGTGGTACTTATATAATTTAATAAAAATTATTTAAATATTATACTGTATGTTAATGTACCCTTGATCATGGAAATGAACTAGTAAAGGATTAATTCTACAATCTTTTCATTATCTGAGGTTGTTTATAAGTGACTACCTACTAGGACCTCTTTGTCATCCATGTACATGAGTCTTAAAAATGTATTTCAATACATTTTTACTATATACATGAATATGGGTTAAATACATTTAAATCCTTTTTTACTTTTTATAAAAACAATTTAATGAATATTTCCTTCGTTTTTGAAAGGTGGTTAGTTACGAACTTTTCTACAAAATTAATGAAATAACGTTTTTTAACATGTACGATGAGTGTGTCTATTTTCCACTATAATAACACCTTTGATGATTCCCTTAAAATCATAGAAGAATATTTTCAAAATAAAAGTTCTAATTTATAATTGTGGGACTTTAAAATGAATACAAAATAGAAAGATATATATCTCTCAAATAGTTTTGATTGCATCTATGTCAAAATCCATTATTGGGTTTTATGCCTGTTTGATGTTGATTTATTATGATAAAATATTCCATATTTTGTTGAAGGTTTTATGATATGTGTGACTAAGGATTTTATATTTTTATACCATTCATGGTTTATGGTAAATATAATTACATTTAAAATTATAGTTTTAATACGAATGTTTATGTTATATTTCAATATTTACCTATGAGGATTGAAATGGACTTATTAATTGACAGCTGGAGAACACTATAACTCCTCAATACATCGGTAGGTCTAATCAGGAAAACTAGTGTCTAGGCCCAAGGGCTTGAAAAAATCGTGTTCGTTGTCCTGGAATGATTCCTTGACTATGTGGTTATTATGTCCATCATTATACATTCCATAATTATGAAATTGGTAATGGGTATTACATTAGATTATTATATGAGTATAATATAAATGTGAATAATTAAATTGCATTATTTGTTTTATCATTTCCATATTATGCTGATGTTTATGTTTGAAAGTCTTTTGTTTTATTCTTATGCATTCCTTTAAAATTTTATACTTATTTATGATAGTTTTTGCTATACTGTTATCTTTACTATGCATATGAGATCACCGCTTTCTATGTATTATTTTTTCGAAGATGAGAAGATGTTTATTATGATTAACCTATAAGAACATGCTAAGTGATATGAGTGTGTTCAAAAGGGCTACAGGGTTGTTGTTTTTCCATTACAAGATGCAATGTAAAACATATGTATGTATCTATAACTTCAAAGGCCACTAAACTAACTTCTCCTTCGACACATGATCACTAGTGATAATGATAATTTTTTGTAATAATGCCCCAACTCTGGGTAACTATGCTTTGGGTGTAACTAATTTCACCATTCAAAATCATTTAAAATTCATCCTCCAAGAATATATGAATCTTTTACCTTTCAATGATTCATCCCAATGTGTCATAAATCCCCTTAATGTCTTAATACTAATGTATTATGTGTTTTGTTTTTAGGTAATGAAAATATCATTCATTTCAATTCATTTTATAAACCTCCATTTTTATATGTGTTATGATTGATATTTTAAATAAATCAAATTCAATTTCATTCAACCCCATTTATCCAAATTATAATTTATCAATTTTATAAACCTATCCATTTTCTATCAGCCATTTTATAAAACAATGTTTCATAGGTGTTATGGTGTCAAATTCACCTCAAAATATTTACCTATTATCCTCCTAAAATTATAGTTTTTTAATCTTTTTAAGTACCCAAAACAAATTAATTTCAATAGGAATTCAAAAATATTTAAAATTTATTTATTTTATTTTGTCTATGGAATACATTAAACCAACAATCCCTTTTCTATGGTCAAAAATGACATAATGATCATTTTAATCAGTTTTGAGATGCTATGATTTTGATATGAAAAATATTCTCATTCATTATCCATGGAATATTTATGAATATATTTACATGGATCTAAGTGGAATAATTAAAAAGTAAAAAATATTAATTGTGTACCCTTATAGTTCTCAAAAGAATTGGGTAAAGAGTTTAATTTATACTTATAGAATGTTATATGATACCTGGGTGAAGAACCTGTGTAATTTTTTCAACACCCTAGTTATTAACTCAGGTTGTATGATTATGAATATATAAATTATTTTTTTTAACCACATTTCCCTGTTATTATTCATTTCCATTTTAATATGAAATTCCTTTTTTTCTATATCTCATTGGACTGTTATATTCCTTAGGTTCTTATTGATATTCCTCAAGATTGCATGAAAACTAATCCTTGTGACTTCTATTACTAGAACTTATGCTCACCCATTCCATTGATGTATGTTACAATTTATGAGATTAATTAAGAATACATATAATGAGATGATGAATAATCATTTTTTTTAATTTTTTTTTTCTATTTTCAAGTAATATGTAACTTGTTTCCAATTTACCCAACATTAAAATACTCTATATATTGTAAAATGTAATAAAATTATTATGTAATAAATGATGGGATTACATAGTTGGTATCATTGGAAAGTATAGTTATTTGTCCAAATTTTGATTGTAATGAAATTCTTATGATCTCTATGGAGAAGTTAAACATATGAAAATATCCAATTATTTTGGTGATTTATTGTGTATGTGGTTTCCATGCAATGAAATTCCATTCTTGATAGGAACAATAGGATGTGGAAATTTCATAGATTAATCTAGGGGTTAAAAACCAAAACATTGATTTTATCTATACTCAAGCTGGTATTGATGCATCACTATGGGCCTTGTTGTACTCCAGGTTTCATACCCTTTGGTGATATCATTAGATAACTTGATGCTTTCTATGAACCATGATGAATGATTTATTGATATTCTAATTGTTGTTAGTGATTAACATTATTAAACATGATTATTTAAAAATTAAAGTAATATTATATTTATATGATTACTAAAATAAAACATTCCTCAATAAGGATTTAACATTTTAGGATATGGTTGGATGTAGTAGGAACCACATAAATTGATAGCACAATGGACTTCACATTGGTGACCCTATGATTGAATATAGAATAGAAAGAATCATGAGAATTATGATTCAAATGACTCTATTTATGATCAATAACATGGAATATTATTATATACCAGAATCACCCAAATTTTAAGAACTTTTGGTTGAATCCATTATACATCAATGAACACCTTGTTTAAATGGATCTATCAACCCATTGATTGTTGGACTGTGGATAATCACTTTAGAAAGGATCTTTTTTATACATCATTGATCGGAATAGGGTAATGTCACTCTAGATGTGTTCATAATAGAGGGAGAATCTTATCAATGATAGAAAATGATTAGATATATGATCCCAAGAATTAAGATTGTTTATATGGAGTGGAAAAACATAAATGTACCTTTTTTTTAAAAAAATTATCCCTTATTCAATGAAAAAATAGTGACTGAATTCATAGGACTCAAAAAAAGTAAAATGAATATGTGGAATGCTACGAGGTGAAAATTAAAATATTTTCTCATTACACCTTTAAATTTTTAATGGATCATCATGGAATTTGTGGTACTTTCTTAAGTGAATAAGACCACAACAATGGAAGAATTAAAAATAACTAGATAATGAAAGCTATAATGAGAAAGTGATAAATGATACTACGGTTTAAATGTTGTTCATAGACACATTGTTCTCCCACATATCGAATGAAAAGAGTGTATCAGTGGATCCAAGTATACGTAAAAACTTTTATCCTAAAAGATGTCGAAATGAAAAGTTACATCCAACATGAAACAAATTTGGGAAGATGCATTCAAGGGACTACTTTCTTGGAAGTAGGAAATGTTACAACTATGTAAGAGGTATAAATATTTATAAATATAATCATAGTGAGCTGAAGCCTCAAATTATCAACAACAATGAAAATGGGATGATGATACACACAACTCTTGAATTTCCAATTTATAATTGTGGATATCATGGGAAGTTTTCTATTCACATTTCATATCCAAAGATTTTGGATCAGAATCACTATCAACCACATGACAAGCCAATGATGCAATGTTATGATTTTCCTATCATTATGGTTGAAGTATAATCTCTAAATGATGTGGTGGTAGGTAATATCATTGTTCCCTCCATGATATAGATTACTTTGTTTGATCCTGGTTAAAAAAATTCCTTTATTTCTACTATGATTGAAAATAATATAGAATTATTCCATAAACATCACGAATTAGAATTATTAATCAATGATCTTGAAGGAATTATCCAAGTAATAAAAGTTTATAAAAACATTAGTATTGACTTTGGAGTTCACAATATCATCTCAAATCATGTATTCATTCCTATGCTGAAATTCATCATTATACACTTTATAGATGGAATCACAATGTATTTTCCTAATATAAACGATATTAAAAAGAAAATATCATTATTATTGAATACAAAACATATAGTTGTAATCAAAGGGCATATAAAACAACATTATTTTTCTCAAGGGGAATCTCTTATGGCCATCTTTATGAAGATGATCATAGAGGCGGAAGACGAAATCAAATGTATTGAAATGTAATATATACCCAAAATATAGTAACAATTTTATGAATTTTTTAAGGAGTAACATAGACCATTCATAGAATGAGAGTTAGAGTTTTACATTGAAATCATAGCTATATCCAAGTTGGAATTGGAGACTCCATATAGAATGAGAAATATGGAGCTTTTGGAATTAACGAAATAACTCCATGGTATTTTGGAGAGTTTTTTTATCTTACCTTGTGTGTCACCTTACAGTTAAACTATTATATTTGTGAATATGATGGATAGATCAAGGTGATTATTAATTGATCTATGTGAACATTATGGGATCATGATGAAGAAAATTTTCCCCATTCCAAGGATTTATGATTTATTTTACCAGCTTTGTGGGTCTATATTCATCTCCAAGATATATCATTAATATAGTTCTAATAATTTAAGTGTGAAGACATAAGAAATTATAGTAAAATCCTTTTGATTAAATTCCGTGAATTATGAGTTTTTTGTAATTTCATAGGATTGACTAATGATCATGCTATTATTAGGGATTTGAAGAATATAGACTTAACGGTCTATGATGATAACATTGTAGTAGTTTATATTGATGATATTATAAAATATATAAATAGTCGTGAGGATTTGTAGGATAAATTAAGAAATATTTTTAAAACAATGAGGAAAGAGGTGCTATTTAAATTTTTTGGAATATTGAATTTTGGGAACAAATACATTCATTCTTTTGGAACATTTTTATACATGATGAAATCTCTGTTGACCCTGATAGGACAAAGGATGTGAAGGAGTGGCCTCAACCTAAAATATTTTTTGAGATTCAATGATTTATTTATTTAGAAAAATATTATTGGATGTTTTTTAAATCCTTTTCATGAATATCTATTTCCCAAACCATGTTAAATCATATCAGGTCCTTGTTTATATGGACAAATGAGATTGAATAATGTTTCTAAGAGAAAAAGAAGAGAATTTTCACTACCCCTTTGTTAACAATATTTTTTACTAGATAAATATTCATTTTTTAGCGGTCCATCTATGAAATTTAATGGATGTGTCCTCAAAAAAATTATAATGTAATTTCATATGCATCTCGACAGTTGAAGCCTTAAGTGGAGAAATATCTTATCCCTGAGGTTGAGATAGCTGCATTTTTTCCTATGATGATATAGAGGTACTATATTCATAATATGAAATGTGATATATACACACACCGTAGTTATGTGATGTTTATTTTCAAACCAATGGATTTGAACATGAGATAGAGGAGATGGTTGTAACATTTTAAATACTATGATTTTTCAATTCATTATCATCCTAGAAGAGAAAAAAAAAGTCACGGATGTGTTATGTTGGAATGGACTTATTGAGATTCAAGTGTTGATGATTCACATAGATCCTTTGATCAATAACATAATATGGTTGGACATGGTTATCATGGGGAAGGGAAATCACAAAAACCTATCCAAAATGATATGAAAACGATCAGTACTAGATATGATAACGTAATAAAACAGAAAATATCCTTTGATACACAATCTGATAGAGTCTACAAAAAATGGGATGTTTCCTCGGTTCAATATTTATAAATAAGGTTTTTGGAAGATTCATTCAAGGAAACATGTATATTCTATTTTCGAAATAATTAAGGATTTGATGGATGAGTCTCAAAACCATACATTATCTATACATCATTGAATCACAAAAACTGATAGGGACCTTTTTGATCATTATTTGTGGGATAACATGAAATGGGAGATTTGTAACTATACTAAAAGGTGAATGGTGTATCAAAAAAGTAAAGGTGGAGTGACATATTTTTAATAGGGTGTGAAACCTCTACCCAGAACAACAAAGAAGTGGGAAAATATCACTTCAAACTCTATCAATGTTCTCCTGATATCAACAAAATGAAAAAATGTGATATTGGTTATAGTGGATCCTTTCACAGAGACATCCAATTTCAGCTCTATTCTGGATTATTTATCCATGGACCAAATATTCTATGATATATGTAATGGAAGTAGGGATGTTTCATCATGTTCGAAATTATATCATGTCATATACAAATCTATTGTTCATGACAGAAATGTAGATAATTCTTCAAGATGATATGAATATTAAATTGAATTTCACTATGACTTACCAACCAAAAATTGATGGCCAATATGGATGTACTCTTTAGACACTCAAGGAAATGCTATGAAAAATCTTAGAAGAATGTAAAGGTTGATGGGATCAACATCTACCATTAATTGAGTTCTCATACAAAAAATGTTTCCATTCGAGTATTAAAATGGAACCCTATGATGATATATATGGTATGTGATGTAAAACAACATCTTTTGGTGAGGATTTCAATGAGGGATAACTCATTGGGCCTAATCATGTTCGATAGATGATAGAAAAGGATCATCACCTCCAACAACACATAATGTCTTATCAGAGTTGGTAGAATTTCTATACTGACAAAAGTCAAAGTGAGATGGAGTATGATGTTGGAAACAATGTCTTCCTTATAAATTCATCATGTAAGTGATTTACACAGTTTGAAAAAAATTTAATCTTTTCCATATGTACAAATCCCCCCATAAAATCCTTAATTTCAAAGGAGATGTGGCCTATTGTCTTACACCTCCTCAAATCTATCATATGCTCGTGATGTATTCCACATATCTCTCTTGATGAACTACATACCTAACCATTCACATGTATTGAATCCAAAGATTGTATAACTGGAACATGAACTCCCTTATGAGTATAATCTAGTTGAGATCATGGACCAAAGAGATCAGTTTCAATGCAAAAATGACTACCCACAACATCAATGTGTTGTGGTGGGACCATATATATGATGAAGTATTGTCAGATTTAGAGGATAGAATGAGATATAAGTACCCATAAATTTTCATAATACAGACAATGTGTTGAAATTTTGATGATGCAATTTCTTTTTTGAAAAGGCATATAATGAACAAATCCTTATGAATAATTTTTTTTCCTTAAAAATGTGTGTTGTTTTTGTATTTTCAATAACAAATCTTTATCTCCGTAATAATGAAATAAATAAAAAGGGAACTATGACCATATCTATTTGATTGTTAAAGGATTTTTGGTAAATTATGACCATTTATAACTATACATTTGATAAATATTTTAATGACATAATTGCTATTTATTATAATGAATTTACAAAGTTTAATAGAAACAAAAAAGATTGCCTCAACCTGTAGATTCATAATTTTTGATATCCATCTATCAAAAAATTGGTGAGAGGTATCTTTTATAGGGTCCCACCATTATTAAGATCATTTTGAGATTTAACTGGTCAATATATAATGAAATTATCTATGGGAGAAGTTCAAGTTAGTGTAAATTACTCGTCAATTGATGTTAGCTGAGCCACCCCATGAATCGACCACCATCGTACAACTTACCTTATATACTATGTGGGATTCATAAGGTATTAATTTTTGAGGATGACATTACTAAATGTTTATTTACATTTTAGTAATTAATTTAATATTCTATTAATTCTGTTTTAAGATTATTTTTTCTTTATAAAATTGAAATTATATTTGATAATCTGATTTATTGGACCAAAATTCTATTTTACTGTACTGATAAAAATAAAAATTATATACTAAAATATATTTATTAACTCTTATTTTAATGAAATATAATTGTAAAAACTATTTTTTTAATATAAATTATAAATAAATTTATATTTTTCTGAGTGGAACAAAATTTACTATGCATTTTCAAACCGTTAGTATTTTTAATGAATACAGATTTTTTATTTAAAATTTATAATTCTCCTATTTATATAATCATTATGATAAAATAAATATTTTCTTTATATCATCATAAAAAATTTATTTTAGGATTAATTTTTTGTATTTCTCTCAAAAACTATAATTTTTAGTGAATAGTAAAAATACTGATTAATTTTTGGTATGTCTAATGACATCATAAATAATTCATAGTAATAAAATAATTAATTAACAAAAATTCAAGACCTAAACATTCTTATTTTATTATTATCATATATATTAATATATTTTAATCAACTTCAAATCCAAAAAAATAACATTTCAAGGTTTAAAATGGAAATTCTATCTTTAAAAATAATACTTTGTGGAAGCTATACTTTTCTATAAAAAATAAGTAATATAAAATAACAGTCAAATCATGTTGATTAATATAACATATATGGTGTTCCCAGTATCCAATTACATGGATTAATACCAAGGGCAAGCCCATGGTTTCCAATATACCACTACTGGTGTTTGCAAGTACTATATTAGGAAAGTAACAACCAAATACTAAACGTTTTCTATAAATACCAAAAGATATTATCCTCTTACATTAAAGGAATACTAATCACACATAATTATCTATAGTTTTATATCCAAATTAGTCCTCCAATTGAATGATCTGTCCCTAATCTCCCAATCCTCATGTTCTAGGAGTTACATATCATGGTAAGTAAAATATCCTTTTTCCACCATTTCATGATTTTATTTTTTGACTATGTATTATGATTTTTGTGGTAATTATATACTATTTTATTTTTTTTAATTATAATATTTTTAAATTATTATTTATCAATGGGATAATGTTGTCTGATATAACATTACCCTTATTTAACATAATGTTAAATGCCTGTTATGGAGATTAAATAACTTATCAGAATCTATCTCTTCTCAACAAGAAATTATATTATATTTTTATTTTTTGAATATACAAACATCATTATATTATAAGGGTATTAAATAATAATTTAAAATGGACTATTTTAATCTAGGTTCGACATTTTTAGAACCAAAGGAAAACATTTGTGTATAATATAAACAATGTGACGTGACTAATGTATCCAAGTGTTAGAAAAACCCAACGAAACAATATAATAAATCACAAACTGGGGTAATCTGAAAACTCACACACCCAAGACACGGTATGAAAACACATCACTAAAAACATGATATGCCTTTCTTTAACACATTTCTCAATATATTAAATCAACAAATGATAAATTGTTCCTAAGAAGGGGGTGAGTCTAAACTAATTATGATTTCTCCAATTACTTCTAAACTCACCTGAGATAATATTATAGACTTGATTTTCTCATTATAATATATAACAAAAAATACAAAATTAATTTCCATCTAGTATAGAAGAAATCATCTTAGTGTAACCCTTCATATTAGTCATAATATATTTCATGGAATCTGGTAGAAATATTAAACATATGAAATGTGTGATATCAAATGTTTTGTATGTGTATACATAAAATATAAGTAATCATAAACAATAATGACAGATTATGGTAAAATGATGAACATAAAGGCATGTCATTTTATCAATAACCAAAGCACAATATGGATGAAATTAATAATGATCAAATAATTCCACATAAATAATCAAATGAGATTGAAAGATAACAATTTATATTCTATTTGTCAAATAATCACCTGAAATATTGATAAATAATCTCATAAAGAACGAATTCATAATCCCATATATCATAAACATATCATCAATGATTTGTCCTACATGCCATTTATAAACTGGTAATACCTCATCCAATACCAAAACTAGTTGTCTCGTGATTAAATGATTACTGCATCGTTATTATGTACGCCAATAATTAAATTACTTATTTTCTCAAAATTAAAAATAAATTATCATGAAAAATATTAATTTATTATTCAAAAAAAACTATTTAGAGATAAATTTAAATTCAAATAACCCTATATTAAAAATGGAATTGATATTATAATTTGAGTATGACATTTTTACGTGTTCATTATATAAAATATTTTATATTCAATTAAATTAGAAAAGTGTATTAGAAAGGTTGATAATTTTAGGAAAAGATTTATTTTGGTAGAATCCCAATTATAAAATGAAAATATGAAATATTTTGTGGTAATTTATTAATGTTAGAATAATTATTTACCATTAAAATCAAGATTTTTCCTTAACCATGGTAAATAAAATAAAAAATATATTTTCGATTCATATTCAAAAAAAGGATTTTGTTTACATAATTTTTACCAAATGGTTCAAAATATGATTTCCAATTTTCAAAATCCAAAATTTCAATGTTTTAGTAATTAATTTAAAATTTAATCCGTTTAATGGGGTCAGAAAATAGGTTTTTAAAGTTTATACAAGAAAAAGATTTTGTAGATTTTATATCTAAATTAAATGTAATTTTAATTCCAATTACTGCATTCATATTAAAAGATAAAAAATAATCTACTTATACTTTAAAAGCATTCAATAATATAATTTTACACTATAAATAATTGTGATGATAAATTTGGATTCCGATTAATATTTGTTATTTTTCACTGAATTGAAAAACATGATACTAATTAGAAAAATACCAACATTTAACCATTTTGAATATTTATATCCCAATTTAAAATAGGATGATTCTTTTTCAAATATAGTATAAAAAATTTTCAAATTTTTTATTTTAATATAGGTTCCCCATTAAATGGTTGTAAAACTGTTGTTATAAAAATATTTGTTTTTTTTAAATTATGTGTTTTCTTTTTTATCATATTTTAATATTTCATATTATATGAATATAATAAATATCTAATAGAATATATAACATATACATTACATTAATATCATTCTCTAATATTCAACATTTTAATATATTCTGCTAAAATGAATTTGTGGGAATAAAAATATTTCGTTATAAAAACATTTCACATATATTCGGTTGGATCCAATATTCATATATAATTAATTTTTAACCAATTAATTAATTAATATATTTTCATAATTTAGTCAATAATATTAATAATTACCATCATTACATCTAGGTTTTAATTTCATTTTAATTAATATTATAAATGTTTTTCTTTTTAAGCTCAATGTTGCATGCAATATAATCCATCAATGGGATGGAATTTATTTACAAAGATACATATTATAAAATAACGAGGTGTAACAAATTTTACTCCTTAAATAAATATTGTCCTTTCAATTTTAACTCATGATCGATAACAAGGGTTTTGACTTTTCATAATATTATTCTTGAAAAACAACATTAGAAAAAGGATTAATGACACCTAGACTTTAAAATAAATAAATTTATGTATGAAAGTCACTAGAGAAAACACATAAAAGTTTACCATATAGAAAAAAAGTTTCAGGGATGTGAAATATAGCCATTATGTTCCTATGTAGAGTGATAGAGAAAATTTTCAGGAGAATGTTAACATTCAAAAATCTACAAATCTATAATTATTTAAGGTTCCATTTGAATCATAGTAATTGAATGTTCTAAAATAATTATTTTCAATGATATTTTACCTATAGTTGAATAATTATATAACTTCATTCAGTATAACCGAAGGAAACATACTTACATGATAATTATAGTTTCATCAATTAGACAATTTCCACCACAAACTTATCCTATTTTTAAAATGGATATTATTTTCGATCAATTTATTTATGCCTATAGATTCTGAAACAACATGTAGATTTCACCAAATCCACAAAAGTATAATTATAAATTCCATTTATCATTATAAAGATTCGAAAATAAAAATTCTTATGATAATATAAGATAATTTACTAAAAATAATATCCAAAATTGTACTATCAAAAACAATGATGAACAAATCTCATTAAAAAAATAACTATACTTCCTGAAAAATATATTATAAAATGATTGAATCCCAAAAATTAGAAGGATTAGTTCCTCATGTAGACTTTCAAATAACATCAATCACATTAAATTTATTACACTAGGAATTTTATTTCCTTATTATGATAATCTCCATGGTTTTATAACCATTTCTATAAATAACCTAAATCATTATATATCCATAATAAATTTATATTTGACCCTAATGTACAATTCAACCTTTTTTCCTTATAATATTCTTGATTAGGATTCCGAAATGAGTAAACATATTCCCAAATAACATTAGTAACATAATAAAAAAATTATAATTTGAATGTTGTATAGTTTATAAAAAAAATAACCATTACCTTATAACTAAAGAAAGTCAAGTCAAATAGGACATCACATTGGTTAATGGCAGGTGTTGTACCCTTGTCGCCCAATGGTTGTGGGTAAAGACCTCAATGCCATTCAAGATGCAATGGGTTTTCACCCACCTTGTGATTAGTCATTTTTCATAAACAATATGACATCCAATATATAAATTAAGAACATTCTAAAAATAGTTTTTATCAATAAATAACCTTTTAATTATGGTTTCATATTTAACCTCTATACATAAATAATTCATACATTTATTTAAAAAGTGGTATATAAATGGTTCAGAGGTTGTCCTATAGAATATGTAATTGAATCAGGTAATACATAGCTTCCCAATATTTTAATAATTAATCTTCTAATTGATTATAGGACGATTTTTATTTCCCTCAATCTTACCCTTTAATTTTACTATGTAATTATATACATTATATCTTTCATTCCCAAAAAATTGCATTTCTTCATTCTATTATGCCAGTTTCTTAGATGTTCTCTTCCATAGTTCTTGCAAATATGGAAATATATCCTTTTATTTTTAGTGGTCTCAAACATTGGGGCACTTCTAAAACTCCATCATTCTCCCCTTTGGTGTGTTTCGGATTTGTTTATGCAATTTGTTATTAATACTATATTTGGGAATAGTGATTATCCATGAACAATATATCTTTCATGTCAATTAACATCCAATATTGTTAATCATCACCACAACCATGTATTTTATGATCAATGTTAATATTACTCCCTTGCTTTCTAGACATGGACTAAAACAAAAAATCGTAGTTCGAGTAACAACAGTCAGATAGAGAAAAAATGTATTCTCCTTTATAGAATACAATAACACATTATTTTAAATCTAAAATACCTTATTTTTATTATGGATTACACCTTTTCATCTAATACTAAAATCATTAATAATGGTTTATTGAGAAAATGTAAATTATCCAAATCATATAACTATATATGGTCAAAAAAGGTGTGCATAAGTCATGAAGTCATGAACCATGTTTTCCCAAGGCAGGCATGTTACAGCATGTCAGATTTATTACACCTAGGTAATTTTTTTCTAAAAACATGTCCACCTGTAGTATCAAAAGAGAGTTGTCTCTCCAAAAATACTCACATAATATATACCTTATCAACACTCTATGAAATAATTATACTCATATTCTATTTTAATGTTATGTTCCCAAATATATATTTTGTAGATATAATTTGAAAGGTTTCAACTAAACATCATCAGATACCACCAGTAATAACCCAATCCCAGTACCCTAGTACTAGACCCTTACATTATTACATTTGAATAAAAACATGATTTGAATCCCAAATGACCAATCAATATAGATTTTTTGGAAACCAGATTACCTACATGAAGTTTTCACGTCAATATAAAACATAAAATACCACAATATTTTTCATTGATCATGAAATTAACACCATTTGTGATACCCTACATATAAATCGTTATATAAATCTTAGGATACTAGGTAAATATGAAACATAATTTTATAAATTTTTTAAACGTTTTCATAAACAAGAATAAACTATTATGGAATGGTGATGGACAAAAACCCATTCCATTAAATCAATAATCACATCTCAATATGTAAGGAATGTACAATTATCAATTAATTCCAAATAAATAGTCACATGATAATGAAACATAACCATGTATATTCTACTAGTCTAATAATAACGTGGAATATCTATAAATAATCTCATAATGAGGGAATTTATAATATTATAAATGATGAAGATATCATTAAGGCATCGACCAACACACCACATATAAGAAACAAAGAATCATCCACTAATGAAACTAGTTGTCCATAAGACTTACTGATGCATCGAGGGGCTATAGGGGTACCAACCCATCAATTATTATGTCCAATGTAATCCTTTTAAGAAAATATAAAATAAATAATCATTCGTATTGATACACTATAATATGATATGTGAATATATAGTCTATAAATTATGAATGCTATCAAAATAGAATATCTATAGTAAAACTAATCATAAACAATTATGTAATATAGGGTTGATAGTATCGTAAGATATAAAACTCAATCAAACATATGATTCCAAATGTTATGTTGACATAGATGAAAATAATCTAATAATATTTTTATAAATATCTTGAGAGAAATAAAATTTATCATCGAAATCAATTATTAAAAATATGAAAATTTATAAAAGAAAAATATTTATTTGAAAATAACATGGAAAATTTTAATATAATCATCAAATCATCAAGGATCCATGATATTGGTAAAATTACCTATTTCCATATACTCTAAAGAAAACATTCATTGCGTATTTTTAACGACAATGTCATAAAGTTCCTCGTTTGGAATATAGAAAAAATATGTTATTCAAAATTGTTTTACGGGATCTTTAATATGGTTACAATACATTGAACATCTATAAGAAAGAATTAAAAATATTGTGGATTTTTTTACGAAACATGGACTTGGATGATAAAAACATAATTGTAAATACTTGTGTATATCCAATCATGGATGATAATGAGATTAGGAAATAACATTTATCAAATTATAATTAGTAGAATATCATTCCCCATTAAATATTGAAAATTATATGGTTATTAAAATTTCATAATAATTATGAAAGGACAAATATAAATCATTTATGGGTATTATATACACCACAAAAAAATTCATAACTTATATAGTATGTGTACAACATTAATTAAAGTGACATTAAAATATGTACAATATGAGATGCTTTCAAATCGTGAAGCATTTGTAGAATTAAATACCATGAAACATTTAATATTATGAAATGAAATAAATTTATGATATAAAATTTAATTTTTCCATATATATACCAGTCCATAGGAATACGTTGTGATTATCGAATACATCTCACATAAATAAATTGACTTGAGAGATCACTTGCCTTGTAATTTCATTTAATTGAAATTTTTTTAATCCTCAAGTATAATGTTTAAACCAATTCTATTAAAATATAACCTAAGGACATAAATATTTATAATATAATATATGTTCTTATTATATTATATTATCACATGTCTGTTAATAATATTTTATCATTACCATTGATTCGGGTTCTAACTACATCACCTTCTTATGTTTTTTTGTCTTGTAAGTCCAATTTCATATGAATGTGATAAATTTTATTTTTATAAAATTAATATTATGTTTATAAATATTATATTCAATCATAATATACAATTTTATAATCATTTATTAATGGTTTACTGGGAGAATGAATCTAATTGTGTCGATGAGATGGTAGTCCATACGTACGCATGAGAGATGATATCATTCACTAAATGGTAATGTGGTAAGGAATTGTATTGTATATTAATTAACAAGAATGAATATTATTTCATTTTTATTATTTATATCAAATATATTCATCATTTTACCCATCCAAATAACACTATGATGAAAAAAATTACAAAATATAATAGAGATTGAAAGCTATATCTATGCAATGTATGGTCATAATGTTTTCTATTGGATAGATAAAAACTGGAATATAGATTTCCCATAGTAATAATAAAATTTAATATTATATATTATAATGGTGTTATAATTTTATAATGTAATCAATGAGTGAATTGGAAGTATAAGAAGAAATATTGTTGAAGGTGTCTATAAAGATGATTACTTCTTCATTATTGATCATCAATTTGATATCCTCTTAAGGACATTAGGGATGGTATTTTAAGATGAACAAAACCTCTAGTATGTTACTAGTGATGTTTTTAAGGGAAATGGGTAGGGTCTAATTGATCAATAGTGATAAATGTGGTGGGAGAGTGTGATGGAGGAGATGCCTTATTATTAGAGAGGGGTCGACACATTAGGGAAATCTCAAAATATTAAATTAATATGAATTTATTTTAATATTAAAATATTTTAATGTTGGTTACTTCTCATATAATTTTGTCTTTTAATTGAAATCAGATCAACCGATGATTGTTATACATGTTTAGGTTATAATATTAATTTTATCTTTTGGCTATAACCCAAAGTTAAACCATTTAACTCTAACGGTGACATCTTGGATATTTACAATTTAGGGTTAATATAGTTACTATGAAATTACAAAAGAAAAAATATTATAATTTATAAAATAATAATTACAATTATTGTTAGGTTTGGTTATTTTATTATTTTATCAATTTTATATCTTTTCATGAAATATAATTTTTTTATTTTTTCATTTATGCCAATATTGATACTATTCCTTATTTGTATTTTTTAAAATATCATAACAACCATATAACATCAAACCTATAATTATAATATTTCGCCAAATTATCTATCATATAAAATCATGTCTTTCATTAAATATGTCCCATTATATGTACATTAATATTTTTTATATCATTTATTTTCCATTTCCATTTTTTGAATAATTACTCTAACATTATTATAAAATCCATTAAATAAATTATTTCATCGGTAAAAATTGAAAATAAATTATCATAATGATAATAATTTTATTATCTCTTAAATTGATACTTGTATCCAAATTTATGGACTATGAAACCCTATATTTAAAAATCATATAGTTATTTAAATGTTAGAATAAAATCATCAAATCATAATTAAACAAAATCTAATAAATGTCAAAATTTGAACAAAGTGGCATTAAAAGGGTTATAATTTATTGATATAGTCAATTTAGGATGAAACCCACTTATCCCATAAAATTAATAAATTTTTTAGGGTATTGTTTGTATTATAATATTATTTTTAACTATAATTAAATGATTTACCCTTTACCATTGTAAGTTTAATATTACTAAAATTTAATATTCTTATACTAAAAAATAAATTAATCATATTTACATAATCATTACTCACTTATTCCAAAAATGGAATCCAATTTTCAAAATTGGGATTATATATTTTCAATTATTTAATTTTAAACTAATCCCTTTGATGGGTTGAGAAAACATGTTATAAGAGTTTAAACATACAATATATTGAAACATTTATATATATATTCAATGTAAATTTGATTAGAATGAAAACAATTGGATTAAATGATAAAATATTAATCGTTTTATAATTTAAACACATTCAATGATATAGTTAACTCTATAAATTATTTTGTATGTAAATTATAATATTGATTATAATTTATTATTTTTCACATTTCGGAATAACCTGAGACATCTCTAAAAAATAACAAAAAACCATCCAAACAAATAATTTATATGCCAATTCAAAATAATTAGTTTCTTTTATTGAAATAAAGTATGTAAAATTGTCATAATTTGGAATTAAAATTGGTTCTCAATTAAAATAGGGTGATTTTATTTATAAAAGTATAGTTGTTTTTATGTAATTTGGGGTTTTTTCTTTTCTTATTAATTAAAAATAAATTATATTAAAATAGAAAATATTTGAATGAATATATTATATAAATATTTCTCTCATATCAAAATAAAATAGTAATTAAATTATTTTATTAAGATTAAATGACATTGTGAGAATAAATAAATTCTATATAAAATCATTTCATATATATTAAGTTGGTATTATATTTATTTCTAAATATATTTCATGTAATTAATTACACCATGTTTTTTCCATATTATACATAAATATATTCATGTCTTCTAATTAAATGACTTGGTTATAATTTCATTTTAAATTTTAATATTAATGGTTTTTCAATGAACCTCTGTGTTTCGTGCAATGTAATCTACATAAGAAGTTGAATTTCATTATGTGGAGGTATACTATATTATCTTAGGATATTGAAAAATAAAAATAAAAAATGTTATATACATTCTAAAATTTATTTCGAATACCCATTCCATTATTCCACAAATCCACATGCTCATTCCAAGGTGAATGTTCTATACCCATGAGTGGTATCTTGTTGATCTAACATGTCCTGACTCGCCTTCACCATGATGAGAGAAGGGAAAGTAGGTTGCCAAACCCATCCTACTTCAAGTTAAAGGGGAGATAATGACCCCAGAGACACACCATAAATAGGTCCCGGAGTGGCGACTAGCACCAAGGGTATAAAATCACACAAAAGATGGTAGGAATTACCCTTTTTATTTTATAGGATTGGGAGATAAGATAGTAAATCCCATCAACAAAAAAATTTGATGTACAGGTAAAGCCAAAACAAACCATTCTCATAAGCATGTTCCAAAAGTAAATGATAAAATAGTAAAATTAAACCCCAAAAAGGAAGTTCCAAAAGAAAGAAAAACAACAACAACAATTGTCCTAACATCTGAACTAGTACGACCCTGCATGATCCCTGAAGTCCTCCTGGAGACCTGAAAACATTTTTATATACGCAGGGTGAGCAATACAAGTATACACAGTAGGGAAAACAAAATCTCTTGTGAACAACTTGGTAGGAATTCTAATGCCCCGTGAGAAAAGAGATAACTGAAACACCATGAAAAGAAAAACACCCACCCATGACTCAATAAGGAACTCTCCCCAAATAACGCTAGTAAATAAATATAATTGTAATAACACATCGATGTTTGGGTACCCCACGCCACTTCCCCACTGGTTATTGAAGACATCATACACATCAAACCTCTCCCACCATTCTCACCATAGTACCACTGCCCCACCCCGCCCGCACACACATGGCCCACAACCACACATCCCACCCATAAACACTTGGTCCACAACAACCACGCATAGCCACGCTCACAAACACCTGGGTCAGAACAACTATTGACATGCCTGAAGACACATGGGCCTCATCCTAAAGACACTTGGGAAACAACCTTTCTGCACACACCTGGGAAACCACCACAACTACCATGCCCGAAGAATCATGGGTTATAATGGACCTCAAGCCCTCATAGCCTACCCGATAAGTCTTGGGCTATTCAGGAAGGCGATAATGAAAGGAGATAATAACCATCCACTAATAGGAGCGTTTAGAAAAACACCCACCCCATGAAATGGGGGTGTTTGGAACTAGGTGCTCATCTTGGGTGGGGTGAGAATAAGAACTATAAGAACTAAAATTATATAATATTTATAACAAGAAATCATCCCAACCAAAGAGTTACAAAACCAATGTAATCTCAAACACCATTGTTAATATTCATTCACCAGAAGCACTGAACCCACGACCAAGTCACCACTCATCCCAAAAAACAATTCCCCATTAATCCTATTTCGGTTTTCATGTTCAAGTGATGCTATTTAAGTAAATTCTGCAATATTGTGAAACTAACAGGCATAACCACCAGCCAAATAAAGAGAAACATCCCAACAAGAATTTTAAGAATTCACACCTGGTTCTCTTGTAAAGTCACAACAAAAAAGGATCTGTGAGATCCCTCAAATTACTGGAACCAAACCAAGCCTCGAGATAGAGTCCCACAAGACTTCTGATTCACAACCAACAACCGTGCCACAATAGAGGATCACCTCCCCATCCACATCACCCCATAATCATCTAGAAAAACAACACACCTACTACCAAAATAGATTATGGAAACGTCAAGATGAAATAACATCATTCATTAGGTTCTAATTTCTGCCGGTTAATTGGGGGGAACCACACAAGGATTGATGTTCACTAAGCATCCATTTAACCAACTGTGTTTAGGTGATTATCCAATTTCCATGTTATAGTCATTAAATCATGTAAATATCTAGAAGCACATAGGTTCATTAGTTCACTATGAAAAACTACCAATGTCCATGATTTTTAGTGGGCATGATCACATACAATTCACAACACATAATTAAGAATAAGAATTACCACAGAAACACCGATCTCACCTCCACTCTCCATTCATTAAAAGTCTGTTTATTATATTCATTTAATGTTTTTTCCATCCATCCCGATAGAAGAAATAGCATACCCACCCTGCATGATACACAGTAAGGGAGAAGAACGAAAACCCCTACTTGGATGAACGAATATCGATGTTTCTCTCGACACACCCATAAATGGGGATGCGCAACTTGTAGGGGAGGGGTGTCTGGGACTCCAAGGATGAGCAGTAAGGGCTCTAGCACATGCACACCACTTTTCTGGGATGGGGACTCCAAACTGTCCAAGGGAATAATGAACCCAACCAAGAAGAAAAAAAGAATGAAAGCTTGTGTGATATAAAGATGAGCCCAAGCCTTACAGGATATCAGGATCATTAGCTATTTTTATGGTGGATCGTGGTTTCTTCACGTGGTTGGGTGGATACACACGATGGGATTAATTCTTATTTAATAACTCCCATCAGGAATTATTGGTAACAACTGTGACTTTAAATGAATTTATATAAATAGAGGGGAACGTTACACAGACACACATTTGGGTCCGTTGAGGGTCTCCCCACACATAGAAATTTAAACAATTATTATGGGGATATGAATGGCCTTGAACTACTTCCACAAGGATAAAAAGGAATAAAAGTAGAGATACGGAAAAAACTGTAGAAGAAAAACTTGACAAGGCTATGTTACACCGATCGTGTGCCATCGATCGGTGACACACCGATCGGTCGCACCGACGGGTAACACGCCGCTCCTATCCCACTGATCTTGTCACACCGATAGATGAGACAAAGATCAGTGACACAACGATTGTGTCCCAACGATCGGTGAGACACCGATTGGGGAAACACCATTAAAGTCACACTGATCGGTGACACACCGATCTAGGCACACTGATCAGTGACACAATGATCTCGCCACACCGATCGGTGACACACCGACCGCGTCACACCGATCATGTCGCACCGATCGGGGACACACTTATCGTGTCCCCTCAATCGGTTACTCATCGATCATGTCCCACATATCGGTGACATGCCGATTATGTCACACTGATCGTGTCACATCGATCGGTGAGACACTGATCGGTGACACACCCTTCGTGTCACACCGATCGGTGAGACACCAATCGCGTCGCACCGATTGGTGACACACCGATTGTGTCGCACCGATCATGCCCCCCCTATCGGCGACACACCGATCTTGTCCCACTGATAGGTCACACACCGATCAGTCACACCGATTGTGTCCCACTGATCGGAGACACACCGATCGCGTCACAACGATCGGTCGCACACTGATCGTTCTGTAGGCCTGGAGTCCTTTCATTGGATCATGGGGGGCCCTAAAATCCCACTTCCTAGACAATCTACCCTAGCCTATATCACGCACCATGATCACCCAACACCGTTTCCCTACCATCCCATCCAATCCTCACTATTCCTAACCCCATACCCCATCCTATCTCTCAACCATCCTTGGATACCATTCTGTCATGACCCGCCTTCACCAAGATGAGAGAATGGACAATAGGTTGCAAGACCCTTCCTTATTCATGTTGAAGGAGAGATAATGACCCCCGAGACCCTCCCTCAATAGGTCCCTGAGTGGAGACTAGCACCAAGGGTATTGAATCACACACAAGATGTACAACATAACCCTTTTAATTTAATAGGATTGGTAGATAACATAGTAAATCCCAATAATACCAAACGTGGATGTACAAGGAAAGCCAAAACAAACAAGTATCATAAGAATGTTCCAAAATTAAATGATAAAAAATTAAAAGAAAAACCCAAAATAGGAAGTTCCAAAAGAAAAACAACAGCAACATAATTTCTACCAATATCTGTACTAGTACGACCCCACACGATCCCTGATGTCCTCCTAGAATCCTGAAAACCGTTTTATAGACGTAGGGTGAGCATACAAGTATACTTAGTAGGGAAAACCAAAAGCTCTCATGCACATGTGGGGAGGAATTCTAATTCCCCGTGAGAAATGGGATAACTGAAACACCTAACAAAGAAAAATGCCCACCCAAGCCTCAACAAGGCCCACTCCCTAAATAACAAAATTCCTGAAATATAATAATATTAACACATCGATGTTTGGGTACCCCGCACCACTTCCCAATTGGTTATTAAATACATATAATGCATCATACCTATCCCGCCAACGAGCGGCTAGCCACTCCCCGTCACTGGCACGACACGATAGCACCGCGCCCTCCACTGCGGCCTGGCCTGGCAGCTATCCCGCTCCACCGGCCCAGCGCGATGCAATCATGATTTCTCCACCACGTCCTGCCATGGCAATGGTCCTGCTCCACTAGCACGACGCTACAGTGTTGTTCTTCCTCTACCACGGCCAGCCATGTCACGACCCTTCTCAGGCATGGTGTGATGGAACCATGCCCTTCCATCTCCACTGCGGCTTTCTTGGCCTCCGCTTTTCTTTCCTTGGTGCGATGGCGGACATTGCGCTGCTGGATTCTTCCGTGATCCACCTCTATCAACAATAAAATCAACAAAAAAGGGGAGGGCAGGGCCGTGTTCGTGCGGACCGATCCCTCCTCATTACGTTGATAAAAATAGGCACATCATTCCACCAACATAACGATGTAGAACATAGTGTAAAATTTAACATTAAGATAACCCCTACCCCGATTTTGGTTTACAATGATGGAGTCGTGGTAGACGTGTGTTGCTTCATCCACATTGGAAAAGAAGATAACTGAGGATGGCGGTGCTTCGATTCCTTTCTTGGGGCCTGTGCCATGACTACCCCAAGCCCGCCATCCATAGGCCAGTGGCTGGCGACTAGAACCAGCGTCAAATCCATGATAAAAAAGGGATGGTATTGCCTTTAAACATGTAACAAACACTGTCTGAACCCAAGAAGTAGATGCAACAAGTACTAAAATAGAAAAGAAAAGTGTGCAGAAAGTAAGTGGGCCAGTATAGAAACCCATCTAAACAACAATTACAATTATAAAGAGAAAACAACTCCTAGATCATCCACTGGGGAATCCTACCAGAAGGGTAGGTAAAGAAATTGAACAATATGTCCCTGCAGTATGTCTCGTCTAGTCCTGCTCCGACCAGCCTCCCACCCATCACCCTCAGCCATGATCACTGCCGTCCGTCATCTGCACAGAACACAACAAGGTGTGGGTGAAGCCCGTACATGGGTTAGTATAACAATACTCAAAGGATAACCCATATTAGAAATATATAATCACAAAGTATCAACCAACCCTACTTAGGTATATTCCCATACATATACCTAATTTATCAATCACGTACTGGCTCTAACTCTCAAGACAAAGAACAAACCATTCCACAATGGGATTAAAGTCAATCACCATGATGATAATGGTTGAAATACATGAATCATCTCACACAAGTATACATCTTCCGTAGAGTGATAAAGATGATCAGATATAGTCACTGATTCATCTATGCTATCAGATGCACACAGGATACAGGACCAGCTAAGCTGTCAGATCCACACAGGTTATAGGACCAACTATTATGTCAGACCCACACAGGATACAGGAACAGAAGTCCGAACTGTCAGACCCAAGGAGGATCATGGTATAATAGTCATCGATGTCGAACCCACAGAGGATTCTTGTATAATAGTCATCATTATCGAACTCACATAGGATTCCAGTACAAAAGTCAGCAATATCGAACCCACATAGGATCATGTTATAGTATCATCACTGTCGAACCAACAGAGGTTACTGGTACATTATCGTCGATGTTGAAGCCACGAATGATCTTGTCATCTCAGTCACAGCTATCCCTAGGTTCCTGCACACAGCACACTCGATTCCGGCAGGGACTACTTTTGGATCCATGTGTTGATACATCAACTATTAGAAACTCCTGAGTTGATGTATCTCATAGTTCCATCTCATCATAAGGAACCCAATGCGACATAGGACGCGTCAATCAGATGCCCAGTCTGAGAGTTATTGGTATTTCTGTTCTAGGGGCCCGGTTGGATTTACGCTCGATCCAAACCTGGACGCTTTCCAAATTTTTTCAAAACTCAATTAGAGTTTCTCAAAAGGACCACCTCATCATGTGGGTCAATGTGCCACAGACGAAGTGTCAATTAGACGTGTTGCCTTTGAGTTATTCGCATTTAAGCGAAAATGGGCCTAGCCCGTCAAGCCCAGTGGGCTGGCAGGTCGGCCCGACCCAGCTCGGCAGGTCTGAACCCGGCTGGGGGTCAGCCCAGGCCGATGGGGCGCGGCCCACCCGTGGACCCGGCCCCGTATTGGGGGCCGGTCCGGGTTGCCCGGTGGTGCCACGCGCCACCGCCTCCTCTTCTTCCCATATTGGACGTAGCTGGCCTGTTAGTCCCAGTGCATGCGGCCAACACTTCGGGCCGCGGTTCTCCCCATGCGGGGCCCATGAGGGTCGTGTTTCTCCATCCCGGTAGGCACGTGGCTGGCTAGTTCTCGTATCCGAGTGGCCCGTGGAAGCGGGAAGTTTTCTCCTCCACGCGGAACCTGCGGGGGTCGTGGTTCTCCCATGGGCCGGTCGGTCGTCCCGCAGACCGGGCGGCCCAGGAGACCATCGGTCCCTCCACGCTGCTGGCACACGACCATAGTCGCTGCCACCTCTGGTCGCCTGCACTGCCACATAGTGACCCTCCTTCGGAATACCGAGTTGGCTCCAATGGTCAGAAATTTAATTCGTATGCACCAGGGGTCCTCCTGAGATGCCTCCCTTAGTGCTAGACCCTCAAAATATTGTCGCTGCCACTTTGGACCATCGTCCACGAATAATGTAACATGATAAAGAACATCACAAGATCAGCGGAGGGAATCGGGCCGTGTTTGGATTAGCTCGTACCCTCCGCGTTATTAGATCATAACGGGGATCAATAAATATCATCAACAAGACTGATCCATCCCAGTTCTAAAACCCACATGAAATTCATCCCTCACCATCAATAACTATTGTTTTGCCGATCATCCTGTTCATTGTATGGTCCGCGTTCATTGTTTAGAATTATGAACGGAAAAATTCAATCCGAATAAAGTTAAATCCCCCTACCTCATATTTGAGGTAGTACATTGACGAGTTGCAGATGATGGATGTCGCGGAAAACTGTCGTCATTCTGTCAACGTCAGAGGAGGTAGTGCTCGGTGAAGACGACTCGAGACAATGCCCTCAGTACTTTTCTCTTT
Source organism: Viscum album (assembly GCA_963277665.1). Taxonomy (NCBI): domain Eukaryota; kingdom Viridiplantae; phylum Streptophyta; class Magnoliopsida; order Santalales; family Viscaceae; genus Viscum; species Viscum album. The sequence goes on along the minus strand of OY728120.1, from coordinate 1,025,563,222 downwards.
CGGCGGTGCTTCCCTTTCTTTCCCCGGTTAATGAAGGAAGAAGATGATTCTTCATGTTCTTCGCAGACGAGTTGTATTTTTAATTAGAATTGGTTGTTCTTCATTGGAAGAATTCTTTTCTCCTAGAGTTCTCCCAAAACTATTATGTGACCCCCAAACAAAAATAATATCCTCCCTATTATGGTATCCATGCCATGCATTCCAAATGGTATTAAAATGAATTCAAATCTCTAAAAATTAATGAATTAATTATGGTAGCGAAATTAATTAATTAATGGGTGTTGGAACATTAATGAGAGAGGGTGTAAGGTTCAAAATTAAATGATGAGATGTGGCTTTATTTATTTCTAGAGAAGCTTAAAAGACATCCCCCAATTAAATGTAAGTTACATGGTGGTTAAAGGTTGTTCATACCAGAGTGGGCCGCACCTATTTTTATCCTCCCAAGGGAGGTTAGGGTGTGGTGTGCCCCACCTCTAACCTCCACTTGGTGGTCTTATCAACCAATCTAATAAAAATATGTACACATAATTTTTTTTATATTTAGAATCACCAAAAATTAACATCCAACCTTGATAAAAAACAACAGCGGTAAAGGTCTCCTTAAGTGAATACTGGTGCTGCGAGTTCAACAGTTCCCTCATATTTCAATTCCGAGAACTGGTTCAAAAGATATAAATTCCCGCACGTACGTTTACTGAACGTACCAATGAAAAACTTCAGAAATTGATTCTGGGACCACCCGTCCTCGGAATCAAGCACCGTCAGAAACCGCAGACTCATAAAATTCCCGTGTGTTAAAAATAATTCCACAGAATTTCTGGGTATTTATATTTTCCACACCTCAGAGCTTTACATCCCCATAAGATACAACTCATAATAAATGAACAAAAAATGGTACTTAGCATGCTTCTGATCCTCCTACTCCAATGTGCTCTCTGGGAGGTTCTCGTGCTACCAACAGACACACACTAGAGGAATATACCTTCCAGATAGGACCTGCTCCTATTGATCCTCAATCTCCACTGGAACATCTGTGAATGTCCCCCCTTAATCGATGTCGAGATCCCTGTGGTCGATGATTTGGGACAGGTCGTGCACGTATATCCTCAGCTTAAATACATGGAAGACTTTGTTCACCCAATGTAACTGAGGTGAAAGTTCCTGGAGGTAAGCCACCTCTCCTACTCTACTAAGGACCTGGAATGGTCCGATGAATCACGGAGGTAACATGTTGCCTCATAGAAATCTCTGTAGACATCATCGAGGTGAGACCCATAGAAAACATGGTCGCCATCCTCGAACTACAGTGGTCACCACCTCCTGTCAACATAGGACTACTTCTTGCTCTGTGCAGTCTTCATGTGCTCCTAGATGATCTGCACCTTCTTCGTCATAGCATGCACCATATCTAGTCCTACAAGTGCTGAATCTGCTAGTTCAGTCCAACACATTGTCGATCTACAAGGTTGGCCGTAAGGTTCTTCATAAGGCGTCATCCCGATGGTGGAGTGGTAGTTGTTTTAATATGCAAACTCTACCATGGGTAAGTGATCCTACCAGCTACGACCGAAGTCGAGGACACATGCACAGAGCATGTCCTCAAGAATCTGAATGGTCCTCTCAATCTGACCATCTGTCTTAGGATGGAAGGCAGTGTTAAAACGACGCTGCATCCCAAAAGCCTCCTAAAACCCCTTCCACAGCCAAGAGGTAAAACAAGCATCCCGATCATATACAATCAACGATGGCCCCCCATGAAGACATACGATCTCATTTACATAGAGGTGTCCCAAGCTCTATAATGATCCCCTCTCTCTGGTCGGTAGGAAGTGGTCCGACTTGGTGAGTTGGTCGACAATCACCCAGATAGAGTCTTTTCCTCTGGATGTACGTGGATATCCCATCACGAAATCCATGGATATCCTGTCCCACCTCCTCTCTGGTACCTCAAAGGGTTGAACAAAGAATTCTAGAACCTGGTGCTCTGCCATCATTTGCTGACAAGTGAGGCATCGTGAGGTAAACTCTGCTACAGGATTCTTCATACCTAGCCACTAGTGTTGTCGTCAGAGGTCCTGATACATCTTCGCCACTCATGGATGTACCACTAATGTAGATTTGTGGAATTCCACAAACAATTCCTCTTGAAGTGAAAATATTACCATGGTATGTCCTCTGAAAAGAATGGCGTGTTCCCCACATTCATAAAATCCATCAGGTGACTACCCTATGGATATCTGAGCACGTCGTGTCTCACAGTCCACGTCCCCATGATGTGCCTCCCTGACTCACTGAAGAAGTGTAGGAGTGACTATGAGAGACTTCAGAAAGGCTTCTTCATCTCTATGCACAAAAGATCTCTGCAACGTGGCCGACTACTCTATCTTCTCTCCTAGTAGCTAAATGCATGATCTCCTAGTGAGAAAATTGGATACAACGTTCCCCTTCCCAGGAGTATAGACTATCATGAAGTCATAGACCTTGAGGAACTCAAGACATCTCCGGTGTCTCTGGTTTAGGTCCTTCTATGAGAAGATATACCTGAGACTCTGGTGGTCAGAGTAGACTTTAAAGAATTAACCCATAAGATAGTACTGCCACATATTCAAGGCGAAGATCACTGCAATTAACTCCAGGTCATGGGTAGTATAGTTCTTCCTGTGATGTCTCAACTTCAGTGAACCATACGCGATCACAACTCTCTCTTTCAATAGGACACATCCATGTCTGGTCCCCGATGTGTCACAGTATACAATGTACCCAATGCACTCCTCTGGTAGCCTCAAGATGGGCGCACTAGTCAACCTCTTCCACACCTCCTGAAAGCTCTACTAGCACATCTCTTACCACATGAAGGGTTTCCCCTTCTTTGTCAATGATGAATGTGGTTCTATAAATCTAAATAAGTCTTGAAAAAATGTTAGTCTGGCCGACTCATGAGTGATTGACTGCACCCTCTTACGGATGATTCCATCCTGTGCTGCCTGGGTTTTCCTTTTCACCGACCAAGGAAAACCCCATCCAAACATTATAGATAAATCACAATATTTTTGTCTAAAACAGTCAATATGTGTGTGAAATGTGGTTGCTGAGTCCATACCCAAACTAACATCGTAAGGCGTCGACGCTGTCCCCAAGAGGTTCCAACTAAAACTCTCACCTCAAGGGTCACATCACACCATCAGTGTATGTGTGATTATCGAGTCTCCTCCCAAATGATTCTCTGGATGTGAGGGTCAAGTAAACAGTTTAAACAGAAACTCTTGGTCAGAGACAAGATTTGTGGAAGGAATTATTGGTACCTATGTCTATTGATACGATATATAGTAATAGACACAGACCATAACTCAAATAATTCTTAGATCCCATGTGTCACACTCCTTAACTGCATACAGCTACTCTCTTCTCCTGGCCTCCTGCTCCTTGATCTAGAGGGGAATACAACGGCAGGTGGTTGTAACATGTAAAAATGTTCACCACCTCATGTTTCCCTCCTAGCTCTGCTTCCACGTCTGCTGCCCGGCAGATACATCTGTCCTTAACACTTCATCATCTCGAAACATTTTACACACTCAAGTATCTGAGACTGGAGCTGGTTTCATTATTTCCGACTACTATCATTCACTGGAAGTTTCCGCTTATCCAATGAACATTGTACACCAATGGGTTTTCTCTAGCACCTAACATTAGTAGTAATGAATAGAGGAAAAATTGATGGCTCAAATATCCGTAAACGTGCCTTGCTCAAAGGTTCAAGCTCTAAAGCACTGATTGTATCATATTCATCAAATAACATGAATGATCTTTATTCCTAGATGAATACTCAGATACTAACAAATTATCCTGCCGAAGCTGTATAAGCTCTAAAAAACTCTCAGACACCTCCTCAATCAATTCCTCAGTCTCCAGTGAGTCGGGTTCTCCATAGAACCTGAGCGGTATCTGATGTTGAAACACGTGTAAGGCAATAATCCTACAAGGGTTCTCTACCAGTACCACCGGTTGCAACTTCTAACCAACATGCAGTGATATAGGTGACACACTACCCTGAGGTAATATCTCGGTTAATGGTCTCCGTACCGAGGCTTCATCACTATGAATACCATCCTCATGGTCACTCACTAAAAAAAGACTAGTAGCTAATATCACCATCTGATATACTGGTGTCTCAAATAAGAAGAAGACCATAGTAATCGCCTCCAGCTAGCCCTCAACTGCATGGGAATCTATCTCTCCTTGAAACCTCAGTGGGCTCTACTACTGGAACACGTAAAATAAACTATGCGGGTGTGCACCGTCTGCTAGTGCGGTTGTGGGTATCTACTGCCTTATGGGTGGTGGTGTTGCTGGTACACCACCTGATGGTGCCAACATAGAAAGAGGTCCCTAAACCAGAGCCTCATCACTCGGTGGGCCGCCATCATGTACTCTCTCAGAAACCCTAGATGGTTGTCTTTGTAGTGGTATCCTGAAAAGGAACTGGTGGCCATGGTCAATAAGTTATACATGGTGAGCATACTCAAAGAGTTCTCAAAGAAGACTCTTGAAAACAAACTCACAATCAATGTTTTCGTTCACTGAGTTGGAAATCATAAGATAGGGTCTTGGTGTATGGATACATTGGACACCGCACTAAAACTGGACTCCCCGGACTAAAAACCACAGTCAATACTCATAACACTATTACTTCACAGTAAGACAGATCAATGTCCTATGTTTTGCAGTAGAACCGACTTCTCTGATACAAATTTGTCACAACCTCTCATCGGGGCCCGTGCCATGACTACCCCAAGACCGACTTCCATATGCCAAGGGATGGAAACTAGAACTAATGGAGAATCCCTGATAAAAATGGAAGGAATTTCCTTTAAACCTATAACACACACAGTCTGAACACAAGCAGTTGAGGAAAAAAGTACTTAAATAGAAAAGAAAAGTGTGTTGAATGTTAGTGGGCCAGTATACAAACCCATATGAACAACAAGTACCAGTATAAAGGGAAAACAACTCCTGGATTATTCACCAGGGAATCCTATGTGATGGGTAGGTACAAGACTTGAACAACTCGTCCCTACAATTTGTCCCGTCTAGTCCAGCTCCATGCAGCCTCCTGTCCGTCACCCTCAGCCTCGATCACTGCCATTCATCGTCTGCATAGAACACAAAAAGGAGCGGGAGAAGCCCGTGTAGGGGTGAGTATAACAATACATAATAGGGGCCCCTTAGACCCCTGATGGTCTCCCAAAATAAAAAAAGGATAAACCATAGTATAATGATACAATCACTATGTATCAACCAACCCTACATAGGTATATGCCCATACATATACCTATGTTATCATTCATAGACTAACTCCAACTCTCGAGCCCAAGAACAAACCATTCCACCAAGGAAGTAAATTCAATCCCCGTGATGATTAGGGTTGAAAGATATGACTCAACTCACACTGGTATACATCTTCTGTAGAGTTATTGAGATGATCAGATGTAGTCAATGATTCATCAAAGCTGTCAGACCCACATTGGATACTGGACCAACTAAGCTGTCAGACCCACACAGGATACATGACTAGATATTATGTCAGTCCCACATAGGATACAAGAACAGAAGTCAGAACTCTCGGACCCACAGAGTATCTAGGTACAATAGTCATCGCTGTCGAACTGACGGAGTATTCCGGTATAGTAGTCATCGATGTCAAACTGATGGAGGATTCCGGTACAGAAGTCATCATTGTAGAACCCATGGAGGATCCTGGTACAATATCGTTGTTTTCGAACGCACAGTGGATTCTAGTAGAGTATTGTCATTGTGGAACCCAAGGAGGATTTTGTCATCTCAGTCACAGCCTGCCCTGGGGTTCCCGCACACAACACGCTCAATTCCTAGAGGGTTCACTTCTCAAGCCATGTTTTATTAAATCAACTATCACAAAGCCCTGAGTTGATGTATCTCGTACTTTCGCCTCATCATAAGGAACCCAACAAGACAGACGATGTGTCAATCGTACGAACGGTCTGAGAGTTATTGGCATTTCCGTTCAAGGGTCCCCATTAGATTTATGCACTATCCAAACCCGTCCATTTTCATAATTCTTCTGAAACTCACTTTGCATATCCCAAAAGGACTACCTCGTCGTGAGGGTCCCAATGCTGCTGACGGTGCATCAATCAGATGCACTGTCTAGGAGTTATTCGCATTTATGAGAAAATGGGGCCGACCCGTCAAGCCCAGTGGGCTGGCAGGTTTGCCCGACCCTACTCAGCTGGTCCGACCTAGCTGAGGGTCGGCCTGGCCCGGCCGGGCACAGACCACCCGAGGTCCCAGCCCGCACTGCGGGCCTGTCCGGTTCACCCGGTGGGGCCACGCTGTACAGCCTCCTCCTCTGCCCCGGCCGGCCGTAGCCGGCCGGTTCGGCCTAGCGCATGAGGCCTGCATTTGGGCCGCATTTCTCCCCATGTTGGGCCTATGAGTGCTGTGGTTCTCCAGACCGACTGGAATGCAGCCGGACGGTACACCCAGCCGAGCGTCCTACAGACGCGGGCGACATTCTACTCCACATGGCCCCTGCGGGCGCTGTGATTCTCCAGCGGGCCGACCAGAGTGGCGGGCAGGTCATACCGTGGGCTGGGCGGCCTAGGCGTCTGCTGGTCCATCCACGCAGCCGACGTGCGGCAGCCACCGCCGCCACCTCTGGTCACCGGCACCACTGCCCGACGACCCTCCTTTTTTAGACCATCGTGTTCGCTCTGGTGATCGGAAGTTTGATCTATCTACATCCGGGATCCTCTCAGGATGCCGCCCTCAGTGCTGGACGCTCTGGATTCCATCACTGCCACTTTTCCCCATCGCCCACGAAGAATGCAACAAGCCGAAGAACATCACATGATCAGAAGAAGGAATCAGGCCATGTTGGGATTGGCCCGCAGCCTCCACGTTAGTAGATCATAATAGGGTTCAATAAAGATCATCTACAAGAGAAATCCATCCCAGTTATAAACCCCACATGAAATTCATCCCTTAACCTCAAGAATGATCTAACCGTGGATCAGCCTATTCATTGGCTAGTCCGCGTTCTTCATTTAGAATTATGAACGGATAACGTCAATCCAAATAAATTTAAATCCCCCTACCTCATATTTGTCGTAGTATGTTGACAAGTCGCGTAAGACGGATTTCACGGAAAATGGACATCGTTCTATCAACGTTGGAGGAGGTAGATCTTGCTAAAGACGAGTCGAGACAACACCCTCGGAGGCTTTATTAATAGCCTCCCTATAATTTTATCCATTCCATGCATTCCAAATGTAATTAAAAAGAATTAAATTCTCTACAAATTAATAAATTAATTGTGGGAGCTCAATTAATTAATTAATGGGAGTTGGCCCTTTAATGAGAGTAGGAGGAAGGATCAAAATTAAATGAGGAGGGGTGGATTTATTAATTTCAAGGGATTTTTAAAATACTTCCCCCAATTAAATTTAAGATACATGGTGGTTAAAGGGGGTTCAAACCAGTGTGGGCCCCACATTGTTTTATCTTCCCACGGGAGGTTAGGGTATGGTTGGCCCCACCTCTAACCTCCAGTTGGCGGTTTTAACAACCAATCTAATACAAAATTGTAGACATATTTGTATTTTATTTTATTTAGAATCCCCAAAAATTAACTTCCAACCATGATAAAATTAAACTGCGGTAAAGGTCTCCTTAAGTGAATACCGGCGTTACAAGCTCAGCGTTGCCCTCAAATTTCAATTCAGAGCACTAGTTCAAAATATATAAAATCCCGCACATATGATTACTGAAGATACCTTGGAAAAACATCAGAAATTGATTCCAGGAACACCATGCCTCGGAATCAAGCGCCTTCAGAAACTGTGGAATTGTAAAATTCCCAGGTATTAAAAACATTCCATTGAAGTTTCAGGTCTTTACATTTTTCCCACCTAATAGCTTTACGTCCTTGTAACCTACAACTATACTAATGGAAAAAATGAGGGTATTAATCACGCATATGATCCTCCCACTCCCATGTACTCTCATGGAGGTTCCTATGCTGCCAGAGGACACACACATGAGGAATCGACCATCCACAAAGGACCCGCTCTTGTTGATCCTCAATCTCCACTAAAAATTCCTTGATTGTTGCCCCGTCATCGATGTCCATCCCCCGTGGTCGTTTATGTGGGATAGGTCTTTCATTTATCTCCTCAGTTCTGATACGTGGAAGTTGTCTTGCACGTATCTCTTTTTCCAAATTATGGATCCTTAGGGTGGTGTCTCGATGGTAGGACGTCATTTCAGTGTCTCACCGATCTGTGTGACATGATCGATGTGACACGATTACTGTGACACGATTGGTGTGACATGATCGCCGTGTCACCGATCGGTGCGACCGATCTTTGTGCAACCGATCGGTGTGACACGATATGTGTGACCGATCAGTGTGCGACCAATTGTTGTGAGACGATCAGTGTGTCGCAGATTGGGGGCCACGATCGGTGGGACGCGATCGGTGTGTCACAGATCGGGGGGTCATGTTAGGTGGGACCGATCGGTGTGTCGCAGATCGGTGCAACATGATTGGTGTCTCCCCGATTGGCGTGCCACGAACGGTGTGTCACCGATCGTTGCATCCCCGATTGTTGTGGCACGATCGGTATGTCACGGATCGGTGTCTCACTGATCGGTGTGATATGATCGATGTGGCAGCGATCGGGGGGACACGATCGGTGTGTCGCCGATCGGTGAGACACGATCACTGTTTTTTTCCATCAGTTTGACACGATCGGTGTGATGTGATCGGTGTGTCCAGAAGCAGTGTGACACAATCGGTGTGACACGATCGGCGTGTCACCGATCGGTGTGACACGAACGGGGTGTCACCGATTTGCGTGCCACCGATCGGGGTGACACGATCGGGGTGACACGATCGACGTGTCAATGATTAGTGCGACCGAACTGTGTATCACTGATTGGTGTGACATGATCGGTGTCACATAGCCTTGTCAAGTTTTTCTTCTACAGTTTTTTCTGAAACGATACTTTTAATCCTTTTTAACCTTTTGAATGTAGTTCAAGGCCATTTATACCCCAATAATCAATTTTTAAATTTATAAGAGTGGGGAGACCCTCAACGGACCCAGCTGTGTGTCCATGTAAAGTTTCCATCTGTTTATATAAAATCCTATAAAGACACAACTGCCAGACCCAATTTCTGATAAGAGTTATTGAATAAAAATTAACCTCGTCATGTCTAACCACCCAACCGTGTGGTGAAACCACGATCAGCCTTTAGAAATGCCGAAGATCTTGATATCCAGTAACGCCCAGGCACATAATTATATCGCACTAGATTTCCTCCTTTTCTTCTTCTTGGTCGTGTTCATTCTTCTGTTAGAGTGTTTGGAGTCCCCTTCTAGTGGCCAGTGGTGCGCATGTGCTAGATCCCTTACTGCACGTCCATGGAGTCACGGACGCTCCTCCCCTGCATGTTGTGGATCCCCATTTCCAAGCGCGTCGAGAGAAACGTTGATCTTTTATCATCTGAGAAGGGTTTTTCCATCGTCTCTCTTACTTTGTATCATGCGGGGTGGGTATGATATTGTTTCTACGGGGATGGATGGATGAAAACATTTAATGAAGATAATAAAAGTACTTTTAAATAGTTTAGGGTGGTGCGATCAGTTTGGTATTTATTATTCTTAAATATGTGTTGTGAATTGTACGGGATCATGCCCACTGAAAACCATGGCCATTGGTGGTTTTTTCTTTTACACTAATGATCATTTGCGGTTCTGGATATTTACCTGATTAAATGACTGTAACATGGAAACTAGTTAATCTCATAAACCTAGTTGGTTAAATGGATGCCCCGTGAAAATCAATCCTTGTGTGGTTCCTCCAGTTAACCAACAGAAAGAAGAACCTAATGACTGATGTTCTTGAATCTAGAAGTTTCCCTACTCTGTTTTGGTAGTAGGTGTGTGGATCAACTATATGGTTATTGGGTGATGTGGATGGGGATGGGATCCTCTCTTGTGGTACGGTTTTTGGTTGTGAATATAATGTCATGTGGGGATTTATCTTGAGGCTTGGTTTGGTTCCAGTACATTGAGGGATCTCACATATCCCTTTGTTGTAGTGAATATACAAGAGAACTGGGTGTGAATGCTTAAATTTTTGTTTAGATATTTCTCATTCTTTGGTTTCTGTTTATGTATGTTAGATTCCAAATTGTGCATAATTTACTTATATAGGATCAATTAAACATGAAAACAAGAATGGGATCAATGGGGAATTGTTTTCCAGGATGAGTGGTGACATGGTCTTGGGTTCGATGCATCTTGTGAATGAATAGTAATGAGGGTGTTTATGCCTATGTTGGTTTTGTAACTTCTAGGATGGGATGAGTTTGTAAAGACCCGTAAAATTCAAGGGAAATTTTTTCTTAATTTTCTTTAGAATTTTACAAGAGCGCGGTTTCAGACGGCACCTGATTCCGAGGCCCGGAGTGCCCGGAATTAATTTCCGAAGTTTGGCTCGGGTACGTTCAGTGAACGAACGAGCGGGAATTCCTAACTTTTGATCCGGTGCTCGGAATTGAAATCCGAGGGCACCGATGAACTCGCAACGCCGATATTCGCTTAAAGAGACCTTTTCGGGAGTTGCGTTTTTTGCGGGTTGAGAGTTATGTTTTGGGGTTTTTCAGTTAAGTTAAATAAAATTTGTGTAATACAAATTTTATTTTAACTTATTTAAAAACCTATCAAAGGTGGTTGGAAGTGGGACCCACACCCACTTAACCTCCCTTGGGAGGATTAAGTGTGGTGGGGCCCACACGAACCCCTTTTCTTTTCAAATTCTCTCAACGTACCTAACCCCTAATTAATTGGCTTAGGTTACTCTTAATTAATTTTGGGAGTTAACTCTTTTGAATTTCAAACTTCTGAAATCCTTTTGAGTTGTGTGTTAATAAAATAAGTGGTATTCTTATTTTATTGAGAGTTCTTTGTTTGTCTTTGGAGAGCTTTCCCTTCATCTCCAAGCTTTGACGAAGAACCTTCGAAGAACGAAGAACGCGAAGAACGTCGTTCTTCAACGAAGAATTTCTTCGCCGAAGAACACGGACTTTCCGCGACGCCTTATCCGCGACGTGACGTTCTTCTTCCGTATCATCTTTTCCGCGACGAACGCCATCGACAACGAATCTTCCTCCGACGTCAAAGGAATCGACACCGATTTTCCACGACTCCGTCAACGTGCGACTATCGAGGTAAGGGTTCTTGAGTTCGTTATTTTCTTTATTATTTGACTTTCCTCAAGTCTTGACAAGGAACGCTCAATTTCCGACGAAGAACGCCGCTCCGCTCTTCTTCGTTTACCGTGTCAACGAAAGGGGACACCACTTCTTCCTCGGACAATCTTCGTCGGCGTACAAGTTTCGCCAACGACGTGCTTCTTCGGACGCGCCTCTTCGTCAACGGATTGACCAACGTCGACCGCGACGCCCGACCTCCGCGACGCCGTCTTCCACGGAGCGTAGACGATTCTTCGAATCTTAAACCCGAGGTAGGGGTTGTCGATTTTCTTTTGGATTCCTCATTTCATTCTTGATCGTGCTTTTAGCAAGATTAACGTGTGACATGATTTTCTTTAGTTGCGTTATTATTATTAACGCGAGGGGGGGCCGGACCGCACGAACACGGCCGAACCCCCCCCCCCTCCAACGTTCTTGTTGTTCTTGCGGGTGGAAGCAAGTGGCGTGGTGCCGTCGCACCACGCGGATGATTGTGCGTTTAATTTTACGCATCGCCGTCGCGCTTCGCCGAGGAGAGTCTTCAAGAACGCGACGCCGTCGCGCGGCGTTGGAAGGATTCATGGCACGGCGAAAGGGGCGCGGTGCCGTCGCACCGCGCCGGACGACGAACACCGCGGCCGGTTCCGGGCCGCGGCGGGACGAGAAGACCGCGGCCGGTTCCGGGCCGCGGCAGGATGAGAAGACCGCGGCCGGTTCCGGGCCGCGGCGGAAGAGCAGACCGGAGGCCGGGCCGCCGGCGTCGGAAGCCGAAGAGGGGACCGGATTTTCCGGTCCCGTTGGAGAAGACCGGCCGGCCAGCTGGCCGGCCGGATGCCATAAAAACCGGGGAATTTAATTCCCCGGCCGGTATAATAAAACCCCCCTCTTTTAAAGAGGGGGGCGTTTCTTTAAAGGGAGGGGGTCGGCTGCCCCCTCGGTTCCACCAGCAGGCCCCCCACGTGGGGGGGGGGGGGGGCTCTTTAAAAATATGGGGCGCGGCCCTTGAGCCGCGCCGCCCTCCAGCTAATCCGCGGGGCTTAGCCCCCGCGTGACCCTCGTGCTGCCAGCCCGTGCGGCGCACCCCGCCGCCAGCGCGGCCCGCTGCTGCCGCCGGCGCGGCCCGCCGTCGCCGCCAGCGCGGCCCGCCGCCGCCGCCGCCGCGGCCCGCCGCGCCGCCGCCGTCCGCCGCCGCCGGCCTCCGCGCCGCCCAGGGGGGGGGTCGGGCCGGGTCGGCCCGGACCCGGACCCCCCCGTTTCGGACCAGTTTCGGTTTTCGGCTCATAACTTGAGCCTCAGACCTCCGAATGACGAACCGTCTGCGGCAGCGCGATCCTTGGATCGAGACGGTCGTTTCGATATATCGCACTCAAGGTTTCGGGTTACTTTGAGTTCGGCCGGGTTGGTTCGTTCACGAAACCAACCGGGCCTTCGGAGCGGAAACGCTCATATCTTGAGCCACGAACGTCCGATTGACGCGCCGTCAGTCGCGTTGTGTTCCTCTTAGTGAATCGGATCTTTTGGCATACTCCGCCCGAGGTTCGGACGCAGGTGGAGTACGGTCGGGTTGGTTTTTCCTTAAAAACCAACCGGGCCCCGGAGACGAAAATGCCAATAACTCACAGACCGGGCGTCCGATTGACGCGCCGTCTGTTTCATTGACTTCCTCTTGACGATACGAAACTTTTGGCACCCTCCGCCCGAGTTTTGGATGCAGTTGGATAGTGGCCGGGTTGGATCGCACCGAAATCCAACCGGGCCCCTGGAACGGGAAAAGCTGTTATCTTTCAGACAGGACGTCCGCTTGACGAGCCGTCAGCGGCGTTGGTGGTTACGTTGAGTAACAGTCCCTTTGAGTATACCCTATGGGAGTTCGGGGTGCAGTTGAGATACGGCCGGGATTGGTTTCGCTCACGAAACCAACCGGGCCCCTGGGACGAAAAGGCTAATAACTCACAGACCGGGCGTCCGATCGACGCGCCGTCTGTTGCGTTGAGACCCCTGTGACGAGACGGACTTTTGAGACACTTCTTCGTGGGACTTTGAGATACTTGGAGTATCGGCCAGTAGCTCGTGGAGCGGACCCTCCCGGAGACGAGCGTGCAGAGTACGGAGACCGTGTAACTAGCTGAGACCTGACGACTGCTTGACCGACTCGACTTGGAGTGAGTCGACTAGCCCAGTGGACGGAGCACTACTTTCTGAGGTGCAGACCCATGGCGGACGGAGTACGTGTGTGACAGTGCAGACCCGCGGTACTCGTCCGGAGAGTACCTCAGCAGGCTATCTGGGTAGCGCCCGGTATTTGGCGACAGACCCTCAGCGGACGGAGCGCCAGGTAGTTGGCCGCAAACCCGCAGTACTCGACAGGAGGAGTACCTCAGCAGTCTTAGGTTAGTGAGCGGCAGCCTCGGAGTCGTGACAGGACCACTGTACACTCTAGAGACGGAGCTCTTCAGCAGTTACGGTTTCGATAATGAAAATCCTGGTTTGAGCTGAGACTTTTGACCTTGTGTTTACTTCATGATTGAGATGGGTCACTTGCTAACTTTGGTATATGTATGGGCATATACCCGGGTAGTGGTTATCCGTCGATTTCACAATCCTTGCGTTTCCTCATGATTGAGATGGGTTACTTGATAACTTAGGTATATGTATGGGCATATACCTAAGTAAAGTTTATCTGTTGAGATCTTCTTGTGTTTATCCTTGTTGGTTTTAGTGAGACCTTGAGGGTCTCGGGGTCCCTAATGAGTATCGTTATACTCACCCCTGCACGGGCTATGCCCGCACCTCGTTGTGTTGGTTGCAGACGACGGACAGTGCTGGCAGAGGCCGAGTGTTCGAGGACTGGACGGTACCTGTAGGTGGACTATACGACGAGGCGGTACCCTTGGAGCAGACGGCGGGACCCGAGGAGCAGAGGAGCTATCTGTACCCACCCTTCAGGTGGGATTTCCAGTGGACATCTCAGCGTAGCAGCTTTACTTTTCAGTCGCTGTTTTCTCTTTCGAGTTGTACTTTACAGTTGGGCTTGTATTTCCGGCCCCTTTTACTTTTCAGCTCTTTTTTTGTACTTAGTGTTTTACTTCCGCTTGTACTCTGTGGTGCTTGTTTTCTTTTTAAAGGCAATGCCTTCCCAGTCATCGGGAATTTACGCCTTTGGTGCTAGTCGCCAACCCCTGGCCTATGGAAGGCGGGCTTGGGGTAGTCACGGCACGGGCCCCGAGGACGGGTCGTGACAAATTGGTATCAAAGGAGTTCGGTTCTACCGCAGAACTTATAACTCTGATGTTTCTTTCTGTGAAGCAATAGTGTTGAGAGTACCGAGTGTGGTTTTCAGTTCAGGGAGTCCAGTGTTGGTGCGGGCGGCCGACGTATCCATACACCAGGACCCTGACAACTGATTTCCGACTTTGTGCACGAAAACACTGATTGCGTGTGTGTTTTCAAAGGTTTTTCCCCTTAAAACAGCTCAAACCAGGTCATCTCACCAGGTATAATCGTTTGATCGTGTTACGTTGTTTCTTTCATGATGGTCCACCGAGCAGCGAGACTCCAGTGCAGGGCCCTTTTTCAGTGTTGGCACCTTCGGGTGGTGTACCAGCAGCACCACCACCCGTTAGGCAGCAGATACCACTAGCTGACGGTGCACGCTAGCAGAGCGCGATGCACGAGTTCCAGCAGTAGAGGCCTCTGAGGATAAGAGGCGAGACAGATTTCCCAGGCAGCAGTGGACTGGATGAAGACGAATGCTAGAGTTCTACGCCTAGCTTGGATACTAGTAGAGCGGATGATGATCTTAGCTCCAGGTGTTTCCAGAGAGTGACCATGAGGTTGGTCCTTTTAGTAACGAGGCTTCGGTACGCGAACCGATACCTGGATTAGTACCTACGGGTAGAGCGCCAGCTATGTCACTACCTGTTGGTCAGCAGACACTACCGGCGGTACCGGTAGCAGAGACTCGGGCGTGTAAAATGTTTCAGGAGGAGGAAGTGCTAAGGACAGATGAATCTGCAGGGTAGAAGACGTGGAAGCAGAGCTTGGAGAGCAGCATGTGGTGGTGTACATTTCGACATGTTACGACCACCCGACTAAGTAGTCCCCGCCAGGCTCAGGGAGCAGGAGGGCTGGGGAGGAGAATAGCTGCATTGCGGTCAAGGAGTGTGACCCAGGAGCTCTAAGAATGATTCGGGGTACGAATTATGTCTACTACGAGCTGCCATATCTATAGACATAGGAACCAATCATTCTACCCTTCCACGAATCATGTCCCAGACCTAGAGGTTCCGGGTAAGCCGTAGACTTGACCATCACGTCTGGAGATACCTTTGGGAGGAGACTCGATAATCACGCTTACGCCGACGGTGTGATTTGACCTCGAGGCGAGAGTTTCGGTTGGAATCTCTTAGTGGCAGCGTAGAGGCCTTACGACGTTGATCTGGGTATGGTTTTGATTCACAAATCATACCCCGGTTGACTGTTTTAGGCAAACGTCGGAATGGGTTTTCCTTGGTCGGCGAAAAGGAAACCCTGGGCAGCTCATGTTAAACACAGACATAAGAGGGTGTGACCGATCACTCTTGAGTTGGTCAACCCTACCCCTGTGGCAGCAGGAGTTTGAGTTCAGTTCTAACCTAAAAAGGGAAACCTCTTGAGTTCGAGGGTGACGAACACGTTCTTATACGGTCTCAACCCGATGAGGTTTCGGAGATGTGGCCGAGGCGGCATGTTATCTCCGAAGTTCGATGGACCCTTTGATCTTCAGCAGGGTAGGCGAGGAGGTTTACCGCTTAACCCTACCACCTCAGTCGCACCGGGTGCATAGTGTCCACCACGTGTCTCAGCTGTGGAGATACGTGTATGTTTCTTCACACGTCATCGACCCCGGGGAGTTGGACGTCGATGACAGGGCGATAAGCACAGAGATTCTAGTAGAGATTGAGGATCGACAAGAGTAGGTTCTACGTGAACGGTTGCTTCCTCTGGGGTGCTTCTCGGGTAGCACGAGATCTTCAGGTGAGCATATGGGAGCGTAAAGCTCAGTTGCGTGCTCAGTACTACTTGTTTCCCTTAAGTGTGAGTTGAAGCTTTACGGGGACGTAAAGCCCTGAGGTGGGAGTAATGTAAAGACCCGTAAAATTCAAGGGAAATTTTTTCTTAATTTTCTTTAGAATTTTACAAGAGCGCGGTTTCAGACGGCACCTGATTCCGAGGCCCGGAGTGCCCGGAATTAATTTCCGAAGTTTGGCTCGGGTACGTTCAGTGAACGAACGAGCGGGAATTCCTAACTTTTGATCCGGTGCTCGGAATTGAAATCTGAGGGCACCGATGAACTCGCAACGCCGATATTCGCTTAAAGAGACCTTTTCGGAGTTGCGTTTGTTGCGGGTTGAGAGTTATGTTTTGGGGTTTTTCAGTTAAGTTAAATAAAATTTGTGTAATACAAATTTTATTTTAACTTATTTAAAAACCTATCAAAGGTGGTTGGAAGTGGGACCCACACCCACTTAACCTCCCTTGGGAGGATTAAGTGTGGTGGGGCCCACACGAACCCCTTTTCTTTTCAAATTCTCTCAACGTACCTAACCCCTAATTAATTGACTTAGGTTACTCTTAATTAATTTTGGGAGTTAACTCTTTTGAATTTCAAACTTTTGAAATCCTTTTGAGTTGTGTGTTAATAAAATAAGTGGTATTCTTATTTTATTGAGAGTTCTTTGTTTGTCTTTGGAGAGCTTTCCCTTCATCTCCAAGCTTTGACGAAGAACCTTCGAAGAACGAAGAACGCGAAGAACGTCGTTCTTCAACGAAGAATTTCTTCGCCGAAGAACACGGACTTTCCGCGACGCCTTATCCGCGACGTGACGTTCTTCTTCCGTATCATCTTTTCCGCGACGAACGCCATCGACAACGAATCTTCCTCCGACGTCAAAGGAATCGACACCGATTTTCCACGACTCCGTCAACGTGCGACTATCGAGGTAAGGGTTCTTGAGTTCGTTATTTTCTTTATTATTTGACTTTCCTCAAGTCTTGACAAGGAACGCTCAATTTCCGACGAAGAACGCCGCTCCGCTCTTCTTCGTTTACCGTGTCAACGAAAGGGGACACCACTTCTTCCTCGGACAATCTTCGTCGGCGTACAAGTTTCGCCAACGACGTGCTTCTTCGGATGCGCCTCTTCGTCAACGGATTGACGAACGTCGACCGCGACGCCCGACCTCCGCGACGCCGTCTTCCGCGGAGCGTAGACGATTCTTCGAATCTTAAACCCGAGGTAGGGGTTGTCGATTTTCTTTTGGATTCCTCATTTCATTCTTGATCGTGCTTTTAGCAAGATTAACGTGTGACGTGATTTTTCTTTAGTTGCGTTATTATTATTAACGCGAGGGGGGGCCGGACCGCACGAACACGGCCGAACCCCCCCTCCAACGTTCTTGTTGTTCTTGCGGGTGGAAGCAAGTGGCGTGGTGCCGTCGCACCACGCGGATGATTGTGCGTTTAATTTTACGCATCGCCGTCGCGCTTCGCCGAGGAGAGTCTTCAAGAACGCGACGCCGTCGCGCCGCGTTGGAAGGATTCATGGCACGGCGAAAGGGGCGCGGTGCCGTCGCACCGCGCCGGACGACGAACACCGCGGCCGGTTCCAGGCCGCGGCGGGACGAGAAGACCGCGGCCGGTTCCGGGCCGCGGCAGGATGAGAAGACCGCGGCCGGTTCCGGGCCGCGGCGGAAGAGCAGACCGGCGGCCGGGCCGCCGTCGTCGGAAGCCGAAGAGGGGACCGGATTTTCCGGTCCCGTTGGAGAAGACCGGCCGGCCAGCTGGCCGGCCGGATGCCATAAAAACCGGGGAATTTAATTCCCCGGCCGGTATAATAAAACCCCCCTCTTTTAAAGAGGGGGGCGTTTCTTTAAAGGGAGGGGGCCGGCTGCCCCCTCGGTTCCACCAGCAGGCCCCCCACGTGGGGGGGGGGGGCTCTTTAAAAATATGGGGCGCGGCCCTTGAGCCGCGCCGCCCTCCAGCTAAACCGCGGGGCTTAGCCCCCGCGTGACCCTCGTGCTGCCAGCCCGTGCGGCGCACCCCGCCGCCAGCGCGGCCCGCAGCCGCCGCCAGCGCGGCCCGCCGTCGCCGCCAGCGCGGCCCGCCGCCGCCGCCGCCGCGGCCCGCCGCGCCGCCCAGGGGGGGGGGGGGGGGGGTCGGGCCGGGTCGGCCCGGACCCGGACCCCCCCGTTTCGGACCAGTTTCGGTTTTCGGCTCATAACTTGAGCCTCAGACCTCCGAATGACGAACCGTCTGCGGCAACGCGATCCTTGGATCGAGACGGTCGTTTCGATATATCGCACTCAAGGTTTCGGGTTACTTTGAGTTCGGCCGGGTTGGTTCGTTCACGAAACCAACCGGGCCTTCGGAGCGGAAACGCTCATATCTTGAGCCACGAACGTCCGATTGACGCGCCGTCAGTCGCGTTGTGTTCCTCGTAGTGAATCGGATCTTTTGGCATACTCCGCCCGAGGTTCGGACGCAGGTGGAGTACGGTCGGGTTGGTTTTTCCTTAAAAACCAACCGGGCCCCGGAGACGAAAATGCCAATAACTCACAGACCGGGCGTCCGATTGACGCGCCGTCTGTTTCATTGACTTCCTCTTGACGATACGAAACTTTTGGCACCCTCCGCCCGAGTTTTGGATGCAGTTGGATAGTGGCCGGGTTGGATCGCACCGAAATCCAACCGGGCCCCTGGAACGGGAAAAGCTGTTATCTTTCAGACAGGACGTCCGCTTGACGAGCCGTCAGCGGCGTTGGTGGTTACGTTGAGTAACGGTCCCTTTGAGTATACCCTATGGGAGTTCGGGGTGCAGTTGAGATACGGCCGGGATTGGTTTCGCTCACGAAACCAACCGGGCCCCTGGGACGAAAAGGCTAATAACTCACAGACCGGGCGTCCGATCGACGCGCCGTCTGTTGCGTTGAGACCCCTGTGACGAGACGGACTTTTGAGACACTTCTACGTGGGACTTTGAGATACTTGGAGTATCGGCCAGTAGCTCGTGGAGCGGACCCTCCCGGAGACGAGCGTGCAGAGTACGGAGACCGTGTAACTAGCTGAGACCTGACGACTGCTTGACCGACTCGACTTGGAGTGAGTCGACTAGCCCAGTGGACGGAGCACTACTTTCTGAGGTGCAGACCCATGGCGGACGGAGTACGTGTGTGACAGTGCAGACCCGCGGTACTCGTCCGGAGAGTACCTCAGCAGGCTATCTGGGTAGCGCCCGGTATTTGGCGACAGACCCTCAGCGGACGGAGCGCCAGGTAGTTGGCCGCAAACCCGCAGTACTCGACAGGAGGAGTACCTCAGCAGTCTTAGGTTAGTGAGCGGCAGCCTCGGAGTCGTGACAGGACCACTGTACACTCTAGAGACGGAGCTCTTCAGCAGTTACGGTTTCGATAATGAAAATCCTGGTTTGAGCTGAGACTTTTGACCTTGTGTTTACTTCATGATTGAGATGGGTCACTTGCTAACTTTGGTATATGTATGGGCATATACCCGGGTAGTGGTTATCCGTCGATTTCACAATCCTTGTGTTTCCTCATGATTGAGATGGGTTACTTGATAACTTAGGTATATGTATGGGCATATACCTAAGTAAAGTTTATCTGTTGAGATCTTCTTGTGTTTATCCTTGTTGGTTTTAGTGAGACCTTGAGGGTCTCGGGGTCCCTACTGAGTATCGTTATACTCACCCCTGCACGGGCTATGCCCGCACCTCGTTGTGTTGGTTGCAGACGACAGACAGTGCTGGCAGAGGCCGAGTGTTCGAGGACTGGACGGTACCTGGAGGTGGAATATACGACGAGGCGGTACCCTTGGAGCAGACGGCGGGACCCGAGGAGCAGAGGAGCTATCTGTACCCACCCTTCAGGTGGGATTTCCAGTGGACATCTCAGCGTAGCAACTTTACTTTTCAGTCGCTGTTTTCTCTTTCGAGTTGTACTTTACAGTTGGGCTTGTATTTCCGGCCCCTTTTACTTTTCAGCTCTTTTTTTTGTACTTAGTGTTTTACTTCCGCTTGTACTCTGTGGTGCTTGTTTTCTTTTTAAAGGCAATGCCTTCCCAGTCATCGGGAATTTACGCCTTTGGTGCTAGTCGCCAACCCCTGGCCTATGGAAGGCGGGCTTGGGGTAGTCACGGCACGGGCCCCGAGGACGGGTCGTGACAGAGTTCGTGTTATATATATATTATATACTTATAGTTCTTATGTTTCTTATTCTCACCCCACCCATGTTGAGCACTTAGTGCCGAACACCCCAATTTCATGGGGGAGGGTATTTTTCAAAACACTCTTATGATTGTTTGGTTATTTTCTCCTTTTCTGATCACTTTCCCAAATATCCCAAGACTTATCAGGAATGATGTGGTGTAGTGAAGTCTATTATTTCCCAAGATTCTTCAGGCAGGGTAGTTGTTGTGGTCTCCCATGAGTGTGTGGGAAGGTTTGTTCCCAATTGTCTTCGAGATGAGGCCCAGGTGACTTCAGGCATGGCAGTAGTTGTTCAGGCCCTGGTGATTGTGGGAATGGTTATGCATTCTTATTATGGCCCAGGTGTTTACGGGTGGGATTTTTGGTTGTGGACCAGGTGTGTGCGAGAGGCGTGTGGCAGTGGGACTATAGTGATAATTGAGGGAGAGGTTCGATGTGTAGGGTGTATTCAATAACCACTGGGGAAGTGGTGTGGGGTACCCAAACATCAACGTGTTATTACTATTTTATTTCATGAATTGCATTATTTGGGAATCATGACATGGTGAGGCATGGGTGGGTAGTTTTCCATGCTAGGTGTTTAAGTTATCTCTTTTCTCACGGGGCATTAAAATGACTCCCCACATTTGCAAAAGTTCTTTTGGTTTCCCTACATAGCATACTTGTATGCTCACCCTACTTATATAAAATTGTTTTCAAGTTTCTAGGATGACATCAGGTATTGTTCAGGGTTGTACTAATTCAGACGTTGGTATAGTTGTTGTTGTTGTTTTAAATTCTTTTGGAACTTCCTTTTGTGGGGTTTCTTTTACTTTTGTATCATTTACTTTTGGAACAATCATATGAGAATGGTTTTCTTGGACATTACATGTTCTTCCACTTTTGGTGTTGTTGGGATTTACTATCTTATCTCCTGATCCTATTAAATAAAAACGATAATGCCTTCCATATTGTGTGTGATTTTATACCCTTGGTGCTAGTCGCCACTCAGGGACCTATTGAAGGCAAGTCTCGGGGGTCATTATATCTCTTTCAACTTGAAGAGAGAATAGTCTTCCAACCTGTTGTCCCTTCTCTAATCTTGGTGATGGCGGGTCACGATATAACAAGTCATTCCGAAGAAAAAAATACCATGTACAGTAAACCTTTTTCATTGACCACCAATTCACATTTAAACCGTGAACTATTAAATAAAAAAATTTCTCACGCCGCCATGTAAAAAAACCACTTCAAGAACAATTTCTCATAAACCATTCCATTCATTAATATAGTTTTACAACATATTTCCCACATTAAACATTAATTTTGGAATAATCATTTTAAAATCATGAACCAAACATACATTTCCCAAAAAACCCAAATAACTGATTTTATCAATGAAACGCCAAAAAAAATTCCATCAAATCACATAAGTGTTTCGCAATAATATCAAGAAATTCAATCAATTTGAATAAAATCCTTCACATTCAAATAATTAGGAATAGAAATAGTATCTACCTAACTCTAAATAAGTGGATAAAATGAAAATCCAAAAACATTTTAAGATGAAGGATATACTCCTATAGATACAAACCTAGTGCTTATATAATTCAATGTATTAAAAAATATTTACTCAAGAAAACAATATCTAAACTATGATCAATACCCAGTGAATTAGATCAATTTCATGAAGTTATTCCCAATAAAATTATTTTGTGAACATTATGATATCATATATTGATTTTTTTAATATTTATAAATTCTATATCACATCACGATTGTTATTATAAATTACATAGAATGTTATAATGTATTAATAGTAGGTGTATCACTGAAATGTCATAGTAGATCCTCTCTTTGATGGGAACCCAATAGATGAATTATAGTATTCTTTAATATATTTTCTATTGCCGGATGAAATCAGTTGAGGGAAAAAATGATTCAGAATATTTGGTGTGGATAATTATAGGAAAGAGTGGCACCTTTTGTGGTGTATTCACTTGGTAATGTCCTATGTAGTGTATTTTGAAAACAAGATCCACTATTAGGTTATCCAAATTTATATTTTTACTATGATGATCCTATATTTATATGTGTGTGTTGATACAAAGACTCTAATAATATTATTAAGGTGATTTTTTACTCATATACATTTATGTCTTGATGAATACTATTATATCAACAGTTCTTGGAATGACATGATAAGTAAGGTTTTTCATGAGTATTATTTCATAAATTAATAATGTG
Source organism: Viscum album (assembly GCA_963277665.1). Classification (NCBI taxonomy): domain Eukaryota; kingdom Viridiplantae; phylum Streptophyta; class Magnoliopsida; order Santalales; family Viscaceae; genus Viscum; species Viscum album. Next base: position 1,025,540,432 of record OY728120.1, on the reverse strand, counting down.
AGAATGGATTGGTCCCTTATATTCTTTAAAAAGTGTTGAAAACATATTATCTTTAATGGAAATGATATATCCTAAATAAATTTAGTAACATGTTTTTCGATATGAAAGTTTTATTTTCCTAATGTCATGGAATAAGACATCAAGAACACAAGATAACAGTTCATTCATGCATCTTGCTTGATTAGATATTTAATTATAAAGAGATTATATTTCAATGTAAGAATTAATATGAGGTATTATTTCATTAAATAATTATCTTATTTTTTATGGTTGACATTCTGTATTTATAAATGATTACATTGGGATTTTGGCTGCTTCACTAATGACACATAGTTGGAGGCCTTGATGGTCACGCTATAAGATTATCCATAATCTCAGTAAAAATATATATTATTATTTATAATATTAAAATTTGATTAAATATTTCTCCCATATATGGTTTAATAATTTTTTATGCTTTCATGATCAAATATATTATATCCCAATATATTCTAGAGAATATTATGTTAGGGTCATATTTAATAAAAATTTATCATATATATATATAATATTATTTTTTATATATTAGAGAAAAATGTCATGTTATTTATTCATTAAATAAATATTAATCATTCAAGGGATTAAAAATTTTATTGCGTAATGGAGGATTGATTGTTTTTGTTCTGGGGAAAAATAAAATATTTTGAATATTATTTGATTAAATAATATTTAATTTAATTTGTGAGAGTTATGGATTTAAACATATTATAATATTATAATAATTATAGGAATTGGGTTATGGAATGTATAGATAAATATTATGGGGAACTTGGGGAATTTTTTATTTCTAATCGGGGGAATATAAACCTAATTTTATAATTTGTAAATGTTCCAATTCATTTCTTTTGTTGTAAATAGTTAATTTTAAAGAATCATCTTGAATACCTAAATACCTCCCTTATCAAATAATTCTCCCAATAACAGAGAGCGAGCATCCACCCCCTTCCACACTAATCAAAATAGAGATGAAATTAAATTATTTAGAAGTTATTCTTAGGGAGATCTGAGGTGAATTACATAAGTTATAGGTTCATCCGTGCTAGCACCAGGATAATCCTAGGGTGATGTTCTAATATTTGGGGAACACATTTAAATCACTAATAGATAATATAAATTTTTTATTCCAATAATGAAATGATGGAATGTTTTATATTCACTATTAGATACATCAATAAATAATTAATTTCTCAAAAGGTAATATTTTAATTGAATAACTTAATTATAAGAAATATTTGATGATATTATGGATTGGTTTTGACCATTTATCCTCTGTAAAAATTCAATGATTCAACTATGTTGATCATGGTATATATTATCATGTAAATCATATATTTCTCATTGATCATGGGAAAATGAAAAGATGGGCATGCCCCATCACACTCTTACACTGTCATTAGAAAATAAAGTCGTGTCATAGTGAATCGCATAATTATTTATTATTATTTATAGATCAATTTTTTATTTAATAAATTATAACATTGTTTTCTATTCTAGTGTAATAATTCATAAATATTAATTACAATATATTCATCTTCCTATCTTATTATCAGACTTATAACCAAATAAAATAATTTTATTGCTGAAATAAATTTTATGATATCATTAGTAGGAGATGATGAATATGGCTAGAAAACACAATATCTCACACCCTGTAACGTAGAGGTACCCACCAATTACCAGTTTATAATGCATCATGAATTAATTTGTAATTAATTTAATTTTAGTGTATTTATTAGACATGTTGAATTTTTATATACATTGAATGTTTTCCAGGGTATCATGGCACATGGTCCACTAGAGTACACAATGTGTATCTTTTTATATTTTTTGTGGCCCCTATGAAATAGACGAACTGTGTATCTTCTTTCACGGTTTACCTGACTGGTGACCCTGTAACCTAGAGACCACATTCGATATATCCAATGTGACATCTGAGGTAAATAAAGAATATAAAATTTTATTATTTATCAATATTTTTGAATTAAAAATTAATTTAAATTAAAATCAGATTCTCTGTTCGATGGCGTTCCTGATATGCAACAATATGTTTCGTTAAAATCTTATGTTTCACAGAACATTGAGTTATACTGAAATATAATAATATAATATTAATATTTTAAATTGTAGTAAATTCCTATCTATTTTTTTGGTAGGAATGTATATTACCAACTAAAATATGAATATAAATGTTTGTCAAATGTTTTTATATTTATCCAATAAAAGTTATAGCCCTAAAAAGTGAATGAATCTAATTTTAATCACAAATTGTCTTATATTATTTAAAAGGCCGATTAACGACCGTTTGATGGAGAACCATTTTTAAATCTAATCTTTATCACTTTTATATTTTCTATTTTTCAAAATAAAATTTTTCTTTATAATCGAAATATAAAAATTTCCTTTGGGTAGATTTTTTGTATTTTTCTGATAATTTTTTTTAATGAATATTGTTAAATACTATATTTTAAATTAAAAATGTCTTTTAATAATATTTATTTATATGGTCAGATTATATTTTGAATTTATTTTAATGTATAATTAGATTATTTTTCCCTTTTAATATAATTTCGGTCATCGAAATTATTTTCACATTGAAATTGGACATAAACATGTGTCTATTAATAGATTGTTATTATATCTTTAAAAAAAATTATGTTTTCACAATAAAAATTAATATAAAATTAATTTCATCCACTTTTTTTGAATTTGGTAAAATAGACATCATTTTTATATTTTTAATATCCAATATTTATTAGTTTGAATTTTTTATAATTTTATGAAAACCTTCAATTTTTGAGGAATAGTGATAACATTCAGTAGAAGTTGAAAAATGACTTATTTCATTTCAAATAAATTTTACTACTTTTGCGAATTGAATTTTGAAAAACCAACATACATGGTTGTTATTAGTATGTAAGATTTGTTTCAATAAGATGAAAATAATTTTTGGTGAATTGTAATTTTTGGCTTTTATTTACCGAGGTTAAAGGTAAATAGGGTAATTCAAGGTGAAAATAGTATTATAATAAAATTAAATTATCCTAACATGTGTTATAATCCATTTGGGTGATACACTATCGACCATGGGAATCTTTAGGTCTATTTTGGGACCCCATGGAGCCTCATAATATTGAAAATGACACTTTATATTAAATAATATAAAGTAATGACAAAACTGACATAAACATATATCTTTTAGTAAGTTAATTATTACATTGGGTTATATAAGTTATCACTTCGAATATAAATATTAATTTGAATGAAAATATTATTTCCTACATCATGGTATTTATTTTTATTTTTATACATTCAATATATAAAATTAATTATGTCACCATAATGAGGTAGTTTTAACCTCATCAATGAATGATTCAAATAAAAAAGATTATAAAGATTACGAAAATATCCAGAACAAGTCCAATTATTATTGGATGATTTTATTTCAAACAAGAGTCATCTTATCATCTACTTTAAATTGTTTTGGACCTTTCAAACAGAAAATAATTATATAATAAAATAATATTTTCAAACATAAATAAAGAGTCCCTACCCCCTTATAAAAATCCCTCAACTCTAACCCATTACTCAAACATCTCAAGACACTTGGATTAATAATACTATTAAAAAATAAGATCTCAACATCCCCGTCTTCCACATATAATCCTTACCTTAGGCAGAATGATTTTCAGGAAATCTATTTAGTTGAAACAAAAGGGAGTTACCCGATTTAACGTTAACATATTCTCTTAAGTACATTTCTTTTATTTTTCTTCACCAACCCCTAAAATATTTCTATTCCTTTATTTCATAAAAAATATATTATCCTGAATATAATATATATTTTTTATTATAATTATTCAAACTAAACTTACACACACGTTCTACTAATGGTTACAGAATATATGGTTTCTTTGGACGATGAACAACCGCCTCATTAAAACGATGACAATTCAGTCTTTTCCTACCACCTATTATGGTGTCAATTATGATGGAACTAAATTTATATATGATATATATTATATTTATATTCTCCCTATAATTATGTATTTTTTATTTATATCATGCCTTTATGGTTTCCATAATGGGTAAATGCGATAATTTCTATTGAGGAAGTGTGCACTACTGCACCCTCAATGTGATATGACTCGTTATTTCCACACATGAAATATATAAAGGATAGAGTTACTAAAATTATATATTTTATTTTATAATAGAAATATACTATACCTATTTATCATTATGTTTTAATTCCATTAAATATGATTGAGAAATGAATGTAGCGTTCATGCGTACGTCTGTCTTACCGTCTCCATGAACGGTGCATTTTATTTATTACCTAAAAATGTTAAGTAATATTATAAATACACATATATGCAGTATATATATGATATATATGATATCTAAATCATGAATTTCAATCTGGAGATAATGGAATTTTAACCACATTAACAACATGTTTTAAATAGAAGTAAATTTTTGACAAAATTACTGAATATCGACAAAAAGCTCATTAATAACTAAAATGATAACATAATGTTTATTTCATTTTAATAAGTGATAGAAAAGTAATAATAAATTTGAAAAACTTTCCTATGTAGGATTAAATTAACTTTATTTTATCATTCATGTGATTAAATAATGAATGGGTCAAGTTGGATAGGAGGTAAAAGACATCATCTCAGTCTCCTTTCATTGAGGCATATTTTGTTTTATAGATGATATTCATTAATAAACTTTATAAACACCTTTTACATTCCATTTTATTAAAAGGGACTATTTTTCTTTGAGCTTTTTTACTAAATGACAATAAAAGAATGTTTCTGTTAACATAAATAGTGACAATAATATTTTCCATTACAACAAGTATTATTTGATCTTGGGCTTCCTTAACAAGCCGTAATGTTTTTAAAAGGAAAATAAATACCATATAATCTTTTACATATTTCGGTATAGAAAATGGTTTTGATAATGGATTTGTTAGGTTAATATATAAAAATTATGTGGAAATGTTATCTTTCCTTTATGTTTATTATATGTGTTATGAATAAGTTCTCGTTCATGGCCATTGTTTACGTATAGGGGTGGTTCTGTGATAAATCTTGGGTGGGTGAGCACGAGATATGTCTCCAATGCATTGGGAAACGTGACAGAGGTAAACATGAATGTGTATCCTAAGAGACTTAGGGAATATACTGTGATGGGTATTCCAAATGTAATATCATAAATAACTATGAAAGATACAACATAAGTCCATTATGTTTTGAACAGTTACCTTTATGATTTGTGATTACTATTTGTTATTTATAAATCTTATATTTTCAAGAGGTATGTTAAAGAGATAATGTTATGTATTTATTGATGAACTAATGTTTTCTTGCATTGTTTTATAACCCCTATTGAGATTTTTATGCTCATCCCAAGTTTTGAAATGTTTTTCAAAATACATAAACATGAATAGGGTATAAGATGGGAACATGGAAAAGTCGATCTGTTTAAAAAATGGAACATAACATGACACTTATTTTCATGAGTTTTTTTTTGAAATAAAGGAAACATAGTAGAACTATCTTATTGTAATTTTTTTGATGTAATATAATAGTTATTGCCTAATTATTTAAAACTCTATACCTGAAATGATCATGAATGTGAATTATTCATTTAATTCAAGATTAGGAAATGTTTTAAGGATGTTCCATTATAGTTTGTATGAGATGTCTTTTTAGACAACATTAGGAGTTCAAATTTTGTTAAATTATTGTCTATAAATTAATTTATGGTAATATTGAAATGATATAGCATATAAAAATTACCATGTTGCATATGATATTTTTGTTATCAGAATAGTTTTTTTGAGAACATGGGTATTGTTGGGTTGATATGGGTGCTAAAATGGTATTTCAAGATGAGAGATTGATTTTTTGGATTTTATGGGTATATTTTGTGTACTGGGGGGTGCATAATTTAGGTTGTGCTATGTTTATGTCACATGTATTGGTGTTTTTATTTAGTGGGACTACAATATATGTTCATGATGAGTTTTGTTTCATGATTTAGCTGTAAGTCGGGGGTTTTCTTGATGAGATAATGGAATGGGTGGCATGAAATTGAAAAATGATAATGGCAGTAGTTGAACTGGGTTCCATGTGGGGTGGAAGTGTGAAGTAGGTTGTTTTATTGTAGTTTTCTACCTCTGTTTGGATATTCTATGAGGCTTGTTGTGTTTTATGGTTGTTATTTACCATGACTGGAATGGAATAACTATTAAATGCTTAATATTATCGAAATTATTGATTGTTTAGTAGATATATTTTATTGAACTCGGAAATGACCATCGTTTGTAATGATATGTTCATTTTGAGGTAGAAACAAGGTGGATGTGTTAGGGGTGGTTTTTACATAAGAACCTATATGTTTGGATGAGTGTTCATTACATATATATATAATTATAATTTCTCATGATACAATACACACTACACCCTAGTTGAGAACTTTGTGTCGGACAACCCCATTTTTACGGGGGATAGTGTCTTCCCCAAACAACTCAATGGGAGGATGGATGGATGGCCTCCAGATCAACCATACTTCCCCTTATATAAAATGACAGCCCATGAATCATCAGACATATTGTTTTTTGTGAGTCCCAAGTGTGTGCATGTGATTTCTCCTTCCATGGTGTCTTCAAGATGAGATGTGGTGTGGTTTGTGCAATAGGTGACTGCAGACATGATGAGATATAAATGTGAGGACATGGTATGTGTGGGAAGGATATGAAGTGGCATGTGGCCTAGGTGTGTGTATTCTTGTAGTGACGTCATTCTTTCAGAAAAGGTGGGTCTTCTAGGAAGTTTTCTGTTATGATGTGTGAGCAGCTAATATATAAGAAATTGTAATGGGGTACCCTAAAATAGATTTTATTAATACTAATTTACTTGATACTATTTATTTTATGAGTGTGCCTTCAGTGAGGTTGGGTGTCTAGTATAACTTGTTTGGTGCTTTCAGTTTTTATTGTTTCTCACAGGGGAATTAGAAATCATCTCCAATTGTTCATAAGAAACATCATCTCTCCCTATTTAGTATTCATGTATTCTCACCCTCTATATATAAAAACAATTTTCAGATTTCTTGGAGGACTACAATGATTGTGTTGGGAATTAATAGCTTTTACATTGGGATTGTTCTCTTTCCACTGCGTAGCTTCGTTCTTTTGGTATTTACATTGTATTTTTTAATTGTATTTCTAGAATTTATAGTTTAAACATGAAAGTGGTATATATTTTGGTTATTTTATATATATTTCATGGATTTGTTTTACTTTTATATATTATATCACCAAATCATGGATACTATAAAAGGGTAATACCTCCCATTAAATGATATTTGTATAAACGTAGTGTTGGTCCCCACCCTGGGGCCAACTAGAGTTGGGACTTGGGGGTTGTTATCTCTCTTTCTCCATTTCTTGATCTAGAGGGGTATCTATGGAGGAACGGGGCCATGATAGAATTTTATCAAATATGATGGTTGAGAGATTGGATCAAATTTTTAGTGATTCATAGTGAGGATTGTTTTGGTTTGGTAGGGTAATTGTGTTAGGTGATCATGGTGCGTGAAATAAGCCAGGGAACTCCATCTAATACACATGATTTTAGGTCCCTCATGATTATATAAAATGAAAATGATCATTCTAAACTTCAATTTTTGGCTACTGTGTGTGTAGGGTAGAAACACGATGAGAGGTACATGCATCGGGATGACTTTTTTTTAATTAATTGTGTGTTTGAGGGAGTTAAATTAAATAATGAGTAAAAATAAATCATGAAAAAATATATACTACTCCGGATTTGGAGTTACATGTTATCTTTTTAGATTGGGAATCTGATCATCATATTTGAGTGGCTCGGGAAATTGAGTCTCAACAATTTGATCTAAATGATTAGTAGAGGGTTGATCAGGAGGAGGAGGATTAATTGTAGAAGATAAAATTACATTCATTCTAGTGGTACACCAGGGGAAAGTAAGAGGGTTGGGTCACAAACATGGATACAGAGATATGGGTAGAGGTTCTTGAGATCACCCACATCATGACCTGGGTGTCGATATAGTATTATGTTCTATTGGAAGTTAGTTAGATGAGGGTAGGTGCACATCAATGTTTGACGTTCTACCGAGGGGTAGAAGTTAGGATGACTTTCTAAGGGTCGATTTTGATAAGGAGTTTCAAGAATAATTCATTTCTTCCTTGATGAAGCTTATAAAGTTGTAGGAGTTATTTTCCCTTTAGCAAAGAACTATGTTAGTATGGGTTTTATGGATCATGTTCATGGATCCCCATCACTTCTCTCTAGATCTCTTTCTAGATGAGGAGTCTCAGGTGAGATGCTTAGTGGAGGCACATCACCCATATCTCTAGTACGTAGTTACTACATTTATTTTTTTTCATATGTAGATGACCATATAAAGGTTTAGATAGTTTAGATAATACACTCACGAGGAGTTATTTCTAGAGAGTGGATCTATCAGGGTTCTTCCAAGTGCACGGCTACCCGATGCAGGTTTCAGAACGTAGGGCCTTTGAGGATTCATCAGTTAGGGAGTCGACCTTAGAACCATCTATTTCAACTATCTATTTCACATTCCTTTCATATCGTCCTGTGGAAGGATTTTTTTATATATGGATTTTGTGGGAACCATTTGAGTTTGTTCCTAATGGACATTTGTGCTCCATTTTGTAGAGGTGGAGAGTTTCAGTGACTGACTCAACAATAGTTTTCATCCATTCCATTTTAGAAGTAGGGATAGTTGGAACATTCTCTACATTAGGGAGACCAAGAATGTGCAAGTGAAAATCATGTTGTTCATCAATGACCTCGACCCAGGCGTGGTCAGGGAGGCAGTTGATAGTATAGGTGTAGAGGACCTAGGTGTTGTCAGCTGCACTTTGTACATGTAACAGTTTTAGTGGGGCCAGATATTGTTCGATGAATGATCATCTTTTTTAGTACTATAATTTCCCCTTTTTTGATTCAAGAGAGTTTCAATGATTTTTCACCTTGTATAGCCCGTGCATTGTGAATCAAAGTAGGGTGAATTTATGCGCCCCCAGTTTTGAGTACACCATTTAGAGGTCAGGATAGCTGGTTTGATGTGTTCCGGGGATATATATTGGTGATGGGGCCACATGAGTCCTGTGGGGATATTTTCCTATTTCTTATTTAACCATACAATTCCATCCTTTTTTTCAACTAGTTATACATTTTTCATGCTATCATCAACTAATTCTAAAGAAGAGTCGTATTATTTGATTTGGATGGAAAGTGTGTCTGTTTCATTCATGATAGGTATTATTTGTTGTGTTGCTGACATGCAGATAATATTCTTAAATTCATGACTGATATTTTAGTGGAATTGGTAGATATTGAGAAAAATGAGTTTCCTAAAAAAAATTGTTAATTCGATGATTTCTTCCCCAGGTAATTTGTTACTCAACCCCCTCGATGTGACGTTGAGTTCACGATATACATTAAATTCAACGTTTCTTGGATTTTGATAGATCCTTATCTGATTGAACCATATAAAAAATAGGAGTAGAAAATTCATATTGATGATATGATGAGGAAGGACATTTTATGTCCATGTTTTTCACCATAGGGTGCTCCAGTCATGATCACAATGAATGAAGATGGTGGTATGAGGCGGTGCATACACTACCATTGGTTGAATAATGTGACAGTCAAGAACCATTACCCTCCCGCAATGATAGAAAATATAGTGACCAGCTAAGGGGAGAGAGATGGTTTTCAATGATCGATATGTGGTTTGGCTGTCACTAGTTGATTGTGAATAAGGGTGACTACAAAAATACTACTTTTAGGTTCTTTTATTTTCACTTCGATTTTGTGGTTATGTAATTTAGTACTAGGAATGAACTAGACGTGTTTAGGGGGATCATGAACACCATTTTTCATGAATTCCTGTAATGGTTCATCATCTTATTCATCAATGAAATTCTAGTCTACATTATGTAATCAGAGCACAATATCTAACATCATAGGACTATCCTGGAGGTCATTTGACACCACCATCTCTACTGATAGTTTTCTAGGTGCATTTTTTTGACATACAGGTCTACTTCCTTAGACCTATGGGGTCTTAGCATGGTGTATTAGTGGACTGATTTACGTTATACGTAGTTGTTATTGGGATATAGTAATGAACGTGGAATAGAATCATATCTTTCTCAGTGTGGAAGGATATTACCTTATATTGTACCCGATTACTATCATTTTGTATCTCTATTGATAGATATGACTAGAAAGGACCAATCCATTTGGTGGAGTGAGCAGATTCAGACAGAATTCAGCTACCTTAAGTGGATTATGGTCGCTGCTCCAATGCTCCTTCTTCCAGAGAAAGGGGAGATGTTTAAGGTGATTTGTGATACGTCTAGTATGGGATTGGGTTGCCTGTTGATTCAATAGTAGGGAGTGATCCATTATAGGTCTAGATAATTATTTCCTTGTAAACATAACTATGATACCCATGATCTATTGATAACATAATTAATTTTTTCGCTAGTGTTTTGGCAGCATTACCTAATTGGGTAGTAATTTTTTGGTCTCCAAAGATCAAAATAACATTATGTATATCTTTTACAATTGAGATATGATCATATAAAAACGAATGGTGAGGCAGTTTTTCTAGGATTACAACATGATGATCAATTAAAACTCAATAAAAGGGAACATCGCAACTGATTCATTATGTACGAATTTGTAGAGAGAGGTAGTTTGGGAATCTAGAGTCTCTCAAGAGGAGATGGAGGAGTTGGCCACCTTGAACATATATTCATCGATTGAGGGTGGTAGATGATGTCTGTTTCACAAGGTAGTGGAGTTGCCCCTAATTTAGAAAATGAAGGAGTGTATGTTGGGTGCCTCGAAGGAAGAGGTGATGCATGATCATGTTTATTATGGTCATTACTTCTATGGATGGTCATAGTATGTTAAAATTTTAATATTTTTCCATGGTGAGAAATTTTCACCAGTGTCAATAATCGATGGATTTCTCTGTGAGTTTCATATATCACCTTAAGCAGTGAGATCATGAGTTTCTATGATTCAAAGTGGGTTGTGGGAGTATTTTTTGTGGCCCAAGATGAATTTTTCTATGGAGAAGTTTATGGGGAAGTTCCTAGTGTGCCAGCATGTGGAGGCAGAGAACCATATTCCCATTAGTTATTGACATCCTGTAGATGTCCCCGTGTTTGAGTGGGAAGACATATCAAGGGATTTATTCATAGGGATACCTAGAGATCAGGGAGAATATGATTCTATCTGAGTAATAGTGAATCATTTGAGAAAAGTGAGAGACATCATTGCAATAATGGAATCAGGAATAGTGGATGTGTTGTCCAGTGGATGTGCAGATGAGGTGGTTCCACTGCAGAGTGAAATGGCATCCCTTTTATTGGAACAAGATATATGATTTACCTCGTGATTTTGAAGGGGATTGAAACATGATTTTGGATCCTAGTTAAGACTTTGAACATACTTTACCCATTGGATATATGGGAATACAAAGCAGACCATCCCTACATTGGAGGACTTTTTGTAGGAATGTGTGATGGAAATTGGTGGGTCTTTGGTGTAAAACATTCCATAGGATGAGCTTTCATACAAAAATAACTATAAATCTTTCATTGGAATGGCTCCATTCAAATCATGGTATCGGAAATCGTGTCCTACATATTTTTGATCGAATGAATTTTGGACGATTGATTTTCATTCCCTCGAGGTGGTTTAAAGAAAGATAGAGTTGGTTCAGATCGTTCATGAGAGGATGAATCTAGCATAGGAGCAGCTGAATTCATATGATGATCATAGGAGTAATCACATAGAATTTGATGATGGGGACCACATGTTCTTAAAGGTAACCCCTCGAAATGGGAACCAGAGTATTGGGATAGGGATAAATATTCATATAAGGTTCATTGGGACATTTGAGGTGCTTTAGGGAGTTAGGAGGTGGAATACCAGTTATCATTACAACCTTAGTTGGAGAGGATCCACAACATCATTCATGTATCCTAGCTTTATCATTATCTCATAGGTGATTCTAATTCCATTGACTTCTGTGAGTTAGATATCAAGGATAAAGGAAAAATCCTAGAGTGTCTAGTGGAGATCCATGATCATGGTTAGAAGGTTGTACGAGGATGGACCATTCTGTTGGTTTGTTTGTTTTGGAGGCATGGTGGATTGGAGGAGAGTACTTGGGATAGTGAGACATAGAAACATGCCCAATAACCGGAGTTTTTTGTGTTATCTTGTGTGTGTTTTTATTTATGGTGTAATACATGCGTCATGTTTTCTATAATATGGTTTTCTTCATTGTCATCTAATGCGTGATGTTGTCTTCACAAGTAGAAAGGGGAGGAAATGAATCTTAATCAAGACACATTAATCGAGATTTGATTAAAAATTTGAAGGTGAGTCAGTGCCGCCTAGAGTGGATAGTATCTTGACATGGAGGATGGAGATACTTGATTAATGTGTAAGGAATGTGAGGTTCATCATTGATCATTGATGATAGTTGTGGTGTTTCATTTGTTGCATGATCCTGGGGAGGTATCTTCAAAGGTAGTTATTTGGACGCCTCATTCTTCTATGATGGGTATTCAATTATTGAGGGAAGTAATATTTTTAGGGGTATATAATTTAATTCAATAGACATCCATAGACAATTAATTCTTCAAAATATATTGTTTTTCAGGTTTTGGGAGGCGATAGTATCTCATTTCAAGAGTCTTCCATAATTACAATTTTTTCCATCAGTAGGTCAGGTGTCGGTTGGTCAGGCATCGGTAGATAGGGAGATGGTAGTTTAGGTTTTGTTTTCTCATTCACCGTAGGTTTGGTGGTGGTAGTTCACGAATTGGTTGGTTGGGCATCAATGAACAGTTTATGTTTCTTGATGTCCATTGGTGGCGTCAGTGAATCGCGTTGGTGATTTGTGTCAGTGAGTGATGTTAGTGAGTTGAATGTTTGATTTGTATTTGGGATTGGCGTTTGTGGCTCATGATGGTGACAAATATTTGCGACTCATCCATCAATGACTCGTTTTTTTGACTGATCCATCAGTGAGTCATTTCGATCTCTCCCCTATTTTCTGTTTCCCCTCTTATATCATATTTGATGATAAATGAGTTAACATTAATATTTAAGTATTTATAAATCCATTTAAAAGGCTATGAAACACATATTATATTCCCATGGTTTAGGGGAACATTTGAAATAGTCAAACAACTAATTCATGATCATCATATGACATTTAAGTACATTAAAAACCATCTCACTTTTGTGGATATAGTATCTCGGTTTTTCTAAAGATGAGATCCTCTCTTCCTTAAACCATTCCATTTTATCTTGGTATCCTAAAATCCATTCATCCCCATGGAATCTATTGTTGTATTCTGGCCTTCAGATCTAGTATTATGTTGGATTCTTTATTACATATCATGCACCACCCCTATTTTGGTATTAAGGAGGTGTTGAGGAACATCTATTCATCAAGGTATGGATTCCTTCTTATATCTTTTAATTGTGTATCATGCGGGGTAGGTTTACTAATATTTCCTTCTGAATAATGTTGAATTCATTTTTAATGAAGTAATTAATGAGGTGTGTATGATTATGATAAAAAATAAAAATCAAACTTTTTTACATTAGTAATAAAAGAGTGTCGAGGAAGATGAAGATGATGTTTTTTAGTTTATATGTTTTCTTTGATCCATGATGTTAATTTTTTTGGTTGTATGACTTCTAAAAATCACTATAATTGGTTGGTTTTTCATATGTATGAGTGATGATTGAAACGTGATATGAATCCCTTGTTGAAATATTTTAATTGTGAAATTAATTATCCACGTATACCTGATTAAATAAATAGATAACCTAGGATCGGATCTATTCATCAAAAACTACTGATTTATCTCCGATGAATTAAATAATGAATGTGATAAATCTGAGTAAAAACATTCCTAGTCGGTGTGGTTTCGGGAATGTGTGGAACTTTTTAGTTTGTGTATTGTGCAGGTTGTGTGTTGTTACTGTTGTGAAAATGGGTCTTTCTAGTGGGATAATGATGGTAAAATTGTAACTCATTTTGGGATATTGATTGATTATGGAATGGAAGGGTAGTGGTTGGGTAGTGGGGATGTAGATTCTTGTTGTTATTTATTTATGTTATTGTGTGAGGTGTAATTACGTAGTGGTTCTTCCTTGTATGGTTTTTATGTTATCTGTTGAGTGTTTTAGCTATAATTCTGTGGTTTTTGTATTGAGAGAAAGGATACAAAGACATGAATTAGAATAATGATAATGGTAGTCGTCTTTAGTGGTGGAATGTGGTGAGGAAGTGTTATGTGGGGTGTTTTATCATTCTTATTTTCCTATGTTTTTCTTGTCTAGGAGGATGGTGGTGTGTTTTGGTTGTTAGATTCTTGAGCTGGGGCGGAAAATTTTATAAATGTTTAATGGAGTCAAAATTATTGGTTGTTATGTGGAATTATTTTACCAAATTCAGAAGTGGCCGTCATTTATTCTGATATGTGCATTATGAGGTACCATCAAATGGGGTACTGTTATGGGTGTTTTTTTCCATGATAACCCATAGGATAGACATAGTGTTTGGTAACAATATATAATCTTGTACATTATTGTGATTTTGTACACACCAAAACCTAGTTGATAACTACATTCTTAACAGCCCCATTTTTACGATTTAGGGTGTCTTCCCCAATATCACGGTGGGTGGATGGATGGATGGCCAGTCGCTCTTCCCTACCCCCTATTCTAGATAATGATAAGCAAAGACTCTTCTGAATTGTTTTTTATTGTGTGGCCTAGGAGTGTGTGGGTTTGTATGCATCCTGGATGTCTTCAAGATGAGATCTGGTGTGGATTTCGGCTTAGGTTTTAGTGGGAGGGATGATATGTACTTTTGAGGACTAAGTGTGTTCAGTGGGGATGTGATTTGGTATATGGGCCAGGTGTTTGTAGGCATGTTTTGATGTTGTTCTTTCAGAAGAGGTGGGAGTGCAAGTGAATTTGTTGTCTGGCTGTGAGAGCATCTAATTAGATGGAATGTGGTGAGATTTACCCAATCATCAATGTTATTACTATATTATATTAAATTAATTTCGTTATTTGGTGTGTTAGTATTTTTTTGGGATTAGGTTGTGAGTATACATAGTTTTGTGAGTTTGGGTTACATTTTTTCTCCTAGGGGAATTAGTATGTTTCTCCACATGATGATGAGAGACTTCAGTTTTCTCAACGTAGTATACTTGTATGCACACCCACTGTGTATAAAAACTATTTTCGGGTTTCCAAGTGGACTATAGGGACTGTGATGGGAATTACATACTTGTAAATTGGTATATTTCTTTTTTTAAAAATTATCATTGTACTTTTGGTATTAAATTTTGATATATTCATTTTATTTCTAGCAATTATTACATTAAACATGATCATCCGATGGATTTTGTTTATTTTATATACATGTCTTAGAGTTGTTTTGAAGTTGATATTGCTTATCACCCAATCATAGATACTATAAAATTGGTAATTCCACCCATTTTGGGAGATTTGTATACCCTTGGTGCTGGTCACAACCCTAAGACTACAGGAGGAAGGACTCCGGGGATCATTATCTCTCTTTCCCAATTTCCAGCTCAGGTGGGGAATCTTTGGAGGTATGGGGTCAAGAAATTCATGTACATATAATTAGGGGTATTTTACCCACTATATAATGAAAAGTAATTCATTCTATCTCTAGATAATTAAATTTACCACTACTTATCAAGTATGTATAAATATTCATATTATTCTATAATACATTAATCCCTAAAAACAACTCCATGTTTCTATGTAAATAATTACATAAATGGTTAAACATATAACCCATTGAAAATATTAGACTCGCAAATGGGATAAACTATGCCAAAAAATATCCAAAAACAAGTTACTATTAATCCCTCTATAAATTTGTTGTATCTCGAAATTATTACATACCAAACTCATGAATATTATTATCATGTATTCAATTAACGCATGAAAATAACATAAATTAACATAATGACTTATTGATAAAATAAATTTATCCTTATTTTTAAAATAAATCATTTATTATTGGAGATATTCTATAAATCGTAATATTGATTAGACTCCGATAATGATATGAAAGTCGACTTTTTCAAAAAATAATTTAATAATTTAATACTACAAAATTTATATTTTCTATATGAATAATCTATTAATAAAAAATAATCAACATTTTCTAAAAATCATGAACATAATAAAAGTTACATTACCTCAATCATGGGTTTTTATAGAATATTATAATTTTAAAACATTTCTATTCTAGTTCATTATTACCATTCAATATATTTTTCATATCCATTATGGAAAAAATAAATAGAAAAATACATATACATTTCCTAACTTATATAATGTATTTCTTTACTTCCCAAACCCAAACACTTCAATCATTCGACCCCATCATTATACCAAAAACTATTACTTATTATTCATTTCCTTAACACATCTTTCTATTTGTATTTCATTTTTAGTCTCATCAATGCCAGCGAAATATTTTCTCATATAAACTTATTTATTCTCTTCCCAAGATTTCCCCTTATGAAATTTATTTTTATAATATCTATTCCTTTCACCTTTGAAACATTCAAAATTAGAGGATACATTATTGAGACCATTATTTTATTCCATTATGTAATCTAAATTGTTTTATATTTATTGTGAAATTCAATTATTTGTGTCGATATTTTCTACAATAAAAATATACTATCAACCCTTGGAGACACTCTCATCAGTGAGTCTTCCCATATTCTTCACATATAATAAAATTAATCTTGTTTCACTATCATATCCTCTTCAAAAAATCTCAATAAAATCTATCATATGATTCTTCATAATGATTAAAATTATCTAATAGTGTTTATTGTAGTCATATTACGGGATTAATGATTAAGAATAATCAATGGATATTTTTATCTTTAACTCATCACATTTTTATGATCATCAAAAAAATTTCCATCGTATTCATTGTTTACCCAGTTTCTTATCCATCATCAAATAGACTAATACCAAGATTACTATTATGAGAATCAGTAATCATAGTGGGAAAAACACATATTCATTAACAAATCCCGCATATATTCTATAACTCAGGACACATTTATTTTATCCTAGGTCACTCATAATTAGCATGTACTAAAATACCTCTTGATGGTCCATAAATAGTTGTCAATTTCCAAAGAATATTCCCCAATGACTATCATACGAGGTGCATGGGAAGGATGATTTTCATCCACAATGTGATGACTCTATCCAGATCTATTTTCACTTTCTAAATTATTACGCCTCTATACCTCTGTTATAAATACACATCCACCTATAGTATCAATTTATACATGTAATTTCATAGAAAATTCATGATCAATATTTTTTATAAAGTCAAGGACATTTTCATATACATTAACTCATCCTTATAATTATCCTTAGAGAAATCCCTACAAATATATTTAGAAATATCTCTAAGGATCTCGTTATACATTTCTTATCATTGTTTCTAAAGGATGAAGAACATATTTTTATGATACCATCAATAGATACCCATGACATTCAAACATAGATATTTCATGTGACTAGAATAATATTCACTACATTACAAAAAACAATCCTATTGACCATAATATTCTAGTGTCTCAGGAAGCTGAGTACCTAATATTCTAATTTGGAAAATAATATTCTGAATCTCCCATAAAGATCTCTTATTTAGTACACATCAAAAACAAAACCAACTAAAAAACATTCTTCGTAACCTTTAGAAAGAAAACATAATAATGGTTGGGATCATATTCATAGAAAGAGAAAAAGGTAAATACATGAACATATTATGTGAATAAGGATATAAGAACATAAAAATATCATGTTTAAACCATAGAAAAAAAATATCTTTTTCTTGAGTCTTTGCATAATTATTTCTAGATAATACCTGAATCAAAATGAAATAAAAGAACATGATACCTGATAAAATGAAATTATAAGATTTCCTAAATTAATTGTATATAAATATAAAATATAAAATATTATGCCATGTATATCCAAGATGTCATCCTTAAAAAGTTGTTCTTGGGCTCAGAACCAGTGTAATGGATTTGGGCTTAGTATTACCAACCACCTTGTACACTATTTGGGGATTTGGGATAACCATAAATATAACCTTTTATCTCGTATATCCTTAATTATTAACAAATGATTTAGAATGTGATATAGGTGACACTGGCCACATAATTTATACATTTATGTTCCACGTGATCATATTACATTCATCATTTTAGAACCCACAAATAATGGGATTAATAAAAATTTAACCCTTTCATAACATGGGGACGAGGGATATTTTTCCTAATCATTACATCATCTCATCAAATTATAACTTATGGAAAAGTAAACTGGTTTTATAAGTTACATTCATGGTATAACCAACAGAATAGAAACATGTTTCACAAAAATTTATTTTATATTAAAAATTAGAGAAATAATAAGAATAGTATCCTTGGATACTATATTTTGAGTAATGGCCCGACCCCAGAAGCCCTGAGTTGGTGCATTATTACATAACATTGGCATGATTAAAAGGAATTATATCCTGATGGACCGACCAGTTTAGCAGTTTTGGAAATTTTTTTACTTATATGAATGTTACATTACAATATAAAATGAAATAAAAAAACAACATTGTCTCCATTGTACACATTCAAGTCCCATATATTATCGTTGCATATTATTTATAATATAAATATTTTCATCTTGGGAAAATTAAAACATAGAATGGGGTGACCTCAGATGCTCAGTAAGAATAACAATATAGCGAAAACATTCATAAATATGCAAAAACAATATAAGGCAATGTATTCAACTAAAACAAAATCCATTAAAACTTAAAATTTAGAATAATATGGAAAATAAAAATCAAATAATTCCATTTCCTTATTCACATGAATATTCTACTCATCGACTAATCACATGTAATATCAATGGCTCATTTACTAATGATGGAATGCGTAAAGCCAGAGTACATAACCACATTGTCAAGGCTTTGTGGTAAGATTACCAATATGATTTTTTCAAGGACTTGTGCCAAGACACTAGTTTGTCTCATGGGACCTTCTGATTAATCAAGGATCTATAGCAATCTCCACCCGTCACATACAAAGTCCAATGCATTCCTCATACGAAAAGGTTTAAACATAACATAAACATTCATATTAAAAATAGAATATGAAATGTAAATAGATTATCCATAAACCGTGAATGGTATAAAAATAACATATCCACAATCAAACATATCACAAAACCTTCAATATAATATAGATGAATTTTATCGTAATAAATCTACCACGATCAAGCATAATATTTGTTAAAGGATGTTGACATCGTTTAAAATGATCAGTAAAAAACATTGAGAGAAATATCCCTTTTTTCCTGAAATCATATAAAAAGCCATTATTTATAAAGGAAGTCATTTAAAATGTAGTTTTGAATCAATATGTCCCATACCACTTTGAAAGTTTTTAATATAATTAACATTTTAAAACATTCATTTCCATTTAAATAAATCCTTAGAACCATTTTGAAAACATGGACATTAATGAAAGTTGTTTAGAAGAATAAATCATTAAATCATTTAGAATGATGTTTTATTAAAGAGTCCCTTAAAAATAATACTTTTGAAAACTATTTATTGAAACATGGACATTGATTATAAATATCTACCAGTTGATACTCATGTAAAACAACCTCTGATAATTAAAAGATTGTGAAATTAGCCCTCACCTTGCACTTTCCTCTGGTCGAGGGTACATTTATCCTCTTGTAAAATAAACATAGTATGTTATTAAATTTTAACAGAACCATATTCATATTTTCTATATCATACATTATTCATTTTTGTCTTTATAATTCCCATTTAATAATGATTTCCATGTTAAATTAATTTTTTTTGTAATGATCTATTTCATTATCGTACGTGTATTAACATGTATCATTTATATAAGGATTAAAATATTTCCCGAATAAATACCTTGATTTATATAACATATATATTTAGAATATTTATATTTATAATTGATAGATATATGAAATTTTAGGCACCATTTTGGGAGACGTTAGTCCGTACGTAAGCATAAACGTTGTTTCTGTTTTCATATCTTATTGAAAGGATGTAAGTGAATAAGATATATGTAAGTATATATATATATATATATATAAAGTATAATTATTATTTCATATATTACATACTTATTAATAATATATTTTTTTATAATCATCGATGAATGGTTAACATGGAAATGAATCTCATCGCGTCGTGGAGACGGTAAGTCTTACGTACACACGAGCGATGATGTCATTTCGTTAATGATTAAAAGGTGTGGAATTGGATGGTATATTAATTTTAATGATACAATAGAATGTTATTTTCATTATTTATTTAAATATTACTCATCATTATATTTATCTAAATAAATTAGTTTTGAATAAAAAATTACACCATGACGTGGAGACAATAAGCCGTACATACGCACACATGGTGACCATATCATTCATAGGATGGATTGAATAATGAATTTTTTGGTACCATATATATAATAAAATAAAAGTTTTTAGAAGTCACTAGAGTTATTATTTTGGTTTGGAAATAATATTGAAAGAGAATGTGGAAAAAGAAAAGAACATAAATGTGGGTGGTAAAATTATTACCTCTTATTCGACAGTTTCCTTTTAGGTTGATCAAAATGCACCATAGGTTAGATTTGAGATCCAAGTAAGGAATTTAGGTTTAAGTTAGAAACTTTTGGAGGATATTTTGGCAGGGTTTGGCTGATTCAAATGGCTTTGGATGAGGGATTCCGTGGGAAGGGGAAGTACACTATTATAAGATAGGTGAGGGTCACATTAGGAAAAGAATGAAATATTATTTTATAATAAAATAATTTTCAGTTACTAATGGCTCCAAAAGGATTTATTTATAGGATAAAGTGGGGATGGGTCGAAAAGCACTGAACCGATAGGTTTTAAACTGGTCCACGTCACCATATTAACCTTATCATTTAGATTTATCTCTTAGTTAAACAATTTGTCTTTTACTGAGTCTTCTTGTATTCTTTCACTATTTGGTTAATAAACAAAATATTACATTTTAAAGAACCTCACATGGTTCATTAAAGACATATATAATATTATTTAATCCCTTTGGACGATCTTTATATTTTTAGGAATATTATATAATTTAATAATATAATATTTGTTTTAAAAACACATTTATGTCAATGTTGACACTATTTAGTATTTGTTTTTGTGAAAGACATAAAAACATGATTACTTCGAACAGGATAAATTTAATGAACACTAACATGTCATATTCACTGGGAAAATTCGTGGATGTCATAAAAACATTGAAATTAAATTTATTTAAATATTAATAATACAATTTATTTGATTCTTTAATTAATAAGGTGATTACTGCATCATCATTTTGTAATAACTAGATTTAATTATTTAATGTATAAAACTTATAAAGAAAATACCATGATGTATGAATCTTATTATCTTTTTAAATAATATTTATAGTCAAATTTATCTTATGTATAACCCTTTATTAAAAATGGTTTAGTGATTAGATGTTGAATTTAACACTTTTCACCCTTTATTAAATAAACTAATAATAAATGTCCTAATACTCTACAAGTGGACCAAGGATCTGATATTTTTTAGTAAGGGTTTTTTGGTCTAATTAAACTTATCATGTAGAATTAGGTGATTTGTTATTGTAATTATAATATTATATTTACCCGTAATTACCTTATTTAATTTAAACAGTGTTAAATAAAAGTCAAAAGTTACTATTAATAAAAACATATTTTCATGTTATTAAACAATATTTTAATTATTTATATCAATTGTGTCTCTTGGATTTTTGAAATTCAACTCACAAAAGCTGTAAATTTATGTTTTATGCAAATTTGAAAATTCCTCTCGAAGGAGGGTAAAAGAGGTTAAAAAGTTTTAATAAACTATTATACTTCAAATTTTATTATAATATGAATAAAATAAATTACATTGAAATTATATAGGTATTTATTTCTAATTTTCCTAGAAATAAATTTAAATAAAATAAATTATTATTAAAATAAATAGACAGTTTTACAAAATAACTTAGTGCATTAACTATTCATCAAAAATTGAAAGTTTTCAGAAAAATATAAAAAATACCCCCAAATCTAATTTTGATATTCCAAAAATCAAAAATGAATTCTTTTTTCCAAATTAAAAACATATAATTTTCATTTATTAATTTAAAATTAATTCCCGTTGTTAAATCCAAATAGTTGTTTTTAAAAAATAATAAACAATAAAAAGATTGGCATGTCTTTTTGGCAAATTTAAATTTGAAATTACTTATAATGAACTAAATTTTATTAAATGTTAAAAATATAATCAAATTATAATTAAAAACCATTCAATGGATAATTTAACACTATAAATTATTTGATTAAAAAAGTTGTTTTCAATTAAAACATAGTATTTTTCACTATTTGTCAAAATATGAAAGTTATCAGAAATGTACCCAAACCTTATTAAAACTTTTTTATATCCCTCATATAAATAATAATTTAATTTCATTAAATTTAATATATAAAAGTGTCAAATATTGATTTTAAAAAGGTTTCTCCATTAAAAGGAAGTAAAATAGCATTTTTTTAAAATACTATTTTTTTTCCAAAAAAAAATAGTTTGTTCATAAAATATGTATAAGAAAAAAAATTAAGAATGTAAAAGTTATATTGAGTATATTAGATACAAAATTTAGTTAACACTATTCACAACCTCTTTTTGAACACCTAGCTTGGTAAATTGTGGTGCGCTCAAACTTTGTGTTACACATATCACAACCTATTGAGTTACTTTAATGAGATAACATAAAATGAAATCATGGGGTGTTACATTATATCCTCTTTCAATAAATTTTGTCCTCACAGTTCGATATTTTTTTTTTTAAAAAAAAGGTTAGAAATAGAAAAATATATTTTTTGGAAACCCACATCAAAAATTGGATTAATAAAATATAGTTTTAATAAGAGGGAATGATAATGAAAAAGTCTCCAACAAATTATGATCTCAATTAATAGAACATTGGTGGTAATTAAAGACACATAATTGGTTAAAAAATTTAAATACTTATCAGGAGTGACTGAGGTCATCAATCAGAAACATGTGTCGAATTTAAGGCCTCAAAGTCATCAATCTATGTTGATTTAAAATATCATCGGTTCAACAAAACATAAGTTTTTAGGATAACACATTTTTGGTTTTATGAACCCATTCTGAAAGTTTAAAAATTAATTTATTCATAGAATAAGTGGAAATAATATACATGAAAAGTATAGTTTCATCCGTTCACTAATTACTACCACAAGCTCATCTTTCTCTACAAAAGATAATAGAATTCAAAAATATCTTATTTATTCTAATCGTATAATGTTCCAAAAATTTAGAATTTATAATTCATTTTTCATAATATTTAAATAAAAAACATTATAAAAACTAGGATATCACATAAGCTAGAGGTAGGTAATTTCCCTTGTTGCACTTACGTTGCGGGATCAAGTCTCGCAGCCTTGCCGGACGCAACAGTTTATCCCCCATCCTCTGGGTTGTCCTTTTCATCACAATCCAAAAATAATCTTAAGAAATTTTTTAAACATAACAATATTATCCAACATCTAACCTAGTCCATTCTATCCTTTACTCTTATCCAAAATACTTCTATCCAAAAACATAGTATTAAATTTTGAAGGAAGGTAAAAATAATGAAGATCTTTTTTTTCATGTAATAATTTTTGAATACTAACAGCATGTATTCTTTTAAAACTCGTTAACACCCAGAATTACCATAAAACAATATTGATTAAATTCATGCTCCGTCATTCCTTATTGAAAACCGGATATAATCATTATATTAAAAAAAATTTAAATCCATCAATGATGGACTAAACAAACCACTAATTAGTTTCATGGTAGTTATGAATATCCAATATAATTTATCAAACCATTCATATGTTATTCCAAAATCACTACCTCAGTATTAGAACCATATTATGGTTCATTTTTCTTTCAACCAAATATTTTCCCAAAAAATTAACCTACTATTGTGTTACTTTTCTTGGTTCCACACATTCTCATGTCCTTAATGAAATAGTACTATAGTACAATCCTTTTATACACTATAATTATTATTACATGTACATCATTAATAAAATACTCAAATGACATAATTCATTAATATCAATATAAGAAAACTACCCATTACCCTTCATCTATGGTAATATCATAACTTGATTATTATCCAACAACATCATTTGTTGTATACTCTGATGATTTGGTCATTGATTCGAATAGTTTTGTAACTCCTTGAAGATAAAGCATTGTTCATTTGAAACCTTTTTTTACCTTTTCAATCACGTACTTTTTGTCCTTTTTCTCCAAAGTTATTAGAAACTCACATTCCCTTCAATCATTTACCTACGTGATTCTTTCCACAGTCACCACATATGGGAAAATCCTTCTTTCCCCTCTTCCCTTTATTTTTCTTTCACTATTCCATCCTTTTCTTCTCATGATTCCCTTCAAATCCATAGTACTTATAGAATTATATACTTTTCTTATTAACATATGATACAATTTATTCATATGATAAGAATATGTGCGAGACTACTTCCATAATAAATGTTTGTTTAATACACTGAATGATATGATCCTTCTTAATCATTGGATCATACATATTTTTGGAGTTCTAATTCATTCTAGTAGGATACTTTTCTAAACTATGGAATACACTAGGTTAGTATATGAATCACAATTCATAATTCCTAACTTTTAATATATCTAACGTAAATTGAAAGGATTGTGCATATAATCTAAAATCATAAAATTGATTCTTGGAGGGAGTATTTACTCCAAAATCTTTCCTAATTTCATGTAATGAAAATGTGAATTATACTTAGCATATCCCCTGCAAGTGTTGTATCCAAAAGTGCAGCAAGGCCCATTGTCGTGTACCAAGATACCCTAGGTCATTTCTGAAACTCCGTACAGAAGATTTCACTCATAGGTACATATGTCCCAGAGCCACCTCAACATGACTATATCCATACACGAATGTATTTCTTGGAAAATACAAAAAATCTCTACATTACGAAAATTCTAGGAAGTTAATCTATATTAATACTCAAAGATTATCTAACGGTAATGTGCTCTAATCCTAGTGTATCTAAATCTAGTTTCCATGGTTATCGATAAACATCCTCTGATACCAACTGTAACACCCGACCCCACAAACCCAGAGTGGGTTCAATATTACATAACATTGGAATGATTACAAGGAATCAAGTCCTGAAGGAACTGATCAGTTTAGTGTTCTTGGAAAATAGAATACATACATGAACGTTGCATTATATTTTAAAATTAAATACAATAATGACATTGTCTCCATCGAAAACATTTATATCCCTTAGATTATCCATGCATGTCAGTCATGATATATTTCTTTGAATCCTTGGAGAAATAAAACACATAAAGGGGTGAGATCAGAAGCTCAGTATGGCTAACTATGTAGAGAAAATGTTCATAAATAAGCATAAACATTTATAGAAATGTATAAAACTAAAAAAATCCTTTTAAACGTAAAATTCAGCATAATATGGCAATTATATGTCAAATAATGCCATTTACTTATTCACATGAATATTCTACTGACAGAATAATAACATGTAATATCTATAGCTAATTTTATAATGATGGAATGCATAATGCCAGATTTTATAACCATATATTCTAGGAATTGTTACAAGACTGCAAATAAGATTTTTTTCAAGGCGTTGAGCCAAGGAACTAGTTTATCTCATGAGACCTACCGATTCATCATGGAGCAATAGGAGGCTCCACCCGTCACATACTTATTCCAATGCATTTCTCTTATGAAATTGTATAAACATTACATAAACATTCGTATTAAAACATTCATATGATATGTCAATACTTTATCCATAAACCATGAATGGTATTAAATTTACACATACATAGTCAAACATATCACAAAACCTATAATACAATATGAAAGATTTGTATCATAATAAATCAACCTCGATCATGAATAATATCCCATAATGGATTTTGACTATGTTTAAAATGATTTGTAAAAATATTAGAGGAAAATATCCAGTTTTCATGAAATCATTTAAATTTCACAAAATATCAAAATAAATTCATTTAAAAGATAGTTTTTATTAAAAGTGTCACATACCACTTTGAAACTTTTGAGCCTAATTAACATTTTAAAACATTCATGTCCATAATAATAAATCCTTAAAACCATTTTGAAAACATAAACATTAATGAGAAATGTTTAGAAGAATAAATCATTAAAAATTTTACAATGATGTTTTAGTAAAAGAGTAACTTAAAAATAATACCTTTGAAAACATATTTATGAAACGAGGACTGGGGTTAAAAATATATCATAGTAGATAGTCACTTAAGAACTACCTCGGATAATAAAGAGATTGTGAAATTAACCCATACCTTTTACATTCCTTTGGTCGAGGGTATGCTTAACCTCCTGTATAATGACCATAATATGTTATTCCAATTTACTAGAACCATATTCATATTTATTATATCATACATGATTCATTTATGACATTATAATTCCCATTTATTAAATATTTTCATGTTAAATTAACATTTTGGTTAATAATGGATTTCTTTATCATACATGTTTTAACTTATATCATTTAGATAATGATTTAAATACTTCTAGAATATAATCCATGATTTATATATCGTATATATTTGGAATATAAATATTTATAAGAGATGGATATATGAAATTGAATGTACCATTTATGGAGATAGTAGTCTGTACGTACGCATAAACACTGTTTCATTTTCATATCTTATTGAGCAGAAGTAAGTGAAGAAGATATATGCACGTATATACATACATACAAACATAAATTTATATATCCAGTTGCATTATAATGTAATATATTTCATACATATTAATAATATACATTTTTATAATATTTGTTTAATGGTGAACGTGGAAATGAATCTCATCACGTCGTGGAGACGGTAAGCCATACGTACACATGAGCGACGATGTCATTTCCTTAATAATTAAAATTTATGGAATTGGATGGTATATTAAATTTAAAGATACACTAGCATGTTATTTTTATTATTTATATACATATTAATAATCATTATATCCATCCAACGAACATATTGTTGACAGACAAATTACACCACAACGTGGAGACATTAAGCCATACCTACGCACAAATGTTGACATTATCACTCGTAGTATGGATTGAATAATGAATATGGTTGTACCACAGTTATAATAACATAAAAGTATGTATAAGGTACTGGATTTATTATTTTGTTCTGGAAATAATAATGAAATAGAATGTGGAAGAATAAATGAACTTGAAAGTGGGTGGTGAAATTATTACCTCTTCTTGAACCTTTTCTATTTGAGTTGATCAAAAGGGGTCCATAAGTTGGATTTATGATCAGTGTAAGGAATATAGGTTGAATTAAGAGATGTTGGGATGGTATTTGGGTAGGGTTTGGATAATCCAAATTTATTTGGTGGTGTGATTTTGGAATAAGGGGATGTTCCATTTTATAAGAGAGGTGAGGTTCACTTTAGGAAAAGCTTGAAATATTATTTTATAATATAATCATGTTCAATTTCTAATTTCTCCAAAATGATTTATTTCTAGTATAAGGTGGGTATGGGTCGAAAAACACTCAACCAATAGGTATTAGACATGTTTATATCTCCATATTAACCTTATCATATAGATTTAACTCTTAGTTAAATTGATTAACTTGTACGGTGTCTTCATGTTTTCTTACACTATATTGTTAATAAAATACTCTAAAATTACAATAAATTCTAAATTAGATCATTAATTAAATATATAATATTATATAATCCATTTGGCCAAAACATATATTTTTATAAACATTATATAATTTAATAATATAATTTTTGTTTTAAAACATTATTTTTTTACAATTTTGACACTATTTAGTATTTGGTTTCTGGGAAAGTCATCACAACATTATTACTTAGAAATATATAAATTAATTCAACCATAAAAAGTCTTATTCAACTTGAAAATTTCTGTATATCATAAAAACATGGAAATAATATATAGTTTTATATTTGTTGTTCCATTTATTTAATTCTCACATTAATAATACAATTATATCATCATCATTGTGCTATAAATAAATTTAATTATTTAATGTATAAAAATTATATATAAACTACCATGATGTATTAAATCATTTTATATTTTTAATTTTTATTTATATTCTAATTTATCTTATGTATAACCCTGTATTAAATTTTTTTTAGTAATTGAACTATAAATTTAACACTTTTAACTCTTCATTAATAATTTTCATAAATGACCTAATGATATCCGATTTGTCTAAAGGGGATAATATTTTATTGCTATTGTTGTTTTGGTCTAATTACACTTATCCAATAGAATTAGGACATGTGTTAGTGTAATTATAATATCATTTTTACCCTTAATGTCCCTAATTACTATTAAGCGTGGTAAATAAAAGTTAAAAGTTACAATTCACACCAAATTATTTTGACCTTATTGAGATACATTTTACGTACTGATATATACCATGTCTCTTGGATTTTTTAAATTCAACTCATTGAAGTGGTTAAATTATGTTTTATGCAAATTTGGAAATGCTCCAAGATGGTGGGAAAAAGGGGTCAAAATGTTTAACAAAATTTTATATATTTAATTTTATTATAAAATGACTCCAATGAATTAAATAAAAATTATATATTTATTAAATATCTATTTTGACTTAAAATAAATTTGAATAAAATAAATAATTATATAAATAAAATGCCAGTTTTAAAAAGAACGCTGTGTTTTTCACTACTGATAATTAATTGAATGTTTTCAGAAAAATACAAAAATTATCCCAAATATAATTTTTATATTCTAAATTCAAAAATGGATTCTATTTTTCAATATTAAATACATCGAAGTTGAATTCATTAATTTAAAATTAACTCTCGTTGTCAAAACCAAAAATTGGGTTTTAAAAAATTAAATAAAATCAAAAGATTAACTTGTGTTAATGTCAGATTTAAATGTGAAATTACTTATAATGACCTAAATTGTATTAAATGATAAAAATATAATATAATTATTTGTAAAAACCTTCCAAATTCAACATTTAACACTATAATTTATTTCGATTAATAATATGGATTTCAATTAAAACATAATATTTTTTTACTATTCGCCAAAATATTAAAGTTATCATAAAAGTACCAAAACGTTATACAAACTACTTTTTTTCTTATTTATAATGAATAATTTAATTTCATTAAATTGAATATATAAAAGTGTCTGATATTGATATTAAAAAAGGGTTCTCCATTAAAAGGTTGTAAAATTGAATTTTATTTAAAGTTATTCTATTATCTGAAAAAATGAATTTGTTCTTATATAATGTGTAAGAAACAGATAATATTGATGATAAAATTGAATATAGTATATAATTTTAAAGTGTTGTTAATACTGTTCATAACATCTTTTTGAATGGCTAGTTTGGTATGTTTTGGTGCATTTGAACTCCGTGTCACGTATAGCGCAAGATATTGAATTACTTTAATGAGATAACGTACTATGAAATCATGGGGTGTTATATTTTGTAAAACATAAGTCACATAAAAATATTACATCCTATATGGAATGCAATTTTAAAAGAAAAATGGACTGGATCATTTATTGAGGAAGATTATTTTTCATTTGAAATATATTTTTAATTCATTAAACATAATAAGAAATCCATTTATTTGGAAATAAACATGAAAAACTATAACTGAATCATCCAAAATAATTAAAAACATTTCATGAGGAAAATATTTCTTCTATATTGAAAACAATATTTAAACAAAATATTTTTGAAAGTATTTTCATTTTAATATTTAATGAAAAATTTATAAATGAATTTTATATTAATTAATATTCATTGATGTGAGAAATTTAGTCCATATAAAATATAAATATTTCATGGACCTTTTTAGTAAAATTGAATCATTTGTTTTTTTTCATAACAGCTTGATGATACAATTTAAAAAATTAAATATTAAAACATGGGAAATAATTTATTTCTATGATCATTTAAAAAATGTTTAAAATATTTTGGGTAATTTAAAAAACATTGTTTTTTATGAAAATTGTATTCCCTTGAAAAGACAATTTTTTCTTAAAACAAACTTTATAAAATATTGAGTACACCAAGAGTGTAAAATGATGGAGAAAATGTATTCTTAGGAAATAACATAAGGAGAATAAAATTCATTTGTTCCTAGAGATGTGGATCATGACATTCTAACAATAGAATCATAATCGTAAACAATCATGATAGTAAATTATATTCTAATATAAAAACATTACCACATTAGTTACATCGACATGTAGTCCCCATGAAGTAATATGATTATATGAAACATAAAATATCACATTGATAAATACAATAATGATATTTCTTGCCAAAAGGTATGTATATAGACATTGTAAAAGAAGATAGGTTCATAACACAACAATATGTTGCAAAGGAGGAATTAATGAAAAAATCACTTACCATCTTGGTATGTGTTGAACCATAAACCCCTGAAAGAGTTATCAAAAAATTGACATGCTAATAATAAATGTATTAATTTTAAAAATAATAAAATACATTCATTAGTGGTATAAATACCACATAAATAAAAGAAATGTCTAATATGTCATGTGACACAATGAAAAAAATAAAACTGATGGAATTCACATACCTCTTTAGTATCCTTTAGAATCATATATCCCAATAAATTAAAAAATCAAATGAAAATGTAAATATAACAAAAATTAAGATTATAATTATATAAAATATCATATTTTTAGTATATACACCACCTGAAATATATAGGTATTGAATTTTTGGATCCCTCCTTGATATATAGGAGACAGTTGAATTCCCATATCGTATATTTAAACATCCATCTTAGACATTCAGACCATATATATAATAAATATAATTTTTTTGAATATATTAAAGAAGAAACGGAATTCCCAAATCATACCATATATTATATACTTCTGATTTTTAATTTCCTATTTATTAGTAATTCCTTGTTAATTGAACTTTTTATCAGAAAAAGAATTATTTTCCTTATATGATTGGATTTTTTATTTTCATTCATATTAATTTTATCATGGTTATGTGATCATAAATGTAATTTTAATTACATCAATATCTTATTTATAGAAAAATTATTATTTTAGGTCAAATCATGAATGACGTATTTTAGAAATGATGGATGTCACAGTTATGGAGACAAAAGGATGTTTGTATGCATGAGTAACATTTCCATATCTCAATGATCATTTTGGAAATGAGGAAAGTGATATAATATCATGGAAAAATGTAAATAATTTAATTAATAAAATATAATTTCATTAATTATGGTTATATATATTATCAATGTGTTTTGGTGGAAAATTGAGCCACTTCACCTTTTGAAGGCAGTAGTCCATAAATACACTAACAACATTTTCATATTTACATGAGTGAATAGATAAGTAATAAAAAGATATATTATATATAAATAATGATAAATATTAAATTAATATAACATTTATTTAATTTATATCACATATATTAATTAAATTAATCCTTATTATCTTCAATGTAAAACAACAGGGAAAATGAATCACATTGTTTTACAAGGCGGTAATCTGAAATACAAGTGAGAAACATTATCATATCCAATATGGAATGTGAAGTAAAATAAAATTGTGTATGATATTATGATTCCATAAAAATAGATATTTTTTAATTGAATATATATATTTTATGTCCATCATCATACCCAATTGTGAGAGGTGGAATCGAAAAAAAAATGACATAAGTACACTATGTGGAAATATTCCATAGACACGAAAGATGATTTCATAATCCATTTGATTGGAATGGAGTTGTGTTTAGTTATATCAGTTAAAAAATATCTCATTATAGTTAATATAATTATGGTATTATATCATCTCTGTTTTATAATAATTTAAGGTGGATAATGAGTATATAAAATAAAAACTCTTATTGAATAATATAACTACTATTCAGGTAAAATCATTTGGTTTTTAGAAACAGGACTTCCTAGAATGGAACTACAAACAAAAAATGTTTTATAGGATTATAGTAGGTAATTTGGTAAGTATCAAGGATTTTTTTTAATCACATGGTTTTATAGTTTTAATAATAATGAATAGTGGTTGCGATTTTATAACTAAGTTGAGTAGCATGTATGCATTTTTTGGAAAAGAAAAATGGATACCCACATTTCATTCATACCCCAAGAATTAAAAATGAAGTATTATGGTGAAATATACATTATAATATCAATATATATCTATAAAATAGATGTTACAAATGTTTAATGTTTTTCTAACACAAATAAATTTAGTGTAACTCCTGATAAATCCATTTATACCTTAACAATGGTAACTAATTTTTTATATTTTAAAAGTTTATTTTAGTTAAAAATGAAAATATAGTTATTAAATATTATATTTTAAGATGATTATGAATATTTAGATCATTTTTATAAATTCAATTAACATTAGTAGAGAATTTATATATAATATTAATTTCACAAACATGACGAGAAAGGAACTTTTCAAAGAGAATTATTTTTTGAAAGTATGCAATGTTTTTTAACATATTTCAATATTAAATTACTTAAATTTTATTATAGTATATAATTATATATATAATTGGGATAATTATAATTTAATCCCGATATAAAATATAATTCACTATTATAAATTATTTAACCAGAAATTATTTTTTCAATTAAAATTTATAATTTTTTTGCAATTCAAAAAAATAATAATCATTTCATACAATTATCAATAATTAACCATAAGATAAATTTTATAGGAAATTATTAAAAAATAATTTTTTTTCGAAATATATTGTCTAATTTTTTCAAATTTGAGTTTTAAAATAAATGATAAAAAAGTGTGAAAACACTTTTTTTAGGAAAATGTAGTTTTTAAAAGTAAAATGGAATTATTCATTACTCTTGTCTAGAAAACACAGAAGATATGTTTTAATCAATTTATGTTTCACATAATAATATATTTTTCTAAAATAAGTAAATTTTTATTAAATATATTGATGTAAAAAGTTATTTTTTTCATTAAAATAGTTTTTTAAAAATTTATATCTTTTTTTGAGAGTAGTCTTTATTTTAAATTTTAATTAATATTTACCCAATTAATTATATATATATATATGTCCCAACAATATATTTTATTAATTTTTTTGATAATATCAATACTTATAATTCCCAAGGCTATGTGTTAACAATAATTTTAAATAAAAATATTTTAATTGTGAGTTACTTTTTTTAAAACACAGTGTTAAATGTAATACACGATAATCTCAACGTTACACGTAAAGAATGACAAAATAAGTGTTATTTGATATGAAATAATAGAACATATTAAATATATTTGAATAAATTCTCAATATTATGGGGTGTTATATTATTCATTCAAATCATAAAAAAATGTAAACGATATTATGTAATATAAACAACAATATTATTTGTTTTATATAATAATGTTGTTATCTAACATGAATTTTTTTATTGAATAATAAATAATAGGAATTGAATATGTATAAAATATATTACATAAGTGTTTAAATGGAGGTTAATTTCAAATTTTTTTAAATTTTAATGTATTACAGTATCGAGTACAGAAATTGGAAAACTGAATCATATTTGGAAAATATTTCAAATTACTATAATTTATTGTTCCATCCACCATAAAATCGGTTTTAATAATGGGTAAATATAAATTATATTGATATGGATCAAATAATAATATCATATTCCAATAAAATACAATTCTATTGGAGAATTTTTTTTAGAAAACTATTTAAACTCAATATTGATGTATTTATCGAATGAAATATAATATATCATTTTCTGACATTTATTAGATGATGTATCACATATATAGATACATATTGGTGTTTGAAATTCCTTGGGTTATAAAGGTAATGGTAGAATATGTTGGTAAGGTTTAAAAGATAGGTCTGGATGTAATTTTCATCATTTTTTCTCCAAATAGAAGTTGATAATACCATTATAGAAAGGAAATAAGGATGAACGTTCATATATATAATGTGAAGGATCAATTATTCACTAAAAATAATTATTTAAAATAATGAAATTGTATTAGAAATAATGTATATGAATGGTGTTTTTTATATTACATTATAAAAATTTTATATATTTGGAGGATTCATAATATGATTTGTAGGTTGATAATGATGATATAATATAAATTAATATAAAATAACCGACTATAGTTTATTTGAGTGTGATAAATCATGTCAATATACTATATTTAATTAGTGATCGTGAATATACAAATCAAAAAATGAGAACATTTAGAACAAACACAAAAACTTATTGTTATTTTTTTTTAACTAATATGTGTAAATTATTCATAGATAAATTAGTCATTGAAGGATTTTATTAATATATTATAGTAATATATTGAAAATAAAAACATTTTATACATGGTATATAAGCGAATTATTTAGATTTTATTTTGAACATAGTGGGATTTCTATTACAATTTGAATAAATAAGGTGATGTGATGAGGAAAAAATAAATAATGATCTATAAAGGTTATAATCATAATGAATTTGTTTAATATTTATTTGACATTTTATTTAGTATCATGGCTTAAAACCATAATGGTTTTTCTTAATATTGGTGATCAAAGAGGAAAAATTATTATCCAAGTTGACATGAGGGCATCATTCCAAAATAATGTGATCAATGTTAATGTGTACATATATAACCCAAAAGTATTCCTTCTTTTAGAATATTAAGTAACCGTTTTTATCAGGAAAAAGTAATTGTAATTGTGAAAAAATCATATAGAGAGTTTTACATAAATATTTAATCATTCATGTAAAAATTGAATTTCATGAAATTAATAGTGGATATAAATATTAACATCAAAATAAATTATAATCTATCTTCCAATTTTATTTTCGATATTAAAAACATAAATTTAGATGATATGATAATCGTATATGTAAATAGTTTTTAAATGATTTTAGGAATAGGTTTTAGTTTTTTCTAATTTGAGAAATTATATTGTTATTGGATCTTCCAATATATCATGATAATTATTCCCTTTTCCACTCTCAAGATAAGAATGCATATAATGAAATGAGGAAGACTGTTATAGAATAAATAAGGTTTGTTCTAGAAAAAAAGTAGAGGAAAAAAATTTTAAAATGAAATTAAAGTTTATTGTTTAAACAAATAGTGTTCAGAAAACTCATATAGTGTATACTCTATTTAATTTTTTTATATATCATAATTTATTTAATATTAAATTAAAGGAATTAATATTAATTTAAGGAATATAAATTAATTAAAGGGAGTCTTATTCTATGGTATATAAATACCACTCTAGATTTTGAGATTACCTATTACAATAAAAAAATGATGGATCTATATGGATTTTTATTATGTGGATTGGGAGATAATTTTTAATGATAATATGCTTCTATACAATGGATTATTTCAATTAAATGAAATGTGTGGGGCTTCAAATAGAGAGAATAATATTTAAATTAAAATAATTAATAATGGATGTGTGATGTGTGATGTTTTTCTACAACACCTAAAATAAAACAATTCATGTGGATGAAAATTTCACTTTATGTTATAACTATGGAATTAATGTTACTATTATATATAATTATTTAAATTAATGTGTGTTTTATTACGCTTGAGATTTGGTTTCACATCCCCAATCCAAGAAAACATATATCCTATAACACAAGATTAAATATATAATTGGTGTTGGTGTTATAAATTTGGTATTTTTTTATAATGTTGAATGAGTTGGATGTCATTAAAAAAAATTCCAAGAGATGTAATTTAGATATAGAGTTTTAAAATGATAATTTAATCATAGTATTCTAGTTTTTAATGTATCAAATGACATTTCCAAAATTATTGTTATTAGATTTTTTATTTTTATGGTGCATATATTAATATATATTCCATAGATTCTTTTCCGTAGTGTGTATTTGTAATTACATTTTCTAAAATTAAAAATCTATAAATTAAGTGTGTGTTTGATAAAGTGTTTGAATTGTTCCATTCAATTTGTTGTTTATGTGTGCTTGATGATTTTTAACACATGTACGTGAGTAGTTTGTGAATAGATGACTTTAATAGAGAAATTAAATATATTTAAAATTTTCCAAAATTCATTTTAATTGGAATCTTCTACATGTTTACAAATATTTCTTGCTTCCTACACTAATATCACAATCACATACATAGAATTACTGAATAATGATTCTTTTATATATTATTGTATAATATAGGTTTAATTTTCCCCTAAAAAATACAATAGAAGAAATTTTAATGACTGTGAAGTTAAATAAGGTTATCTATTATCCTATTGAAATTTTTTAATTTTTGGTTTTATTATTGATTGGGTGATATATGTTATGTAGTTATTGGTGTAGTCACATATTATAAAAACAATGTTATAATTTTCAAAATTTGAATCACATTATCCCTTATATGAATTCATGTTAATTAATATGTGTTATAGACCATTAGGCTATTTGGAGGTAAATTTGATTAGTTTTATGATTTTTTTGTCATGGTAGAGGAAATCATGCTAAAATGGATGTATCTAGGTCATGGTGAGCCAATGTAAAAAAGTGAATATTTGGTCTGATAAAACATTTTCTTCAAAAAATTCCAAACACCCTGCTATAATTTATTCCAAAATATGATTCTTATATTACTCATCTTTCAAGAAAAATGATGATTATAGTGTATTGGTATGTCATTATTTCTCAAGTTCATATAATTCAATGGGGAAAACTATATTATTATCTATGGTTTTTATGTTTTCAATTTCAACACAATGCTACAATGTATTTGGCCATCCATATTTTGTTCTTCTATATATTGGATGTTTTATGAGGTCATTATATAATGAGTAATAGAAAAAAAATAAAGAGATTGATATAAATTTTATTTGTAGTTTAGGAAAAATATATAAACCATACCATGATATAAAAATTCAATTTATAATCTTAATAACCACGTTAATATTTTAGTCGACAAACAATGATTGGTTAATAATATCTAATATGATTGGATATATTGATATTGAATCCTTGATAATTCAATGGATACTTAAAATTCATACATCTAGTATCTATGATATATATCAATAGTTGTTACAAGGTATTAATTGATCAGAGGGTTTTAATTAAATTGTTTTAATATTAACTATAATTTATAATTAGAACATTATTTTTAAATTAAAATTAACAATTTTAGAGAACATGGTGGTTATTGATAAAATTGGAATGTATATTTTATTAGTATTATCATAGGATAATTTAATAGTGTATAATAGTATAAGTGAATAATAAAAAGACCCAAATTAGTTTAGATAATTATAATTCAGTAAATTATTAATATATGAATACAATGATTCTGATGTTTAATTCTCTTGATGAGGCGAAATATATCTAATATTTATTGTGAAATGATTTTTAGTCCCAATATTATGGATTATAGCTCAATGCATATTTAAAAAATATAGTAACTGTGAATCATGTTACATTGTAGTATATAGAATGATCCCTATCACAATATTCCATTAATTAAAATGGTTGACCATTTAGTATTCAAAAAATAGAGCAAAACCAAACACCATAGTACACACATTATTTATCTCCCCACCATCAATGGTAACTTACACCCATTTATTCTCCCAGTGATTTAAGTCTAAATTCCTCACATTATCCAATATGTTAGAAAAAAAATTTCATATGAATGAACTATATCAATATTATATATTAATTTTTCTCTATTCAGAAAGAATCTTATATTCTCATTGACTGGATTTTTTCATCATCATTGTTAATAAATATATTTTTATTATTTTCTTTTAAATATCATGAGCAATAATATTACCTATTTCAGGTGTTTATTACAATATAAGATCATATTTATAATTATAAAAAAATCTCATTTTTTTCTGTATTGAAATTGAATTATTGGAAGAAATACTCTAAATTAATTTTATTAGTTTACATGGAAAATTATACATCAAATGGATATTACATTCATCTCTTATATCCATGATCCACCATTATTGTCTCTGAGTTATCCACTAGAGCATTTTTTTTGTGGATTCAAATATCTCAATACAAACACTAGGAAAACATTCTAACAATAATTTCAAATTAATATAATTATATAGATAGTTCCTGATATGTGTATTACTCATCAACATTCTCATGTATCATAATATTAATCATGACACAACTTTTTCTCTTTGTTTATTCAAATAAATTCTAGATTATATCATCTGATGCATAAATAATTCCTTTTCACGATTATCCAATTATTAAAGAATAATATATTTATAATACCTTGAAATATATATAGTAATATCTAACTAGTCATATAAGATATATATCTCAAGGAAATATGTTATGGTATGAGACAATTTTTTTGACATTTTTATGACATAGTGGTTAGATATCTTGATATCCCTTATTACTGATTGTCTACTAAAGTAATTATTGAGTTATGAGTGTTATATATGTATAGAATACACACCTACATTGTGTGTGTCTATTCATATGGATTAATGTTTAATATATTTTATTGTAGTAATTCATTTTATTATATGTTTTCTAGTTATTTTGGATTGAATCTGTCTCATTTGAGAGGAATCTCCAATACATGTATTTTTGAATATATTTAATTCCTTAATTTGTGATTTTAATTATTTGTATTAAAATATTTTTAAAGGTATATAATGTATACATTTGGATTTTCATGGTTAAATTCATTTTTATTATGATTATTTGGAATTTGGGTGAATTGTTTTGAAGGATTTTGAAGATGTATGGGTGGATTTTTTCTTGTGAGGGGCTTAAACATGAATGATAAAGTCCACATTACCATTAAATGATTGATTTTTGAGTTAGATTTGTTTTGAATTATAACATGGTTATAATATTAATATTAATTTTTCATTTATTTATCCTTTATTTATTGATATATCCCTTTTGAAATCAAATCCCATGAGTATATGACCAAAAAAATATAGATGACCCCTATGAAATTTGGGATAGATTAATATAAATATATTGTTATGTGGTGATTAATGAGGATTTTTGGAGGTAAAATTTCATTATATGATTTATGAAACCTATGAAAACTCTTCTATTTATTACACACACAATTGTAATTTTTTACATAAACATTCACTAAAGACAACTCTTCGGATTGATAGGTCTACTGTATTGTGAAATTAGGAACATTACATAACAAGTTATAATATAAAACACAATATGATCATTGAAAACATATTTTAAAAGACTACAACATTCGTTTGTACTTAGAATTGTATGGGATAATCTGAAAACATTCATAGGAAAAGGGTGAGCTATAATTCCTAGTAATGAAGTAAAAAAGCACAAAACAAAGAATATAGTACATGTTGGGAAATATGAATATCAAGGGAGTATAAGAGAAACATGAACATAAATTCATCATATAAAATGATTATTAATAATAGAATTGTGGAATCAACATTTAACATGATATTATCATGAGAAAAGGATCATTTCACCTGAATCATGATAAACTTCTCATTTCACTTGAATTATCATGAGTAAACCCCCATTTGACTCAAGGTATCATCATAAGGGTGCCACATGGATAATATAAATTGGATTCAATAAACATCATAATTTATTCCATGATAATGGAATGAAGAATTAACATATGAAACTCTATAATATATATGTAAATATTCATAATGGTGAATACCCTGGATA
Source organism: Viscum album (assembly GCA_963277665.1). NCBI lineage: Eukaryota > Viridiplantae > Streptophyta > Magnoliopsida > Santalales > Viscaceae > Viscum > Viscum album. The sequence goes on along the minus strand of OY728120.1, from coordinate 1,025,500,214 downwards.
GAGAAATGGAAATGGTATTCCCTAAACAATGACACTGGGATGGAAAATTGCGGTGCAATTTCAGCAGCATTAACGGTGTGACATAAGAATTTAAAAAAATGGTTGATGATAGATAAAGAGGTGTCTCATAATGTGTTCATGAAATGGAAAATAATGGGGTCATATAGATAAATTTACAAATATATTTAATGGAATTGAAATTTATAAAAGCAAAGAATTCCTTAAATGTAAATGAGGTGAGAGAAATCCCTTACGGAATTTTTGCATGTTAACGGCTGTAAATGGGGGGCATTAATGACCAAAAATGGGTATATCATCATTAAAATAACATTAGGAATATATGGAGGATTTTTTAAATCATATCCCAACATTTTTAATTCAAAAAAAAATTGTATACCAACATAATGAAATTTGGACAAAATGGGAATGGTCAAAATCCTTACAGTTAATTGTTAACCCAGTGGCTTGGGAGAGGCTTGGGAGAGGCTTCTTGGGAGCTTGGCGTGCATTGAAAGGATATCATAGAGAGGAGGTATGGGTAGGGACGTGATATATTTATTTTTATTTAATTTAAGGGGTATCTTGGGTTGATTTTTATAGAAAAAGGGAGAGAATTATTAATTGTTTAGGTTTTGGACTCCACACATTAAAATAATCGAAACCAAAAAACCCCTTGGATTTTGAACATGGTTTTTTCTAAAGGGGAGTGGAAAATATTATTTGATAAGGAAAATGGGAAAACATATTAAAATATTAGGATTTCATAGGTGGAGTCGAGTCAATCCCTCCAGGAAATCATTTTAACATGTTAAAATGTTTTATATGTCTTGGATGGTACACTAAGACACCATAAAAATAATAAAAAAAATAAAAAAATTTATTTCAAAGTTGAAAAATATATTTCCCAAAAAACATTTAATTTATTTTATTCCATCACTAATGGGTCATTATGATGTCCTGAAACACATTATATATTTAAATGGGTTTTAATTTTTACCCAAAAATTAAACTATCTCAAAAAATTAGGAAAAAATCATCGTCTGACAATTCTATCACCAAGATTTCTAAAATAATATAAATTTTATCTACATATTTTTCTATATATGTATATTATCAAATTTTAAATAAAAACGGAAATTTATTGAAAAGTCATGGGTTTTGACATAAATAGTTTAAACCCATAATATAAATTAAGATTGTATTCATAAAACATATATATCCATTTATACCTAATAAAAAAATTAGTAATAATAATATTTTAATAAAACATTATGTAATTATAAAAAATAATTCATTAAAATAAATTTCTTAATATAATATTAACAAAAAAAATACGATTTGTGCTTTAAAACCCAATTACAAGGTAACAATAATGAATTGAATGTATTTTCATTATAAAGATAATAAAGAACATAATAAAACTTCTAGGGTATTGTTATATAACACCTTATAATACTCACATAATAACTAAGGGTAAGTTTTGTGATGGTGATATACTCTTGGGGTGGCTCGGATAAAATCGCTCGGGTGGTAATCTCTATCAACATCCACTTCACCAATAGGTTGTTTCGTTCATGCTTTACTTGTTGAATATTATCGTGGGCTTGGTCGAGAGCAAATCCCTATGACACTATCTCGATTCCAAGCTCTGAAAAATGGTCATTTTATGGATCAGTTCTACTATATGATGCCATCAAATCCTTTTTCTGCATAAATTTGATTATTTAAATCCCAATATTGGTACATATCATGTTTTCAATATTCAATGGATTTATTAGAAACAGTAATAACTTGTACCAACTTTTTTAAATCCAAAAACATAATTATGAGGACGTGCATTTGACCATTTTACATAATAAGACATTCAATTTTATCAAGAGTGATTCCCAATAAAAATATGTGGGGTCATTACAAAACAATTCAAATTCAAAAGGTATTATTCGAAATATGTCGGTCTCATCCCCAAATTCAAACAACAAATTTGGATTATAAGTTTTTATCTCTTCCACTACATTTTTTATTCCCCCCATTATATCTCAAGATTTATTTTAACAATGGGTATTTTTTGATATTTTGTAATAGTGGTGAGTCTCAATATTTTCAATTCGTCTGGGTGATCTATTCATGGTCTTAAGATATATAGGGTCCCTAAACGAACTTCAATGGTTTTAATTTTTCATTATTTCTTTATGATCAATGATAGATATCATTTATACTTTATTTGAGGTAGGGGATTTGAAATCACTATTTTATATATGTTGAATAATGATTAATCATGTTGTATTTATCCAATAAAATGATTATTAAATTAATATAATAAAATAAAATAAATAGATTGTGGGAAATTATTGTTATAAATTGAATCACATGTTATTTAGATGATTAAACCATGGTTATTGTTTTTTTTCCTATAATGATTTTATTTTTATTATGTTATATTCGTTTTTTATATAAATAAATATAATTATAAATGGTAAAGCAAAATTAATATGGTTTTTTATTATAATGTAATGAAATAATAAATGTTTTCATTTATTATTTTATCATTTTGGTTTTATTCAAATTTCTGAAATCATTTATTTTATTAGTTTAATAATATTTTTGAAATATGATATAATATTGTATAGTTTATGTGGTTGTGATTATCTATTTTTTATTATGATAAATGTTCAAAAAATATGGTTGAATTATAAATGTTATTTATTGAAAAACATTTCAATAACACAAACCACATTATTTTTTTGTAATGATAATAAGCTCTTCAATTCAGAATGTGTGATATATAAAATATATGATTAATTTTATTGCAAAAAAATATTCATGTTGCTAAAATTGTTATAAAATTTGTTTTCAAGAGTGTTTTAGGGTTATTTGGGGGTACGTTTTGTTGTAAATATGTAATGGTATATTTAGTAAGGTATAAGGTTGATGTTGTTGTTATAGGATAGTGTGGCCATTTTTAAGGATGTGTGGAATGGTTTTCAGTGAATAGATATAATTTAGTTGTTTTCTACTTCCCAATAGATTCTACAAAAACATATACCGTAAACAATTAATCATATAACTGATAAATAAACATGGAAATTATTTTTTGTGATATGTTTTTTGTTGGATATTAAGTGGTAATGAAATTTATGGTATGGTATATTATTCAATGACATGATGGATGTGTAATGATAAACATTATGTTATTAAATTTTACTATTAAATTTTAACATTATATGAATGAAAACGAATTTTTTTAATAAATTATTAGGCATTGTTGTTGTTGTGTAAAAAAATGTTTACTAGGAATTAATATCAAATAAAAAATATTGTTTATTAAATAAATAGAATCTAATTTATAATATTTTCATTTTTAATAAATTTTTATACAATGAGTTATTTGATATTTATTATGGTAATGAAATGAATCAATGATTCATTATAGTGAAATTGGGTTTATATGGAGTAATATTGTTGGCTCATGGTATTGATTGTGGTGGTAGTGATTTTGAGGTATGAACTATATATTTGTATAAAAAATGTTGATGTATTAAACTTTAGACCCTTATGTTTTTTATGTGGGTTGTTATATATTGAGTATTGTTTTATTTTTTTATATTCAACCACTAGAGTCATGTTATTGGAAAAATGATCATTTGATGTTTTGTGTACCTTATCATTATTCCAACATCCAAAATGGTGGTGATTTAGATAGTTAACGAGTCCCATTTTCATATTCTCTCTAGCATGAATAATATTGGATAAAATTGAAAGGGATTGTGTTACATGATGTTTTCAGTCTATGTAGGAGGTGTACAATCATGTAAGAGGAAATAATGTTAATGCACTTATGGATTATATACAATTCCATTTGATTATATGATGTGATTCATGTAGATTCTGGATAATGTAGTTTTGGTTATGTGGAAAAAACATGGTTTTAACAAGTGGTCTGTGGTTTGTAGATATACAGGGGATTCTAGTTTCCAGACAAGAGTTTATAGGATCAAGGATCACTTTATTTTTAGGGATGTGTATCTTATATAACATAACCCATATTTTCCACAATATAACATTACTATATAGATATTTACATTTGTGTGAGAATCCTATAGTGTTTATAGGTGAATAATTTACGTATTACGGTAATGTCTTCATTTAAATTTTTCAATAAGGAAATATTATTCATCTTTAATGTATTAGTAACCAGTTTTATTGAGGATCATACTATGTATTATTTTCATATCACTAACATGTATATATAAATAATAGATCGTCTAAAGGGATGTAATTATCATTGATTGGTTTTACTCATTAAGTGATCTAATTCATATTTTTGGGTAAATGTCTTCATTGAAACATTTACTGTGTAAACTTCATCATCAGTCAACATTGACATAATCATTTTCTTAAAGAATAATATTTTTCTTATTTATAAACATTAATTTTTTTTATTCATGAGAATCTCCTATAGAGATTTCCTCTAATAAAATATCAGTTGAAAAATATTGTCAAATAAACATATGATAGTATAGAGTCGATATAGAAGAGAGAGGGATTAACTATAATTTTCCCAATCCTTTAGCACATAGTACTGATTAATTTTTCTCTAGTAGACATCATTAGGGACAGTGAGGTAGAGGGGTAGTATGCGGGTAGATACATGAGATGTATTTCCTTATGTATGATGGGATAAACCATAATTGATGTGTCATATAATTTACATCTATCCTAGAACAATACATTTCACATTATATACATATGAAAACATCTCTTTATCATCCAGTTTCTATGATTTACAATATATTTTTTGAGAGTTCAAGCATCCCCAGTGCTTTTTATTCATATTGGTTGTCATTATAGCTTGTTTAATGTTATTTAGGATTTTATTACAATTATTAGGTAGTAATTTCTAATATGTGATTTCAATTGTTCATTTGTAAAAATATCTAATATCATCCAAGGAATATATAGGTTTTTTATTTAAATTTATATAATTAATAGCTTCTAGTAATGATTTTTTTATTTCAATATGGATGGTGGTCATGTATTTTTAATTAGAGAATGAGATAAAAAAATATTCCAATTTTTTTGGAGAATTTTTATTTTCAATTAGAAGTCATAATGCTATAATAGTTGGATTTTTTGTTAGAGGATAGCCAAAATGACATGGAATGATTAACAAAACGTTTTCTTGAAGTGGTTGTCACATTACCCAAATGATGGTATATCATGTTCAGAATAGAGATACATTAAGATATCTATGGGAAAACATGGTCTTCTAATTGTATGAATCCTTATTATTTTTTGGTGTTTTTGGTTGATATATTTTTATAAAAGGATTTTATTTATCCCACCACCTCATCCTGTGGTGATCCAGTGTTATTCAAAAAATAGATACATAATAGTTTACATTGGTATATAAATTTCCATTAGTTGATTCAGGTATTGCTAATGATATATTTTAACCACCAGAGGGTTTATAGTTTAATAAATTTGTTTATGGATCTAGTTGGATCTCTATGATCAATTTATGGAGGTATTATCATCAGATAATGGTGACTGATAAAGATACCATGAAGGATATACATGTATGTGATTATAAACACTATGAGATTGTGTAAATTTATACTATAGAAATGAATGAAAAAATTACAATTATTGTATCACTAAATTTATTAGTTTTCATATTCTTAGATCTATTTGTTGTTTATTTAATTTATGAAATTCTCATGTAGTAAATATTTTGGGGGAACCATGTAGAGAATGTTTTTAGATGACATAGAAGTCCTTTAGAGAAATAAAATCTATGTGATGATGTCACAATGCATGATTTATAAAATCAAGTCGTATTTCTTTATGCCATGTGTGTCATGAAATAGATTAATTGTGGATACATGAGATATTAAAGTATATTTGTTGGGGTTTTATTATCATTTTTGTGAAGATTCAAAAATTTGAATAGATTTATAAAAATTATAAGATGTTCATATTAATAATATATTATATTTTGGCTTCATTAACAGATTATAAATAAGGTTAATAGGAAATTATTTATCTATATCATTTTTTGTTTCATCTGAGAATATGACTGAAAATCTATTTAGTACCCCTATTCTTCTATTGATGGAGGTGGAAACTATGTTTGATGTATTTTATGATGTATCTCAAATTGGTTAGGAATATTATCTAAGGTATTAGAAGGTTTTTATATACTCTGGGACATTACAATTATTATATCATGAATATAACTATAGTAACAATGATATTGATAATTCAATAATAGCATTTTCCCTAAAATTATTGTAGAATAATATCATTACAGATTAAATTATGGATTTAATAGATTATAAAATCTTCTGATATGTTTTCTCCCAATTTTATTCAAACATATGATTGTGATGGTTCATTGAGATATTATATGATTTATAATTAGTGATATCACACAAAACCAAAAAAGGGAGTATTGTAATTGATTCACCGAGAATGATTTAGAATGGATATTTATCAAAAATATGTTGATATGTAAGGAATAAGATGATGTAGTTTGTAACATTGTTTTGGATAATGAATTATTCACTAGTAAAGTATTCATATATTAAATGATAATGAATCGTCCTTGATGTAATATGTAGATATTTTTTTTGGATATCCAGCTATTAAGGTTTTTTATGACTGTGGTACATATATAGATTTTATTGATAAATGTTCAACATATCAATAATATATTCTATTGTAATAAGGGTTGTTATTTGTTCCAATAATGATAAATTATGTTGTTTTCCTGGAATTTCATTTACATTTATTAATATTGAATAAAATAATATCCAATGTGTATCATGCTTCTAGGAGTCAGTTTCTATGATTTGGGATAAAGCGGTCATTTGAAGTGTAAATGTTTCTATATAAGTGTTCTAGGAATGGAAAAATCTTGCACGATGTTTATGAATGTTCACAGAATAAATCATATATTCTCATGTGGATTTGGGTGGGAATATTAGTGGATTTTTGTATCAATTTACCATGAAAAATCGTTACGATTTGATGTTATCTTTGTTATATTGTGTTGGGTGATAAAGTTGGATATTTTCATTGTCATCATGGATTATAAAACTAATGACGATTTATTATTTATTTTATAGAATTTATTTGGAATTTATTTGGGATTTTTAGGATGATCATCTCTGGTGATAATCCTATTTTTACCTCAAGAGTTTCGAGGGTTCATTATCATACCTTTCACTGTCAATTATTTCATAGCACAGTGTTTCATCGTCTTATTAATGGTAAGATGAGGAAATTTATCTAATAAATGATGTAAATATTTCTCAAAAGTTATTTTTAAATTTATTAATGGTGGTTAATAAAATTGAATTGGTTTAGTTTTCCTATACAAAAAGATATTATTTTTCTGTTTGTATTGATTCACGTAATGAATCTTTTGAGAAAGAATTTATATATCATATGTGTTGAGCCATATTTGTAAAATAAAAAATCAGTAAACATGATTTTGTATAAAACCTTACTGAATAAGTCAATGTGATTTTTGGTAGGATGATGTATACTATAGAATATAATTGTATAAATAATAATCAATGGATAATAACTATTGATTTCTCTAACTAAAGAAATCTATTTCTAATTATTTAACATCACTATGGTTAATACAGATTTAGTTATGCTAGTAAAAGTTAACTTCATCAAATGGTTTTTATTCATCACGATGAATGATGTTAGTGAGGCAGTGTATCAATTAGATCTTCAGTCATAGATGGATCATATTGATAAGGTATTTTAGGTTATATTTCATTATAGGTTCTCATCATTAATTGTGTTGAGATTTTTTAGTTATACAGAAGATTTATATTGTGGTATAATATGATTTAAGATTTTCTATAAATTTATTCTGATAGGAGTCGTCTAATTCATCTATGTCATATAGGAACATATTTTCATATAGGAGTGTACAAGGGAATGTGAGTCAAATATGATACCTTAGAATCTATATTTATTTATATGATTTGATTTAAATTTATTTTGATGTTATGTTCGTATGATTGATGTGTATCACAATATTATTTGACATTTTGGGGGATTTTGAGATCTTCATTTATGAAATTCCTCAATGGTTATTTAGTTCCATGGGTTTTTTGTAATCTTCTAGGAATTTTTTAACTCTCATCATTTGGAATTATTTAAATGGTATCTAATATAGAGGGTCATATTTTCATCCATCATCTAAAAATAGATTTAATATATTTAGGGTTTTAAGTTGTTATTGAATGATGCTTGGAAAATGAATGAAGGGTTTTGTCTTGATAAATTCTATGAGGGAATTGTAAAATCTAGGATTATGTAAAATATGTCAGTTTCGTATTGGTAAATGATAGTGATAATGAATAATCATAATACTCATTATCATAAAATTAGGAAAATAGTAAAATATATTTCCACGTTTGTTTTCAATTAACTAATAAAAAGTTCATATAAAATAGCTTCATGATACCCATTCCAATTTTCATGACCAAATTTCTGGTTCAATTTTACACCACTATTATATCATTTCTCTTTTACATAATTATGGGGATCAATTACTAATGAGATTTCATGGTACCCTTATTCTATTACAGTTGTTCTGCCAAATTTATTATTATATATTATTCCTTCTTATAAACCTGCGTAAGGGTATATTTTTCAGATTTTATGGTTCATAACCATGGGTTATTAGCAGGATTATATATATATGTTTTTAGGTGGTCCATATGTGTTCATGTTTTTGTTCGATAATCATTATTATTCTTATTTTTACTTAATAATTTTTCAAAATCCATTAGACGTAGCATGATTTAAATCAATCTTCATATTTTTATGTGTTAAATCTAAACATGATAGTTATTTATCCCTATGATAAATGGATGGAATTATCGTAATAATGAAACAAATAATCCATAGAAACTAAAAAGTGAGATTTTTTCATATGTGATTTTTTTCATTTTCAAAATATATATTATATGTTATTCATTTCATCAACATCATAGTATATTAATTTGTAATTATTTGTGTTACTATGGATATTAATTATAGTATTACTAATTTATGGCTCCAAAGTCCCCTATACTAAGTGTGTTTAATGATAAAACATTATATATCCCTATATAGTGTCTTTTGAGTATCAATGAGAGTATTTCTATTTGTAATTTTTGATTAGGTAATGCTCGATGATGGAAGTGATCAGGCATGATCACCATCGATACTAGAGTGGGTCAATGCTTCCAGTATAGGTAATGTGTCCTCTGTCAATCAATAGTTTGGAACCCTCATATGGGATAAGTAATGGGACCTCAATCTATTGTCATAGTGGAACCCTCTAGATATGTTGGGAATGGGTCCTCAATAAACAATTAGAATTTCATCCTCCTAAAAGGCGGGTCACATTTCAACTACATATCTACTAGAGTGGTGCCCTCATACTATGTAAGGATTTCACACTATACCTGCTATCAGTGAGACATCCTACTAATAGGATTGACATGGATCCTCTACATACTACCAACATTTCAGCCTACCCCAGCATTAGAGAATGGGTCCATGACTACATAAGTGGAACCCTCATAAATATTTAGGGTGTCAGTTTTCTAAAAACAACTTGAGTTTCCCCTCTTATTGAGTCAGTGTTGTGATATTAACCAATTATATGATACCCTCCATCTAGGACATGGCATGGGGACTCTATAGATTTTCCAATGTTGGGCCATCCTCAAGATTCAGGTTGGGGTCCGTTTATCCACTACTTTAGTGGAACCATCATATGGTAGTAGTTCTTGGATCCTATACCTAGAGACTGATCCCCTAAAATTTTTGGCAAAATGTTATGGTCTGTATGGACAAGGATTTCTCTTCTATTAGACATGGAAGTTCCTATATATCATTTATGGACTCTCGGAACTATTATAACCCTTTCTTGTGGTTGGTTGTGAGTGGGAGAACCCATTTATTTCTCATTTTTCTTAATTTATAGAGTATATATATATATATATATATATTGATTTCAAGGTATTTTGTTACTCTCTTTTCACAGGTTGAGTTTAATATATTTTCTTATCACATCCCTTAATTTTCCTATTCGTATTTTGGACTTTCCTACTATGTATTTATATATTCAAACATATATGAACTTTTCCCACATGTTTCATCTCTCATTTAGATGATATATTGGTTGATAGTTTATACATAAGAGTGTAGGGATATATAGTGCATTTGACCATCATCAATGGTTGGATCATCAAGACATAAATTCAGGATCTCTCATCAATTTATTTTTTCAATTTTGTAATGTTAGGAAATCATTATAGTTGGGCCTATATTCATCCCCTTTAATTTTAAATTTACACTATTGTACCGATTGTATTCCATTAAGGATATGCAGTCTGTTTATTACACTTGATGGCCCATATTTTTAATTTATAACTCTTGAAATCTTCATCGAGATAGCCGTGTGTGTACATATAAGAACATTAGGAAATATCCTAATATACTAGTTATTACTTTTGGCACATGTCAACTTCCACTGGCCTATATAGGTTGGATTGGTGTAGTTTCAGCTCGAGCTTTGTTGGTTTAGGTTATTATAGATTTGTATCAAAGGGGGTTTGATCAAGGAAATTTGTTTGATGTAGTCCCATTATGTGGATTTTATTTGTATTTAATGTAAAAAAATCAATTTTTTCCATATTGTGTTTCTCTGTCTTTTGATCACAATGTTGGAGTGGAGACAGACATATCTATACACAATGTCTCTAAAAATCATCTTATCAACTTAGTATACTAATACATTGGTTGTAGGGATCAATGGTACATTCATTAAAGGGGAATTATCCTTTTTAATATCATTCTGTAGTTATCTCCCCATTGTATTGATATACTCATTTTACTATGGTACATCTTTATTGAATTTTTAGGATTCCTCAATGATGACATCCATAAAAGCTATCACTTGAGGGTTTTTATGATGATCAGATGAGTGATGGGGCCACTGTTCAGAGATCCTCATATGAGATCCTTACTATAGGTTGAAAATAGAATAACCCCACATATTGACCAATAAATCATACAATAAGAGTATGTAGAAGATTCATGTTGGGTTAGTTTACTCTGCGAGTTTCTCCCCCATAGGTCATTGTGGTTCCACGACGATCCATGTCCCCAAGAAGTGGAGGATTGGATAGATTTTTTAGTCCAACACATCAGAATTATCTTCACACTTAAAAATAATGTGGTTTCAACGGTAGATATATTTTTCCCTAGGGAATATAGTTGTTGGTTGAGTATCATCACGCAGATTCCTAATATGTTGACACTATCATAGATTGACTTCCAAAAGAGTTTCTATGAGTAATATTACACAACATTATTTTTCTTGGTTGTTATTGAGGAGATTCTAGAGCTGCATTAGACATGGATTATCGTGTAAGATTTTTTCTCGAGGTCCACATACCATAAATTATATTCCATTAATATGATGATGGATGGAAACTTCTGATCCAGATGGTTTGAGAAAAGACATGGAAAAGCTATTTGTGAAAATGTGGTGTCCTTGTGAATTCAAAAATATAATGGGGTATTGGAGTGGGTGATGGTGATAATGATCTTCATATTTTTGGAAAATAAGGAATATGGGTCTAGAAGACGATGTTATAGATCTAGTTCTTATACATCATCAAGAATATTCCTTATGACATGATCTAATTAAATGGTAACTTCTTAGGGATTGTCTGGGTAATGTGTTCAAGGGAAGTAGATAGTGTTAATAAATCCATGAGAGGGTCCATTATATTCATGTGATGGTCCAGGTCATAAAGCATTTTATTTCCCATTATTATATTCTAAGGAACATATATTGATAATAGTATACAAACTTCCATGATCTATGAAGCATTGTCCGTTAGGATCATCTAGGTAATGGCAGGGTGGATCCAGCCAGGAAGATAAAATAGAAGAGGATGTGTGCTATAGGAAGTGGATCTTTTGGTGGTGTATTATTCTATGAGATTCTACCACCCCCCACACTAGGTGAACAAATTTAGCCTTAGGGAAATGGAGATGGAGGGTGTGGACAAATGTCGGCTTCGGAGGCCTATATTCAAGTGCATCATGAGATGTTTAGATTTATAATGTATGTTTCTTCTAATATTTCCTAAAAATTTAATGAAATAGTTTTTATTCATTTCATCATAACATTATTCATGGGGGAGAAAAGAACATCCGAGTTGAGGGGTTATCCCATTAGCGTTTCCATGAAGTTCTTATAGGGAAAACATCATCTCTTTCTTTTATCTACCAACTGTTGTAGAAATAGATTTGATGAGAGAAGTAATTGTAGGACGTTTTGTAGTTTATGATGTAACTTTATCCAATAGACATGTGTATGGCTTGGTTTTAAATGTTATGATCCCAAATTTACTCTCACGAATGACGAGTTAGATGTATTTATACTGATTGAAAGAGATTCTCCACATTGGGAGAGAGGGATAACATGGTGGGAAAAAGGAAACATGTGGGAAAGAGGTTGTATTACATTTTACATTAGTTATCTTATTTTGAAATTAGCGTATAAGGATCATAATCTATCTTAATTCCATCATTCATAGAGGATTTTATGGAATGCTACCCTTAAGGATGTTTTGGGATTACACCCATGGTGGTAGATAGATTTATATCTTAACAGGGATCCTAGGACCATTTTGATATGATCTGTGGAATATTATAATGCCCCTACCGAGCAAAAGTATCTACAATTAATGATGGATGATCTATAAGAGAAGGTTTTTATCCGACCCAATGAACCCCCCTGGGAAGCTCTATTGTCGATGATGAAAAATACTGACAGTTTATTTTTTCCTTATGTGGTTTTTCATGACCTCAACCATTAATTCGTAAATAAAAATTACCTATTTCCATGGATTTATTATCTCTATGATTATTTTGGATGAGTGATATGGATCTCAAAGATAGAACATATCTACAACTACCATTAGTTTAGTGTTTTCAAGGATGATATTCCAAAGCTCTCATTTTAATGTCACTATGAACATATATAGTTCATGGTGATTTCTATCAATGTGATGAATTCCCCTAATATTTTCAAATATTTTATGAACTATGTTATCTATCCTTACATTGAATTATTTTCTGTTTCCTTTATTAACTATATATTCTTATAATGATCATCTTACGAGGAACATGAATCACACTAGAGGATGTTTATATATATTTTTCTAAAGAACCAGCATTTTTGAAATTTCACGAAGTTCCAGTTCTAGATCCATGAGGTTCATTGTTTAAAAAATTTAAATTTTGATAATTGATTAGCAATAGATCAATTTATGATTTATGAAGTTCATTTATGGTATCATACCATGGTCAATTCAGAGGTGTGTATTAATCTTTTTTGGAGGGGTACTACCAGAAATTCATTAAAGACCTCTCTGGGATTGATGTCCATTTGACTTCACAGACATTGAAATTGAATCTGTAAACCTAGAATAAGGAATTTTAGAGTACATTTGTGGAGTTGAGGCTGCGGTTGTTGAGTGATCCTACATTGATACTAAATGGTGGAAATGATGTGTCAATTGTATAGAAATGCCTCATGGGATAGGCTCAACTGTGTGATGAGGGAGTGATTTGAAGTAATCACATATAATATGAGATAGTTGAGACTGCATGATATCTACTATGTGACTTAGGAAGAATAGTTTCATTTAGTGGTATTCACATTGGGGATATGGGGATACTATCTTCTAGGTAGGTTACTTTTTTTTAATTAGAACAATAGTGCCATAGGTTTTCCACAATGCGGAGATACATGAACTTTTATCAGAGGCATTAGTTGGTGTTCCTACAAGACAATGAATTCAATATAGAATAGACATTAGGGAACATAAATGTGTTGGTTGTAGCACATTGTATGATGTCATAGGAAGGTATAGTGTAGGAGGTGTCTGAGTAATTATAATCATTGAAAAAAAATGCTTGAGTAGGAGGCTGGAGCATTTATTCAATTAAGTGTTTTGATTCCTCAACTTCAATAGCATCTAAAAGATTCCTAATATGGAGAAAACAATAGTTATTTTTTGTATAACTATGTATCATCAAGTGATTTACCCAATGGATTTAATAATGTAAGGAATCATGTAATCATTTTCATTAGATGAACGGTGGTCCCAATAATGATTTGGGAGGATGTGTCGAGAACGATCAACATATATCATTTTCATTTTTGTCTCATGGTGGGGAATATGTACAGATACCTTTAGTGGGAATTGTTATGGGATGGAATATAATAGTTAATGGATGCGATAATCACTCTATGCCTCAACAGTTTGTAGGTGAAGGATCAGAACCATAATCTAGATGGGTGGTTTCATCCCCCTGAGATCTAAAACTCAAAATGGGATGGCATATCCATTGAATTATTGAGAGGTCTCCCACAGATAGTTATAGTTCGTCGAACTATCTGGTTGATAGTTGGTTGACTGATGAAGTTGTAACACATCTATGATATTAGGGAGAAAATTATGGTGGATTGTTTTTGGTAGTTGTACGTGTGGAAGATTATTTTCCATTATAGGGTACCCTTAAATATTAACTCTGATCATGATGATGGGTTTATTTCATAGTTTTGGAGAGGCTTATGTGAATCTTTCAATTCCTATATAAGAATGAATATATTTATGCACAAAAAAATATATTTTTTGAGTGAGCACACTATCCAGGTTCAGGAGGATATGATGAGGGATTTGATATTCATCTATGTCCATAGGTAGGAGGATCACATGATCATCATATAGTTCGTGTAAAATAACAGACTACACTCTATTATAAGCATTGGACCATTTGGGGCAATGTATAAGAGATGCTAAAAGTCACCATTTTTTTGGATAGAGATTTGTGGGTAATATTTTGTTGGGAATTGGTTAGTGATGGTAGTTATAGAGAATTTCCATGTCATTTATGAGAAGATAATGATATCCCAGATCCATAAGAAATATTACAGAAATCCACATCATAGGACATTATATTTTGAGTAGGGAGACCACATATTTCTAATATTTTCCCCATGAAATAGATTGTGGATATTTATATAGATAGAAAATTTACCCATGATGTTCATCCATCCATTCTAGATCACGTAATAGTTTGGTGAGGATTCTTGACTACTCACCCTACCACCATGGTTGGAGTGGGTGTACAATGTCTTCCATGTTTCTTATATAACAGACACATTCATGAAAACTCACATGTTATTTAATTGAGATATATTAATATCATGGATATATCAAATTTTTTGGAGAAACTGGTGGTGATAGAGGACCTTCATGATAAGAGTCTACATCAATGGATCATCCCCTTGGTTCATGTTTTGTTTCAACTTGAGAGCATGCATCAGTGCTCTGGGGGGATGGAGAGACTGAGGAACACTAGTTATCCCAAAAATTGTTTCCTATTTTTATTTTCATAAATGAATTGGATGAAGGAAGGAATAATATAGCAACCATATTTTTCCTTATAAAACATTGGAAAATTTCGATATATATTTTTAAAGTTAGGCGCTCAGACGGTGTGTGATTCTGAATCCATGTGTTACTGAAATTAAATTTATAAAAAATGTGATTTTGTTTTATATGAAAATTACATTTTCCTTAATAAAATTGAATAACATTTAAATGGAATATTTGATCATAAATTTTTCCAGTGTTTGAGTTTAGAGAAAATTTATTACCTTAGGAGAGAGCTAAAATTATTCAGGGTTGGATTTTCAGATAAAACTACCATTGGTGATAGATTTCATTATTTAATTAAATGATTGATTTATTTTATTCTTTATTGGTGCTAATTCATTTTTAATATAAATTGAATGTAATTAATAACCTTTAGTGTTATCCTCATAAAATTGGTATTGATGAGAGGTATCTTCTTAAATCACTTTTTGGAGTATCAGAATCAGATATCAACAAAACATTGGATCCATAAAGATCGAAGAGAAGCAAACAGAGTTACTTATCTAATTAATTTGTTGGAATATTCATATCTAAAATATTGTCAAACTCCTTGTTGGGCTCATTAATTTTTATATTCATATAGAATTGATTAAATATATTGATCATGATCATTTTTTTCTTTTGATCTATAACAACAACATTCCTTTTCATGCACCCACATATTGATTGTCAATTGATTATCACACATATATCTATTGTACTGTGTATTCTCAAAAAAATCCTCCCAACATTTATTCATTGGAAAAGAAATCATGGCTAATGATTTTTATTCAATTGTTTTGATTATTTTCCTTCACATTTTCATTATTTTCTTATCTAATGGGAAATATTTCAATAATTCGACATTTCCATAAGGAATTGATTCCAAGAGATCCCATCGATTAATTATGGTTTCATAGGAAATGAAGGGATCATTGATCAATGATATATTTCGGATTATTTTCATGTTTCTTATGAGTAATTTTTTATTCATTATCCATATCGGATATGGTAGTGATGGAATATGTGAACGGTGCATAGGAAGGTCCACATAGATGAATTGAAATCTATTTTTCATCGAACAGAAGTCCAAAATCCATGGTCGAAGGACTCCCCTGAAAATTCCATCTAGTATAGTGGTGATATTTCATGTGGTTATTTTGGACGTAGATCTATATTTTAGTCAAATATCTAGCTACATGGCATGTACTATAATAAACACATGTATTTTAGTAACCCTATTTAAATGGTTCTTGGTTTTTTTAAAATAGAAAGGCGAAATTCTAGTTGGTTGGTCCACATACCATGTGACTCTCCCCAGGTAGAAAATCCATGATGGTGGAATAATGGAATGGGCCTCTTTTGTGAGATCATTAGAGGTACTGATTTACATATACACGACCATGGAATACATGAACTCATCCATATGCTCAAGAAGGACCCCATGTTGGTGAGTAATTTCAAAAATTCGTAATAAAAACCTTTTTGGGCTACATGGGTAATAATCAATGTACTATCCTGGATAGGGCCAAGAAAGAGAGTGGGATCACATGCTATGTTCTTCTCCTTATACAATATGTACCCCAACTATCATTTTGATAAAACATTAACCTCCCATTATTCTTCATTTGGAATAATATTTTATCCCATTAGTTTCCAATCATGAATATTTTTTCATTTATAATGTGATGGAATTATCAATAGTGGATTTAGAGATATGATTCATATTTACTTTATGTCTAGATTCTCCAGGAAAAAGACGATGACAGAAGTGATCAGGAAGGATCACCTGTGATTCCAATGTGGGACCATCTTACAAGGTTAGGTCATGTATCCTATACGTTACTATATAGTGTAACCCTAATGCATTATAGTGAACAATTCCTCTATCTGCTATCTAAGTGGAATCCTCATACTTGAAAGGTCATGGGTCCTCAATCGACTATTAGGATGGAACATGAATTCATGGAAGGGTACATGTCCACTACCTATCAACTATAGTTGTACCCTCCTACTGGGTAGGGGATGGGTCCTCTTACAACCATTAGAGTAGATCCCACTTGTTGTGAATTTCCTTGTCCCTCCAAAAAATAGATGTGTGGAACCCACCTATAGTATCAGGGTATGGGTTCTTGACTACTTGAGTGGTAGCCTTCCTATGAGTAAAGGCGAGGGTCCATAATAAAATATATTATTGGAATAGTTCTGCAGACTTAGTGCATAGGTCTAAATAATTTTAGTGTCACCATCATATCAGAATACTTCATGGGTCCTCTATCAATTAATTAGAGTGTAACACACCTTCTACGTCATGGATTGGGTCCTCTATTAAGTACTTGAGTGGAACCCTTCTATTGTATCAGAGCATGTTTCCTCTACGTAGTGATTGTGTACGTCGACATTACAACACATAAAAAATTAGTGGATTGACTTAGATGTATTTTATGATAGATGTAATTGATTTTGGGAAAGGTTGATGGACTCTTCAAGAGGTTGGTACTATTTTTGTGGATGGACCATGATATGGAGGCCCCCATTCACTATTTTATGGGATTCTATTGTTGAGATTATATATGTGTGTGTGTGTGTGGGTGTTTTAATGTGTCCATGTCATTATATTTCGTTGCATTCTATCCATGTGTTGAGTTTCCAGTCTATTACTATCGTATCTCTTACTACATCCCCATCATCCCTTTAGAAATTCTATTAGGTTTTTATATATTCACCACTATATCAGATTTTCCCACATGTTTTATCCCTTATGTTGACGACATATTGGTCGTTGAAAAATATGGAGCACCATATGGGTACGTGGTGTATTTTACTGTGTATGGTAGTTGTCAAATTGAGTTATAGAATAGGGATCTCTCAGAATATTAATTTTATATATTTTTCAATTAGGGACATATTTCTAGTTGGGTATGTAATTTTTCCCATTAATTTGATGTATAAATTATCATACTCTTTGAATTACCTTGATGATTTCTTATACAGTTGTGACTAAAAATATTATATAAATTTCATTTATTCATATGTATTATTACATCATGATAGTTGGTTGTGATGATAATGTATATGAGGGAAATTCCCCCAGAACTAGATAATAATTTTAGTGCTTTCGGCTAGGACCTAGCCTATAGAGGTTGTGTTGGGGGTAATTCTCCGCAAGCCCCATGGGGTTGGGTGATTATATTTATTTTATTTTTGGATCGGATCAAAAAATGGTATAATAGGGTATTCTAGTTGGTTCATGAAATGTATTCTTTAGATAATCCAACAATAATATCTTGTAAATTAAAATATTTTCCATTACTCAAAAACAATCAATGTTGACCAATTTTACCAAATATCTATCCATTTTTTGATATCTATAAAATATTTCTTGTTAAATTCACCTAAATTAATTCTTCTAATTTAATTTCAAATTATTAATATCCTTAGTATAACACCACAATAATTATACTCCCTAAAAACTCACAATCCAATTACTCTTCTCTAATTACACTATAACCATAATAAAAAAATCCATGTTCAATTCACATCAATTTACCATGTATTCACTATATATTGAGGTATTATATTTGTTAATAAAAATGATAATAAAATCTATGACATCATAAAATTAATTATCTAGGCCTCATTTTAACATAATCAATATAAAAACATAGGATTAACGATTAATCAAAACATAATAATTGGTCAAAAAAATAATTATTTCTAGATGTATTAACATAAACTTGTATTTATTATGATATCCTTCGTGTAACCCAAAAAATTATTAAAACGTAATGTACTAATTAAACAAAAAAATTTAAAATATTGTTTTTTTATAAACCAAGGTTTTATATTCCAGATCCTGCCTTTCATTATGTAAATTTATTGATATAGTAGCTGACACATGATGATATTTGATAAAAAAAGTCAATTCTTGAGTATTTCTACTTAGAAATAATGATGGCATAATTTTATATTTCATTTTCATTAAAAAAGTAATTTTAAATAAAATAGATGATTAATAAGATATATTACTCCCAATAATTAGATTATTCTAGATTTCATAAAATTGATAGATGAATAATTTGAAATTCTTGATGACATCTATATTAGATAATTGTTAATGTTATATTATTTGACCTAGTTGATATTCTATATTTTAGAGTATATAAAAATCATTAATTTTATAAAACAATGATCATTTATAACTAGTGATATCATATTTATAGAAATTATTTTATTTTATAGATAAATCAGTTTCAAAAATCATCTAGTTTTGTGTAATGGTTCATGTATTATTGTTCAGTAATATTTTCGTGAAATGATTTATAAAAGGTTGTTTTATTTGGAAGTTTTTTTACAAAAATAAATAATTATTTTAAAGGTATTTATTTTAATGAATGTGAACTTTCATTCAAAATTGGATTTTAAATCAATTTTCATGGATTATATAGTAGTTTTTGATAGAGCCATTTTTTAAAGAAAAGATATATGGTTTTCTTTTTAAATAAACACCATGAAAATTGTAATTTGTTGTAATTTTCATATGAAAAATGTTTATGGTATGAATATCATAAATTTATATAATATAATAAATTTACTTATTAATTTAAGGCTGCATAAAAAATATTAACAGTGAATATATAAATTTTTTAATTCATTAAAAAACATGGTTGTATTGATGTGGGGTTTTATTCCAATTAAAATTGAATGGAATTATGAATTTCATCCTTTGATTATAATTTCATGAATAGATATATTTGGGTTATCCTTGATTATTCATTTCATTAAGTTGTTTTTTAGTTGGGGTATGAGACTAATTATGTATATGGGTTTCTAGTGGGGGAATTATTTTGGTAAGATGATATTGAAATTTTATTGACCTCTATTTTGATTATTTTAATTAAAATTATTCATGTTCTTGTTAGGATTACGTATAAGTAATTCATTTATCATCAGAGGGTTGTAGACTATAATCTTTTGGATAATCAATGAGATGATGTGAATTTAATATTTTAGTGTTGATGTTTATATACGTTCATATTTTTAATATTGGGCCTCATGGTTTAGGACTTGATAGAGGTGGTAAAAAATTTGATTCACCAAATGAAGACTCTGGATCGATTCTGACCTAAATTTGTGGTGTTTCTAGAATGAGAAGTAGCCTGAATATGGTAGAACATGAATCATAGACTCCCAAATAAAGATTAATTAAAATGGTTTCTTGATTTATTAAGAGGAAAATTATTCCTTCAATGATAGTGGTTGAATATTTTGATGGGAATCAATGGTTATGGGATGGAGTATCTAGTATGAGATATCATGACATTCACAATGGGCGGTGGATAAGTAAATTTCATATTCATTTGGATGATGATCTTTAGATCGTGTGATGTATTAAAGTTACGTCAAAGTCATAGATTCAATTGTGAGTTTTTATAGTTTGATTATGTCATTCATATAAGTGAGTCATTAGAGTGAATAAATAGAATAAGCAATGTTTAAGGAAAGGACATTAAACATGAGTTTCCTATGTGATTTAAATTATGTTAAGGTAATCTAAATGAATTGTTAGTAATTTTAATTTTGAAAAAGTGTATGAATTACCTTGGTGAGTCATGAATCATTATGAAATTAAATTAGGTGTAATGAGAAATCTTGTGATAGGAATACCGATTTTTTTCATTTTTCATATGGTAGGACAACAAAAATGTAGTGGTTGATATTTTGTTATGTCCCATAAAAATAGGTTAATACTTGTTCACTCTTGTTGTGTTCCAATAACTAAATGGTGGGTTTTTTGTAACATCTATATGTTTTATGAAAAATTCACCATATTTCATTAATTTGACATATTCATTATATGATTTTTGGATATTAAATTCCAAGGATTTTTTGCAAGATATGTTCTTAACCAGTTTCTCTTAAACCTATTTTTAAATTCATTTTTTGGATTTGGATTTATCAATGGGGGCTGATTAAAATTTTTAATTTTCCAGACATAAAAATATATTTAAATGAAATTATCTTGTTACCATAAGTTATGAATGTATTTTAAAAATCAATGGGAATTTCCATAGATTTAGGGTCATATTTATCTAGGGCAGAAGAATATTGATATGATTATATATATATAATTGTTTATATTAATATGTAAATGACTAATTTTGGGTAAATGTATGATGTTATGGGTGGTAGTAATTGATGATTTCCTTTATCTATCCATCCTGTTTCGATACATTTAAATACTGAAATAATTTTTTCATTAATGAATGGATATTATATGGTTTAAAAAATAATTGGTCATGGGGGAGAAATTTGATCCCATTTTCATGATAATAAGTTGATAAATAAATGAAATCACATAAAATTATAAATAATCAAAACATTAAATGGTTCACCTTACATATAAATTGATTTTTCATCATCATAAAAACCACATTACAATGAGTTTTATGAAGATCATTAAGTCTAAAAATCATCTTAATTCTAGAGGTATCTATTGTAAAATAGAATTTATTTTCATTCAATATATATACTTATATATTCATGTAATAGTAAGAAAAATAAATAATGTAGTTATAGAAATTTCTACCATGAGATGGAACCACAATCACAATATCAGTGACTACATAGTTGTAGATTTAAACATAATATGCGAATATTCCAATGTTTTATTAAAATTAATAATGACTTTTTAATTTTTGACGAAATTACCTTACCTATTTAAGGATTCTTTACATTAATAAAAATCATCTTGAAATTTTCAACATTTAAAATAACATTATAAATGGTAGTTTCAGTGGGATATGGCACTAGTGACCAAAATGCATGAAAATATCATTCCTTATTATAGAATGAAAATAATAATTTGAATTCATGTGGATGTAAATAATTTATATCATATATATATATACAAGTATTTATTGTATATATCCATAAGTAATCTGCTTTTATTGAATCCTAATAGTTTTATATCACATCACCTTACATAAAATCCTATAAAACTACTTATTAAATGATATACATTTATAATATTTTGATATATTCTTGAAAATTTATAGACATGTATCACTAATGTTTCTTTATATAAAATCATTCATAATACCTTGTGAGCATGTATCCTACAATTGTTTTTGATTTACTATAAACTAATTTTATAGGATCTATCTATTTTTAAACACAATACCTATCTATTCGACCTAAAAGTGTGATCCTTGTGAAATTTATCGCATTTAAAACATATTTAAATTTCAAAATACCAAAATGCAGGAAATGGTTAGCTATTATATGTTGGTAATTGATACTTATGATATATATAGGGATCCAGTGTGATATCTACCAAACACATCAACATATATACATATGTCCACCCTTATAGATCACAGAAACCCATGAATTATCAAATATTCCCTTTTCTAAACACTTTGATTAAATATGGGATGCATAAATTGTCAATTTCAAATAGTAGTATTATGTGTTATGTGTTCATCATGTATGTAATGAATAGGTTCTATAATACCAAACATTTAAATCTACCTTATATATATGTACATCACATTACCCTTATCCATATAAATATAAACAATATATGTTCCATATGGGTGACACCATACTTTCCATAGTTTAACCCAATTGAGAGCCTTGGTATCATACTCATATTATTATTGGACAAATACCTTCTTGGTTGAGTTCTAGTTTAAATGATGATAATCAATATCCCTAACCACACCATTTTTTATAAAAATTATAATGGCATCATAAATAAGTATGTTATCAAAATATGATGTTTCTCAAGATAGTTATCTCACAAAACATATTTAATTTTTACTCAAATATGATCATATCACCACAAAATTTCGAAAATCAAATATATCAATCTCTCTGTTTTATATTTAGTGGGAAATCCAAAGCACAAAAGTAATTCTATTAAATTTTTCAACCTCATAGTCATATTTTATATCATTATTGAGGAATTTTAGTCAAGGTAAGATAACACATTTCTATAACCTATAACAATCAATGAAATACATTATTAGGGGATAAGTTATTGTTATACATTGAGTGATAAATTATTATTACAATTCATTAAATGTATATATATATATATACATTCATTCAACCAATGTGAATGAATGATAATGTAGAGATTTCCTATAATATGATATATTCTAAATCCTTAGAACTCATTTATAAATTAAAAAAATAGAAAACTAGAACCAATATATAATAAAATAAAAGATAAAATACCTGTTCGACCATTTGTATATAGAATATTTATTGGTATTGTTAACTACTTTCATTATACATAATTCATTTCATATCTTGATGTCCCTATCTGAAAAAACCGACCAACTAACTGCATTATTTTCAAACACATTTATCTTAGAATATTTGAATAATTTAGTGATTTTGGAGTAATTTTTATAGTTTTCAACACTTTGAATCTATTATAACATCATATCATCGTGACATTAAAATTTATGATGTTGAATTTTAATTTCTATAAAAAAAATTATATGTGAATTATAATTATCATTGAGACTACTTTAGTAATTTTCCACATATTTTATAAAATTATTTAACTTCTACATTATTACATCAAAAAAATATCCTACATCATTTTGTAGATAGTTAAAATTTCATTATTTTAATTGAAATACATAACCCTTCATATTTTTTTAGAACTACACACCACAAAATTCTACGATACCATGACTAATTGAATTTATAATTGGATCGGCACAGTCAAATTAGAAATAATTATGCTCACTTTTTCATGATTACTATGTGTGTGATTCATTTTTCATGAAAGGATGATTTTTTTTTCTACAATACCAAAATGATAATGATACATAATCCATGATATTTAAAAAAATATTCTGATATAGAATTTATAATAGTAAAAAAAATTACGATTATCTTCCACTTAAAACATTTTATTGAATCCAAATAGTTTAAAATTAATTTTCATCCAATTAAAAATGCACTTTTTTATAAAAAATATTTTTTAAAAAAAAAATTATATACCATATATGTTCAAAAGATGAATAAACAAATATTTTACATAAATTCATATTATATTGATACCTTCCCTTATATTCAAATAATTTATGAAACAAATTCTTTAGATATTTTTGATAATCCATCATATAGAATTATTTCATATCCATCTAGACAATCATAGGATTGAAATAAAAGTAATAAATTATTGAAGAAACAATGTTAAAAAATTTTATCACCTTCTCCTCTTTGTATTTTATCTTTTTCCCATATTCAAAATGACTGAAATATTCATACCGAGATATCATATGACAATATCATTTATACTTGACACATAGAAAATATCTGGTAACCTATTTTGGAATTTAATCAAATTGTAATATAATTTCCACATATAAAAATATGTTGAATTACATAACAAAAATAATCCATTAATATCACCATAAAGAGATTTCCTTGAATTGAAATAATAATAAACTATTTATATTAAGACTCTATATTTTTTAATTTAACGAATACTTTTTAAAATTCAAATATGTACTTTAATATGGTAAATATGAACACCTTATGACACATTCTACTATGATTGACATATGAATGATATAAAAATTAAGTTCATGTGTTAAATTACATAGATACCATCTTTTGGAATGATCATTCATTTCATTCTTTTTTATCTACTTTTGTTTTACTATACATTTTTTTTATCATGTAAAACATACAGTTGGTGTCATAAACCTTTAAAAAGAAATGAAATAATATTATTAACATATTTATATAATGTGGATTATCAACTGATGTTATTTTAGACCATTATATAACAAATATAATTTCTTCATAAATTTTTTATATTTCTACAATGAAACCATTTTTGTTTATTATATTTTTTAGATTTTCATATAGTTTCACTATTAGTGACCTCTTTTCTTCAAATTTTATTTAATACATTCATTTTTCTCATTTTGTTTTATATTCATGGTACAAGAACCATGAAATTATTTGTTATGATCAATAATCGCCATCTTATTTAGTGGTTGTGTAATTTTTCATAAGCATCATTAATACTGCAATTCACCAAAAAAATTAATACAAAATATGTTTGTGGTTTTTTAATAAATAAATTTGTATAAAATAAATGTTTATGTGGGGAAACATGAGTCATAGAAATTGATGCACCCAGTCATATTAAGTTAATTAGTAGTAACATCCTTACATAGGTGTCACTAAACAACTTCCTCTTTCCGATTTTCCACATGACCTCAGGAACACCTCCCTTTATTAGAGTGACTTCGACCAATAGAATGGGTAAAATGAAAAAAATGGGGATAACATATCATATTTAATAGGGTATATAATATAAGGAATCATGATGAAATCATCATGAAATAATAATCAATAACCAATCCTCACATATGTAACTACAATGTACTATATATATACAACAATACAAAATAATAAGTATATCTTGTTTTGAAGATAAAAAGGAATAGAATAATCCATAAAAAAATAAAATACCTACGCATTTTTCATATCAGATGTATGGTCACATAATACATTCTCTATCCCATGTCAACCATCTTCCATTAGGCCTTCACACATATCCCGACCTTCACAAATAAAGACTAATCAACTACCATCCAGTAGCTTGATAATGTTGTGACTATGACTCAGTAGGCCACCACTAAATATTTCTAAACAATATACAATAATATAATAATGTATATAAAAGGTCGCATAAACAGTATATAATAAATACTTAAAATATTTATTGAATTTATATATTTTTTTAATTTTTCCTATGGTCTCTCTATTCAACAATATTACCTACACCCCCGACCAGAATCATCCCATTATGGGAGTCTAAATGTAATATCATTAGGGTTACATAAAGACATAAAATTGTGCATCAATACATGTTAAAAAATTGGTGTGGAATGATGTGAAAAACTCATACCCAATGTGGACCCCATGGACAAAATCTATACCTTATTGTGTACAATCACCACAAATACCTATTCATTAATTTGGACTTCCATAGAAAATATCATAACTTTGGAGTGGACTTCCATGAACCACACCCCTATAATTTTAAAAAATAAAATTTTTTAGGAAGTAACACGATTTTCAATATATACAACATTAATAAACCATGGTTGAACCTCATAAACAGATAATGACTCCCATGGTCTATTTCAATCAACACCATTAGAAAAATTAAATGGTTAATCCGTTGACTATTTTTTAATATAAGAAAACAAATATAATTTCATCATGGGAATTTCAATACACTATCATGTTTTTTAATATTTTGCACTTTTTTATACCATTTCATTACACAATTTATTATATATACTAGGTCAGGAAACCCCTCTTTGAAATGTTAAAAATCTGTACAAAATTAATTTTTTTACTATTAAAATCCCCTGAAAACATCATTCAACTACTCAAATAGCATGATTAAGTAAGTGGAACATCACATGGGTTGCCATAGCTGGCCTAATCACTATAAAAAACCCAACAATATGAATATATTTCTACGAAATCATTTAGAGAACAAATTTATCATGTTCTACCAACGAACAAAATGCGATGTATAATGACACAAAATCAAACATCAGAAATATATTTCAAATCATTTATAAAATGGGAATACCACATGTAAACCACAAACCTCAGGCTTATAGAAATATTATCTCCCAAACACGTCCCCTTAATCAGTACAAAATAACCAGTAATGCATATTCTACGAATTTCATGGAAAATGGACATAAGAATATAGATGGAGAGAAAATGATGACCCCTGATTATTCATGAAAATAGAAGAAATATGATTCATTGAAACATCTGGAGCATCTATTCAAAATAAAAGGCACATTAAATAGCAATAAATTGTGGCAAAATAATTCATATAAGTGAGGAGATATCCCATCTAACATAAAAATATTCTAAGAAGACAGCAAGATGAAATCAATTTAAAATTATATAAGGGTTAAGGGGAAAATGGAAAATTACAACCATTTTAAGAGGAACATATTTTGGTTTCATGTTAGGATAGTTTATGTAGTGACAATGTAGTGGCCTCTTTTTGAGAGATATAATAAGTCCCATGGTTTTTTAGAAAACCTTCAGGCTTTTAAAAACCATGTGTATTAATTACTGTGTCTATATCCAAAAATAAATTGTTTTCACCATCCCCTTTCATAGTTTTCAAACTGTTGACATACCATCACCATGGTTTTAGTAGTTTGATCATAGTAATAAATAATAGTTCCCCTACCATTCATAATTCATTGTATTGGAACATTTCCATCATTTCATTTCCTAAACCACCAAGACATTCTTGTAACCTTTCCTACTCTAAAGTGGAATTTTATTAACATAATTCATTGATGGTAAGAAAAAATTTATATAGAAAAATCACTCATTGTAATTTTTGAATCCTAAAACATCCCAACCTTATAATAACTCATCATTGATCTTCTCTTACCAGTACCATTATACCTCTGATGAAAAACATCTTGCCACTAGGACATGTCTTCTGCTTCCCACTCCAAAGAATCATGTAATGGACTAAACCTTTCTTGACCATAACATTGTGGGAAATATGTTGTTTGGGGTGTCCAAGGGATACAA
The DNA here is from genome assembly GCA_963277665.1 of Viscum album. Lineage (NCBI taxonomy): Eukaryota > Viridiplantae > Streptophyta > Magnoliopsida > Santalales > Viscaceae > Viscum > Viscum album. The sequence goes on along the minus strand of OY728120.1, from coordinate 1,025,472,060 downwards.
GGTGACTTATTTCAACACATGGCAAAAATTCCCAACATTTCAACTATTACAACAGTGTCCCATGATAATGTTGTCACCCTGGCAGTGTCACCATGGTGGTGTCTCAATCTAGGGGTCACTCGGTGGCGGTGGCTCGCTATTGGTCACTAAACTACCAATAAGTCGACCAATTATACCTCATGATTGGAGGTAGGTCACCCTAGAGGTCACACATCTTGTACTGTCTCGCCTGATGGTCTCTTATGGGTAGTAGTTGACCCATCATCATCTCTTTTCCTAATCAAATGGTGACTCATCCAACTATGCCTATTTTGTGGGTTCCTTGTTTGGTGGTGCCTCACTGGTGGTGCCTCATCCATTGGTGTCTCATAAATAGTGTTCCCAGTTCTTCCAGTTTTTCAATTATGATATCTTTATTTTATATATAACACATTTAATGAAGGATTTGAAAATCTTTGACACTAATCCATTTTCCATAATTCCAATCAATATTTTTCTTAAGTGAATACATGATATTGATTTTTCCAAACCACGTACTCTTGGTTTGATCTTCCTTTGATGGAAAATTATAACTATACCTAATCTATGACTTATGTCATATCTTATTCAAGATGAAATATCATTCCCCTTATTCGTTCCTTATTCTTTTCTCTTCATAGAAGACATACCCATAGACATCTTGAATTATTATTTCTTCATAGTTTTGTTCAATATTCCTTGAAGAGTCACCAACTATACGAGTTCCCCTATTTTCGGCACTACTAGGAGGTGTTGATCATTCTACATCCATGATGGGTTTTCATTCATCTTTATAAATTGAGCATCACATGGGATGGGTATGTTTATTTTTCCTTGTGAAAATATTTGATATCAAATAAATAAATATAATTTCTTTCTTAAAATAAAAAATATGAAGTATATGGGGAAACATGTCACAAGATCTTATTATGTCGTTTTTTTTTGATATTATGATTTTTATTCAAAAGAAAATACTAAAAATCATGGGTTTGGGGGGGTCCTTATATGGGCGGTGGATGGTTTGTTGAAGGAATTTTGTTTGGTATTCCTTGAATTATATATATATAATTAGCTTAAACTTATATATTTGTCTAATAAATGGATCCCGTAGGATCATCCATTTTCAGTGATAACACAAAAATTAATAATTATAATAAAATGGGGGATGTATTATTATATATAAAAATATTTTTTCCTTGGTATGTTATGTAATGTGATGTGCGGAACTACTATGGTTTTATTTATGGTGGGATCTGGATGACATGTGGTTGTGTAGTGGTGTTGTGATTGTTGTGGTGTGATTATGCAATATAGCTATGTTTTTTTTGTGATTTGGGGTTTTGTTAGACGTGGATGTGAGTTAGGAGTTTGTTATGATAATATGATGAGCTAGGTGCCTGAGTATGAAGAAGGAATGTGGTGATTGATTTTGGTCCTTCACCATTGATATCATGTAAAATTATTTCCCTGTACCTAGAGGTCATGGTGATGTTTCTTCATTGTGAAGTTGGTTAATACGCCACGACTCTTTAAATGTTTCTTAGATTCCATTAAGATATTGAATGAATAAATAAATTTTTAATGATGTATGCACTGTCTTTGGATGGGTTGGATAACAATATGGAAATGGATAAATAAAATGGCTAACAATTTGAAATTGTTTTGTGGATTGATGTGTGATGTTGTGCTTATGGAGGTGGAAAGGTTTTGTGATCTGTTTATTTTTCTTAGAACCCATTGGTTTAAATTGAGTGATTAGTGTTATATATATATATATATATATCTTTATTTTCCATATGATTTCTATTCGTACCCCACCCTATGTAACAATTCTGTTTTTAACACCCCATAGTCATGGGGGAGGGAGTATTTCCCAACTTTAAATGTGGATTACAGATGGATGGGTACATCAATTTATCCCCTAAATCTTCTATGGAAGGTTCTTGTGGCACAATATGTGATGGGTGTTTCTCCATTAAAATCATAGATGGGGGTTGTGAAGGCCCCGGTGACTTTGGGGGAAATGTGATGGCCCAGTTTTTTATGGGAAAGAAGGGTATTTTATTCCAAGGTGTGTTCAGGATGAGATGTGATGTTCATTACGAGGTGTATTTGATTTTTTTGGGGACACATTGTGTGGACTATGTGTGTTCTGGTGGGATGTGTTGTGAGTCCCAGGTTTGTACATGAAGGATGTGTTTTAAGGCTCATGTATGTGTGGGTGGTATGTGTATTGTTTCCAGGGTTCTTGCGAGTGGGATTTTATGAGAGTCCTATGTGTTTTCTTGCAATATATGATTATTTATTAGAAGGCATGATAGTGAAAGGACATACGACATTGGGAAAGAGTGTCATACTAGTTGGAATGTTGTTCTGAGAGACCTATCATTGATGTTATTTATATTCTATAACATGACATGTGTTTCTTGGGTAGAATTCCTTTGTGAGGTTGGGTTTCAATAGTATACAAGTTTAGGTTCTTTTTGGATCTTCTTTTTTTCTCACAGGGGCATGAGTATACTCCATATACTTCTTTGTGTGGGACTTTGGCTTTCCTTCTAAGTATACTTGTATGATAAACATATGTATATAAAACTATTTAATGTTTTCTAGGAGGATTATGTGGAATGTGTGTGACCATACTGCATAGGATCATCAATTTTATTGTGCTAATAAATATATTTTATTTTTGGTATTTTACAAGGGGAATATTTTATTTTTATCGGTTCTATTTTACACATGCATGTGGAAATGTTTTTTTTAATTTAATTTGTTTTAATTGAATTAATGTGAATGATTCATCTTATCTACCAATCATTTTCCATATAAAATTTTTCAACTACCATATTGTGAAATTTATACACATGTGGTCCTACTCTCAATCCTAGGCCCCAATAGATATTGGATCGGGGGTCATTATCTCCATTTCTTCATTTTTATTCAATGAGGGGTACTTTCAAGGGAGGGTTTCATGAAAGAGTGTTATCAGAGATTTTGGGTGAGAGATATTGTGGAGACCTGCATTAGGATGATTGAGTATTTCAAGGGGTGGTATGGATATAGATAAACATGACCATGGTTCATTATATAGGCCACAGAGACTAGTTGGGATACGATATTTTAGATACCCCAATGATCAGTTGAATTGACTCTGAACATATTCAAAGAGCTCGTGGGGTGGACCAGCAGGAAAAGAATATACCTAGGAGAGTTACGTGGAAAATTATGATTAGTGTTCTTCTTTGAATATCTTTTTAGGTATTGTTAAAATAAATGAAAATAAATGTTAAAAAAATTCCAAACTAATCAAGCATAGGGAATATTTTTTTACATTTTAGTTATGGATTATTGTTGTTATACCGATGTGAGTCCAGAAGTATATGTTCATCGAGAATACCCTATTGATTATCTTAAAACATATCTTGATTTTGATAATGATCAATAGGAGAAGTCATTTTGTGCATTCCAGTGATATTATTTTGTAAATTACTAGGGTAGTGATTCGTACATGTAGGTAGAGGAATTTCTAGAGGAGCTCATGATTTCAATCATATTGATCTAGACGCTGATAGGGTATTATGTCCAATTTGTTTTCAATAAGTTGATGGGAACATCATGTCATCGGTGGAAATTGTATCTTGGGGTGTGGAAGGAGTAAGAAGATTTGATTTTTGAATCCAAGAAGTTATTCTGAGATTAGATCATTTAGTAGACCATGAAGGCTGAGTAGAGTTTGGTGTGACACTCCCACCCGTTTGGACAATATTAGTGTGGGAATTGGGAATCCAATTGATGGGGAATCTATTTTATTAAAATATCATATTCTAGAAGATGAGTCTTATGTGAGATGCCTTGAGGGGTAACTCCCTACATGTATCATGTATGTTGTTTCTCTATATATGTTGTTGATGTATATTATAATTTAGAAGAAGGTAGTAGTGATGGGGATGATGAAATTTTTAATATGTATAACATGAGAGGGGAGCCAAAATATTTCTTCAATAGGTAGAGTTTTCAGTGGCTGATATACAGTGCTATGACCATGGGGGATTCAAAAAACAATGATTCAACCACAACGTCATCCTTTTCTAAGTTATAGTGCTAGGAGACTCTGTTATTTTCTTTTGGGGATTTATTTCCGTGTGTTTGGGTTTTTTTTATTGGGGTCATCATCATAGATAGTTTCTATTTATTACAAAATATCGATTTTGTGGAGGTGGAATAGTTCACCTTCAACCTCATAATCAATTTATAGTGAGACCATTTCAACAGTAAGGAAGCATGATTTTTCATTATTGAGGGGAGATGTATTAGGAGGAGGCTGAACTCAGAATGTTCATCATGTTCAGGGACCATGACCTCATCATGGTCATGTAGATGGTTGTCAAAGGGGATGTAGAGGATATTTTCTTGGTCAATTTCATGCAGAGAAGGTAGTTCTTCCATTGGGTCTAGAAATAATTAATTCTACCATTAATTTTCAGTAGCATAATGAGCGCCTTGTTTTATTCTAGAGCTTCTCACTCCATTGTCTCACTGCATTTATCTCATGCTATGGGACTTGGAATATAGAGGCTTCTCATTCCCCTGGTGTTAATAATGCATGTCAAAGTCCATTTCAGTTTGTTTGATGTGTGCTAGGTGTGTAGACTGAGGATGGAACTACATGAGTCAAGTTGGGATATTTTTTTACTATAGATACAGCCATGGAAAGCTGCCTCGACATCAAATGGTTGTATTATATACATTCAATTATCATCTACTTCTATATAGTTTCTTTTTTTGGAATGTATAAGTACATCGCATGGTGCTCATTGGATAGCAGAGTATTCAGGTGGGATGTCAGTGTATAGAGACCCTTTATTACATGTTTTAGAGTTATTGGTGGAATCAGTGGAATCCAAATTTATATAGGTTCCCTAGGACAGTGAGGAGTTCATGTATGTTTTCTCCATGATGTTTGTGACACTACCCCTTCAACATGATGTTGAATTCCATATATAATTGCTTCTCTAAGATTCTATGATTTCAATGGCTACTTATCAGATGGAACATATTATGTATTTAGAGTTGAGTATCAAGATATATGATCTGATGCATAAGGGTCTTATCCACCCCATTGTATCATCTTGGGTTGATAAAGATTAGTTCATAAATAATGGGGACAGTGTTCTGAGGTTATGTATAGACTACCAATGTTTTAATCCGGTGAAAATCAAGAACCATCAATATATTTGAATGATAGATGATATTTTCATCCAGCTAATAGGGGAACACTTTTTTTATAAGATCAATATGTGGTTTGGATATCACCAGTTGAGGGTGATGGAGGGAGGTATCCAAAAGACATCCTTAGTATACATGTATTAACCATTTGAGTATGTAGTCATGCTATTTGGTGTTGTGAGAACACAATCCATGTTCATGGGGATTATAAGAATTGTAATCCATGAGTTCTTGGATAATTTTTCTATTGTATTCACTGATTATATCTTGATAATCATGATGTCAAAGGAGGACCATACTGACATTATGATAAAAGTATCAAATGTTCTTCGTCACAAAAACCACTATGGAATTTTTTCCAATAGAATAGATAGGATATTAGAGGGGAATTTCATCAGGAATTTGGTTTTGTAGTTGTGTGTTGAAGTATACCCATTGAAGGAGGATATTGTTTTTTCTTATGTAGGACCCTAGAACGTGCCATTGGTTTGTAGTCTCACTGGTCTCGAATGATATTACTAGAGTTTTTTAACCTAATTAAACTGAGTTGTAGTTCCATTGAATTTTTTGACTAGGAAGGACAAATCATTTCCTAGAAAAATCCATTGATGTTAGTGTATGGTTTCTGGATGGATAACAAGGTCATTTCCCTTGATCTCTAGTATTCTATGGAATGGGTAATGATTGAGGTGTTTTATATTCTACCATTATTGGTCTTACACTCACACTAATGGAGACGTGAGTAGTGATCTTTTATCACTACTAGAAATCTAACCTTTACCAACGGTTTGGAACCGTTGGTATATGCCTCCAAACCGTTGGTATAGCCTATACCAACGGTTTGGAGAACTGTAGCCAAGTAAGCCGTTGGGATAGGTCTATACCAACAGTTTTCCAAAAACCGTTGGTATAGACCTATGCCAATGGTTTTGGAAACCGTTGGTGTAGGTAATATGAAATCTATACAAACGGTAATGGAACCGTTGGTATATAAATTCCAAAAATAAAACATCCGCTGAGATTTGATCCCAGGACCCCTCATTTATAATTGAACGACTCAACCAATAACCTAACATGACTTTTGTGATCATAATTACATAAATATATATATTTATTCTCATAAATATTTTAAATTTTGATTTATATAATGTTCTCGGTATGAAGGTCCGATAAAAAATGAAAGTACCTATACCAACGGTTTTAACAACCGTTGGTATAGTTCTTTGGTTGTGATTTTGATTCTATGTCGGATGTTGAATTTTGGCCGACTTTTCCCAACGGTTTGGCCAAACTTTTGGGAAAACTGGCATATTTGGGGATCTTTCCCAAAGGTTTGGAAAAACCGTTGGGATAGGTCCACCTTTCCCAACGTTTTGGCCAAACCGTTTGGGAAAAGTGGTATATTTGGGGACCTATACCAACGGTTTGTTCAAACCGTTCGTATAGAAGCGTTGGGAACGATCTAATTTCCAGTAGTGTATGGATCTAGGAAGTTGAATGTCCATTAATGTAACAACACCACCCACCATCTGGAGTTATTATCTATTGTGTTCTCATCAAGGTTGGGTTGGTATTAAATCATTAGGTATCAAATTTTGGTCTGTTTTGACAACAAGTGACTAATTTTAGTCTTTTTCCATCATTATCTAGTCTTGCGAAAGAAACGGTAGAAGGGGATTCTTCTAGATTTCGATATTGTTTTCTCATATAACACATGAAAGGAAAAATTCGTAACCAATTTCTTGACTATAAATTCAATGATGTAGGATTTTTGGTAATATTTAAATTAATGGAGAGAAATTGAGGTGTCATAACTCTTGCACATAGATTGATGGTTGGATTGTGTTAGAGGTTGTCTGGTTCAGATGACAGTAATGTATTCCCTAATTTAGTAGGTGTAGGAGTCGCAAAGGGGAGACATAGAGGCAGAGGTACATTGTGATCATGTTGGCCATAGTGATACACCAGGGGAATGGAAGATGATTATCAAAACATGATATAGTTTCATTGAATGTTGATTATTGATGTGGGGATGCACGATAAAGTCAATCATGGGTTTATAAATCACATTTATATGTACACACATGATTTTAACAGATATATTGTGGATTGACAATGTAGTTTTGGTGGCCTGGTACGAAATGGGAAGCAGGTAGGGTTCGTTGATTATTTTTGGTTTTCGTGGAGTTGAAGTCCAAGAAGCATGTTCTTTCTGGTTTGTTGTAGCCATTGTATGTCCCTTTGTGGAAATGGGATAACATCTCGATATATTTCATGAAATAGTTACCCCAATATGGTGGAGTTTTTTATGCAATCTAGGTGAAGTGGATTAGTTTATAAAATAAACGCACTTCATAGTGATCAATGAGTTTGGTTCATTGGATGATTTGGATAATAAGTATGCAGAAGAAGTGGTGCATGTTCATGTTGTTCTGAGCTCTATTGTCTCGAATTAGAACCATTGTTTACCTCATGAGTTTTTAGTGGATTGAAGCATGATTTTGGTACTCTATTAGGTCATTTCAATGCTTTCGACTCTATAATACAAGGGGAGACATATCAAAATATCCAATTTTTTGAAGATTTGAAGTGAGCATGCACCATGTGATTTGCTGGTTCTTGGGTGTGACCCTTGACCGAGGTTTATTTCACCTATAATAATAGATATCACTCTTCCATCAACATGGACCGATTTGAGTCATTGTATAGGAGGTCATATCATTTTCTATTTTGTTGGAAGGTTGTTGGGGAGGATGGTGTTTGTGGACCCAATGTGGTGAACAGAAAGATATAGTATGTTCATCTTTTGGAAAGAGTTTGAACGAAGCACAAGATCAGAAGATGTCTTATGACGACCACAGAAGGTGGACCTTGTAGTTAGAGGATCGGGACCACATGTTCTTTAATTTTTTACCTCGATGTTTATATTAATGGATTGGATGATTGAGTATGCTTTCTCTTAGGTTTTTTAACCTATTAAAATTTTTTGGGCTAGTTGGAATGTTGGTACTGTTGGAATTTACACTATCATTAGAAAGAACCAATGATATCTTTTAAGTCTCTCAAATTTGATGGAATCTTTAGGATGAATCCCAAGTCATTTATTGGGAAGAGTTAGATATTTATCATGATTTGACGTTTTTGGAGCAACCAATAGAGTTCTAGGAATCTCGAGATATGTTGTTTTGTGTACAAACCATTTTTTAATGTTTTGTAGTGGAATGGTGGAAAGGTGGAAATTACATGGGAGAGGGAGAGATACAGATACATTCCTTGTAACCGTAGTTGTTTTAATTTTTTTCCTTCATCTCTTATTCTTTGTGATGTGATGTTTGTATGTTCTTGATTATATGATGAGATTTTTCCCCTAGTATACGATGTGTTCGGTGAGATAAATGATATATTTTTGAGATATAAAAAGGAGAGGGACTGATTCTAAATCGATATGCATGATATATGAAGTGAAGAAACCCATATTGTTGATTCAATTCCACTCATACAAGATATTATATTGACATAGAATATGGAATTCCCTTATACTTGTTCTTTAGTGGTGTGGTGTTTTTTTGTTTTGAAAATGAGTTTTTGGTCATTTGGGTTGATGTGTCAACAACAATGATGAAAGGCATTGATATAAGATGTGTCAATGATTTTTTTGTAGGATTTGGCAATACCAATCAATATTCAATGAACCCATGGGGGTTTGCTGATTAATTTTTATTTGTTTAGATGGTGTTAGTGTTTCATGTGTGTCGAGGTCCCTAATAGGTCCCTTCGAGGATGGATGTTCGGACCCTTCATCTCTTTCTCTTTAGGTTGGTTTTGAATTCTCATGGGAGGGAGTAGATTTATTGTTATCTTATGTAATGAACTGAAACATTCAAATCAATTTATTGTTGTGAAATATGGAGTTTCGGTTTTACTAGGATGAGAAGGTGAATCATTTAATCACGTTCCAAAAATTTCATGATTTTCATGATTTCGAAAAGTGTCTCACACCAATGGTATCATCCTAGTATATTCACGGTGGAGCTATCACCCTAGTAGTGTAACCGAAGGGGATTATATCCATGGAAGTAACTCAATGGAATTAGCCCACCTGTGGTCACTTCTCAAGTGATTCCTCATCTAATGATTCCTCAACCAACAATGCCACATTCTTAGTGGTAGGATGTCATGGAAGTGACTAGTCTAGAAGAGCCCCAGCTAATGGAGTCTCACTGAATGTGGATAATGGTTAATCATAATGGTTCCTTGTCCATTGCTACATCATCCGGTGATTCCTCGACTAGAGGTGCCTCTCTGGAGGTTCCTGATCCAGCAGTGTCTTGTGAACATTGTTCCCAGTTCTCCCATCGTTCCATTTTGACATATTTATTTTACAGAGAGGGTGTTTAATTCCATATTTCAATGAATTTGAAAGCCCAAAAATTAAATTCAATTCTAAATTGATTTATTCTCTGAGTCCGGGGGATTTTGATTGGTCAAAACCCTATAGAATTTTTTAGAACCAATCCTAACAAAAAAATTAAACTATATCTATACGTTGACTCAGATCAAATATTTCTCAATCTAAAATATCATTCCCATTATTATTTATCAATTAAATTATACTAATAATTTATATTTGTACTGAAATCTTCCAGTGTGTGTCTTCATTGTGGTGGTTCAGAATTCCCTAGAGACTTGACTATAGTACACAGACCCCTGTTGTTGGCACAACTAGGAAGTGTCAATCGTTTTCCTTCCTTGTAGGGATTTCATTAATTTTGTTCTTAATTTTTCATCATTAGAGGTTAGTATATAGATTTTTTCCTTGAGAAATAGATGATTTCACATAAGTAATGATAATTTAATTTGTTTAAGAATTAATATTTTAGGGATACGGAAAATTGACACATGATCTTCTAATGTCATTTTATTGATATTATGATATGAATGGAATATCTAACAACAGAAAATCATTGATGATGGGGGTCATTGTTTGCACACAGAATGGTATGTTGAAATCATGATGGTTTCTTTTCATTGATTTCTTAATAATAAATGTAGGTTAACCAGATATATCTATCTAAAAAATGGAATTCCAATGATCTTCTAGTTTCTGTGGTAATCACTAAATTAATGAGTAGAATTAAATAAGGGATGAATTATTAAATATGGAAATTTATTTTTCAATGGTATTTCATGTTATGTGATGTTTTGATTTCTTTTTTGTTTAGGTTTATGGTGGGAGTGGATGACATGTGTTTTTGAAATGGGGCTTTGATGGGTTTCCCTTATAATACAGCATGGCTAAACTTTTAGGCAATGCTTTGGGGTGTTGTAGGATGTGGTTGTGCATTGGGGGATATTGTTGTTTAGAAGATGATATGGGGGATGCTTTTGAATGACATTAGTTATTGGAATGGGTGCTTATCCATTGTTATTATGTAGAAAACTCACCCAAACCTAGAGTTCAAGGTGATGTGTCTTTAATGTAATTGCCTTAATCTACCATGATTGTTACTCTGTTTCATTGTTTCTTTGGATGTGATTGAATGGATAAATAATAATTTAATGATTTTTGTAATGGATTTGTTCTGGTTTTTTTAACAAAATTACAATGGTAAAATTATTTTTTTGGGAATATGAAATGGTATTTGTTTTATGATATGTGTTGTAGTACATTTATTGGTAGCATCAAAGGTGACACTATTGTGAGCCTTTATTTTTTATGAGAACCCGTAGGTTTGGAATGAGTGTTTTTTATTATATACATAAATTCATATATATCCTTCTAATTTATATTCTAACCCCACCATATTTTATAAATATGTGTAGAACACCCCCATAGTCATGGGTGTGGGTATTTTTTCTAACATTCATTGAAGAGTACATATGGTTGGGTACCAGATCATTTTCAACACTCTCTTTATTAGTAGGATGGAATGTAATATCTTGTGATTCCTAGTGGTCTATTTTTTCATAGATGGTGGTTTTGATAGATCAGGTGTCTTTGTGTGAATTGGTACAACCATGGATTTTGTGGGTGATGTTGTTCGTGTTTTCCCATATGTCTTCATGATGAGATGTGATGATATTTACCAAGTGGCTTTGGGGTGCGATGTGATGTGTTATGAGGCCTCAATGTGTGTGGGTGGGATGTGTTGTGAGGCACAGGTGTGTGCATGTGGTATGTGATGTGTAGAATAGGTGTGTACAGTAGTGATGTTCTAAGAGGCCCATGTGTGTGCTGGTAGGATATGTTATGAGGCCCAGGTGTGTACGAGAAGGAAATTATGTGGTATATGAGTGGAAAGTGAGAGTGAGTATATATGATGTAGGTTGAGAGAGGAATAGCTTTTGGAATGTGGTGTGTGGTGTCCTTTCATCAATTTTCATTATATTTTATTACTTTACCTATGTTTCATAGTGGGCATGCGTTTGTGACGTAGGATTTTGTGAGTATAACTTCTTAAGAGCAATTTGGGTCATTTATCTTCCCATGGTAGAATGAGAATTTTATTTTAACCACTTCAAAATTAAATCTATATTTCCTAATACGTATAATTTTATGCTCACGATACATATTTAAAACATTTTTCAGGTTTCGATGAGGATTACCTGGAGTGTGCGAGTACGTACTATCTTAGATCATCGTAATTGATTTGTTTCTTATTATCATTACAATTGGGTATTTTACATCGAGAAATTTTTGTTTTTATCAATTCTATTTTAAAAATCTATGTGGGTTGGTTTATTTATTTATTTTTATCAACATGTCATTGAGTTGTTGTGTATGATTCATCTTTTCTCCTGATCTTGTTTAAAATAAAGGGTAATGACTCCAATATTTAGAGAAATATACACCCTTTGTTATAGTCACAAACTCATGGACTATTGGATGTTGGACTCGGGGGGTGATTGTATCCCTTTCATAATTTCCAGTCCATGAGAGGTATCATTGGTGGGAAGGTGTCATTAAAAATCATCATAAACATGGATAGGCTTCTAGAGATCATGGAAAAATGGCATTGTTATATAACAAAATATTTTCTCGCAATGTTCCATAATATGAATCATATTCTCCAAAATGGATTCATCATTCTATATATAGACATTTTCAACAAAAATCAAGTGATAAGGTCGAGAAGATACATTTGAAGCTATGAATCCTGATAAAAACTCTTTCATATAACTATTTTTTATAAAAGAGAGAATTGAAATGATATCAGTCTGATCCCATCTATAGTCTCAAAGGTCCCAAAAATCATAAACATTAATATTTCATTCATCCAAAAATAATGGTGACCCAATCTTGGTGAAAAAATGAAATACATATTCTCTTAATACAAATTTGGCCGGTCGATGATGCTAATCAATGTATGGATTTTGCCTTCTCAATGCCAATGACATATTCTTTCTGGCCATCTCAAAATGATTTTATGGCCCATTCCTGAGACTCGGTCCCATCAACTATGATTCCCCCAAGACAATATAAAAAATAGTTATTGATTTGGTTTTTCATATATCCCATCAAATGGATACATCTATATTCTATCCTAGTAAATATAGTTATTGGATAACCCAAAGGCACTAAGTCTTTCCCTCTATTTCCACTAAAATTTTGGAATCATGCTCTTAGATGTTACTCTAACCCATTAATTATATTACATTATTTCTAATATATCTTTAGGAAAAAATACACACTCAATAATAACTCATTACCAATCATATTCATTAATCCTTACTGGATGCACAATGTATAGTGAGGGTCACTATCATAAATATACCACTCTGGCACCCAATGAAATCACACAATATCTCAATCAAACTAGTTTCCCAATATATCAATTGAATATATCTCTTAAATAGGTATTATATATTTATTTTATTAATGAATCTTCAATCACAGAAATCATATCATTCATTTTTGGGTTCCTTGTAAAACCATCAACAAAATTCATGATATCATTATCCCAAATCCACTCCAGAAAAAAAATGGATGAAAATGGAGAGAAGGTAACAGATTCTTGACCTCCAACTACTAGAATGTGTAATATAACAACGCATAACCCATTGTATATTTATTCATATCTATGTAGAAATTCATTCTTGGAGATCATGGAACCTTGTGGTCAAACGAGGGTTCATCACCCACTTCATTATATGAAAATCACACTTCTTCTCCTCCCTTATACAAGTACCCCCAGAAACACAATGATAATCACATTTAATCTTAACCTCATTGGATGTCCAATAATATTCTAGATCCCCACCATAATCTCTCCCATAAATATAGACACTCTATATCATTATATTGTTTAATCACAATGCATCTAAGAATATATGGTACAATGGATAATAAAAGTGTGTCTTCATCACTTTTTCCTCATCAACACCTATGACAATCGTATCTAATAGAACTATATTCTTCTAATTAGAACTTTTATTTAGAACTATCAGAGTCCAAATATTGTATCTATATAGATCAAAACACTTTTTATCATACCAAGAATATAATCTATCTCAAAATTAATGGCTTGTATATACTCATCCCATATCTATTACGGAAGATATATGTCATTATATTAAAAATTTTATTTTAATTTTTAATGGAAAATACAAATAATAAACAATTCATCCATAGAAAATGACACAAAAACATTAAATATTAAACCACTACATCTAATGTGAGATTGTTCATATGATATTTATATTCATGTGAACATTATAATCGTTATATGTACATCATGACTCAGTCTCCGCACATAAAAAATACAAAATGAATTATCCTAGATTCATCAGAGATAAGTGGTTATTCATCAGCTAGATTAAGCAATATTATAATCAATATCGAAGTCAAATATCTCTTTAGCTCCAAAATGTATTCTCACTTACTAGACATAATTCTAAATTTACACCATTATTGGTTAAGTCTAAAATTTATTCATCTAAATGTGAATATAATTTGATGAATCATAGATAATATACCACCAATCAAAATATTACGATACAAAAAAAAATTCAATGATTTATCAAAAAAAGTAACTACAGGAACCATTGTTGAGTATGCTATCACACTTTCTTTTGTGATGATGTGACATATGAAATGAACTCTGTCAATAAAGTGATTTAACATAGATAGCGTGGAATATATCTGAATTTCTATAACATTATTCTAGATGATTTTAAGATGTTTTGAATGATCATCATGAGTCTATGAGTCATCCTAATTTCATCCATGAATAAAACCTCAAAATGGTATAGGGGTGGGTGAAATTATTTATTCATAAAAGCCATAAATTCTACAAGAGAGTTCATTATTCCAAAGGGGATATAAATATTCATAAACAGCTTACATTCTCCTAATTTCATTCATGTTATATCATAAGGGGTCATCCTAATATGATGATACACTAAAATAAAATGAATATTGGATGATACACAAGTACCCATCAACTGGTCCAAAATATCATAGATACATGGTAGTGGATAGTGAATGATAATTGTAATCTAGTTCAAAAAGAAATTAAAAACACTTAAATGGAATTTTATATCTACCATCATGGATGTGAAAAATAAATATCACTAAGGTTATGTTATTGTATGGATGAATACAATGCCCTAAAACACATTAAACTGATTCCTAATCTCGTGAAGCAATGCAAGTGCCATTTTTTAGTGTGGAATGGAATCTAGCTCATCTAATTAAACATAGTAAATAAAAAACTCATACTTTCTCCACGGTGGACACTGATTATGGTCATTAGTAAAAACATAAAAAATATATTCCACTGAAGGAGTGAAGACATCATGATGAACTCATCCATCATCAAGCATACGACTTCCCAAATATGATGTGAGAAGACATAATTTAAAATGAAATAAAGATTAATTGATATTTTTATTTTCCATTATCTATTAAGGGAATATGTGAAGCCTCCTAGTGATGTGACAGTCACTCTCCTAGGGAACCAATCAATAAGATAATGGTATGAAACCAACCAATACCTTCCCGGTATCAGGTCAAGACCATACATCTAATGAATGTAAATATCCTAAAAGGAACAACACCCACTGAACTCAATGAAAATGTCCATACCACAGCAGAGACTCTGAGACAACACGCATAAATATTTCTCGATTGAAATTACCTAAGAAATATAATCCTCCTATTGACCTATTTCATTCATAAACCTAGAAGATATATAATAGTTTAAATGACCTCTATCCAATAAATCACTAGAATGCATGGAAGATGCATGAGTCATACATTTGAGAATTAATGGTCTTTCCTCACTACCTTCAATCATTGGATGAATTACATGATACTTACACATTCCCATATATAGTGTTCCAGTCTAGGTTTCATTCATTGCACTATTCTACTGATACATGAATTCATATCCTCGTGTACCATGTTCTTAAACCCAATTGATATGGATAGTGTAACCAAAAATTCTTGAATAATATTTTGTAGAAGACACCCTACTAATGCTTTGTATCATCCAATGTCATGAATCACTACTCATTTATTATAGGTTCCTTCATAACCTTTTTATATTCCTTATCCTACCACGTGTCAGTACTCTACAGGTGTTTGAAGACCCTGATTGTTCATGTTTCCAGGGATAATCATACTGATATCCAATGCCCAATCTACCTCCCTAAGAGGTTGATCCTCTACCCCAGCTGTTATGTTTAGAAATACCTAGGTGAAAATTCCCATATAAACACATCTTGGTATCTGAGGGTGTACTACCTGGTTGTTCAGATAGATCTTTCATTCAACCACAAGAATTCACATTCACATTCCCATAATAAATGAGATATTGATCCCTACATTAGTAAACCATTTAAAACTGAAATATTTTACTAATACAAAATCTCACTGCAAATACTATCATGAAAATGTTATTCCCTAGCATACACATCATAAACATACTTTGGAACACAACTATATTATTGATGGAATTGGAAAACATAATGAATCACTATAGAAATTCATTAGGTCAATTCTAAAAACATATCATAACTATCCTTCGAATGGGTCTATGGATTTAAATCTCCATGAACATCACTTAAAATACATTATATGACATTCCCTATATTTTATGACTCTGAACACAAATATCCAACTCCTTCTGTGTTGGTCCTTGAAACTTATATTCTTCCAACTTGATAAATTTCTCTATATGGTTTCCTATGTAATATATTATTATTTGGATAATCATAAAAAATAACTATACTCTGATAGTCCCCCCCCCCACATCAATATTTTTATGGATTTTTAGTTGAGAGTATCTCTTTTGATTGATCATAGACTTTGTTTTCAGCCTATATCTCTCTCCATAAATTGGAAAAAATGAGAAATGTTCTCATTAAACATCATTTCATGAGATTACATAGATCCAACAATGATTATAATTTCACCACAAGAGATTCATTATCAACTATTCCCTCATGTCACCATACACCTAAACTACATCATGGTCACATATATCTGGAATTCCAAATAGTCATCATAGGAAAAATAATAATTTATTTCACATTAAAAAAGGATGTAGTCATAATTATCAATAAAAATATATTACACATGTGGTTACAGTTGTATAACTATTAATACATTGGAAAATCCCTAACCAATTTCCCTCGTTAATGATGGGTAATGTATCTTCAAAACCCCATCCCCAAATTATACCCCATTTCGCATCATTAAATACATAAGAGTCATACAATTATAATTAATTACTATTTGATCTTTTTGATTTAATGTCCTTTCAACGTAATCAATTTCACTATATTTTTTATGAACTGCATATTTTGAACTCACAAATGATGTATTTAATCAATTTATTTCCCATAAATTCCATACTCTTCCATGTCTTCCAAACATGACGAATGTCATATAAAAACCTTAATTTTAAAATTTATTCAGGAATACAAAATCCTTCCCATAAAATCATCAAATAGTTAAATAATAATAAAAATTAATAGCATACAACATGTAAGTCACCCAACCTATAATAATATTAATTCATATCAAGGGAACATAATGATCAGCAATCCCACTCCTAGAAAAATGGGTTTCCATTCATGAATGGGTTAGCAACTCCCATGAACAATCTCATATATGGGATCCCAAGAATCCTAACATATAGTCTGACATTGAAAATATTAATGGCATATAAAAAATATTCTCTGTCATTAAAAGCTTTAACTACCATCCCAGGTGTCACTATACTGTTTCTCCAATCTGGTTCACAACATGAACTCATTTTCTCATCAGTAAATAGAAGTGTTTGTTGACAAGTAGTGAGGGTATTATGAAGCATGTTTGGACACTATAACCTATTTACTAGAGTAATCCAATATCATAATCATATAGGCATCATCATGAAATAATAATAATTAACCAAGCATTACATAACCATCTCCCACAAATGGGAATTTTAAAAAATTTCATATTTTTAGTATTACACGTCACAATAGTCTAATGTTCTAGAAAAACCCAAAATAGGACACCAAATACAATCCCCACGATTGATCATGATCATATATTCAGAACACACCTCTATGATCCATCCCAATCCAACCATCTATAATTGTTAATTTTTCCATATTCGGACCCAAAAAAATAATGTCTATATAGGCACCCAATAATGACCCAATTTGGGTTTCAGTTTGACTAATTTGGCCACCAAAAATTTTCCCTAGATCAATATACATTTTATTTGTAGTTCATTCAATAGTATAGTTATAAAATTGACATACAGTAAGTAAAACAAATTTTTATTTAAAAATTTGATAATATTCTAGATTTCTTCTTCATTATACAAAAGTACCAGCACCCAAAAAATTATTTAGGTAGTTTTTAATATCCTCACCATACTTCATAGTTTTCATATAATGTTATACTTATAGAATTATTCCCTAGAAAAACCATGGCGTGAATATCCATGAGAAGCACCAACTCATTATATGTATTTCATAACCAACTTCCATATATTAGTGTGGAATATTATAAGTAACACACATTCCTTAATGTGGACCTCGTTTGCAAACAACATCATCCTAGTGTGTACGGTCATTAAAAAAACCCATATTCCTTTCAAGTACAATCATTTTTTTGGATTTGATAGTTTTTCCACCATTAATCAAATTAATAAATTATTGGTTCACCACATACATAAATGAAATATCCCATTGAATATCACATGTTACTATAATATAAAAATTCCATTCCTAATATATTTAATTTTTTTGAAATGAAATTATTATACATTCACCATATCAATTCGAATATACTAAAAATTCCATTTAATCATGTCTAATTTACATTATATACCATATTGTCATGTAATTAAGTCTCTATGATATTCTGAATATCCCATTTATGCAATTTTATCATAAAAACACGATTAATATTTGTTTAATCTCATAAACCCATCAATCCATCATCCAAAAACCCAAATAATGAGCTTAAGGAAGTGGAACACCCCCTTGGTGGGCATGGATATAGTAAACTCACTCTCAACACACCGAATAAAATATATTAAATTTAAAATATTTCATTTTGACAACAAATTTATTCTTTCCAATCAATAAATAAAAAAGTAAAACATAACATCATAATAGAATAATCATAAAAATATTAACAAAAACATCATTATTATGGAGAAATCACCAAGAAACCACATACATCCAGATCATTAATGAAAATGCACAAATAATTCACCCTTTAATAAAGACCAAGAATTCCAAAGCTACCAATCTTATAATTCAATGGGAATACAGGTTTAGGACTTCAAACGGATGGAAAAAATTCATACATTCCTCTACCATATAATAGAACAATGATTATACATGAAATAAATGAGTGATATGATTCAATAACAAAAACACATAAAATGCTTAATAATCCAGTAATACTGATCAATAGATGCTGATATAGGTTGTAGAATTCAAAAATTATACTAATGAAAAAATGAGTAGGAAATCGTGTGAAACCCATATAAGACCTAGGAGGGAAATAATAAATTCCCCTATTTTTAAAAGGAATAGTGTTTTGACAGTAGGTTACCTAAAATGTGTTCTATCCATTCAATATCTTCTATCTACTGAAATACAAGGATGTAATGTTTTTTACCTAACCTAGATGATTTTCTAAAACATGTTGAGGTGTTCTGGTTAGTTTTGTGCAAGGCCAAATCGTTTCACCCTCCCCACCGAAAATTTAATAACCATACACTTCCCCTATCGATGGATCATGATTCCAGAGCATGGACATAACTAACCATGAACCATCCATGGGACATGTATTGGATGTACAAATTTTCCCCTTTTCATTTACCAAGCACTCAATAAACTATTGGTTCATTTCTTACTACTAAGAGACATTTGATTATCAAAATTCACTTGAGATAAATAAAACTATAAATAGGAATCGACAACATATAATGGATGGTTAATTTCATGATAGGTGCTTGGAGTGTCTTCCAATATAAAAAATAACAAAATTTTATGAATAATTTTAAAAAAATTCTTTCTTAACCGATTCTAGACTTGAATTTTTACTATTTAATGTCATTTTATTGGATTTTGAGGAATCATGTTGTTTTTTAAATTTCAAAAATATGTTATCATTTCTGACTGTGGAGAATTATTTTAATCCTTTTACATACTCATAATAGTCATATAAATCCTATTATTGGATATTTTCCTAGTTTTTTAATTAAGAAGTGATTTTTACAAGACATGGAATATTCCATGTTGTTCGTGAACTATTATAAATTTGAGGTGCCCATCGATGAAGTTACTAATAGTTTTTTGTTCCATGCCATGTATTGATATCTACATCATGTTTGAATACCATTCCATTTATCTACAACAAAATATTTCATCAAAGGTGTATGTTGATTAAAAACAATTAATATGGAAATTTATAAAATGGGAATGTATTAGGATGACGAATCATTTAAGAATTAATTTACTCATTATTGTTCCATGATCTATAGTTAATTATGAATTAGTCTACTCTACCATTTATATAACAATTGATTTATTTATCTATTGAATTTTCCTGATGATATTAGTTTGTAATATTTCATACTTAAAAAGAGAAATCACTGCCTTATCCATCATAGGGATAAACTCATCTGATTCCTTTGGTAGCCTAACCATAGTGGGACTTCTCAACTAGAGGATCCCAAAGAAAACCCAATAAATTAGATCCAAATATAGTCTTGGGGAACCTCTCTCAATAATTATGTAACCAATTATGTTTCAGAAGAACCTAATATATTTTTTTCATTGCATAAGATAATACATGGGGACCTCGAAATTGTATGTCCAGCATGATTAGATGATTTGCGTCTTAAAAAGTTCCACATTATAAGGGTATGACACTTACTACAATAGTTAAATACAACATCACTATATTATCTCATATGATTCAATTTTATAAAGGAGTGAATCTATCAATTTAGTTATTGAATATTATTCAATCCACAAAATAAGTATGATTGTACCATAATTATGTGTAATAATTTACACAACCATTGTATTTGATACTAGACAAGAATTTGATGTTTGGAATATCTACACACATGAAAATTCATAATAATCCCATGTAATGTTATAAAGTTATATGAAATCTATAATCACTAATGAGTAAGTCTACCGTGATATACATCTATCCACATTTACTAATCCATATGACTTATAAGCCTATATATTGGTATATATTCTTACACCATGTCCCAATACCTAGTGACACATTACATGACTGAAAAATAAAATCACTATTACTCTACAATATAATATTTAAAATTTATATTAAAAAAATTATTAACTGAAATTAAAAATATTGGTAAATGTAGATGAAAACCCTAATTCATTTTCATACATTACATATAATGAAATGATTTATTTCTGATAATTTAAGTATATTTTATCTATAAAAATAAATATTTGGTAATATAAATTTATTAAAACAATGTATATATTATAAAATAAGGTTTTAAATAAATTAATATCTAAATAAATAAACATGAGATAACCACATAAAAACAATACATAAATAATATCTTACTATAAAAATTTTATACTAATTTTTATTATATTTTAAATTATGTATTTTTGAACTTAAACGTTTTATTTTAATTAATATACGATATCTTTCATATTCTTATTATATTGTTTTTTATTACAAATTTATGAAATATTATGAATAATAAATGGTACTATAATCTAATTAATGTTTTAAAATAATTTAAATAATATGAATATAATACATTTATGATTTTTAATAAATTATGATCAAAACATTATTGTTATTAAAATAATCACCATATATGGATTCTTAAATTTGACCAATTTGAAAGAGTTACTTACGAAAAAATAGATAAATTTTTTAAAAAAATTTATTTTTTCCATATTATTGTAATTTATAATATTATTTACATATTACTCATTAAATATCAAAATAATAACATTTATATCTGGATGATTGTACATAAAATATATTATAAAAACCTATTTCAAATAAATTAATCTGATGTAAAAATAATATTTAATAATAATTTATTTGTAAAAACATGTTAAAAACATACAAGCCCTTTATAAATAAGTATATATTAATATCATTATTTATTAATAAATATTACCTAAACACCATTTATAATAATTTATAAAAAAATTAAAAATTATAAGAAAACAAAACAAAATATAATTTTTTGAGTTTTTTTTACACTCCCGCTACATAGATGTCTTAAATAGTGGAAGAATAATTAATCCCCACATAGATAACCATCATTAATGTATCAAAATATGTATAATTACACAACCCAAGTACATAATGGTAATTAATCACTCTCCTTTACTCCAAATAGTTCTGTAATGTTTTTCAGTATTGGTAAATTTTGTTAAACAATGCTACATAAATGTAATGTAATTGGTTACTACTATAGAGCCTTCCTATGTAATGATATATCATTATTTACATTTAAAAGGATTATATAAATAATGTTAAAAAAGTGTTTTCCATTTTTTAGAACATCTATGTAATGGTAAATCGATTTTTACATAAAATGAAACTTGATGATCTGTTTTTCCTTCAGTTCTTAATTTCATCCATGATTTCATAAATATATAATCATCGGATCTCTCTAAAACAACTGAATGAATTCAATATTTTATTACAAAAATTAATAAAACATGTATAATATATTTTATCTCATAATAAAAAACCTAGATATGGGAATAAGTAATTGCGTAAAAATAAGAAATAATTAACACTATAAAGGGTATAAATTTAATCAAATTAAATTTAGTATTTATATAAATAAATACATTGTATGGGCTTCATGAAGATAAATATATGAAAAAAATATTTCTCACCCATGAAGGTATCAATATGGATATTGAATATAACATCATTAATGTGGGGACTACTTCACTCAATGTGTGCTTGCACATTATAGTGAAAAGAGTGAAGAAGATGAGAGTATTGTGTTATATAGAGGTTCAACCGTTTTAAGTGAATGACATAAACCACAAAACATCATATAGTTGGGTATTTATGTTTTCCATAATTACTCTACAATCTTCTATAAAATTAACTATTGTGTCAATAATGAATGAGTAAATTCTAATTCCACTTTATAAATTCATTACAAAATAGACATCCTCTTGAATGTTTGAACATATAAAATTCATTGGAAAATAACAGGTTATGTGGAAGAAGGCATAGGTTCCTATGATGTATGGAATAAAAAAATTTAGGAAATTTTTTAAATGCATTTAAAAAATAAATGATATATATGTATTTATTTCATATATAAATAAATTAATAGATGAATAATTTTTGTGTTTTAATCTCATGGAATTGGAGTGTTTTTAGGCGTCTTAGTTCATAAATGTATTTTTAGGGAAATTATATTAGTTAGTGATAGTCTTCTTTTATAATAATCTCTCATCAATGTGGTGTTTTAGGAGTTTTCATTTTTATGTTATGATGTTTGTTCTTAATGATGAGAATAACATGAGATGTATGTAATTAGGAAACAAAATCATAGAAAAAACATATTATATATTATTTTAGTTAAATGGTTATTAAATCTCATAATAATGTTCATAGTCAAAGACTATAAATTTTTATTCTTTTCAAACTAGATATAAATTCAAATTATTTTAAAATATTTTTCAACATCTACCGAAATTATCATTCAAAAATGTTACACTTATAGATATATCCAATGCAGTACTCTTATTCCTAAATATTTTAAAATATAAACATAAAAATGAGTTATCTTAGATGCACTGTATGGGGTGAATATAAAAGATACTCAATGAAATTAATATGTCAGTATATGATGAACCTATGGGTAAGAGACCACAATCCTGGGGAATCAATATATCAAAAGGATATAATACCAAATAAATCATATATCAAAAATAATTAATCATAATATTGTTATAAGATCATAATATAAGACATAAATCTCATGATTAAGACAATTTACACAATAATCTTGTGTCTAGAGAGTATTACATAAGTAGGTTTCAAAATATAAGAATTTGGAATAGACCTAATCATAAAAAACATATCATGTGTTATCATTAGATTCTAAGACATTCATTTCAATATATTAAATTCTACCCACCATTCGATTACATTGTATACATGTGAATACAACAATATGTCATAACATTTTTTAATCAGGATAACCACTTGTGTCTCATCCTAATATCGTGAGATATAATACTCTACCCGATGTTTTTCGGTGAAAAAATGTACCCACCAATAAATATATAGAAAAAAATATGTTTGTGTTTCACATGAAGTTGAAAAAACACATAATTTATTCATATATTAAATAAACATTGAAAAATAATAGATTTTCATTAAAAAATTTACAAAACATGGTTATACGGAATCCAATTAATGATATTGTATGGTATTATTAATCTATATCCCTAGTAAATAATAAGAAAAAATAATGAATATTGACATTGATTGAAACCACGTATTAAAATCAGTAGAAAATTAATTTAAAAAATTTATAATAAATAATCATTATGCTATTAGTATCATTTATTATAAATGATATATTTAATAAAAAAATTTAATATAAATTACTATAGATATCCATTAATTCATATAATGTAATGTTCCTCAATAAAAATAGAAATGATAGTTGGAAAATATATTCTTATGGGAACTATTGAAAATAATATTCGTTTTATAATTTTGTATTGTTATTCAATATTTAATGGCATAAAATAGGAATAATAAACCATATTTGGTCATAGAAAGGAATAAACCATAATTACCTCAATTAATAATTTATAAATAAATAATATAACACCTAATGTGAAGCTGGTAATGAAACCCTTACGTTATAATTAAACCAAATCAGATTCACACTAAATCCTTATAATATAAATTTTTGCTTATAATTCTTATTTATAGGATCAAAATACATAGGAATTTAATATAATAACATTATTTTATAATTCATTTATATAAGTGTTTTAATTTTTTTTAGTTATAAATAATGTTGTGTGTAGTTTATCTACTTTTTCAACTGATGTTTTTTGAGGTTGTTTTCCATTTTAAATGTTCAAGAGTTAATAACCACCAAAATGTTCATGGTGATGTATTATTTGTTTGATGTGTTTATAATACCACATTTTCATTTCATGGAATATATCATTATGATTCAAATTGGATTCATAAAAATATCCTTCTTTTATAATTTTGATTAAATAAAATAAATGATTTTATCAATGAATATAGTCAAATATTTATTACAATATTGAATTTTAAAACAATATGAAATTTAAAATTATTACATCTTGGTACATGTATTTTTTTCTTAGTTATTCATTATGTAAAAGATGTAACCTCATCCATATTCATTATGAAACATATATAATGAATAAAAAAATATAATAACTAAATTATTGATAAATTGTTATTATATTATATTAATATTATATTTATATAATCTCAATGATTGAATAAATATTTTCAAAATAACTGATAACATAAATTTATGAAGAGGTGGATGATGATGACACAGAATAATGGTTAAAGAGAATATAATACTTCTATTTAAGACTTTAACTCCACTTATAGAGCCACATGGAAATATATTATTTGGGAACACACCTCATTACCAAGGGCTCCAAAATTACATATAGAATTTTAATTAAGATATATTACATAGAATGTATATTGATAATAATAATGACGGTTTTTTATTACAATGAAACAAAATTATATGGGGATTTTAACACAACTACACAAAATATAATATAAATGGGATAACATCACCATGGATTTAATCCTCAAACATTCCAAATAATGTAGAATTTAGAATTTTATTTGAGATGAAGTCAAAAAAAAAAAGTTAAAAAAACTATTTAAAAATCAAGGAGTATATTTCAACCATGATAATCATTCAAAAATATATATTAATCTATTTTAATGACTCATGGAGTACCACACTCTATTGTATCTGAATGGGATATGAGGTTTCTTCCAATGTTCTGGTAAATTATCTAGCAATATCTAGTTGAAATATTATGTTTTAAAAAGAATTACCATTAATAGATATTTGGCCAGTCTATAAAAAAATTAAAACAGAACTTAATTTTAGAGGCAATTTTATATGGATTTAAATGATTGTAATGATAAACACCTATCTATGGTAGAGTTTGCTTAAATATTATCATTCATGTTTGAAATTAGATGGTTCCATATGAACCACTCTATAGAAAAATGTTAATAAATACAACCTACATGGTTGACTTTGGATTAATTAATCTACCTATACCTAAGGAAACTATAGAAATATCAGTATAATTTAGAGTCATTCAACAAAACATCATGGAACCACATAGGTAACACAAATTTTTTGAGGAAAATCAATGAAGTAATATATAATTTGGAGTTTATGATAATGTTTTTATTTTAATTTCCATAAAGAATAATATGATGATATTTTTAAATAAGGTAAATAATATCCGATGTATATTTTCCATTTCACGATTCTTGATTGAGAAGTAATATTAGCCTATATCTTGGCACTACCACTTAACCACTCTGAATTTCTAAACATGTTCCATGTGTATCTCCTAATTAAATACATACCATGCCATTTATATGTACTGAACTCAGTGATTTTATAGCTATATAATGATTATTCAAATGATTAACAATAGATAAAAATTATTGATGTAATGTGTAAACATCGAAGTAATATGAAGAATCTTTATCAATGATATTTTCTGTTGAGGGAACAATCAATATTCTATGTAATTCTAAGAAGTTATTAATTGGGATTAAGTTTTTTAATTTGTCAGAGTCCAAATAAATGGTAGGAAAAATTCCTGAACCATTATAAATAAATAATTCCGGAATATTAGAAATCAAATCACCTTGTAGTTTCTTTATAGTTGTGGAGTATGAGGGCCACTCTTTATGAATTATACGGTAAGGTTAGTCAATAATCTGACAAAAAATTATGTTGTGACTACACATTTCTTCATATGATTGAAAAAACATTTCCACATTTTATTATTCAAACATTGATGTATTTATTAATAAAATAGATACAATATTACATAATTAAAATATAGTCAAGTTTTTTTATAATGAAAATGATTATGTTTTACAGTGGTATTGGTTAATTTTGAGTCAAAAAATAGAAGGGATTTGTAAAATTATTGAATTTTATTTAAATTAAAATTGAAGACAAATATGGTAAAATTCCATACAAAATAATGTACAAACCACATTGAATCTTATATGTGGTCAATATAATAAGATTCCTATAGAAAAACAATTAGATAAAAAACCCCACATATGGCATTGTAAGAAAATCAACCATTGCTAACTGAAATATGGAGCTTTGAATTATTCTCAGAATACAATGATTTTGTAGAATATAATGATATTTGTATTCAAATAGGATGTATTTATTCAATATAAATGAAATTTGGTACAAAATACAAAACATTTATCAAGGGGAAAAATTTCAGATAGAAAATATCAATCAATCTTCCAGGGATTTCCGATCATACATGAACATCATATATGACAATAAATTAATTAAAACCTATTATCATATCAATTTTAGTTTTTAAAAATTCTCAAATGATCATTTTCTATATGAATTTTAACTATATTCCACATTATGTATTTATAGTTTTGATTGTATGTACTACATTCATAATAGCAGTGCATGTATTCAATATTATTTATGTGCATTTCATTTATAGGACATTAATGTTACATTATGTTTAATTTCTAAATATTTTTGACAATAAAATTAATTTATAGAGTTTTATAGTCGTTATCCTTCAATATTGACTATATATAAAACATTTTCTGTCTGTTCCAAATGATCGGAGGGTGCTTCCATAAACTAATAATCAATTATTTATATAATTTATATCAAATAAAAAAATAATTTTTTATACATTGAAATTCTATTAAACATATTATTTTTTACACAGTAATTCATTATTTAAATTTATGTTATTGTTCAAGTAGGTGGATAATCTAACCCAAACCCTAACATACCCCGATTTAATGAATTATATGAGGTGGGTTTCTTATGATATACGAATAAATGAATCTAAATTATGTTCTTTATAGAAACTTATTCTGATATATTAAACTTTTCATGCATTTTAATATTAATTAACATATATTAAATTATTAAAAAAATATAAATAATATATTTCCTTCTTAGTATGCTGGATTATGTTGGTTAATTTTATAACTGTTATTTACTGTTTATATCATTAATAGGTTTTTCATTATATATTAGAAAAAAAATTTGTAATAAAATTAATATAAATCATTTAATCCCTTTTGAAATTCCATCTATGATTATCAATGATGAAAATACTAAAGCGGATCATTAATTACATATATAATATTATTTAATACATTTGGCCA
The DNA here is from genome assembly GCA_963277665.1 of Viscum album. Lineage (NCBI taxonomy): Eukaryota > Viridiplantae > Streptophyta > Magnoliopsida > Santalales > Viscaceae > Viscum > Viscum album. The sequence continues at coordinate 1,025,443,856 of OY728120.1, read as the reverse complement.
AAACATGTATTTTATAAATATTATATAATTTAATAATATAATTTTTGTTTTAAAACCTTATTTTTTCAATTATGACACTATTTAGTATTTGGTTTTTGGGAAAGTCGTCACAACTTTATTACATAGAAAAATATAAATTAAGTCAACCATAAAAAGTCTTATTCACCATGAAAATTCATGGATATCATAAAAACATAGAAATTATATTTATTGTTATATTTATAATTCATTTTATTTGATTCTCACATTAATAGTGCAATTATTTTATCATCATTGCGCTATAAATAAATATAATTATTTAATGTAAAAAAATTATATATAAAGTACCGTGATGTATTAAATAATTTTATATTTTTAATTACTCTTTATAGTCTAATTTATCTTATTTATAACCCATTATTAAAAATTGTTTAGTTATTGAATTATGAATTTAACACTTTTAAATCTTCATTATAAAATTTAATAAATGACCTAATATTATCCAACTTGTCCAAAGACGATCATATGTTATTCCTATTGTTTTTTGGTCTACTTACAATTATCCAATAGAATTAGGACATGTGTTAGTGTAATTATAATATCATTTTTACCCTTAATGTCCCTAATTACTATTAACCGTGGTAAATAAAAGTTAAAAGTTACAATTCACACCAAATTATTTTGAACTTATTGAAAAACATTTTACTTACTCATATATACAATGTCTCTTGGATTTTTTAAATTCAACTCATAGAAGTGGTAAAATTTTGTTTTATGCAAATTTGGAAATGCTCCAAGAAGGTGGGAAAAGGGGTCAAAATGTTTAATATAATTTTATATATCTAATTTTATTATAAAATGACTCCAATGAATTACATTAAAATTATTTAGGTATTAAATATCTATTTTTACTAAAAATAAATTTGAATAAAATATATAATTATTTAAATAAAATGTCATTTTTTTAAAAAAAGAAGTGTTTTTCACTACTAATAATTAATTGAATGTTTTCAGAAAAATACAAAAAATATCCCAAAGATAATTTTGATATTCTTAATTCAATAATGGATTCAATTTTTCAATATTTAATATATCAAAGTTTAATTCATTAATTTGAAATTAATTCTCGTTGTCAAAACCTAAAAGCTGGTTTTAAAAAATTAAATAAAATCAAAAGATTAACTTGTGTTAATATCAGATTTAAATTTGAAATTACTTATAATGACCTAAATTGTATTAAATGATAAAAATATAATATAATTATTGGTAAATACATTTCAAATTCAATATTTAACACTATAATTTATTTCGATTAATAATGTGGTTTTCTATTAAAACATAATATTTTTTTACTATTCATCAAAATATGAAAGTTATCCTAAAAAATCCAAAATATTATACAAACTAATTTTTTTCCTATTTCTAAAGAATAATTTAATTTCATTAAATTGAATATATTAAAGTGTCTGATATTGTTATTAAAAAAGGGTTCTCCATTAAAAGGTGGTAAAATTGAATTTTATTTAAAATTATTCTATTATCTGAAAAAATAAATTTGATCTTATATTATGTGTAAGAAACATATAATATTGATGATAAAATTGTATATAGTATATAAGATTAAAAGTGCTTTTAATACTATTCATTACTACTTTTTGAATTGCTAGTTTGGTATGTTTTGGTGCATTTGAACTTGGTATCGTGTATAGCTCAAGATATTGAATTACTTTAATGAGATAACGTACTATGAAATCATGGGGTTTTATATTTTGTAAAACATAAGTCACATAAAAATATTACATCCTAGAAGGAATGCAGTTTTAAAAGAAAAATGACATGGTTCATTTATTGAGGAAGATTATTTTTCTTTTGAAATATTTTTTTAATTCATTAAACATATTTACAAATCCATTTATTTGGAAATATACATGAAAAACTATAACTGAATCATCCAAAATAATTTAAAACATTTCATGAGGAAAATATTTCTTCCGTATTTAAAACACTATTTAAACATAATATTTTTGAAAGTCATTTCATTTTAATATTTAATGAAAAATTTATAATAGAATTTAATATTAATTAATATTCATTTATGTGAGAAATTTAGTTCATATCAAATATAAATATTTCATTGACATTTTTAGTAAAATTGAAACATTTGTTTTTTGTATAACAACTTGATAATACCATTTAAAAAATAAAATATTAAAACATGGGAAATAATTTATTTCTATGATCATTTTAAAAAAAATTAGAAATATTTTCGGTCATTTAAAAAACATTGTTTTTTATGAAAATGTGTATTCCCTTGAAAAGACAACTTTTTCTTGAAACAACCTTTCCAAAATATTGAGTACAAAATGAGTGGAAAATGATGGAGAATACGTATTCTTAAGAAATAACATGAGGAGAATAAAATTCATGTGTGCCTAGAGATTTGGATCATGACATTATATCAATAGAAACATAATCATAATCAATCATGATAATCAATTATATTCTAATATAAAAACATTACAACATTAGTTACATCGACATGTAATCCCCATTAAGTAATATGATTATATGAAACATAAAATTTCACAATGATAAATACGATAATGATATTTCCTATCAAAAGTTATGTATACACACATTGTAATAGAATATAGGTTCATAACATAACAATATGTTGCAAAGGTGGAATTAAGGCAAAAATCACTTACCATCTTGGTATGTGATGAACCGTAAACCCCTGAAAGAGTTATAAAAAAATTGACATGTTAATAATAAATGTATTAATTTTAACAATAATAAAATACATTCAATTGTGGTATAAATACCACATTAATAAAACAAATGTTGAATATGTCATGTGACCCAATGAAAAAAATAAAACTAATGGAATTTCCATACCTCTTTAGTAACCTTTAGAATCATATGTCCCAATAAATTAATAAATAAAATGAAAAATTAAATATAATAAAAATTAAGAAAATAATTATATAAAATATCATATTTTTAGTATATACACCACATGAAATATATAGGTATTGAATTTTTGGTTGCCTCCTTGAAATAAAGGAGACAGTTGAATTCCCATATCGTATATTTAAACATCCATCTTACACATTCATACCAAATATATAATAAATATAATTTTTTTAATATATTAAAGAAGAAACAAAATTCCCAAATCATACTATATATTAATTACTTCCGATTTTTAATTTCCTATTTATTAATAATTCCTTGTTAATTGATCTTTTTATCAGAAAAACATTATTTTCCTTATAGGATTGGATTTGTTATTTTCATTCATATTAATTTAATCATGGTTATGTGATCATAAATTTAATTTTAATTACATTAATATCCTATTTATAAAAAAATTAATATTTTAGGTCAAATCATGAATGACATATTTTAGAAATGATTAATGTCACTGTTATGGAGACAAAAGGATGTTTGTATTCATGAGTAACGTTTCCATATTTCAATGATCTTTTTGGCAATGAGGGAAGTGATATAATATCATGTAATAATGTAAATAATTTCATTAATAAATTATAATTTCATTAATTATGCTTATATATATCATCTATGTGTTTTGGTGGAAAATTGAGCCACATCGCTTTTTGAAGGCAGTAGTCCAAAAATACACTAACAACATTGTCATATTTACTTGAGTGAATATATAAGTAATAAAATGATATATTATATATATATATAATGATAAATATTATATTAATATAAAATTTATTTAATTTATATCACATATATTAATTAAATGAATCCTTATTTTCTTCAATGTAAAACAATAGGGAAAATGAATCACATTACTTTACGAGGCGGTACTCTGAAATACAAGAGAGAAACATTATCATATCCCATATGGAATTGGAAGTAAAATAAAATTGTATATGATATTATTATTCCATAAAAACTGATAATTTTTAATATAATATATATACTTTATGTCCATCATCATACCCAATTGTGAGAGGTGGAATCGAAGAAAAATTACATAAGTTCACTAGGTGACAATATTCCATAGACACGAAAGATGATTTCATAATACATTTGATTGGAATGGAGTTGTGTTTAGTTATATTAGTTAAAAAATATCTCATTATTTTTAATATAATTATGGTATTATATCATCTCTGTTTTATAATAATTTATGGTGGATAATGAGTATATAAATTAAAAAACTCTTATTGAAGAATGTTAACTATTATTCAGGTAAAATAATTTGGTTTTTAGAACCCGGACTTCCTAGAATGAGACTACAATCAAAATATGATTTCTAGTATAATATTATGTAATTTGGTAAGTATCAAGGAATTTTTTTAATCACATGGGTTTATAGTTGTAAAAATAATGAATAGTGGTTGCGATTTTATGACTAAGGTGAGTAGCACGTATGCAATTTTTGGAAAAGAAAAATTTATACCCACATTTCATTCATACCCCAAGAATAAAAAATGTAGTATTATGGTGACATATACATTATAATATCAATATATATATCTATAAAATAGATATTACACATGTTTAAGCTATTTTAACAAAAATCAATTTAGTATAACTCCTGATAAATCCATTTATACCTTTACTATGGTAACAAATTTTTTATATTTTAAATATTAATTTTAGTAAAAAAATGAAAATATAGTTATTAAATATTATATTTTAAGATGATTATGAATATTTAGATCATTTTTATAAATTCAATTAACATTATTAGAGAATTTATATATAATATTAATCTCACAAATATGACGAGAAAGGAATTTTTCAAAGAGAATTATTTTTTGAAAGTATGCAATGTTTTTTTAACATATTTCAATATTAAATTACATAAAATTGAATATATTATATTATATATATATATAATTGAGATAATTATACTTTAAACCCGATATGAAATATAATTCACCATTATAAATTATTTAACCAGAAATAATTTTTTAAATTAAAAAATATATTTTTTTTGCAATTCATAAAAAATTTATTCATTTCATACAATTATCAATAATTAAACATAGGATACATTTGATAATAAATTATTAAAAAAAATTTCTTCCAAATATATTGTCAAATTTTTTCAAATTTGAGTTTTAAAATAAGTGATAAAAAAGAGTGAAAACACTTTTTTAGGAAAATTTAGTTTTTAAGAGTAAAATGGAATTTAGTCATTACTCTTGTCTAGAAAACATTGAAGATCTGTTTTCATCAATTTATGTTTCACATAATAATATATTTTTCTAAATTAAGTAAATTTGTTTTAAATATATTGATATAAAAAGTTATTGTTTTCATTAAAATATTTTTTCATAAATTTTTATCTTTTTTTGAGAGTAGTCTTTATTTTCAATTTTAATTAACATTTACCATATTAATTATATATATATATATATGTCCCAAGAATCTATTTTATTAATTTTTTTGATAATATCAATACTTGTAATTCCAAAGGCTATGTGTTAACTATAAATTTAAATTAAAATATTTTAATAGTGAGTTACATTTTTTAAAACACAGTGTTAAATGTAATAAAAGAAAATCTAAATGTTACAGGTAAAGAATGACAAAATAAGTGTTATTTGAAATGAAAAAATAGAACATATTAAATATATTTGAATAAATTTTCAATATCATAGGGTGTTATATTATTCATTCAAATCATAACAAAAAATGTAAATGATAATATGTAAAATAAACAACAATATTATTTGTTTTATATAATAATGTTGTTATCTAACATGAATTTTGTTATTTAATAATAAATTATAGGAATTGAATATGTATAAAATATATAACAGAAGTTTTTAAATGGAAGTTATTTTCAAATTTTTATAAATTTTAATGTATAACAGTGTTGAGTACAGAAATTGGAAAACTGAATCATTTTTGGAAAATATTTCTACTTACTATAATTTATTGATATATCCACCAAAAAATGGGTTTTAGGAACGGGTAAATATAAATTTTATTGATATGGATAAAATAATAATATTATATCCAAATAAAATACAATTCTAATGGACATAACTTTTTTTGGAAAACTGTTTAAACTCAATATTGATGTCTTTATCGAATGAAATGTAATATATAATTTTCTGACATTTATTAGATTATTTATCACATATATAAATACATATAGGTGTTTGAAATTACTTGGTTTATAAAGGTAATGGTAGAATACGTCGGTATGGTTTAAAATATAGGTCTGGATGTAATTTTCTTCATTTTTCTCCAAATAGAAGTTGATAATACCAATATAGTAAGGAAATAAGGATGAACTTTTATATATATAAAGTAAATGATCAATTATTCACTCCAAATAATTATTGAAAATAATTAAATTGTATTAGAAATAATGAATATGAATGGAGTTTTTTATATTATATTATAAAAATTATATATATTGGGAGGATTCATAATATGACTTGTAGGTTGATGATGATGATATAATATAAATTAATATAAAATAACCAACTATAGTTTATTTGAGTTTGATAAATCATGTAAATATAATATATTTATTTAGTGATCGTGATTATACAAATCAAAAATTGAGAACATTGAGAACAAACACAAAAACTTATTGTAATCTTTGTTTAACTAATAAGAGTAGATTATTCATAGATAAATTAGTCTTTGAAGGATTTTATTAATATAATATTGTAATATGATTAAAATAAAAACATTTTATACATGATATATAAGCCAATTATTTTGAATTTATTTTGAATGTAGTGGGATTTATATTATAATTCTAATAAATAAGGTGATGTGATGAGGAAAAAATAAATAATGATCTATAAAGGATATATTCATAATGAATTGTTTAAAATTGATTTGACATTTTCTCTAGTATCATGGCTTAAAACCATAAGGGAGTTTCTTAATATTGGTGATCAAAGAGGAAAAATGATTATCCAAATTGATATGAGGTCATCATTCCAAAATTTTTTGTTCAATATTAAAATGTACATATATAACCCAAAAGTATTCCTTCTTATAGAATATTAAGTAACAATTGATATCAGGAAGAAGGAATTGTAATTTTGAAAAAATATTCTAGAGAGTTTTACATTAATATTGATTCATTCAAGTAATCATTGAATTTCATGAAATTAATAGTGGATATAAATATAAACATCAAAATCAATTATAATCTAACTTCCACTTATATTTTCGATATTAAAAACATAAATTTAGAAGATATGATAATCGTATATGTAAATAATTTTTAAATGATTTCATGAATAGGTTTTAGTTGTTTCTGATGTGATAAATTATATTGTTATTGGATCGTCAAATATATCATGAGAATTATTCCCTTTTCCACTCTCAAGATAAGTATGCATATGAAGAAATGAAGAAGATTGTTATAGAACAAATATGGTATGTTATAGAAAAAATTTAGAGGAAAAGACTTCTAAAATGAAATGAAAGTTAATTGTTTAAACAAATAGTCTTCAGAAAACTCATATGTTGTATACTCTATTTTATTTTTTTAGATATCATAATTTATTTAATATTAAATGAAAGGAATTAATATTATTTTATGTAAAATAAATTAACTAAATAGAGTCTTATTCTATGGTATATCAATACCACTCTGGATTTTGAGATTACCTATTACAATAAAAAAATGATGGATCTATAAGGATTTTTATTATATGGATTGTAACATCCCAAGTAAGTAATGAGTAATAGTTATTTTTATCTATGTCTATTAATGAATTAGATAGTGTTTTAGAGGCATAAAATGAAAATAAATCCAATCTTAATCATGGAATACACTAATATTTTTAAAAGATTGTTTTACTGCTTTTTGATGGAAACCCATTTTTAAATTTATATTTTGACAATTTTATAAGCTATGTTTGTCAAAATAAACTTATTCTTTATGATTGGGACATTAAAATTTACTTTGTGTGAAATTTTGGTATTTTTCAGACAATGTTCATTTTTAATGAATAGTGAAAAATACTGCATTTTACATCAAAACTGCTTTTTAGTCTAATTTATTTATATGATTAGATTATCTTTTGAATTGGTTTTGAAGTGAAATTAGAATTTATTTTTACCATTTAATACAATGGTGGTCATTGGAATCAATTCCACTTTGAAATTGGACTTAAACTGGTGTCAATCTTTTGATACTTATTGTTTCATAAAAACACGCTTTTTTTCATGACAGTGGGAATTAATTAATAAATTAATTAATGTGACTTATATTATTTGAATTTTTTAAAATAGACATCATTTTTGAATTCAGAATATCAAATATAGCTTAGTGTGAAGTTTTGGTTTATTTCTGAAAAACTTCAATTTTTGATGAATAGAGAAACCACTAAGTGGTAGTTAAAGAAACTGATATTTCGTTTAAATGAAACTTTGTCACTTCTGTGATTTTATTTTCAAAAATCCGACATACATGGTTTTCATTAATAAGTAATATGTGGTTCAATGAGATTAAAATAATTTTTTGTGTATAGTAACTTTTAAGTTCTTAATCGCGATTAGAGGTAATTTGTGTAGTTTAAGGTAAAATAATGCTTTAATAAAATGAGATGAGCTCGACACATGCCCTAACCTCATTTGATGTGTCATGGCCAACCAAGAAAACCCATGGGTCAACTTGGGTACCCCATGGAGCCACATTGGTTGGGAAATGACATAAATAACTTTTTATTTAATGTAATAGTAAAAATGGCACAAACATGAGATGTTTTACTAAAACAATTTTTACATGGGGTTATAAAGATCAGATTTTTGATTATAAATAGTCATTGGAAATATAATAAGATTTCCTACATAATAGTAATTTTTTTATAATTTTTATACTTTAAATATATTAAATTATTTATGACATCATGATGATGCAGCGATGACCTCATTATTTAACGATTTAAATAAAATGGAATGATAATGTAAATTCTAAGACCTACACATGCCCAAAACCTATTTTATGGGTTGATTTAGAACCCTTATCACCTTATCCTCAAAATAAATCAATTTGGGACCTCTTAAATCCGAATACCAATTTAAAATAAAGTGACTTTTCTTTACCTTCCAAGAGTGCCCCTCCTCTCCTCTTATAAAAGGCCCTCACCTCTACCTCCTAACCCACACTCCCAAAGCCTTTGGCTCGGCCAAACCCGGCCCATTTTGGCTCTCCACATCCCTATATTACTACTTGAAGCCTTACTTTGGGCAGAAGTCTTCCCAAGGAAGCCATTGAGTTCAAATCTAAGAGAGTTACCCCATTTTAAGGTAATGTCTTCTTTTGCATCAATTTGTTTGATTTTTCTTCTCCAACCCCCTAAACTCTATTTAATATTTTATTTTATAACAACTCCAATATCCTAAATATACTAGGATGTTGTTATAATAAGGATTTTAGCTACACTTACACACACCTACATATAATGGTTAAAGGACATACTGTTTCCGTGGATGGTGAATTTATGCCTCCCGAAACGATGATTGTTCAACATTCTTTTAACACCTTCAAAGGTGGCCATTAAGATGTCACTATATTTATATATGATATATAATATGTTTATGTTTTACTTAAGCTTCTTTATTTTTCATTTTGGGCATACCTTTATGGTTTCCATTATGGGTAAATGCGATATCTTCATTTAAGGAAGTGCGGACTACCGCCCCCTCAAAGTGATTTGATTCATTAAATACCATATGTGGGACGTATAAGGATGGAACTATGATATTATATATGATATTATACTGGAATTATAATATACCTTTATATTATTATTATTCCATTCTATAAAATACGAAATAGAAATGAAAGTAGTGTTCATGCGTACGTACGGCTTACCATCTCCATGAACGGTGCATTTCATTTCTTACCTCTAAATGATTATGTAATATTATTAATGCATGTATATACTAGATATATATGATATATACATAATGATTATAATTCTGGATATAATGGATACATGAACAACATTTAATTATAAAGGGTTTATTTTTTACTCAAGTACCAATGATCGTTAAAACGATCGTTATTAACTTAAATAATTACATAGTGTTCCTGACATGGAAATAAGTGAAATAAAAGGAATAATGAACATGAAAAAGGTTCTCAAACAAGTATAAATTAACTCAAGTTTATTATTCAGGAGATTAAAGAACGACCGAGTCAAGTCGAACCCGAGGTATGGGACTTCGTCTCATTCTCCTTTCATTGGGGCATATTTTGTTCTATACACAACTTTCTTTTATACGGTGTATAAACCGCTTTGAATTTTACGTTTATCCAAAAGGAATATTTTTTATACGAGGCGTTTTACTAAATGAAAAAAGGGAATGTTTTTGTCGTACGTATGGGACGACAACGACTTCTCCGCCGCCATCACCATTAGTTGAGTTTCAGCTTCCTCTACAAGCCATACCTTTTTTTAAAAGAAAAATAAATACCATGTTTTACTTTTATTTTGTTTTGGTATTGAAAATGGTTTTCATAATGTTTTTATATCAATGTGTTGTATTAATATCTTGTGATTGAAAGGTGGAAATGTTATTTTTCCTTTATGCAGGTTTTATGTGATACGATTATGTGGAGGTTCTTGGGAATTATTATGAATACGGGTGGTTCCATGATAAACTAATGGCGGGTGAGACCGATATAGCACTCCAATGCATTGGGTAACATGAAGGAGTGTAACGTTAAGGTTTCTCCGTAGAGATTCAGGGAATATTCTGTGATGGGTATTCCAAACGTAACCAAGAGGGTTAATCCGTACGTAAGAATGTTATGAATGCCTCAATTTACCTTTATGTCTTATGATTTCTATGATTTATTCATGATTTTATGAGGTATATTGAAGTTCTTATGTTTTATGGGTAAAGTATGATTTCATTCTTATGTATATATGTACCAATTTTTTCTTTCCATATATTTTTATATCCCTTACTGAGCTTTTTATGCTCATCCCATGTTTTTTTAAATGTTTTTCACAGGTCAAGGGAAAGGTACATGATATGAGGATAGTGTCAAGGAAGTGTCAAAAAAGAATCCATGTTTTATTTTAAATATGTTTCCATTGATGGGAAAAATGAATACTATCTTTATGTAACCACTTTTTTAATATGTGAAATGTAATGAATGATTTATGTTCAAATTCTCTAAAACCCTAAACCCGAAAAGATCCTCAATGTGTAATCTTGTAATAACTCAAGATTAAGTAAGGTTTAAGGCTGGGGACTTATAGTTGGTATCAGAGGTTGGTTTAGATAACTTTAGGAGTTATAATTCTATTAAATTATTATCCAAAAATATATTTTTATGGTCAAATTGAAGTGATATAGTATTTGAAGATTACCATGTTTCTTCATCTAGGACATGTTTTTTCAGAATGATTTTCCGTAGAGGAAACAGGGAAGCAGTTCTAGGAAGGCATATAGAAGGAAATAACCTTCCGAATCAGCATCCTGAGATGGTCAGAATTGGAACTGAACAGTTTTTTGCAGTAATGGAATAGTTGACTCAAGCGATAAATGGCTGTGGTATCCATACAGAAGATCAGCCAGATCAACCGCAGAGGAACATGTCAGTGGTGGAACATTTCATGAGGCAACATCCCCCATCATTCAGAGGATCATCTGACCCTGTGCTAGATGAAGGGTGGATTAAAGAACTAGAGAAGATTTTTGATGTCATGGGGTGTTCATACAATCAAAAGGTTAGTCTTCCTATTTATCGTTTGGAGGGTGAAGCAGATCAGTGGTGGTCGATGGTTAAAAATATCAGGGGCGTTGATGAGATTGATGCTCTCGACTGGGATGAATTCAAAGGTATGTTTCTTGAGAAGTATTTTCCTAAGGCTTTTCGACTTAGGATGGAAAATCAATTCTTGGAATTGAGGTAAGAGGAAGACTCAGTGGCTGCATATGACGAATGGTTCACTCGATTGGCAAGGTATGCTCCAAATTTTATCCAAGACCTTGATAGTAAAATCAATCGTTTTTACTTAGGATTAAAGAAAAAATATAGAAGGGCATTAGTTTCTCGTGAGTTTAAATGTTATGAAAAGCTTGTTCGATGTGCTGAGAAGGTGGAAATGGAGTTTACCGATGATCAAGTGTTCTATAAAATCCAACAGAAGAAGAGACCGAGGTGGCAGGAGAAAGGTAAGAATTCTTCAAAAAAGTCTGACGGTAAGAAAAATAAGTTTCCAGTTTGTGATAAATGTGGAAAAATTCATGCTGGGGAATGTCTTTTGACTTCTGGAAAGTGCTACCGATGTGGTAAGATGTGACATAAGTCTTGTGATTGCACTGGAAAAGATCAGGGTGATGGTAAGACCAAATTTGATTTACAGTTAGTGAAATGTTATAAGTGCAATGAGATGGGTCACTATGCAAACGAGTTTCAGACAAAGAGCTTGAGTGATGGGAAGCAATTAGAATACAAGCAGAATGGGGTGGTGAAATCCTTTGCAACTAATTCATCAGATGTCGGGCCATCAAATGAAGTTGTATCAGGTACTTTGTTTTTTTTTCAGATTATGCCAGTGTGTTGTTTGATTCAGGGTCTACATATTCTTTCATCTCTGAAACCTTTTCTAGTAAAATGGGAATACCATCTCAAGAAATGACTCCTGAACTTTTGGTAAAAACACCTGAGGGAAATGTTGAGGAAAAAATAATTTATAAGAATCTTCCTATCCTTATCTGTGGAAAGAACCTACTTGAAATCCTTATTGGTCTACCTCTAGTAGAGTTTGATGTTATCCTGGTTATGGATTGGCTCTCTATTTACCATGCTAAGATTGACTGTAGATCTAAATAAGTTTCTTTTCAGACAGACTTTCAGTTTGTGTACAACAATGAACCCTTACTGTTTATAACTTATCAAGAGGCCAAAAAACTTGTAAAATATGGAAATGAATGTTACCTTACACAAATCATTGAAAATAAAGGAACTGTTCAGATTAATGATGTGCCAGTGGTAAATGAGTATCATGATGTTTTTCCTAATGAGTTTCCTCGAATAATACTAGATTGGGAAGTTTAGTTTACTGTTGACTTAGTTCCTGATGCTAATACAATTTCAAAACCCCCTTATCGAATGGCTCAAATTGAACTTTTAGAGTTGAAGGAGAAATTGCAAGATTTATTAGAGAAAGGTTTCATTCGACCTAGCACATCACCATGGGGTGCTCCTTTTTTATTTGTTAAAAAGAAAGATGGTTCAATGAGACTTCGTATTGATTATAGAGCCTTGAATAACATCATTGTTAAGAACAAATATCCTTTGCCTCATATCGATGATTTGTTTGATCAGCTCCAGGGAGCTTAGTATTTTTCAAATATTGACTTGAGATCGGGATACCATCAGCTGAAGGTAAAGGAAGAAGATTTTCTAAAGACTGCGTTTGTACAAGATATGGCCATTATGAATTTGTAGTAATTCCTTTTGGGATAACCAATGCAACTGTGGTATTCATCGACCTAATGAATAGAATTTTCCATGAGTTCTTGGATAAGTTTTTGGTGGTTTTCATTAATGATATTTTGGTGTTTTCTAAAAGTAAAGAGGAGCATGAAAGACATTTAAGTGTTATCTTGCAAACCTTAAAAGAAAAGAAACTGTATGGAAAATTCAGCAAGTGTGAGTTTTGGTTGCAACAAATTTCTTTCCTTGTTCATATTTTTTCTAAAGATTGGATAACTGTTGATCCTGAAAAAACAAAGGATGTTGAAGAATGGCCAAGACCCACAAATGTAACTGAAATTCGTAGCTTCCTTGGTTTGGCAGGCTATTACCGAAGGTTTGTTAGAAATTTTCCACGGTTATCTAGTCCAATGACTAAGCTAACTCGGAAGGGTGTTAAGTTTATCTGGACAAAAGAATGTGATGTTTGTTTTCAGTAATTGAAAAGAAGATTGGTGAATTATCTTGTTTTGGCACTACCTTCCAGGAATGGTGAGATTTTTATATACAGTGATGCTTCATTGAAAGGACATGGTTGTGTCCTAATGCAGAATGATCAGGTAATTGCATATGCTTCACAATAGTTGAAAACTCATGAGGTAAATTACCCTACACATGATTTGGAATTAGCTGCTGTTGTTTTCTCTTTAAAAATTTGGAGGCATCATTTGTATGGAGTAAAGCGTGAAATATATACTGATCAAAAAAGTTTAAAATATATATTCACTCAGAAAGAGTTAAACATGAGACAGAGGAGATGGCTGGAATTAATCAAGATTTATGATTGTACAATTCATTTACATCCGGGAAAATCAAATAAAGTGGCTGATGCTTTGAGTCGAAAAGTAATGCTTCATTAGCAATGTTGAATTTGGAACGCGATCCTTTAGTTAAGGATTTGATGAACTTTGGCATAGAAGTTGTTGGTGTAGGAAGTTCGTCTGTTTTGTTTCATGTATCTGTGAGATCATCTCTATCAGATAGAATCAAGCATGCACATAAGCAAGACAGTGAGTTGTAGAAAAAGGTAGAGATGGTTCAGAAAGTTACGTTGCCTGAATTCAACATTGATAATGATTGTGTTTTGAGATTTTGGAAGAGATTGTGTGTGCCTTGTGATTCACAGTTGAAGAGAGAATTGTTATGTGAAGCTCATAGTTCTCTGTTTTCTGTTCATCATGGAAGTACTAAGATGTACAGAGATCTGCGAGAGTATTACTAGTGGGATGGAATGAAAAGAGATATTGCTGATTTTACTGTGAAGTGTATTACATGTCAACAGGTTAAAGCAGAGCGGCAGTTACCGAAAGGGATGCTTCAGCCTTTACTAGTGCCAGAGTGGAAATGGGAGAATATATCCATGGAATTTTTGTGGGATTACCGAAGACATCTCGAGTTAATAATGAAATCTGGGTTATTGTTGATCTCTTGACTAAATCTACTCATTTCCTTGATATACGAGATACTTTTTCCCAGATCAACTTTCTCGTTTGTATCTTAAAGATATAGTCAGGTTACATGGAGTTCCCCTCTCCATTGTATCTGATCGTGATCCCAGGTTCACTTATAACTTTTGGAAAGGCCTTCAGAAGTTGTTGGGTACTGAATTAAATTTTAGTACAGCATTTCATCCTCAATCAGATGGGAAGTCAGAACGAACAATTTAGACATTTGAGGATATGCTATGTTCTTTCTCTATGGATTATCATGGAAGTTGGGACCAAAATCTTTCTTTGGTTGAATTTTCATATAATAACAGTTTTCATTCCAGTGTACAGATGTCACCATTTCAGGCATTATATGGGAAGCAGTGTCGAACTCCAGCTTTCTGGGATGAAGTTGGTGAAAGGAAGTTGATGGGACCAGAATTGGTAGAAGAGATGGCAGAAAAAGTTCAGCTGATTCAAAAGCACCTGAGAATAGCTCAGAGCATGCAGAAGAGTTATGCGGATAACCGGAGGAAGGATCTATCTTTCGAGGTAGGTGATCATGTTTTTCTCAAGGATTCTCCTTGGAAACGTGTGATGAGATTTGGTAAGAAAGGAAAGATGATTCGAAGATTTATTGGACCATATGAAATTCTGGAGAGAGTTTGATTAGTTGCATACCAGGTGGCTTTACCTCTGATTTTATCTCAGGTACACAATGTTTTTCGCATTTCAATGTTGAGAACGTATATGCCAGATCCATCTCATGTTTTGATTCCAAAGGTAGTTCAGCTGGAAGAGAAACTATCTTATGAGGAACAAGCGGTCTAGATTCTTGACCACAGGGAGCAAGTGTTACGGAATAAGGTGATTAATCAGGTAAAGGATTTGTGGAAAAACCACATGATGGAAGAGGCAACATGGGAATCTGAAAATGCATTGAGGTATAAGTACCCCCATTTATTCGATAAGTAAATAAATTGCAGGGACGCAATTTTCAAAAGGGGAGAAGGATGTAACATCCCAAGTAAGTAATGAGTAATTGATATTTTTATCTATGTCTATTAATGAATTAGATTGTGTTTTAGAGGCTAAAAATGAATATAAATCCAATCTTAAGCATGGAATACACGAATATTTTTAAAAGATTGTTTTACTACCTTTTGATGGAAAACCATTTTTAAATCTATATTTGGATAATTTTATAATCTGTTTTTGTCAAAATAAACTTATTCTTTATGATTGGGACATCAAAATTTAGTTTTTGTGAATTTTTGGTATTTTTCAGACAACGTTCATTTTTTAATGAATAGTGAAAAATACTGCATTTTACATAAAAAATGCTTTTTAATCTAATTTATTTATATGATTATATTATATTTTGAATTTGTTTTGAAGTGAAATTATAATATATTTTTTTCATTTAATCCAATGGTGGTCATTGGAATCAATTTCATTTTGAAATTGGACTTAAACTGGTGTCAATCGTTTGATACTTATTGTTTCATAAAAACACGCTTTTTGTCATGACAGCGGGAATTAATTATTAAATTAATTAATGTGACATATATGATTTGAATTTTTTAAAATAGACATCATTTTTGAATTTAGAATATCAAATATAGCTTAGGGTGAAGTTTTGGTTTATTTCTGAAAAACTTCAATTTTTGATGAATAGTGAAACCACTAAGTGGTAGTTAAAGAAACTGATTTTTCGATTAAATGAAACTTTTTCACTTCTGTGATTTGATTTTCAAAAATCCGACATACATCGTTGTCATTAAGAAGTAATATGTGGTTCAATGAGATTAAAATAATTTTTTTGAATTGTAACTTTTATGTTCTTAATCGCGATTAGACGTAATTAATGTAGTTTATGGTAAAAATAAGGCTTTAATAAAATGAGATGAGCTTGAAACATGTCCTACCCTCATTGGATGTGTCATGGCCGACCAAGAAAACGAATGGGTAAACATGGGGACCCCATGGAGCCACTTTGGTTGGGAAATTACAAAATAACTTTTTATTTAATGTACAAGTAAAAATGACACAAACATGAGATGTTTTACTAAAACTATTTTTACATGGGGTTAAAAAGATCCGATTTTTGATTATATATATTAATTGGAAATCTAAAAAGATTTTATACATCATAGTATTTTTTTTATAATTTTTAGACTTTAAATAAATTATATTATTTATGACATCATGATGATGCAGCGATGACCTCATTATTTAACGATTTAAATAAAATGGAATGATAATGTAAAATCTATGACCTAAACATGGCCAAAACCTATTGGATGTGTGGATTTAGAACCCATATCACCTTATCCTCGAAACACATCAATTTGGGACCTCTTAAATCCGAATACCATTTTAAAATAAAGTGACTTTTCTTTACCTTCCAATAGTGCCCCTCCTCTCCTCTTATAAAAGGCCCCCACCTCTACCTACTTACCCACACTTCCAAAGCCTTTTGCTCGGCCAACCCCTGCCCATTTTGGCTCTCCACATCCCTCTATTACTCCTTGAAGCCTCACATTGTGCATAAGTCTTCCCAAGGATGCCTTTGAGCTCAAATCTAACAGAGGTACCCAATTTTAAGGTAATGTCTTCTTTTGAGTCCTTTTGTTTGATTTTGGTTCTCCAACCCCCTAAAATCTTTTTATTATTTTCTTTTGTAACAAATACAGTATCCTAAATATCCTAGGATGTTGTTATAAGAAGAATTTGAGCTACACCTACACCCACCTACATCTAATGGTTAAAGGACATACTGTTTCCATGGATGGTGAATTTATGCCTCCCAAAACGATGATTGTTCAACATTCTTTTAACACATTAAAAGGTGGCCATTAAGATGTAAATATATTTATATATGATATATCATATGTTTATGTATTCCTTAAGCTTCTGTATTTTTCATTTTGGTCATACCTTTATGGTTTCCATTATGGGTAAACGCGATATCTTCATTTAAGGAAGTACGGACTACCGCCCCCTCAAAGTGATTTGATTCGTTAAATACCATATGTGGGACGAATAAAGGATGGAACTATGATATTATATATGATATTATACTGGAATTATAATATACCTTTATATAATTATGATTCCATTTTATAAAATACGAAATATAAATGAAAGTAACGTTCATGTGTACGTACGGCTTATCGTCTTCATGAACAGTACATTTCATTTCTTAACTCTAAATGACTATGTAATATTATAAATGAATGTATATACTGGAAATATATAATATATACATAATGATTATAATTATGGATATAATTGATACATGAAAAAAATGTAATTATAAAGGGTTTATTTTTGACTGAAGTATGAATGATCATTAAAACGACCGTTATTAACTTAAATAATTACATAGTGGTCATGACATGGCAATAAGTGATATAAAAGGAATAATGAACATGAAATGGGTTCTTAAACAAGTAGAAATTAACTCCAGTTTATTATTCAGGACATTAATGAATGACTGAGTCAATTCGGACTCGAGGTATGGGACATCGTCTCAATCTTCTTTCATTGAGGCATATTGTGTTTTATACAAAACCTTCTTTTATATGGTGTATAAACCCCTTTGACTTTTATGTATATCAAATAGGAATATTTTTTATACGAAGCATTTTACTAAACGAAAAAAGGGAATGTTTTTGTTGTACGTATGTGGCAACAATGACTTCTCCGCCGCCGTGACCATTATTTGAGTTTTGGCTTCCTCTATAAGCCATACATTTTTTTAATTTAAAAATAAATACCATGTTTTACTTTTCTTTTGTTTTGGTATTGAAAATGGTTTTCATAATGTTTTTATATCAATGTGTTGTATTGATATCTTGTGATTGAAAGGTGGAAATTATATGTTTCCTTTATGCATGTTTTATGTGATACGATTATGTTGAGGTTCTTGGGCATTATTATGAAGACGGGTGGTTCCGTGATAAACTAAGGGTGGGTGAGCCCGATATAGCTCTCCAATGAATTGGGTAAAAGGAAGGAGTGTAACATTAAGGTTTCTCCGAAGAGATTTAGTGAATATTCTGTGATGGGTATTCCAAACGTAACCAAGAGGGTTACTCCCTACGTAAGAATTTTATGAATGCCTCAAGTTATTTTTATGTCCTATTATTTCTATGATTTATTCATGATTTAATGAGGTATGTTGAAGTGCTTATGTTTTATGGGTAAAGTATGATTTCATTCATATGTATATATGTACCCATGTTTCCTTTCCATATATTTTTATATCCCTTACTGAGATTTTTATGCTCATTCCAAGTTTTTTTTGAAATGTTTTTCACATGTCAAGGGAAAGGTACATGATATGATGATAGTGTCAAGGAAGTGTCAAGAAAGAATCCATGTTTTATTTTAAATATGTTTCCATTTATGGGAAAGATGAATACTATCTTTATTTAACCACATTGTTTATATGTGGAATGTAATGCATGTTTTATGTTCTAATCCTCTAAAACTCTAAACCAGAAAAGATCCTCAATGTGTAATCCTGTAATAACTCAAGATTATGTAAGGTTTAATGTTGGGGCCTTATATGGATTGGGAGAGAATTTTTAATGATAATATGCATCCATACAATAGATTATTTTTATTAAATTAATTATGTGGGGCATTAAACAGAGAGAATAATATTTAAATTAAAATAATTTATAATTGATGTGGGATGTGTGATGTTTTTCTACAACTCCTAAAATAAAACAATTCATGTGGATGAAAATTTCACTTGATGTTCTAACTATGGAAGTAATGTTACTATAATATAGAATTATTTAACTTAATGTGTGATTGATTACTCTAGAGATTTGGGTTAATATCCCCAATCCCAGAAAACATATATCCTATAACATAAGATTAAATAAATTATTGGTTTTGGTGTTATAAATATTGTATTTTTTTATAATGGTGAATGAGTTTGATGTCAATAAAAAAAATTCCAAGAGATGTAATTTAGATATAGATTTTTAAAATGATAATTTAATCACAGTCTTCTCATATATAAGGTATCAAATAACATTTCCAAAATTATTGTTATTAGATTTTTGATTTCTACGGTGTATATATTAATATATATTCTATAAATTCTTTTCCATAGTGTGTATTTTTAAGTACATTTTCTAAAATTAAAAATCTATAAATTAAGTGTCTGTTTGATAATGTGTTTGAATTGTTCCATTCAATTTGTTGTGTATGTGTGCTTGATGATTTATAACACATGTATGTGCATAGCTTGTGAATAGATTACTTTAATAGAGAAATTAAATATATTTGTAATTTTCCAAAATTCATTTTAATTAGAAACTTCTACATTTTTATAAATATTTCTTTCTTCCTACACTAATATCACAATCATATACTTAGAATTACTGAATAATGATTCTATTATATATTATAGAATAATATAGGTATAATTTTCCCCTAAAAAATACAATAGAAGAAATTTTCATGACTATGGAGTTTAATAAGGTTACCTATTAGCATATTGGAGAATTATTAATTTATGGTTTTATTATCGATTGGATGATATATGTTATGTAGTTAGTGGTGTAGTCACTTATTATAAAAACAATGCTATAATTTTCAAAATTTGATTCACATTATCACTTATACGAATTCATGTTAATTAATATGTGTTATAGACCATTAGGCTATTTGGAAGTAAATTTGATTAGTTGTATGATTTTTTTGTCATGGTAGAGGAAAGCATGATAAAATGGATGTTTCTAGTTCGTGGTGAGCCAATGAAAAAAAAGGGAATATTTGGTGTTAAAAAATATTTTCTTCAAAAAATTCCAAACACCATAATATAATTTTTTCCAAAATATGATTCTTATATTACTCATCCTTCATGAAAATGATGATTATAGTGTATTGGTATGTCATTATTTCTCATGTTCACATAATTCAATGAGGAAAACTATATTATTATCTATGGGTTTTTTTGTTTTCAATTCCAACACCATGCTACAATGTATTTGGCCATCCATATTTTGTTCTTCTCTATATTGGATATTTTATGAGGTCATTCTATAATGAGTAATATAACAAAAAATGATTAAAGAGAATGATATAAATTTTGTGTGCAGTTTAGGAAAAATATATAAACCATACCAAGATATAAAAATTCATTTTGTAATCTTAATAACTATGTTAATGTTTTAGTCGACAAACAATGATTGGTTAATAATATCTAATATGATTGGATATATTGTTATTGAATCCTTAATAATTCACTGTGTACTTAAAATTCATAGATCTAGTTTCTAAAATATATAAATAGTTGTATAAGGTATTAATTGATCAGATGGTATTAATTAAATTGTTTTAACGTTTATTATAATATATAATTAGAACATGATTTTTAAATTAAAATTAATAATGTTAGAGAACATGATGATTATTGATAAAAGTGGAATGTATATTTTATGAGTATTATCTTAGGATAATTTAATACTGTAGAATAGTATAAGTGAATAATAAGGACCCAAATTAGGTTAGATAATTATCATTCATTAAATTATAGATATATGAATACAATGATTCTGATGTTTTATTCTCATGATGAGGTGAAATATATCTAAAATTTATTGTGAAATGATTTTTAGTCCCAATATTAGGGATTATAGATAAATGAATATTTAAAAAAATAGTAAATGTTACTCATGTTACATTATAGTATATAGAATGATCCCTATCTCAATATTACATAAATTAAAATGGATGAACATTTAGTATTCAAAAAATAAAGCAAAACCAAACACCATAGTACACCCATTATTTATCTCCCCACCATTAATGGTAACATACACCCATTTATTCTCCCAGTGAATTAAGTCAAAATTACTCATATTATCCAATATATTAGAACAAAATTTTTTATAGGAATGAACTATATCACTATTATATATTAATTTTTATCTATTCAGATTTAATATTATATTCTCATTTACTTCATTTTTTCATCGTCATTATTAATAAATAGATTTTTATTAATTTTTTATAAATATCATGAGAAATAATATTACCTATTACAGGGGTTAATTACAGTATAAGATCATATTTATAATTATAAATAAATCTCATTTATTTTTCTGTATTGAAATTTAATTATTGGAAGAAGTAATCTAAATTAATTTTATTAGTTTACAAGGAAAATTTTACATCAAATGGATATTACATTAAACTCTTATATCCATGATCCACCATTATTGTCTCTAAGTTATCCACTAGGGAATTTTTTTGTGGATTCAAATATCTGAAAACAAACACTAGGAAAACATTCCAACAATAATTTCAAATTCATATAATTATATTGATAGTTCCTCATATGTGTATTACACATCAACATTCTCATGTATCATAATATTAATCATGACACAACTTTTTCTCTTAGTTTATTCAAATAACTTCTAGAATTTATCATCCAATGCAAAAATAATTCCTTTTTACGATTACCCAATTATTAAAGAATAAAATATTTGTAATACCTTGAAATATATACAGTAATATCTAACTGGTCTTATAAGATATATATCTTAAGGAAATATGTTATGGTATGAAAAAAAAATTTTGACATGTTTATGACATAGTTGTTAGATATCTAGATATCCCTTATTACTGATTGTCTACTAAAGTAATTATTGAGTTATGAGTGATATATATATAAGGAATACACACATACATTGTGTGTGGTTGTTCATATGGATTATGTTAGGTCCACTAGGCTGAATACCCTGAGAGGGGGGGGGGTGAATCAGGGTATGACTAATTAAAAATTAAAGCCCGTTCTGATCTTGTTTCGCTGTTAAGCAAAACACTCTTCTCTCTCTTTCCTGCTGCACAATATAAACAGAAAGTAAAGCAAGCACAGGACACAACAATTTTACTTGGTTCACCACTAAGGGCTACGTCCAAGGAGCATACGCCGACAGGTTGCCGGTCGTACCAAGTCCACTAAACTTCACTAGCTGTGGATTACAATGTTCGGGCTAGATCACTTCTATGCCCAGGCTCACTGCCTATACAAGGTTTAGGGTCAGCTCACTGCTTTCCCAAGGGTCACTCCCTGTTTCTCTCTCTCTGGCTCACTGCCGGTGGAGAGGATCACCTTCTTCCTCTTCCTAAGCTCACTGCTCTTGGAAGGGATTCACTCACAGTTTATAGACCTGTAGGTCTCTTCATTTTCATGAAAGAATGCATCTTCCTCTGTATGTAGATGCTCTGTTGAAGTTCAACTTTCACCCGTAGATGAATACCCCTTTGTCACTATCCACTGGGCAACCTACCTTTGGAAAGACCTTCGCAAAGCACCCTACAATGCGAGGCTCCCAATTTCGCGAAGCTCAAACAAGCCTTCGCGAAGCTCCTGCCTTTTCGCGAAGCTCAATCGCGAAGCTCCTTCGCGAAGCACTCTCGCGATGCTCAAGCCGTCGCAAAGCAACAACCCTCGCGAAGCTAAGTAAGCCAACGCGGAGCTCGCAGGTTTCGCGGAGCTACAATAGCCGCCGCGAAGCACCTCTTTCGCGAAGCACACTGGCTCCGCGAACCACCTTCGCAAATCGAGAGCAAAGTATTTTCTCTGAAAAATTCTCTCTACTTCGCCTGAAGGGGTCGGCCTCTATTTATAGGCGATTCCACCGACCCTCATCCTTTCCGCACGAAGTCAACGCCACGTCATCTCAAATCGCGATGCTCCAAAGTTTCTGTCAGAATTCTGTCCAAATCGTGAAGCTCCACCGCAATCTTCTGTTCGCGGAGCTTGACGTAGTCGCGATGAATCACCGTCAACTTACCTTCGCGGCTCGCGCCTTCGCCGCGAAGCTCCCTCGCAAAGCCCTTCTCCGCCGCGATGCGCTTCAGCCTCTTCCATTCGCGAAGCTTGACGTAATCGCGAAGCATCACCGCCTCCATTCTTCTGGTCTTCGCGATTTCCAAACCATGCATCCTATCTTCGCGAAATTCATGCCTTTGCCATATTAAATTATGCTCTTCATGGAAATCCTCTTTTCGCGATGCTCACCAAACTCCAAATTTTGGACCCCAAAAATTTGGCAAACACTGGAAAACGGCGCCACCTTGTACTGCTCTTTTGTACCGCCTCCAGATCGCCTTTTCCTTTGTCATCGTTCTTTGTCAACATGGATTGTCAACAACTTCTCGGGAACTCGACAAATATCCATGAGAACCTGCTTTGTCAACAAACACAACCAACCCAAAAATACTTCAATGTTACCTTGAGGGATTTTTGCCCAACAATCTCCCCCTTTGGGTTTGTTGACAACTCTTCACAATTTTGCTCAGGATGATTTTCTGCACTGTGATACCTCACTGAGTCTTCTTCCAGCTGCTACCACCATTCGCCTCTTGCGATTGTGATAGTGTTCAAGGATTCACTTAACACGTACTCTAAGCCCACATGAGCAATGCTCGGCGTGAGAAACAAGAGTAGTATGTAAAGTTCATCAATGAATCACTTCATGTCAGACCCCAATTGTCGATTCCACCTTGATACCAATTCCTAAAATAAAACCAGTTGTAGAACCACACGGATACCAATTGGTGAATTCTTTAGTTGATACCAATTGTTGATAGCTGGACACCGTCTCACACCATTCCAACACCACTGTTCTACTTTTATCACGATCATTAGCTGTCGTTATTTCTATGATTTGATCGATCACGTCTAGCATCGTCCGATTTACAAATCTCTCCCCCTTTCTAATTGCTCCCCCTTTCTGGCTGCTCCACCTGTCAGCTTCTCCCCGTATCAATTATGATTTATCAAATCTCCGCACTATTTTCTCCCTTGAACAAACACTTTTCTCCCCCTTTGTCAAGCACTTTTCAAGCACTTTTCTCCCCCTTTGTCAACGAACCCAAAGGTCACGCCTTTGTAGTCTGTAACATAGTAGAGAACACATATCAGCACATTAGGGAAAAACACACCATACCTCGGGGAGAGGGGGGAGGGTCCCACATCCACACAATTTCAAGTGCGGGGAATCGACTGAACTCCCAGAGCCAGTCGATGCCTCTCAAAAGCTTCCTTGGGTAAGGCCTTTGTCAGAATGTCTGCAACCTGTAGTTCTGTAGGCACGTACTCCAACTTTACAATTCCCTGCTCAACCTTCTCCTTAATAAAATGATACTTAATCTCAATGTGCTTTGTCCTTGAATGATGGACGGGATTTTTGCTAAGATTTATAGCACTTGAGTTGTCACACTGGATTCCGATCGGAGACTTCACTTCAACTCCCATATCTTCAAGCTGCTGCTTCATCCACAATAACTGTGTGCATGCTTGAGTGGCCGCAATATACTCAGCTTCTGCGGTGCTCAATGAAATGCAATCTTGTTTCTTGCTTAGCCAAGAAATACACAATCCACCAAGATAGAATGCACCACCTGACATTGATTTTCTATCATCGGCTGAACCGGCCCAGTCTGCATCAGTGTACCCCAATAACTCTGTCTGAGATTTGTCATTGTATGTCAAGCCGAAGTCCACCGTGCCCTTAATATACCGAAGTATTCTTTTTACTGCGAGCATGTGACTTTCCTTGGGATTACTTTGATATCTCGCTGCTTGGCATGTGGCGAAAACAATATCAGGCCTTGTTGCGGTTAAGTACAACAGACTTCCAATGATTTGCCTGTATTCTGTGATATTAACTGTCTTGCCATCCTCATCTTTTGATAATTTCATCCGGGTAGCCACCGGAGTCTTCATCTCCTTGGAATTTTCCATTCCAAACCTTCTCAGGACCTCCTTGGCATATTTAGATTGAGAAATGAATGTTCCATTCCTTCCTTGTGTGACCTGTAGACCAAGGAAAAACGTTAGCTCTCCAATCATTGACATTTCAAACTCATTTTTCATGAATTCAGAAAACTGTCTGCACTGAGCTTCATCTGATCCACCAAATATTATGTCATCGACATAAACCAACACCATCATCCTTTGATTACTGTCATTACTGAAATAGAGATTGTAATCAACTCCTCCACGCTGAAAACCAAGCTTCTTCAAGTACTGATCAAGCCTTGAGTACCATGCCCTTGGTGCTTGTTTCAGCCCATACAATGCCTTCTTCAGCCTGCAAACTTTGTTCTCATCCTCATGAATGAGAAAACCATCTGGCTGCTCAATATACACCTCCTCTTCCAGAACCCCATTCAAGAATGCGGATTTGACATCCATCTGGAACACTTTGAACTTCCTTTGCACTGCGATGGCTAGGAATAATCTTATTGTCTCCAGCCTTGCAACCGGTGCAAATGTCTCATCAACATCAATTCCCTCGATTTGGGAGTACCCCTTGCACACTAGACGTGCTTTGTTCCGAATCACTGTGCCATCTTCATTCATCTTGTTGCGATAGACCCATTTGGTCCCAATGACATTCTTGTCCGCTGGCCTCGAAACAATCTCCCATGTCTGGTTCTTCTCAATCTGATCAAGCTCTTCGTTCATGGCCTGAACCCAGTTTTCATCTTCAGCTGCATCAGAAAAACATTTCGGCTCCACTTGAGACAAAAACGATGCTTGTTGTGATGATTTCATTCTTCGAGTCTGAACTGGAGCTGTTTGATCACCAATGATATTCTGCCTATCAATTTCAGCTCGACTCTTTGGCTTTCTCACAGACACCGACTTGACACTTTCCTCTTCATTGTCAGTATCTTCTTCTGAGTCAGCTTCTGCCACTTCTGCTCCCCCTGGGTTGCTTACCTCATCATCACTTTCATCCAGGAACTGTTCACTGGGTTGTTGAGCAGTCTGTTCATTTTCGACTATAGTGACATCATTACTCTCAACAATTTTTCCCAGCCTCTTGTTGAAGCACTTATATGCTTTGCTTTTCCCTGAATAGCCAAGGAATATCCCTTCATCTCCTCGTGCCTCGAACTTCCTATGATGTTCTTTGTTGAGAATGAAACACTTACTTCCAAAGATTCGAAAGTATTTCAACGTTGGCTTCTTTCCGTACCACAGTTCATACGGAGTCTTCCCTTGCTTCGGACATAACAGGGACCTGTTTGAAACATAGACCGATGTCAAAACTGCTTCCTTCCAAAATTTCTCTGGTAGGTCCTTATCAATAAGCATTGTTCTGGCCATGTTGTTAATGATCCGATTCCTCCTTTCTACCACTCCATTCTGTTGGGGAGTTCTTACTGATGAAACTTGATGCCTTATCCCATGTTTCTCGAGATAGTTTTCAACCTGACTGTTTGTAAATTCTGTACCGTTATCAGTACGAAACTTCAGAATTTTCTGCCCAAGCATCTTTTCTGATTCCCTCCTGTACTGCTTTATGCAACTGAACACCTCTGTCTTATGGGTAATGATGAATACCCAGGCCATTCTGCTGTAGTCATCAATGAAAAGAACATAGTACCTTTGCCCATCTATAGCTCGTGGTGAGATAGGTCCACATACATCAGCATGCACCAATTCGAGCACTCGAGTTGCTTTTTGTTCCTTTGGCCTGTATGTCTTCCTGATGATCTTCCCTTGTTGACAAGAATCACACGTATGAGTGCGATCACGTGATAGTTTGGGAAGGTCTCTAGCAGCATCACACTTTACCAGATCTTCCATAGATGGTTGACATAGATGACCAAGTCGCTTATGCCACAGCTGATTTTCTTCTTCTCTGGATAAAAGGCATGAATCTTCTTCCCCACCTACCAGGTACAGATTCCCCTTTGTTCGTTTTCCCTGAAGAATGACTATTCCATCTTTTCCTTTAACAAAACTCATCTTCTTGGTAAAAAGTATAGAGTGCCCAGAGTCACATAGTTGACTGACGCTAAGCAAATTATGACTGAGACCCTCTACCACCAAGACATCAGCATGTCTCATTTCTTTGCCCCCAAACTTGGATTTTCCTGAGCCAACAATCTCAGGCCTTCATCATTTCCAAACTTGACAACTCCTTCTTTGTCATATTTTATGCCTGTAACCAGATCCTTATTACCCGTCATGTGGGATGTGCAACCACTGTCAAGGATCCAAACACCAGAACGATCTGATGCTTTAAGGGCAATTTCAGCAACTACGGCCTTCTCAGTTTTCTTCTTCCTAGTCCATACTTTTTCTTTCATACTCGGCATGGATTGAGGCTTCTGTTCTTTCTCAGAGTATGATGGACCAGCTTCATCTTGCAAAACTGCAAATCTGTTCTGAACTTTTAACTCACTTGTCGGTTTACTGATCTGCTGCTTGCGATCATTTTGATTCTGCTTTGACACATTTTTCTGAATGGCCGGAGTGCAGTACCTAGCCATGTGTCCAAATCCTCCGCACCAAAAACAGTGTCCTTCAAAAAATGTTCTGGGAAACCGTTCTCTGTTTGGCTGCCATCTCTGTTCTTGTTCCCTTCGATATCTTTTGGCTATGGAACACACATACTGTGAATGTCCCATCTTTCCACAACAGTAACACCTGATATAAGGTGAATTCCTTCGTGTTACTTCAGCACTACGAGTTTCCCCTTTGGATCTCTGAGTATTCCGATTCTGCTTTGTGCTCAAATCCACTTTCAATCTCGGAACAAGTGCTTGCGGTCTAACTTCAACTGCCGTAGATTTTTGTTTCTGATTAAGCCATGAATCAGCCTTAACATCTGAGTTCAATTGCTGCTTCTTTCCTGCTGAACTACTAGGCTCTTCATTCTTCTTTTCCGTCTTCGTAACGACCTGACTTCCCAAGAATGTGTTGGGATTCAAAGGTTTTTCCTGGTCTTTTACTTTTCTCCGCAGACCGACAACTTCCTCTTCAAGCTCTTCAATACGCTTGACGTGATCTTTCACTTTTCTACTCAAGCAGTCGATCTCCCTTTTCTACTCTTCAATATTGAGCTTATGCTCATCAACCTTTTCTGTGCGCTCTGGCCTGGAAGACTTAAGATTTTCAATTTCTTTCTCAAGCTCAGACTTCTCTTCTTCTTGTTGTTGCATGTAGAGTTTGGCATCACGTACTATCTTATTGGCTTTCTTTGTTTTTGCTCGCCAAACATCTATCTCTTCAAGAGCTGCTTCTAATTCAGCTTCCATGTCAACTCTCCCTTCAATTTCTTCTTCTTCTTCATCAGTTTCAGTTTCTTTCTTTTCTAGAGTGCTACTAGCAACAGCCACCATCGCATTTTGACCACGATCTCTACAGTTTTCTATCTCTTCAACTTCTTCACCCTCAGACTCAGCTGAACTATCAATTTCTTGGGAAAGAAGATTCTTCTTTTTAAAGAAATTTCTCTTGAACTTCTTCTTCCCTTTCACATAGGCTGAAGATTTTTTCATGGGAATCTCAACTTCATCTTCATCGCTTTCTTCTTGAAACTTTTTGGGGCATCTTGCAGCAAGATGACCAACCTTTCCGCATCGGAAGCATGCTAGTGGAAGTTTCCCTTTAAACTTTCCTTTTCCTCTTTGCAGATTTGAAGAAAGGAACGACATCACCTCATCTGACTCTTCTTCCTCCTTAGAATCTTCAATAGTGAGCCTCTTCATGGCCTTAAATGCCACCTCTTTGGATTTCCCCTTTTCCACAGCATCGTTGTCATCATTTCTCATTTCATATGCAACAAGAGTGCTGTGTAGGTTATCCAATGTTAGCTCTTTCGGATCTTTATCTTCCAACACAGAAACTTTCGGATTGAACCGAGGTGGAAGCTTTCTCAAGATGCGCTTTACGATTTTATTGTCTTCGATAATTTCTCCAAGACCCCGCATGTCTTCTACCACAGCATTTACCCTGTCAAAGAATGCATCAACAGACTCATTCGGGTTCATTTTGAGATCTTCATACTTGTTCCACAACACTTGCAGCTTTGCCTCTCTGACTTTTGTATCCCCTTCATAAATATTCAAAAGTTTTTCCCACATGGCATGTGACGTTTTGCATGACATCACCTTTGTATAAATGGGATTAGAGAGTGCTCCCCCTAAGGCATTTATTGCTTTGGAATCAGCATCCAACTCTTTGTGCTCAGCTTCTGATAATGCACCACTAGTAATATCAGCTGTGATACCATGCATAGCTGCTGAAAACACATCCATTCCCAAAGATCGGAAATAGTGTTGCATTCGATTCTTCCATATCTGAAAATTACATCCATCGAAGATCGGAATCCCTCTATGATTAGTGACCTCCATTGAGAGAAGACCAACTGTTAACCTTTCCCTCTGATACCACTTGTTAGGTCCACTAGGCTGAATACCCTGAGAGGGGGGGGGTGAATCAGGGTATGACTAATTAAAAATTAAAGCCCGTTCTGATCTTGTTTCGCTGTTAAGCAAAACACTCTTCTCTCTCTTTCCTGCTGCACAATATAAACAGAAAGTAAAGCAAGCACAGGACACAACAATTTTACTTGGTTCACCACTAAGGGCTACGTCCAAGGAGCATACGCCGACAGGTTGCCGGTCGTACCAAGTCCACTAAACTTCACTAGCTGTGGATTACAATGTTCGGGCTAGATCACTTCTATGCCCAGGCTCACTGCCTATACAAGGTTTAGGGTCAGCTCACTGCTTTCCCAAGGGTCACTCCCTGTTTCTCTCTCTCTGGCTCACTGCCGGTGAAGAGGATCACCTTCTTCCTCTTCCTAAGCTCACTGCTCTTGGAAGGGATTCACTCACAGTTTATAGACCTGTAGGTCTCTTCATTTTCATGAAAGAATGCATCTTCCTCTGTATGTAGATGCTCTGTTGAAGTTCAACTTTCACCCGTAGATGAATACCCCTTTGTCACTATCCACTGGGCAACCTACCTTTGGAAAGACCTTCGCAAAGCACCCTACAATGCGAGGCTCCCAATTTCGCGAAGCTCAAACAAGCCTTCGCGAAGCTCCTGCCTTTTCGCGAAGCTCAATCGCGAAGCTCCTTCGCGAAGCACTCTCGCGATGCTCAAGCCGTCGCAAAGCAACAACCCTCGCGAAGCTAAGTAAGCCAACGCGGAGCTCGCAGGTTTCGCGGAGCTACAATAGCCGCCGCGAAGCACCTCTTTCGCGAAGCACACTGGCTCCGCGAACCACCTTCGCAAATCGAGAGCAAAGTATTTTCTCTGAAAAATTCTCTCTACTTCGCCTGAAGGGGTCGGCCTCTATTTATAGGCGATTCCACCGACCCTCATCCTTTCCGCACGAAGTCAACGCCACGTCATCTCAAATCGCGATGCTCCAAAGTTTCTGTCAGAATTCTGTCCAAATCGCGAAGCTCCACCGCAATCTTCTGTTCGCGGAGCTTGACGTAGTCGCGATGAATCACCGTCAACTTACCTTCGCGGCTCGCGCCTTCGCCGCGAAGCTCCCTCGCAAAGCCCTTCTCCACCGCGATGCGCTTCAGCCTCTTCCATTCGCGAAGCTTGACGTAATCGCGAAGCATCACCGCCTCCATTCTTCTGGTCTTCGCGATTTCCAAACCATGCATCCTATCTTCGCGAAATTCATGCCTTTGCCATATTAAATTATGCTCTTCATGGAAATCCTCTTTTCGCGATGCTCACCAAACTCCAAATTTTGGACCCCAAAAATTTGGCAAACACTGGAAAACGGCGCCACCTTGTACTGCTCTTTTGTACCGCCTCCAGATCGCCTTTTCCTTTGTCATCGTTCTTTGTCAACATGGATTGTCAACAACTTCTCGGGAACTCGACAAATATCCATGAGAACCTGCTTTGTCAACAAACACAACCAACCCAAAAATACTTCAATGTTACCTTGAGGGATTTTTGCCCAACAGATTAGTTTTTATTATATTTTATTGTAATAATTCATTTTATTATATGTTTTCTAGTTATTTTTGATTGAATCTGTCTCATTTGAGAGGATTCTCCAATACATGTATTTTTGAATAGATTTAATTCCTTAATATGCAATTTTAATTGTTTGGATTAATATATTTTTATGGTTATATAATGTAGACATTTGTATTTTCATGGTTCAATTCATTTTTATTAAGATTATTTGGAATTTGGGTGAAGTGTTTTGAAGGATTTTGTAGATGAATGGGTGGATTTTTTCTTGTCAGGGGCTTAAACATGAATCATTGAGTCCACATTACCATTAAATGATTGATTTTTGAGTTAGATTTGTTTTGAATTATAACATGGTTATAATATTAATATTAATTTTTCTTTTATTTATCCTTTCCTTATTGATATATCCCGTTTGAATTCATATCCCATGAGTATATAACCAAAAAAATAAACATGACCCCTATCAAATTTGGGATAGATTAATATAAATATATTGTTATGCGGTGATTAATGAGTAGTGTTGGAGGTAAAATTTCATTATAATATTTATGAAACCTATAAACACTCTTCTATTTATTACGCACATAATCATTATTTTTTACATAAACATTCACTTAAGACAACTCTTTGGATTGATAGGTCTACTATATTGTGAAATTAAGAACATTACATAACAAGTTATAATATAAAACACAATATCATTATTGAAAAAATATTTTAAAATACTACAACATTCGTTTGTACATAATGTTTTATGGGATAACCTGAAAACATTCATAGGAAAAGGGTGATCTATAATTCCTTTTAATGAAGTAAAAAAGCACAAAACAAAGAATATAGTACATGTTGGGAAATATGAATATCAAGGGAGCATAAGAGAAACATGAACATAAAGTCATGATATAGAATTTTTATTAATAAGAAAATTGTTTCATCAACATTTAACATGATATTATCATGAGAAAATGATTATTTCACATGAATCATGATAAAATCCTTATTTCACTTGAATTAACATGAGTAAACCCCCATTTGGCTCGATGTATCATCATAAGAGTGCCACATGGATAATAGAAATTAGATTCAATAAACATCATCATTTATTCCATGATAAAGTAATGTAGAATTAACATATGGAACTCTATAATCTATATGAAAATATTTATAATGGGGAATACCCTGGATAGAGAAATGGGATTGGTATTCACTAAACAATGACACTGGGATGGAAAATTGCGGTGCAATTTCAACAGCATTAACGGTGTGACATAAGAATTTAAAAAAATTGGTTGATGATAGATAAAGAGGTGTCTCATAATATTTACATGAAATGGAAAATAAGGGGGTCATATAGATAAATTTACCAATATATTTAATGGAATTAAAATTTATAAAACCAAAGAATTCCTTAAATGTAAATTAAGTGAGAGAAATCCCTTACGGAATTTTTGCATGTTAACGGCTAAAAATTTGAGGAATTAATGACTGGAAATGGGTATATCATCATTAAAATAAAATTTGGAATATATGGGGGATTTTTTAAATCATATCCCAACATTTTTAATTCAAAAAAAATGGTATACCAATATAATGAAATTTGGAAAAAATGAGAATGGTCGAAATTCTTAGATTTAACTTTTAACCCAGTGGCTTGGGAGAGGCTTGAGAGAGGCTTCTTGGGAGCTTGGGGTGCCTTGAGAGGATACTATAGAGAGGAGGTATGCGTAGGGACGTGATATATTTATTTTCATTTAATTTAAGGGGTATCTTGGGTGGATTTTTATAGGAAAAGAGAGAGAATTATTTATTGTTTAGGTTTTGGACACCACACATTAAAATAATCAAAACCAAAAAACCCCTTGGATTTTGACCATGGGTTTTTCCAAAGGGGAGTGGAAAATATTATTTGATAAGTAAAATGGGAAAACTTATTAAAATATTATGATTTCATATGTGGAGGTGAGTCAAATATTCCAGGAAATCATTTTAACATGTTAAAATGTTTTATAAGTCCTGGATGGTACACTAAGACCCCATAAAATTAATAAATTAACTAAAAAACATTATTTTAAATTTTAAAAATATATTTCCTAAAAAATACATTTAATTTATTTTATTCCATCACTAATGGGTCATTATGATGTCCTGAAAAACATTATATATTTAAATGGTATTTTATTTTTACCCAAAAATTTAACATTCTCCAAAAATTATGAAAAATTCATTGTCTGACAATTCTAACACCAGGATTTCTAAAATAATATAAATTTTATCTAAATATTATACTATATATGTATATTATCAAATTTTAATTAAAAACTGACATTTATTGAAAAATCATGTCTTTTGACAAAAATAGTTCTAAACCCATAATATAAATTAAATTTGTATTCATAAAAATTATATATCCATTTATATCTAATAAAAAAATTAGTAATAGTAATATTTTATTAAAATATTATATAATTAATAAAAATAATTCATCAAAATATATTTCTTAATAGAATATCAACAAAAAATATGATTTGTGCTTTAAAAACCATTTACAAGGTAAAAATAATTAATTGAATGCATTTTCATTATACAGATAATAAAGAACGTAATAATAATTCTAGGGTATTGTTATATAACACCTTATAATACTCACATAATAACTAAGGGTAAGGTTTGGGATGGTGATATACTCCTGGGGTGGCTCGGATAAAATCACTCGGGTGGTATTCTCAATCAACATCCACTTCATCAATAGGCTGTTTCGTTCATGCTATACTTATTGAATCATATCTTGGGATTGGTCGAGAGAAAATACCAGTGACACTATCTCCATTCCAAGCTTTGAAAAATGGTCATTTTATGGATCGGTTCTACTATAAGATGCCATCAAATCCTTTTTCTACCTAAATTTGATTATTTAAATCCCAATATTTATACATATCATGTTTTCAATATTCAATGGCATTATTAGAAACAGTAATAACTTGTAACAATATTTTTAAATCAAAATACATAATTATGAGGGCATGCATTTGACCATTTTACATAATAAGACATTCAATTTTATTAAGAGTGATTCCCAATGTAAATATTTGGGGTCGTTACAAAACAATTCAAATTCATAAGGTATTATTCGAAATATGTCGGTCACATCCCCAAATTCAAACACCAAATTTGGATTATAAATTTTAATCTCTTCCACTACATTTTTTATTCCCCCCATTATATCTCATGATTTATTTTAACAAAGGTTAATTTTTGACATTTCGGAATATTGGTGAGTCTCAATATTTTTAATTCATCTTGGTGATCAATTCATGGTCTTAGGATATATAGGGTCCCTAAATGATTTTCAATGGTTTTAATTTTTCATTATTTCTTGATGATCAATGATAAATATAATTTATTCTATATTTGAGGTAGGGGATTTGAAATCACTATTTTATATATGTTGAAAAATGATTAATCATGTTGTATTTATCCATTAAAATGATTATTAAATTAATCTAATAAAATACAATAAAATAGAATGTGGGAAATTATTGTTGTAAATTGAATCACATGTTATTTAGATTATTAAACCATGGTTCTGGTTTTTTATTTCCTATAATGATTTTATTTTAATTATGTCATATTCAATTTTTTGATATAAATAAATATAATTATAAATGTTAATGAAAAATGAATATGGTTTTGTATTATAATGTAATGAAATAATAAAAATTTTCAAGTAGTATCTTATTATTTTGGTTTTATTCACATTTCTGAAATCATTTATTTTATTAGTTTAATAATATTATTGAAATATTATATTATATTGTATTGTTTATGTTCTTGTGATTGTCTATTTTTTATTATGATAAATGTTCAACAATTACGGTTGAATTAGAAAGGTTATTTATTGAAATACATTTCAACTAACACAAACCACATTATGTTTTTATAATGATAATAAGTTTTTCAATTCAGAGTGTGTGATATTTTAAATATATGAAGAATTTTATCGCAAAAAAGAATTTATGTTACTAAAATTAATATAAAATTTGTTTTCAAGAGTGTTTTATTGTTATTGTGTGGTATTTTTTATTGTATAGATATAATGGTATATTTAGTAAGGGATAAGTTTGATATGGTTTTTCTAGGATAGTGTGGCCATTTTTATGGATGTTTGGAATGGTTTTTAGTGAATAGATATAATGTTGTTGTTTTATACTTCCCAATAGATTCTACAAAAACATATAACAGAACCAATAAATCATATAACTGATAAATAAACATGGAAATAATTTTTTCGGATATGTGATTTGTTGGATATTAACTGGTAATGAAATATATGGTATGGTATATTATTTAATGACATGATGGATGTGTAATGATAAACATTATGTTATTAAATTTTATATTAAATTATAACATTAAATGAATGAAATTTAAATTTTTTTAATAAATTATGAGGCATTGTTGTTGTTGTGTAAAAATCATGTTTATTAGGGATTAATAACAAATAAAAAATATAGTTTATTAAATAAATAGAATCCAATTTATAATATTTCCATTTTTAATAACTTGTTATACAATGAGTGATTTGAAATTTATTATGGTAATGAAATGAATCAATGATTAAATATAGTGAAATTGTGTTTATATGGAGTACTTTTCTTGGCTCAAGGTATTGATTGTGGTGGTAGTGATTTTGAGGTATGAAATAGATATTTGTATAAAAAATGTTGATGTGTTAAACAGTAGAACCTTAGGTTTTTTATGTTGGTTGTTATATATTGAGTTTTGTTTTATTTTTATTTATATTCAACCACTAGAATCATGTTATTTGAAAAATGTTCATTTTATGTTTTGTGTCCCTTATCATTATTCCAATATCCTAAATGGTGGTGATTATGATAGTCAAAGAGTCCAATTTTCATATGCTCTCTAGAATGAATAATATTTGATAAAATTGAAAGGTATTATGTTACATGATGTTTTTAGTCTATTTAGGAGGTGTACAATCATGTAAGAGGAAACAATGTTAATGCACTTATGGATTATATACTATTCCAATTGATTATATGATGTGATTCATGTAGTTTCTGGATAATTTAGTTTTGGTTATGTGGAAAAAAATTTGGTTTTAACATGTGGTTTGTGGTTTTGTAGATATACAGGGGATGCTAGTGTCCAGACAAGAGTTTATAGGATCAAGGATCACTTTATTGGTAGGGATGTGTATCTGATATACCATAATCCATATTTTCCATGATAAAACATTACTATATATATATTTACATTTGTGTTTGAATCCTATGGTGTTTATAGGTGAATAATTTACGTATTACGGTAATGTCATCATTTAAATTTTTCACTAAGGAAATAGTATTCATCTTTAATATATTAATTACCAGTTTTATAGACGATCATACTATGTATTATTTTTATATCACTAACATTCATATATAAATAATAGATCTTCTAAAGGTATGTAATGATCATTGATTAGTTTTACTCACTAATTGATCTAATTCATATTTTTTGGTAAATGTCTTCATTGAAACATTTAGTGTATAAACTTCGTCATCACTCAACATTGACATAATCATTTTCTTAAAGAATAATATTTTTCTTATTTCTAAATATTACTTTTTTGTATTATTCATTTGAATCACCTATATATATTTCCTCTAATAAATTATCAGTTGAAAAGTATGGCCAAATAAATGTATGATAGTATAGATTCAATATAGAAGAGAGAGGGATTAACTATAATGTTCCCAATCCATTTGTACATAGTACTGATTAATTTTTATCTAGTAGACATAATTATGTATAGTGAGGTAGACGAGGATTATGCGGGTATATACATGAGATGTATTTTCTTATGTATGATGGAATAAACCATAAATGATGTGTCATATAATTAACATCTATCCTAGAACAAGACATTTCAAATTCTATACATATGAAAACATCTATTTATCATCTCGTTTCTATGATATAAAATATATTTTTTGAGATTTCAAGCATCCTCAGTGCTTTTTAATCATATTGGATGTCTGTATAGCTTGTTTAATGTTTTTTAGGATTTTATTACGATTATTAGGTAGTAATTTCTAATAGGTGATTTGAATTGTTCATTTATAAAAATATCTAATATCATCCAAGGCATATATAGGTTTTTTATTTAAATTTTTATAATTAATAGCCTCTAATAATGATTTTTTTTATTTCAATATGGATGGTTATCATGTATTTTTAATTAGAGAATGAGATAAAAAATACCAATTTTATTTGGAGCATTTTTTCAATTAGATGTCATAATGCTATAATAGTTGGTTTTTTTGTTAGAGGATATCCAAAATAACATGGAATGATTAAAAAAACATTTTCTTAAAGTGGTTGTCACATTACCCAATTGATGGTATATCATGTTCAGAATAGAGATACATTAAGATATGAATGGGAAAGCATGGTCTTCTAATAGAATGAATACTTATTATTTTTTGGTGTTTTGGGTTGATATATTTTTATAAAATGTTTTATTTATCCACCACCTCATCATGTGGTAATCCAGTGTTATTAAAAAAATAGATACATAATAGTTTACATAGGTATATAAATTTCCATTAGTTGATTCAGGTAATGCTAATGATTTATGTTAACCACCAGAGGGTTTATAGTTTAATAAATTTTTTATGGATCTAGTTGGATCACTATGATCAATTTATGTTGGTATTGTCATCAAATAATGGTGAATGGGAAATATACCATGAAGGATATACATATATTTCATTATAAACACTATGAGATTGTGTAAATTTATATTATAGAAATGAATGAACAAATTACAATTATGGTATCACTAAATTTATTATTTTTCATATTCCTAGATCTATTTGTTGTTTATTAAATTGATGAAATTATCGTGTAGTAAATATTTTGGGGGAACCATGTAGAGAATGTTTTTAGACGACATAGAAGTCCTTTAGAGAAATAAAATCTATGTGATGATGTCGCAATTCATGATTTAGAAAATGAAGTCGTATTTCCTTATTCCAAGTGTGTCATGAAATAGATTAATTGTGGATACATGAGATATTAAAGTAATATTTAATGGGGTTTTATTAACAATTTATTGAAGATTCAATAATTTGGATAGGTTTATAAAAATTATACGATGTTTATATTAAGTATATCTTATATTTTGGCATCATTAATAGATTATACATAAGGTTAATAAGAAATTATTTATCTATATCATTTTTTGTTTCATCTGATAATATGACTGGAAATCTATTTAGTACCCCTATTCTTCTATTGAGGGACGTGGAAACTATGTTTGATGTATTTTATGATGTATCTCAAATTGGTTAGAATTATTATCTAAGGTATTAGAAGGATTTTATATATTATAGGACATTACAATTATTATATCATGAATATAACAATAGTAACCATGATCTTGATCATTGAATAATTTTTTTTCCTAATATTATTGTATAACAATATCATTACAGATTAAATTATGGATTTAATAGATTAAAAAATATTTTGATATGATTTCTCCAAATTTTATTGAATGATATGATTTTGATGGTTCATTGAGTTATTATATGATTTATAATTAGTGATATCACACAAAACCGAAAAAGGGAGTATTGTAATTGACTCACGGAGAATGATTTAGAAAGGATATTTATCTAAAATATGTAGATATGAATGGAAGAAGATGAAGTGGTTTGTAATATTGTTTTTGAAAATGAATTATTCACTATTAAAGGATTCCTATATTAAATGATAATGAATCTTCCTTGATGTAATATGTAGATAATTTTTTTTGGATATCCACATATTGAGGTTTTTTATGACTATGGTACATATATAGATTCTATTGATAAATGGTCAACATATAAATAATATATTATATTATAATAAGGGTTGTTATTTGTTCTAATAATTATACATTATGTTGTCTTCCAGGAATTTCATTTACATTTGTTAGTAGTGAATACTATAATATCCAATGTGTATCATGCTTCTAGGTGTCAGTTTCTATGTTTGGCGATAAAGAGGTCATTTTAAGTGTAAATGATTTTAAATAAGTGTTCTAGGATGGGAAAAATATTTCACAATGTTTATGAATGTTCACAGAGTAAATCATATATTCTCATGTGGATTTGGGTGGGAATATTAGTGGATTTTTATATCAATTTACCATGAAAAATTGTTATGATTTGATGTTATCTTTGTTATTTTGTTTTGGGTGATAAAGTTAGATATTATCATTGTCATCGTGGATTATAAAACTAATGATGATTTATTATTTATTTGATAGAATATATTTGGAATATATTTGGGATTTTTTGGATGATCATCTCCAGTTATGATCATGTTTTTACCTCAAGAGTTTTGTGGGTTCATTATCATGCCTTTCACTGCATGTTATTTCATAGCACAGTGTTTCATCCTCTTATTAATGATATGTTGTGGAAATTTATCTAATAAATGATGTAAATATTTCACAAAAGTGATTTTTAAATTTATTAATGTTGGTTAATAAAATTGAATTGGTTGAGTTTTCCTGTACATAAAGATATTATTTTTCTGTTTGTATTGATTCATGTAATGAATATTTTGAGAAAAAATTTATATATCATTTGTGTTGAGCCATATTTGTAAAATAAAAAATTAGTAGACATGATTTTGTGTAGAACCTTTCTGAATAAGTCGACATGAATTTTGGTAGGATGATGTATACTATAGAATATCATTGTACATATAATAATCAATGGAGAATATCTATTGATTTATCTGACTGAAGAAATCTATTTCTAATTATTTAACATCACTATGGTTAATACAGGTTTAGTTATGCTAGTAAAATTTATATTCATTAAATTGTTTTTATTCATTGGGACAAATG
The DNA here is from genome assembly GCA_963277665.1 of Viscum album. Classification (NCBI taxonomy): domain Eukaryota; kingdom Viridiplantae; phylum Streptophyta; class Magnoliopsida; order Santalales; family Viscaceae; genus Viscum; species Viscum album. The sequence continues at coordinate 1,025,403,273 of OY728120.1, read as the reverse complement.
ATGTTAGTGAGGCAGTGTATCAATTAGATCTTGATTTATATATTGATCATATTGATAAGGTCTTTTAGGTGATTTGTCATTATAGGTTCTCATCATAAATTGTGTTGAGAATTTTTAGTTTTACAGAATATTTATATTGTAGTATAATATGATTTAATATTTTCTATAAATTTATTCTGATAGGATTCATCAAATTCATCTATGTCACATAGGAACATATTGTCATATAGGAGTGTACAATGGAATGTGAGTCAAATATGATACCTTTATATATATAGTTATTTTTATGATTTGATTTATATTTATTTCGATGTTATGCTAGTATGATTGATGTGTATCACCATATAATTTGACATGTTTGGGGATTTTGAGATATTAATTTATGAAATTCCTCAATGGTTATTTAGTTCCATGGGTTTTTTGTTATATTCTAGGAATTTTTTAACTCTCATAGATTGGAATTATTTAAATGGTATCTAATATAGATGGTAATATTTTCATCCATAATTTAAAAAATGATTTAATATTTTTAGGGTTTTAATATGTTATTGAGTAATTCTTGGAAAATGAATGAAGGTTTTTGTCTTGATAAATTCCATGAGGAAATTGTAGAATCGCGGATTATGTGAAATATGTCAGTTTCGTATTGGTAAATGATGGTGATAATGAAAACTCATAATACTCATTATCACAAAATTAGGAAAATATTAATATATATTTCCACGTTAGTGTTCAATTAACTAATAAAAAGTGTATATAAAATAGCTTCACGATACCCATTCCAATTTTCATGACCAAATTTTTGGTTGAATTTTACACCACTATTATATCATTTCACTTTTTACCTAATGATGGAGATCAATTAGTAATGAGAATTCTTTTTACCCTTTTTCTCTTATAGTTTTTATCCCACCTTTATTATTATATATTATTCCTTCTTATAAACCTACGTAAGGGTATATTTTTCAGATTTTATGGTTCATAGCCATGGGTTATTTGTGGGATGATTTATATATGTTTTTAGGTGGTCCACATGTGTTCATGTTTGTGTTCTATAATCATTATTATTCTTATTTTTACTTAATAATTTTTGAAAATCCATTAGGCGTAGTTGGATTTAAAACAATCTTCATATTGTTGTGTGTTAAATCTGAACATGATATTTATTTATCCATAGGATAAATGGATGGAATTATCGTAATAATGAAAAAAATAAGCAATCGAAACTAAAAAGTGAGATTTTGTTCACATGTGATTTATTTCATTTTCAAAATATCTATTATATGTTATTCATTTCATCAACATAATAGTATATTAATTTGTAATTATTTGTGTTACTAGTGATATAAATTATAATATTACTAATTTTTGGCTCCTGAGTACCCTATACTAAGTGTGTTTAAACATAAAACATTATATATCCCAATATAGTGTCTTTTGAGTATCAATGAGAGTATTTCTATGAGTAATTTTTTATTAGGTAATGCTCAATGATGGTAGTGATCAGGCACGATCACCATCGATACTAGAGTGGGTCAATGCTTCCAGTATAGGGAATGTGTCCTCTATCAAACTATAGTTTGGAACCCACATATGGGATAAGTAATGGGACCTCTATCTACTATCATAGTGGAACGCTCCAGATATGTTGGGAATGGGTCCTCAATAAACAATTAGAATCCCAGCCTCCTACAAGGTAGGTCACATGTCAACTACGTATCTACAAGAGTGGTTCCCTCATACTATTATGGGATTTCACACTATACCTGCTATAAGTGCGACATCCACCTAATAGGATTGGCATGGATCTTGTACCTACTACCTATGTTTTAGCCTACCCCAGCATTAGAGAACGGGTCCACGACTACATAAGTGGAACCCTCATAAAGATTTAGGGTGTCGGTTCTCTAAAAACTACTTGAGTTTCCCCTCTTATTGAGTCAGTGTAGGGATATTAATAAATTATATGATACCCTCCATCTAGGATATGGAATGGGGACTCTATAGATTTACCAATTTTGGAACATCCTCAAGATTCATGTTGGGGTCCCTTTATCCGCTTCTTTAGTGGAACCATCCTATGGTACTAGTTCTTGGATCCTTTACCTACAGACTGATCCCCTAAAATTTATGGCATAATGGTGAGGTGTGTATGGACAATGATTTCTCTTCTGTTAGACATGGAAGTTCCTATATATCACTTAAGGACACTCGAAACTATTATAACCCTTTCTTGTGGTGGTTTGTGAGTGGGAGAACCCATTTATTTCTCATTTTTCTCAATTTATATAGTATATATGTATATATATTGATTTCAAGGTATTTGGTTACTATCTTTTCTCATGTTGATTTTAATATATTTTCATATCACGTCCCTCAATTCTCCCATTCATATTTTGGAGTTTCCTATTATGTTGGTATATATTCAACCATATATGATCTTTTCCCACATGTTTCATCTCTGATTTAGATGATAGATTGGTCTATTGTTTATACATAAAAGTATAGGGATATATAGTGCATTTGACCATCATCAATGGTTGGATCATCAAGACATAATGTCAGGATCTCTCATCAATTTATTTTTTCAATTTTTTAATGTTAGGAAATCATTATATTTGGGTGTTTATTCTTCACCATTAATTTTAAATTTACACAATTGTACCCATTGTATTCCATTAAGGATATGCAGTCTATTTATTACACTTGATGGCCCATATTTTTAATTTATAACTCTTCAAATATTCATGATGATTTTGGTGTGTGTACATATAAGAACATTAGGAAATATCCTTATATACTAGTTATTACTTTTGGCACATGTCAATTTCCACTAGCCTATGTAGGTTGGATTGGGGTAGTTTCAGCTCGAGCTCTATTGGTTTGGGTTATTATAGATTTGTATTAAATGGGGTTTGATCAAGGAAATGTGTTTGATGTAGTCCCATTATGTGGATTTGATTTTAATTTAATGTAAAAAATTAAATTTTTTCCATTTTGTGTTTCTCTATCTTTTGAACGCAATGTTGGAGCGGAGACAGACATATCAATACACAATGACTCTAAAAATCATCCCATCAACTTAGTATACTGATACATTGGTTGTAGGTATCAATGGTACACTCATTAAAGGGGAATTATCCTTTTTAATTGTAATGGCCCGGACCTCTCCGGTCCATTTCTTTGTAAAAAAATTTTGATGTGGTCAAACACGACACGTGTTGTAATAATAATTTTTTATAATAATAATTGATAATGGTGGCGTGAAAATATTTGGTGTTAATTAGATAAAATGGTTTTAATTTAATCATTGTAAAATATAAGAAATAAAATCGGATATATTTAATAAAATGATGGGAGGCGCATGGAATAAGATATAAAGGAATAAATTACAATAAATGAGGCTCATGTAATAAATTATAAAGGAATGAAATGCATGGGGTGCATGGGTGTGACCTTGTACAGGAGGCGTTGTGCGGTTCTCCACAATTAAAGTTGGAATTGTGTTAATAACATTAAAAGGTTATTATTATATAATAATTTGTTATAATAATAATAACGTGAAGAGGCACGTGAATGGGGTTCCCAACCATGCATGAATATAATGTTATGGGATATATGGAGTAATTATATGAAAATAATGGGTGTCAATAATAATAATAATTATTAATGTTAATGATGGGGACCCGTTGATGAAATTGAAAGAGGATTTATTACTATTGAATTAAATAATAATGATAAAGGTGACAGAAATATGTGTGTGATTGGTAAATTAAATTAAATGGGTTTAATTTTTGGTTAGTAAATTAAATTATTTGAATTTAATTAAATGGAATGGTTTTAACTTAATAACCATGGTAAACTAATTTAATGGGATTAAATTAGTACATTAATTATGGGTGTTATTATTATTAACATTATTAAATATTAAAGTTGATGTGAGAATGGAGTTTGGGGCGTTCCACATGGAGTAAAAGAAATGGGAGTCGCCACTTTTGGTGGTGGGAGAGAATCATGAATGAAAAAAAATAGATTGGAGAGAGAAACAAAATAATAATAAGAGAAATAAAATTAAAAGACAACTAAATGAAAAAGGAGGAATTGGTGCTCAATTATAGCGCCCATGAAGACTCAAAAACGTGATTGCTTTTGGAGTTATGAAAAATAAATAAATAATTGATTAATAATAATAATAAAATATTGTTATTATTAATTTTGTTGATAAAACACCTTTTTTGTCCGTAACTTCTTCGTGCGACCTCGGTTTCATGAACCGTCAGTGGCAGTGTGACCCTGACTACGAGACGAAAATTATGAGTCCAATATTGGATGTCGTTTTCGGGTTTTCGGATTGGGTACCCGAAACGCTCATGAATTAATAGATTTAATATTGTTATTATTACGGGATCTTGTATCCAACGTATCTCCCTCATACGGTATCGGATTGACAATCCGTCAGCGATAGCGTAACCCTGAAAGTATGACGGTCATTTTAAGACCATTAATGAGCTACTTTTATGACTCATGCCTCGGGTAAACGAAACACCACATATTGATAGAATTATCATTATTATTAAAACGCGTGGAACCCACGTGGCGTGTTAACCAATCAAAACATGTAACATATGTACGATCACATCGTGTATTCATTAATGCACGCTGAATAGGGATTTACCTTTTCGTTGAGTATATAAGAACGAGCTCATGTTTTATCTTCCATATCGATCACTTCTTTGTCGCACTACGACGCTCTTGGACAATCGAGAAGTATTCCTCCTCTAACTTCTTTGTCCGAGCTCCGAATTACGATCCGTCAGTGGCCACAGGATCGTAGCGACGAGATGAAGCTTCTAAGCCCGGACTTGTCACCTTTCCTTCCGTCCTTCCTTCTCCAGCTTCCATCCTAGGAGGCGTTTGTTGGGTTTGGCGAAGGCGGAGGACACCGAAGGACGTCGTCGGAAGCGACGTGATCGGGACCTTTGGAGGTAAGGGTTTACCTTCGTCTCTCTATTTGGTGCAACATGAGGGGTGGGATATTTCTCTTTTGTTCCATGGGATGCAGTTGAACATTAAATAAAGATAATAACTCGATAAAGAAGGGTTTGGGGTTTTGGGCTGTTTCTATTGTCTTCCAGTTTCTTTATCTTCTGATTGTGATTTTGGATTGAAAGGCCATTGCCTACTGAAAATCAAGGCCGTTGGTGGCCTTTTCATGTGCAATTGATATCTGAATTGTTTGTGGTTGGTTTTGTTAAAACATGGAGAATGGATAAGCACGTAAAGACTGGCTGATTAAAAGAGAATGAAAACCTTGTGTGATCACCCCGGTTGAACGCAATTGGAATAATGAACATGTTGGTGGTTTGGTTGTTTGTGGGAAATGTTTTTTGTAAACGATGGGGTTGAAATGGGAAGTGGTTGGTTGTGGAAAATGCCTTTATTTATGAAAATTGTTTTGATTATGAAACGTTTTTTGGAAGTAAAAGGTGTTTTCAAATGCAGAAATGTTTTGTGTGTGGAACGGGTTTTATGTGTGGAACTTTGAAATAAATGAATGATGGAATGTTGTATGGTTGTGATAATCTTTTGTAAATGAAATGGAATGTGGTTGCTTGTGGTTTACCTAACCTTGGTTGTGGATGGCAGGGATATGTTTGTGAAAGGTTTTGTCTGGATGATAGTTGCCCAGTAGTAATAATTTATTAAACCATTGCATGAAACATGAAAACCTAAATGGGGTTGGCGGATGATTGTTTGGTTTTTGATGCATGCTTTGTGGTAGCAGTGCGGAGGAACATGCTCAGTTTCTCTTTTTAAGAAACCATAGGTTGGGCTGTGTGTTTGGTATATGTATATATATAATTGTATCTTTGTGTTTTGTCGCACCACACCCATGTCAGGCACCTAGTGCCGAACACTCCCATTTTATGGGAGAGGGTGTTCCCCCTTAGTTACTAGCTCCTTCCTTCTCCTTCTTCCATAGGCTATGATGGCTTGAGGTGACCGTACACCCAAGACTCTTCGGGTAGGTCTCGGAGGCTGTGATGGCTTGAGGCAACCTTTATCCCAAGACTCTTCGGGCAGGCTTACCGTTCCCAAGAACCTTCGGGATGAGGCCCAGGTGTCTGCGGGCGGGTTAATGGTTGTGGCCCAGGTGTGTGCGGGCGAGATGCGTGGTTGTGAGGCCCAGGTGTGTGCGGCCGGGATGCGTGGTTTGGCCCAGGTGTGTGCGGGCGGGAAGAGTGTGGTAGCGTCAGGACGTTTGCCGTTAGGAAGAGCAGCATCTAATTAAGTGGGAAATGGTGCGGGTTACCCAATACTTTTGTTCTATATATATACTAAACTTGTTTGTGTTACTTGGTGAGTGTGACCAGTGAGGCTGGGTGGATAGTTTTTCCTTGTTAGTTTCTGGTTCTTCTGTTTTCTCACGGGACCTTAGGGTGTCTCCCCACTTGTGCACGAGAGCTTTAGGTTCTCTACTGAGTATACTTGTATGCTCACCCTACGTTGTTTCAGGTTTTCAGGAGGACTACCAGGGCTGTGCGGGACCCTAATAGTCAGGCAGTGGGAGCTGTGATGTTGCTATTTTCTTGTTTTTCTTTTGGTACTGTACTCACTTGTACTTTCAGCTTATTTGTACTTGTACCTGTTTCAGTTTATTTATACATGCATATGGGACTGGTTTGGGTTTCTTTTCAGCACCTTGTTCTTTTCTCTTTTTGGTGGTTGACTTGTCCTATTTCCTGATCCAAAATAATAAAAAGGGTAATGCCTCCCATATTTGTGAAAACGCATAACCTTGGTGCTAGTCGCCACCCCGGGGCCTACTGGAGGCGGGACTCGGGGGTCATTATCTCCCTTTCACCATTGCTAGCTCAGGAGGGGCATCTTTGATGGAAGGGGGTCGTGACAGAATGGTATCAGAGCTGATGGTTGAGAGATAGGATGGAGTCTGGAGTTAGGCACTGTGAGGATTGCATGGGATGGTAGGGCAACAGTGTTTGTTAATCTTAGTGCGTGACATAGGCCAGGGAAGACCGGCTAGGACACAGGATGTTAGGCCCCCCCGTGATCCGATGCAAGGACTCTGAGCCTACCGAACGACCAAGTGAGACTATATTGATTGCAGGGTAGAGACCCTAGGGAAGGTACATGCATCATAATGTTTGTTTTTTACTTGATTTGGGTGTTCTGGGAAAGAAATTGAAATAAAATGATAAATTAAAACTTTGAGTTTTTCATTACTACTTGGGCTTAGGTGTTCCCTGTTTACCGAACAACTATGGAACCTGGACGTCAATAGAACGGCAGAGGAGTGGGACACAGACAGTTTCATGCAATAGAAGTGGCAACCCTAGAAAGGCAAGAGATCAAGATAGATGTTTCCGGTTTTACTTAAATGCTCACATTTATTTTTTGTTTAAATTCAAGATCATCACACTCCTTTTTTGAAACTCATTCTCGCCCATGCTTTGGGCCTGGAACTTTTTTTTCATGAATTTATAATGCTAAGATGTTTCCCTCTTTCCTTTAAATGTGTGTGAAGAGTCATAACATGTGGGTAGAGGAGGAACTAATCCCTAATCAAGACGCATTAATGTGGATGCGATTAAACCCGTGCAGGAGAGTCAGTGCCGCCTAAAGCGGATAATATCTCGACATGGGAGAAGGAATTCCTCAAGCCATGTGTTCGGGAAATATATTGATGTTTTGTATGGTGTTGAGGGGCAGTGTAAGTTGGAAAATCCTAATATATGGAAGTGGGAAGGCTCAGTCCTTAATCGAGATGCATTAATGCGAATGCGATTAAACCCGTGCAGGCAACTCAGTGCCGCCTAAAGCGGATAATATCTCAACATAGGAGAGGGAATTACTAACTCACATAATTAGGGTTGTTGGTTGTTTCTTGTTATAACAAGAGTCCTGAGAGGTATCTTGAGGGGTGGTTGTCCGGACCTTTCCCCCTTTTATGGGTTGGTTTTAATTCTCGAGGACGAGAATGTTTTGAGAGGTATCTGGTGTAATGGCCCGGACCTCTCCGGTCCATTTCTTTGTAAAAATTTTTTGATGTGGTCAAACACGTCACGTTTTGTAATAATAATTTTTTATAATAATAATTGATAATTGTGGCGTGAAAATATTTGGTGTTAATTAGATAAAATGGTTTTAATTTAATCATTGTAAAATATATGAAATAAAATCGAATATATTTAATAAAATGATGGGAGGTGCATGGAATAAGTTATAAAGGAATAAATTACAGTAAATGAGGCTCATGTAATAAATTATAAAGGAATGAAATGCATGGGGTGCATGGGTGTGACCTTGTACAAGAGGCATTGTGCGGTTCTCCACAATTAAAGTTGGAATTGTGTTAATAACATTAAAAGGGTATTATTATATAATAATTTGTTATAATAATAATAACATGAAGAGGCACGTGAATGGGGTTCCCAACCATGCGAGAATATAATGTTATGGGATATATGGAGTAATTATATGAAAATAATGGGCGTCAATAATAATAATAATAATTAATGTAAATGATGGGGACCCGTTGATGAAACTGAAAGAGGATTTATTACTATTGAATTAAATAATAATGATAATGGTGATAGAAATATGTGTGTGATTGGTAAATTAAATTAAATAGGTTTAATTTTTGGTTAGTAAATTAAATTATTTGAATTTAATTAAATGGAATGGTTTTAACTTAATAACCATGGTAAACTATTTTAATGGGATTAAATTAGTACATTAATTATGGGTGTTATTATTATTAACTTTATTAAATAATAAAGTTTAAGTGAGAATGGAGTTTGGGGCGTTCCACATGGAGTAAAAGAAATGGGAGGCGCCACTTTTTGTGGTGGGAGAGAATCATGAAAGAAAAAAAATAGATTGGAGAGAGAAACAAAATAATAATAAGAGAAATAAAATTAAAAGACAAATAAATGAAAAAGGAGGAATTGGTGCTTCATTATAGCGCCCATGAAGACTCCAAAACGCCATTGCTTTTGGAGTTATGAAAAATAAATAAATAATTGATTAATAATAATATTAAAATATTGTTATTATTAATTTTGTTGATAAAACACCTTTTTGTCCGTAACTTCTTCGTGCGACCTTGGGTTCATGAACCATCAGTGGCAGTGCGACCCTGACTACAAGACGAAAATTATGAGTCCAATATTGGATATCTTTTTCAGGTTTTCGGATTGGGTACCTGAAACGCTCATGAATTAATAGATTTAATATTGTTATTATTACGGGATCTTGTATCCAACGTATCTCCCTCATACGGTATCGGATTGACGATCCGTCAGCGACAGCGTAACCCTGAAGTTATGACGGTCATTTTAAGACCATTAATGAGATACTTTTATGAATCATGCCTCGGGTCAATGAAACACCACATATTAATAGAATTATCATTATTATTAAAACGCGTGGAAACCGCGTGACGTGTTAACCAATCAAAACATGTAACGTACGTACGGTCTCATCGTGTATTCATTAATGCACGCTGAATATGGATTTACCTTTTCGTTGCCTATATAAGAACGAGGTCATGTTTTATCTTCCATATTGATCGCTTCTTTGTCGCACGACGACACTCTTGGACAATCGAGAAGTATTCCTCCTCTAACTTCTTTGTCCGAGCTCTGAATTACGATCCGTCAGCGGCCACAGGATCGTAGCGACGAGACAAAGCTTCTAAGCCCGGACTTGTCACCTTTCCTTCTGTCCTTCCTTCTCCAGCTTCCATCCTAGGAGGAATTTGTCGGGTTTGGCAAAGGCGGAGGACACCGAAGGACGTCGTCGGAAGCGAAGTGATCGGGACCTTTTGAGGTAGGGTTTTACCTTCGTCTCTCTATTTGGTGTAACATGCGGGGTGGGATATTTCTCTTTTGTTCCATGGGATGCAGTTGATCTTTAAATAAAGATAATAACCGGATAATGATGGGTTTGGGGTTTTGTGCTGTTTCTATTGTCTTCTAGTTTCTTTATCTTCTGATTGTGATTTTGGATTGAAAGACCTTCGCCTACTGAAAATCAAGGTCGTTGGTGGCCTTTTCGTGTGAAATTGATATCTGAATTATTTGTGGTTGGTTTTGTTAAAACATGGAAAATGGATAAGCACGTAATGACTGGCTGATTAAAAGAGAATGAAAACCTTGTGTGATCACCCCGGTTGAACGCAATTGGAATAATGAACATGTTGGTGGTTTGGTTGTTTGTGGGAAATGTTTTTTGTAAACGAAGGGGTTTAAATGGGAAGTGGTTGGTTGTGGAAAATGCCTTTCTTTATGAAAAGTGTTTTGATTATGAAAAGTGTTTTGGAAGTAAAAGGTGTTTTCAAATGTGGAAATGTTTTGTGTGTGGAAAGGGTTTTATGTGTGGAACTATGAAATAAATGAATGATGGAATGTTGTATGGTTGTGATAATCTTTTGTAAATGAAATGGAATGTGGTTGCTTGCGTTTTACCTAACCTTGGTTGTGGATGGCAGGGATATGTTTGTGAAAGTTTTTGTCTGGATGATAGTTGCCCAGTAGTAATAATTTGTTAAACCATTGCATGAAACATGAAAACCTAAATGGGGTTGGGGGATGATTGTTTGGTTGTTGATGCATGCTTCATGGTAGAAGTGCCAAGGCACATGCTCAGTTTCTCTTTTTAAGAAACCATATGTTAGGCTGTGTGTTTGGTATATGTATATATATAATTGTATCTTTGTGTTTTGTCGCACCACACCCATGTCAGGCACCTAGTGCCGAACACTCCCATTTTATTGGAGAGGGTGTTCCCCCTTAGTTACTAGCTCCTTCCTACTCCTTCTTCGATAGGCTATGATGGCTTGAGGTGACCTTACACCCAAGACTCTTCGGGTAGGTCTCGGAGGCTGTGATGGCTTGAGGCGACCTTTAGCCCAAGACTCTTCGGGCAGGCTTACCGTTCCCAAGAACCTTCGGGATGAGGCCCAGGTGTCTGTGGGCGGGTTAGTGGTTGTGGCCCAGGTGTGTGCGGGCGAGATGCGTGGTTGTGAGGCCCAGGTGTGTGCGGGCGGGATGCGTGGTTTGGCCCAGGTGTGTGCGGGCGGGAAGAGTGTGGTAGCGTCAGGACGTTTGCCGTTAGGAAGAGAAGCATCTAATTAAGTGGGAAATGGTGCGAGGTACCAAATACTTTTTTTCTATATATATACTAAACTTTTTTGTGTTACTTGGTGAGTGTGACCAGTGAGGCTGGGTGGATAGTTTTTCCTTGTTAGTTTCTGGTTCTTCTGAATTCTCACGGGACCTTAGGGTGTCTCCCCACTTGTGCACGAGAGCTTTAGGTTCTCTACTGTGTATACTTGTATGCTCACCCTACATTGTTTCAGGTTTTCAGGAGGACTACCAGGGCTGTGCGGGACCCTACTAGTCAGGCAGTGGGAGCTGTGCAGTTGTTGTTTTCTTGTTTTTCTTTTGGTACTGTACTCACTTGTACTTTCAGCTTATTTGTACTTGTACCTATTTCAGTTTATTTATACATGCATATGGGACTGGTTTGGGTTTCTTTTCAGCACCTTGTTCTTTTCTCTTTTTGGTGGTTGACTTGTCCTATTTCCCGATCCAAAATAATAAAAAGGGTAATGCCACCCATATTTGTGAAAACTCATACCCTTGGTGCTAGTCGCCACCCCGGGGCCTACTGGAGGCGGGACTCGGGGGTCATTATCTCCCTTTCACCATTGCCAGCTCAGGAGGGGCATCTTTGATGGAAGGGATTCGTGACATTAATATCCTTCTTTAGTCATCTCCACATTGTATAGATATACTCATTTTACTATGGTACATCTTTATTGAATTTTTAGGATTCCACTATGATGAAATCCATTAATGTTATCAGTTGAGGGTTTTGATGATGATCAGATGAGTGATGAGGCCTCAGTTCAGAGATCCTCATATGAGATCCTTACTATAGGTTGAAAATATAATAACTCTGCCTATTTACCAATAAATCATACAATAAGAGTAATTAGAAGATTCATGTTGGGTTAGTTTACTCTGCGAGTTTCTTCACCATAGGTCGTTGTGGTTCCACGATGAGCAATGTCCCCAAGAGGTTGAGGATTGGATAGATTTTTAGTCCAACACATCAGAATTATTTTCACACTTAAAAATCATCTGGTTTCAACAGTAGATTTATTTTTCCCTAAGGAATATAGTTGTTGGTGGAGTCTAATTATGCAGATTCCTAATATGTTGACACTATCATAGATTGACTTCCAAAAGAGTTTTTATGAATATTACTACACAACATTATTTTTCTTGGTAGTTATAGAGGAGATTCTAGAGATGGATTAGAGATGGATTATAGTGTATGATTTTTTCTCAAGGTCCACATACCTTAAATGATATTCACTTTATATGATGCTGGATGGAATCTTCTGATCCAGATGGTTTGAGAAGAGACATGGCAAAGCTATTTGTGACAATGTGGTGTCCTTGTGAATTCTCAAATATAATGGGGTATTGGAGTGGGTGATGGTGATAATGATCTTCTTATTAGTGTAAAATTAGGAATATGGTTCTAGAATATGGGGTTATAGATATGGTTCTTCTGCATCATCTAGAATAATCCTTATGACATGATCTAATTAAAGGGTAACTTCTTGGGGATTGTCTTTATAATGTGTTCAGGGGAAGTAGATAGGGTTAATAAATCCTGGAGAGAGTCCATTCTATTCATGTGACGGTCCAGGTCATAAAACAATTTATTTCCCATATTTACATTCTAAGTAACATATTATGATAATAGTAGACACACTCCCATGATCTAGGAAGCATTGTTCTGAAGGATCATCTAGGTAATGGCAGGGTGGCTCCAACGAGGTAGATAAAATAGAGGAGGATGTGTGTTATAAGAGGTGTATCTTTTGGTGGTGTATTATTCTATGAGATTATGACCCCCACTAGGTGAACAAATTTATGCTTAGGGAAATGGAGATGGAGGGTGTGGACAAATGTCGGCTTCGAAGGCCTATATTCAAGTGCATCATGAGTTGTTTAGAGTTATAGTATATGTTTATTCTACTACTGCATGAAAATTTATAGAAATAGTTTTTATTCATTTCATCATAACATTATTCATGGGGGAGATAAGAACATATGAGTTGAGGGGTTATCCCATTAGCGTTTCCATGAAGTTCTTATAGGGAAAACTTCATCTCATTCTTTTATCAACCAACTGTTATAGAAATTTATTTGATGAGAGAAGTAATTGTGGGACCTTTTGTAGTTTATGATGTAACTGTATCCAATAATCATGTATATGGATTGGTTTTCAATGTTATGATCCCAAATTTACTCTCACGAATGACGCGTTAGATGTATTTATACTGATTGGAAGAGATTCTCCACATTGGGAGAGAGCAATAACATTGTGGGAAAAAGGAAACATGTGGGAAAGAGGTCGTATCTCATTTAACATTAGTTATCCTATTTAGAAATTAGTGTATAAGGAACATAATCTATCTTAATTCCATCATTCATAGAGGATTTTATGGAATTCTACCATCAAGGATGTTTTGGGACTACCCCCATGGTGGAAGATAGATTTTTTACATTAACATGGATCCTATGAACATTTTGATATAATCTATGGAATATTATAATGCCCCTACCATGCACAAGCAGCAATAATTAATTATGGATAACCTATAAGAAAAGGTTTTTATTTTACCCAATGTATCCCCCTGGGAAGCTCTATGGTCAATGATGAAAATAATGACAGTTTATTTTCAGATTATGTGGTTTTTCATCACCTCAAGCAGAAAATAATAAATAAAAATTACCTATTTCCATGGATTGATGATCTCTATTATTATTTTGGATGATTGATACGGTTCTCAATGATAGATCATATTTACAACCACCATTAGTCAAGTGTTTTCAAGGATGATATTCCAAAGCTGGCATTTTAATGTCACTATGAATGTATATAGTTCACGGTAATTTCTATCAATGTGATGAATTCCCCTAATATTTTCATATATTTTATGAACTATATTATATATCCTTACATTGACTTATTATTTATTTCCTTCATTAACTATATATTCTTATAATGATCATCATAGGAGGAACATGAAGCACACTAGAGGATGTTCCTATATATTTTTTAAAGAACCAACATTATTGAAATTTCACGAAGTACCATCTCTAGATCCATGAGGTTCATTTTTTAAAAAAATTAAATTTTGAGAATTTATTAGCTATAGATCAATTTAAGATTTATGTATTTCATTTCTGGTATCATACCATGGTCAATTCAGAGGTGTGTATTTTTCTTTGTTGGAGGGGTACTACCAAAAAATCATGGAGGACCTCTCTATGATTGGTGTCCATTTGACATCACATACATTGAAATTGAATTTGCTAACCTAGAATGAGCCGTTTTAGAGTACATTTGAGGATTTAAGGCTGAGGTTGTTGAGTGATACTACATATATAATAAATGGCATAAATGATGTGCCAATTGTACAGAAATGCCTCATGGGATAGGCTCAACTGTTTGATGAGGGAGTGATTGGTAGTAATAACATATAATATGAGATAGTTGAGACTGCATTATATGTACTATGTGACTCAGGAAAAATAGTTTCATTTAGTGGTTTTCAAATTAGGGATATGTGGATACTATCTTCTAGGGGAGTTACTTTTTGTTTAATTAGAACAATAGTGTCATAGGTTTTCCACAATGCAGAGATACATGAACTTGCATCAGAGGCATTAGTTGGTGTTCCTACAAGACAATTAATTCCATATGGAATAGAATTTAGGGAACATCAATGTGGTGGTTGCAGCACATTTTATGATATTATAGGAAGGTATAGTGTAGGTGGTGTCTGAGCAATTAGAATCATTGAAAAAAAATGCTAGAGTAGGATGCTGGAGAATTTATTCTATTAAGTGTTTTGATTCCTCCACTTCAATAGAATCTAAAAGTTTCCTAATAGGGAGAAATCAATATTGATTTTTTGTGTAACTAGGTATCATCAGGTGATTTAACCAATGGATTTAATAATGTAAGGAATCATGTAATCATTTTCATTGGATGAACAGTGGTCCCAATAATGATGTGGAAGGATGTGTTAAGAAAAATCAAAATATATCATTTTCATGGTTGTCTCAGGGTGGGGAATATGTACAGATACCATTAGTGGTAATTGTTATGGGATGGAATATAATAGTTAATGGATGATATAATCACTCTATGCCTCAACAGTTTGAAGGTGAAGGATCAGAACCGTGATCTAGATGGGTGGTTGCATCCCGTTGAGATCTAAAACTCAAAATGGGATTGCATATCCATTGAATTCTTGAGAGATATCCCACATATAGTTACTGTCCATAGAACTATCTGGTTGATATTTGGTTTATTGATGAAGTAGTAACACATCCATGATATTAGGGAGAAAAATATGGTGTAGTGTTCTTGGTAGTTTTACGTGTAGAAGATTATTTTCCATTCTAGGGTACCCTTGACTATTAACACTGATCATGATGATGGGTTTATTTCATAGTTTTGGAGAGGCTTATGTGAATCCTTCAATTCTTATATGAGAATGAATATATTGATGCACAAATAAATATATGGTTTGACTATGCACACTATCCAGGTTCAGGAGGATATGCTGAGGGATTTGATATTCTTCGTTGTCCATATCTAGGAGGATCACATGATCATCATATAGTTCGTGTAAAAAAACAGATTACACTATATTGTAAGGATTGGACCATTTGAGGCAATGTATAAGAGATTCTACAACTCACCGTTTTTTTTATAGAGATTGGTGGGTAATCTTTTGTTGGGAATTGGATAGTGATGACAGTTATAGAAAATGTCCATGTCATCTATGAGAAGATAATGATATCCTAGAGCTAGAAAAATTATTACAGAAATATACGAAATTATATTTTGAGTAGGGAGACCACATATTTCTAATAGTTTCCCCATGAATGTGATTGTGGATATTTAGATAGATTTAAAATTTACCCATGATGTTCACCCATCCATTCTAGATCACGTAATAGTTTGGTGAGGATTCTTGACAACTCACCCTACCGCCACTGTTGGAGTGGGTGTACAATGACTTCCATGTGTCTCATATAACAGACACATTCATGAAAACTCACATGTTATTTAACTGAGATATATTAATATCATTGATATAACTAACCTTTTGGAGAAACTGGTGGTGATAGAGGACCTTCACGATAAGAGTCCACATCGATGGATCATCCCCTTGGTTTATGTTTTGTTTCAAATTGAGAGAATGCATCAGTTCTCTTGGTAGATGGAGAGACTAAGGAACACTAGTTATCCCACAAATTGTTTTCTATTTTTATTTTCATAAATGAATTGGATTAATGAAGGAATAATATAGAGACCATATTTTTCCTTATAAAACATTGGAAAATTTCTATATATATTTTTAAAGTTAGGCACTCAGACGGTGTTTGCTTTTAAATCCATGTTTTTCTGAAATTAATTTAATAAAAAATGGGAATTTGTTTTATATGAAAATTACATTTTCCTTAATAAAATTAAATAACATTTAAATGGAATCGTTGATCATAAATATTTCCCGTGTTTCAGTTCAGAGAAAAATTATTACCTTAGGATAGACCAAAAAATTTTCATGGTTGGATTTTCAGATAAAACTACCATTGGTGATAGATTTTAGTGTTTCATTAAATGATTGATTTATTTAATTCATTATTGGTGATAATTCATTTTTAATACAAATTAAATGTTATAAATAACATTTAGTGTTATCTTCATAAAATCGGTATTGATGAGAGGTATCTTCTTAAATCACTTTTTGGAGTATCGGAATCAGATATCAACAAAAAATTGGATCCATAATGGTCAAAGAGAAGGAAACAGAGTTACTTATCTCATTAAATAATTGGAGTATTCATATCCAAAAAAATAGTCACACTCCTTGTTGGGCTCATCAATTTTTATATTCATATATAAATGATTAAATATATTGATCATGATCATTTTTGTCTTTTGATCTATAACAAAAACATTCATTTTCATGAACCCACATATTGATTGTCAATTGATTATCACATATATATCTAGAGTACTGGGTATTCTCAAAAAAATCCTCCCAACATTTATTCATTGGAAATGAAATCATGGACAATGATTTCTATTCAATTCTTTTGGTTATTTTCCTTCACATTTTCATTATTTTATTATCTAATGGGAAATATGTCAATAATTCGACATTTCCATGAGTAATTTATCCCAAGAGAACCCATCCATTAATTATGGTTTCACAAGAAATGAATGGATCATTGATCAATGATATATTTGGGATTATTTTCATGTTTCTTATGAGAGATTTTTTATTCATTATCCATATCAGATATGGCAGTGATGGAATATATGAACGGTGCATAGGAAGGTCCACATAGATGAATTGAAATATATTTTTCATCCAACTAAAGTCCAAAATCCATGATCGATGGACTTCCCTGAAAATTCCATCTAGTATAGTGGTGATATTTCAGGTGGATATTTTGGACATAGATCTATATTTTAGTGAAATATATAGCTACATGGCATTTACTATAATAAACTCATGTATTTTAGTAACCCTATTTAAATGGTTCTTGGATTTTTTTAAATAGAAAGGTGAGATTCCGGTTGGTTGGTCCACATAACATGTGACTCTCCCTAGGTAGAAAATCCATGTGGGTGGAATAATGGAATGTGCCTCTTTTGTGAGATCATTAGTGGTACTGATTTACATAGACACGACCATGGAATACACGAACTCATACATATGCTCAAGAAGGACCCCATATTGGTGAGTAATTTTAAATAGTCTTAATAAACACATTTTTGGGCTACATGTGTAATTATCAATGTACTATCCTGGAAAGGGCCAAGCAACAGAGTGGGATCACATGCTATGTGCTTCTCCTAATACAATATGTACCCCATCTATCATTTTGAGGAAACTTTAACCTCCAATTCTTCTTCATTCTGAATAATATTTTATCCTATGAGTTTCCAATAATGAATATTTTTTCATTTATAATGTTATGGAATTATCAATAGTGGATTTTGAGATATGATTCATATTTTCCTTATGTCTGGATTCTCCAGGAAAAAGAATGATGAAAGAAGCAATCAGGAAGGATCACTAGTGATTCCAAAGTGGAACCATCTTACTAGGATAGGGAATATATCCTATACATTACTATATAGTGTAACCCTAATGCATGATAGTGAACAATTCCTATATCTACTATCAAAGTGGAATCCTCCTACTTGAAAGGTCATGGGTCCTCAATCGACAATTATGATGGAACATAACATCATGGATGGGTATAGGTCCACTACCTATCAACTATAGTGGTACCCTCCTACTAGGTAGGGGATGGGTCCTCTTACAACCATTAGAGTAGAACCCACTTGTTGAGAATTTCTTTTTCCCTCCACCAAATATTTATATGGAACCCTCCTATAGTATCATGGTATGGGTTCTTGACTACTTGAGTGGTAGCCTTCCAATGATTAAAGGTGAGGGTCCGTAATCAAATATATTATTGGAATAGTTCGGTAGATTTAGTGCATAGGTCTCAATAATTCTGGTGGAACCATCATATCCGGATAGTTCATGGGTCCTCTATCAATTAATTTTAGTGGAACACACCTTCTATGTCAAGGATTGGGTCCTCTATTACATACTTGAGTGGAACCCTGCTATTGTATCAGAACATGGTTCCTCTACGTAGAGGTTGTCTACGTCGACATTACATCACATCGGCAATTAGTAGATTGACTTAGATGTATTTTCTGATAGATGTAAATGATTTTGGGAAAGGTTGATGGACTCTTCAAGCTGTGGGTACTATTTCTGAGGATGGACCACGATATGGAGACCCCCATTCTCTATTTTATGGGATTCTATTGTTTAGATTATATATATATGTGTGTGTATTAATGTGTCCTTGTCATTATATTTCGTTGTGTTCTTTCCTTGGGTTGAGGTTCCAGTCTATTAATATCGTATCTCTTACTGCATCCCCATCATCCCTTAAGAAATCCTATTAGGTATTTATATATTCACCACTATATGGGATTTTCCCACATGTTTTATGCCTTTTTTGATGACATATTGGTCATTGAAAATTATGGAGCACTATATGGGTACCTGGTGTATTTTAATATTTATGGTAGTTGTGAAATTTAGTTATAGAATTGGTATCTCACAGAATATTAATTTTATATTTTTTTCAATTAGGGACATATTTCTAGTTGGGTATGTAATTTTTCCCATTAATTTGATGTATAAATTATTATACTCTTTGAATTTCCTTGATGTTTTCTTATACATTTATGACTAAAAATATTAAATAAATTTCATTTATTGATATGTATTATTTCATCAAGATAGTTGGTTATGATGATCAAGTATATGAGGGAAATTACCCCAAAACTAGATAATCATTTTAGTGCTTTTGGCTAGCACCTAGACTATAGAGGTTGTGTTGGGGTAATTCTCTGCAGGCCCCATTGGGTTGGGTCATTATATTTATTTTATGTTTGGATCGGATCAGAAAATGGTATAATAGGGTATTCTAATTGGTTCATGAAATGTATTCTTTAGATATACCAATAATAATATCTTGTAAATAAAAATATCTTCCATTACTCAAAAATAGTCATAGTTGACAAATTTTACCAAATATCTATCCCTTTTTTGATAACTATAAAACATTTCATGGAAAATTCACCTAAATTAATTCTTCTAAATTAATTCCAAATTATTAATATCCTTAGTATAACATCACAATAATTATATTCCCTTGAAAATCACAATCCAATTACTCTTCTCCAATTACACTATAACCATAATAAAAAAATCCAGGTTCAATTCACATTAATTTACCATGTATTAATTATATATTGAGGTACTATATTTCTCAATAACAATGATAATAAAATCTATGACATCATAAAATTAATTATCTAGGCCACATTTTAACATAATAAATATAAAAACATCTGATTAATGATTAATGAAAACATAACAATTGTTTAAAAAAATTTATTTATTTCCAGATGTATTAACATAAACTTGTATTTATTATGATATCCTTCGTGTAACCCAAAAAAGTATTACAACATAATGTTCTAATTAAACAAAAAATTTAAAATATTATTTTTTTATAAACCAGGGTTTTGTATTATAGATCTTGGCTTTCATTTTGTAAATTTATTGACATTGTAGCTGACACATGATGATATTTGATAAAAAATTCCATTATTGAATATTTTTACTTAGAAACAATGATGACTTAATTTTATATGTTCATTTTCATTAAAAAAGTATTTTTTTTTAAATTATATGATTAATAATATATATTACACCCAATGATTAGTTTATTCAAGATTTCATAAAATTGATAGATGAATAATTTGAAATTCAAGATGAAATCTATGATTATATAAATGTTAATGTTATATTATTTGAACTGTTTGATATTCTATATTTCAAATTATATAAAAATCATTAATTTTAAAAAACAATGATCATTTATAACTGGTGATATCATATTTATGGAAGTTGTTTTATTTTATAGATAAATTAGTTTCATAATTCATCTAGTTTTGTGTAATGGTTCATGAATTATTGTTCGGTAATATTTTCATGAAATTATTTATAAAAGGTTGTATTATTTTGGAAATTTGTTTAAAAATATAAATAATTATTTTAAAGGTATTTATTTTAATGAATGTGAACATTCCTTCAAAAGAGGATTTTTAATCAATTTTCACGGATGATATATGCAGGTTTTGATAGAGCCATTTTTTAAAGAAAAGATATATGGGTTCCTTTTTATATAGACACCATGAAAAATGTAATTTGTTGTAATTTTTATATGAAAAATGTCTATGGTATAAATCTCATAAATTTATATAATATAATAAATATAATTATTAATTTAAGGTTTCCTACAAAAAGATTAACCTTGAATATATTAATTTTTTAATTCATTAGAAAACATGGTTGTATTGATGTGGGGTTTTATTCCAATTACAATTGAATGGAATTATGAATTTCATCCTTTGATTATTAATTTCAACTGTAGAAATATTTTGTTTATCCTTGATTATTCATTTCATTAAGTTGTTTTTTAGTTGGGGTATGAGACTAATTATGTATATGGGTTTCTAGTGGGGGAATTATTTTGGTAATATGATATTGAAATTTTATTGACCTCTATTTTGATTATTTTAATTAACTTTATTCATGTTCTTGTTCGAATTAAGTATAAGTAATTCATTTATCATCAGGGGGTTGTGGAAAATAATTTTTTGGATAATCAATGTGATGATGTGAATTTAATATTTTATTGTTGATGTGTATATATGTTCCTATTTTTAATATTGGGCCTCATGGTTTAGGACTTGATAGATGCGGTAGAAAATTTGATTCACTAGATGATGACTCTTGATCGATTCTGACCTAAATTTGTGGTGTTTCTAGAATGAGAAATAGCCTAAATATGGTAGAACATGAATCATAGACTCCCAAATAAGGATTTATTAAAATGGTTTCTTGATTAATTAAGAGTAAATTTATTCCTTCAGTGATAGTGGTTGAATATTTTGATGGGAATCAACGGTTATGGGATGGAGCATCTAGTATGTGTGACCATGACATTCAGAATGGGAAGATGATAAGTAAATTTCATATTCATTTGGATGATGATGTTTTGATCGTGTGCTGTATTAATGTTTTGTCAATGTTATAGATTCAATTTTGAGTTTTTTATAGGTTGATTATGTCATTCAAATAAGTGAGTCATTTGAGTGAATAAATAGAATAAGCCATGTTTAAGGAATGGACATTAAACATGAGTTTCCCATGCGAGTAAAATTATGTTAAGGTAAACTAAATGAATTGATAGTAATTTTAATTTTGGAAAAGTGTATGAATTACCTTGGTGAGTTATGAATAATTATGAAATAAAATCATGCGTAATGATAAATCTTGTGATAGAAATACTGATTTTATTCATTTTCCATATGGTAGGACAAAAAAACATAGTGGTTGATATTTTGTTATGTCCCGTAAAAATAGGTTAGTACTTGTTCACTCTTGTTGTATTCCCATAACTAAATGGTGGGTTTCTTGTATCATCTATATTCTTTATGAGAAATTCACCTTATTTCATTAATCTGGCATATTCATTATATGATTTTATGATATTAAATTCCAAGTATTTTTTGCAGGATACGTTCTTAACCAGTTTCTCTTAAAACAATTTTTAATTTCTTTTTTGGGATTTGGATTTATCAATGGGGGGTGATTAAAATTTTTACTTTTCCAGACATAAAAATAGATTTAAATGAAATTATAATGTTTCCATAAGTTATGAATGGATTTTAAAAATCAATGGGAATATCAAAAGAATTAGGGTAATATTTAACTAGGGTAGAAGAATCTTAATATGATTATATATATATAATTGTTCCCATTAATATGTAAATATGTATTATTGGGTAAATGTATGATGTTATGGGTGGTAGTAATTGATGTTTTCCTTTATCTATCCATCTTGTTTCGATACATTTAAATACATAAATAATTGTTTGATTAATGAATGGATATTATATGGTCTACAAAATAATTTGTCATGGGGAAGAAATTTTATCCCATTTTCATGATAATAAATTGATAAAAAAAATGAAATCACATAAATATAGAAATAATCAAAACATTAAATTGTTCAACTTACATATAAATTGATTTTTCATCATCATAAAAACCACATTACAATGAGTTTTATGATGATCATTAAGTCTAAAAATCATCCAACTTCTAGAGGTATCTACTGTAAAATAGAATTTACTTTCATTCAATAGATATACTTATATATTAATGTAATAGTAATAAGAATAAAGAATTTAGTTATAGAAAGTTTCTACCATGAGATGGAACCACAATCAAACTATCAGTGACTGCATAGTGGTAGATTTAAATAGAATATGAGAATATTCCATAGTTTTATTAAACATACTCATGAATTTTAAATTTTTTGCGAAATTACATAACCTATTTATACATTCTTTAAATAAATAAAAATTATCATGAAATTTTCAACATTTAAAATAACATTATAAATGGTAGTTTCAGTGGGATATGGTTCTAGTGACCAAACTGCATGAAAATATCATTCCTTATTATGGAATGAAAAGAATAATCTGAATTCATGTAGATTTAAATAATTTATATCATGTATATATACAAGGATTTATCGTATATATCCATTAGTCATCAGCTTTTATTGAATCCTAATAGTTTTTATATCTTATCACCATAAATTAAATCCCATAAAATAACTTATTAAATTATATGCATTTATAATATTTTGATATATTCTTGAAAATTTATAGACATGTATCACTAATGTTTCCATATATTAAATCTTACATAATACCTTGTGAGCATGTATCCAACAATTTTTTTTGATTTACTATTAACTAATTTTAGAGAAACTATCTATTTTGAAACACAATACCTAACTATTCGACCTAAAAGTGTGATCCTAGTGAAATTTATCACATTGACAACATATTTGAATTTCAAAATACCAAAATGCATAAAATGGTTAGCTATTATATGTTGGTAATTTATACTTAGGATATATAGGGATCCAGTGTGATCTCTAGAAAACAAATCAATATATATACATATGTACACCCTTATACATCACAGAAACCCATGAATTATAAAATATTCCCTTTTATAAACACTTTGATTAAATATGGGATGCATAAATTGCCAATTTCATATAGTAGTATTATTTGTTTTGTGTTCATCATGCATGTAATGAATAGGTTCTATAATACTACACATTTAATTCTACCTTATAGATATGTATATAACATTACCCTTATTCATATAAATATAAACAATATATGTTCCATATGGGTGACACCATACTTTCTATAGTTTAACTCCATTGAGAGCCTTGGTATCATACTCATATTATTATTAGACAAATACCTTCTTGGTTGAGTTCTAGTTTAAATGATGATAATCAATATCCCTAAACACTCCATTTTTTTTAAAAATTATTATGGTATCATAAATAAGTATGTTATCAAAATATGATGTTTATCAAGATAGTTTTCTTACAAACCATATTTAATTTTCACTCAAATATTATCATATCACCACAAATATTCCAAAAAAAATATATCAATCTCTATGTTTTATATTTAGTAGGAAATCCAAAGCACAAAAATAATTCTATTAATTTTTTCAACCTCATGGACATATTTTATATCATTATTGAGGATTCCTATTCAAGTTAATATAACACATTTCTATAAACTATAACAATCCATGAAATACATCATTAAGGGATAACTTATTGTAATACATTGAGTGATAAATTATGATTAAAATTCATTAAATGTATATATATATATATATTCATTCAACCAATGTGAATGAATGATAATGTAGAGATTTCCTATAATATGATATATTTTGAGTCCTTAGAACTCATTTATAAATTTAAAAAAATAGAAAAGTAGAACCAATATATAATATAATAAATGAAAAAATACCTGATCAACCATTTTTATATAGAATATTTATTGGTATTGTTAACTACTTTAATTATAAATAATTGAAATCATATCTTGATGTACCCATCTGAAAAAACCGTCCAACTAACTTTATTATTTGCAAACATATTTATATCAGAATATTTGAATAATTGTGAGATTTTGGAAAAAAAATTTCTAATTTTTAGCATTTTTAATTTATTATAACATCATATCATCGTAACATTAAAATTTAGGATGTTTAATTTTAATTTATATAAAAAAATTCTACGTGAATTATAATTATCATTGAAAATACTTTAGTAATTTTTCCACATATTTTATAAAATTATTTAACTTCTACATTATTACATCAACAAAATATCCTACATTATTTTGGAGATAGTTACAATTTCTTTATTTTAGTTGATAAACATAACCCTTCAAATTGTTTTAGAGCTACACACCAAAAAATTCTATGATACCATGAGTAATTGAATTTATAATTGGACTGGCATAATCTAATTATAAATAATTATGCTCACTTTTTCATGATTACTCTGTGTGTGATTCATTTTTCACGAAAGGATGAATATTTGTTCAACAATTCCCAAATGATAACGAGACATAATCCATGATATTTAAAAAAATATTCTGATACACATTTTATAATAGTAAAAAAAATTACGATTATATTCCACTTAAAACATTTTATAGAATCCAAATGATTTATAATTAATTTTCATCCAATTAAACATGCCATTTTTTATAAAACCAATATCTTTAATAACAAATTATTATACCATATTTGTTTAAATGATGAATGAACAAATATTTTACATGAATTCATATTATATTGATACATTAAATTATATTAAAATAATTGATATAACAAATTCATTAGATATTTTAGATAATCCATCATATAGAATTATTACACATCTCTCAAGACAATCATAGGATTTAAATAAAATTAATAAATTCTTCAAGAAACAATGTTAAACTTTTCTATCACCTTCTCCTCTTTATATTTTATCTTTTTCCCATATTCAATATGAATGAAATATTTGTACCAAGATATCATATGACATGTTCATTTATACATGACACATAGAAAATATCTGGTAACCTATTTTGGAATTTAATAAAATTTTAATATAATTTCCACATATAAAAATATGGTGAATTACATAACAAAAATAATCCATTAATATCACCATAAAGAAATTTCCAAGAATTGAAATAATAATAAACTATTTATATTAAGAATATATATTTTATAATTTAATGATTTTTTTTTAAATTCAAAAATATACATTAATATGGTAAAAATGAACACATGAGGACATATTCTACTATGATTAACGTATAAATGATATAAAAATTATGTTCTTGTGTTAAATTAAATAGATACCATCTTTTGGAATGATCATTCATTTCATTATTTTTTATCTACTTTTGTTTTACTATACATTTTTTAAACTCATAAAACATATAGTTGGTGTCATAACCCGTTTAAAAGAAATGAAATAATTTTAGTAACATTTTAATATAACGTGGATTATCTACTGACGTTATTTTTTTCCATTATATAATAAATTTAATTTCTTCAATAATTTTTTATATTTCTATAATGAAACAATTTTTGTTTATTATATTTTTTAGATTTTCATATGGTTTCACTATCAGTGACCACTTTTCATAAAATTGTATTTAATACTTTTACTTTTCTCATTTTATTTTATATTCATGGTACAAGAACCATGAACTTCTATGTTATGATCAATAATCGCCATCCTATTTAGGAGGTTGAGTACTTTTTCATAATCATCATTAATATTGCAATTCAACAAAAAAATTAAAACAAAATATGTTTGTGGTTTTTTAATAACAATATTTGTATAAAATTAATGTTTATGTGGGGAACCTTGAGTCATAGAAATTGATGCACCTGATCATATTAAGTTAATTAGTAGTAACGTCCTTACACAGGTGTAAATAAAAAACGTCGTCTTTCTGATTTTCCACATGACCTCAGGAAAACCTCCCTTTATTAGAGTGTCTTCGACCAGTAGAATGGGTCAAATAAGACAAATGGAGAGACTATATCATATTTAACAGGGTATATAATTTATGGAATAATAATGAAATCATCATTAAATAATAATCAATAACCAATCCACACATAAGAAACTAAGATGTACTATATATATACAATAATAGAAAATAATAAGTATATCTTGTTTTGAAGATAAAATGGAATAGACTAATCAAAAAAACAAACAAAATACCTATGCATTGTTCAGATCAGATGTATTGTCACATAATATATTCTCCATCCCATGTCAACCATCTTCCATTAGGCATTCACACTTATCCCAACCTTCACAAATAAAGACTAATCGACTACCAACCTGTATCTTGAGAATGTTGTGACTATGACTCAGTAGGCCACCAGTAATGATTTCTAAACACTATACAATAAAATAATAATGTATATAAAATGACACATAAACAGTAGATAAAAATACATAAAATATTTATTGAATTTATATTTTTTTTAATATTTCCTATAGTCTCTCTATTCCACAATATTTCTAACAACCCCGACAAGCAGCATCCCATGATGGGAGTCTAAATGTAAAATCATTAGGGTCACATAATGACATAAAATTTTGCATCAATACATGTTAAAAAAATTTTGTGGAATGATGTGAAAAACACATACCCAATGAGGACCCCATGGATAAAATTCATACCTTATTGTGTATAATCATCATAATCACCCATTCATTAATTTGGACTTCCACAGACAATATCATCACTTTGGAGTGGACTTCCATGAACCACACCCATATAATTTTAATAAATAAATTTTTTAGGAAGTAACACGTTTTTCAATTTATACAACATTAATAAATCATGGGTGAACCTCATACACAAATAATTACTCCAATGATCTATTTCAATAAACACCTTTAGAAAAATTAAATTGTTAGTCAATTAACTATTTTTCTATGTAAGAAAACAAATATAATTTCATCATGGACATTTCAATACACTATCATGACCTTTTAATCATTTCCACTTTTATTTTTATACCATTTCATTACACAATTTATTATATATACTAGGTCAGAAAATCCCTCTTTGAAATGTAAAAAATCTATACAATATTAATTTTTTTAGTATTAAAATACCCTGAAAACATCATCTATATACTCAAATAACATGATTAAGTATGTGGAACATCACATGGATGGCTATAGCTGGCCTACTCACCATAAAAACCCAACAATATGAATATATTTCTATGAAATCATTTACAGAACAAATTTATCATGTTCTACCAAGGAACAAAATGTGATGTATAATGACACAAAATCAAACAACAGAAATATATATCAAATCATTTAGAAAATGGGAATATCCCATGTAAACCACAAACCTCATGATTATAGCTATATTATCTCTGAAACACGTCCGATTAATCAGTACAAAATAACCAGTAATGCATATTCTACTAATTTCATGGAAAATGGACATAAGAATATAGATGGAGAGAAAATGATGATCCTAGATTATTTATGAATATAGATGAAATATGATTCATTGACACATCTGGAGCATCTATTAAATATAAATTACACATAAAATAGCAATAAATTGAGGCAAAATAATCCATATAAGTGAGGAGATATCCCATCTATCATAAACAGATTCTAAGAAGGTAGAGAGATTAAATCAATTGAAAATCATATAAGGGTTAAGGGGAAAATGGAAAATTACAACCATTTTAAGAGGAACATAGTTTGGTTTCATGTTAGGATAGTTTATGTAGTGACAATGTAGTGCCCCCTTTTTGAGAGATATAATAGGTCCCATGGTTTTCTAGAAAACCTTAAGGATTTTAAAAACCGTGTGTATTCTGTACTATGGCTATATCCTAAACTAAATTGTTTTCACCCTCCCCATTCATAGTTTTCAAACTATTGACATACCATCGCCATGGTTGTAGTAGTTTGATCATAGTAATAAATAATAGTTCCCCAAACATCCACAATTCATTGGATTGCACCATTTCCAGAATTTCATTTCCTAAACCACCAAGACATTATTGTAACCTTTCTTACTCCCAAGAGGAATTTTATTAGAATAATTATATAGAAAAATCACTCATTGTAATTTTTGAATCATAAGACATCCCAACCTTATAATAACTCATCATTTATTGTCTTTTACCAGTACCACTATGCCTCTGATCAAAAACGTCTTTCCACCAAGACATGTCTTCTGATTCCCACTCCAAAGACTCATGTAATGGACTAAACCTTTCTATACCACAACATTGTGGGAAATAAGTTGTTGGGGTGTCCAAGGGATACAAGGTGACTTATTTCCACACATTGCAAAAATTCCCAAATTTTTAACTATTACAACAGTGTCCCATGCTAATGTTGTCACCCTGGCAGTGTCACCATTGTGGTGTCTCAATCTGGGGCTCACTCGGTGGTGGTGGCTCACTATTGATCACTCAACTACCAATTACTCGACCAATTATACCTCATGATTGGAGGTAGGTCACCCTAGAGGTCACTCATCTTGCAGTTTCTCGCCTGATGGCCTCTCATGGGTAGTGGTTGACTAATCGTCATCACTGTTCCATATATAATGGTGACTCATCCAACGATGCATATTTTGGTGGTTCTTTGTTTGGTGGTGCCTCACTGGTGGTGCCTCATCCAATAGTTTCTCATAAATAGAGTTCCCAGTTCTTCCTGTTTATCCATTTTGATATCTTTATTTTATATATAACACGGTTAATGACTGATTTGAAAAGCATTGAAACTGATTCAATTTCCATAAATCCAATAAATATTTTTCTTAATTGAATACATGATATTGATTTTTCCAAACCAGGTACTCTTGGTCTGATCTTCCTTTTGTTGGAAAATTAAAACTATACCTAATCTATGACTTATAACATATCTTCTTCAAGATGAAATATCATTCCCCATATTCATTCCTTATTATTTTCTCTTGATAGAAGACATACCCATAAACATATTCAATGAAGATTTCTTCATAGTTTTGTTCAGGATTCCTTGATGAGTCACCAACTATACGAGTGCCCCTATTTTCGGCACTACTAAGAGGTGTTGATCAGTCTCCTTCCATGACAGGTTTTCATTCATCTTTATAAATTGTACATTACACGGGATGGGTATGTTGATTTTTTCCTTGTGAAAATATTTGATATCAAATAAATAAATATAATTTCTTTTTTAAAATGAAAAATATGATGTAGTTGGGGAAACATGTCACATGATCTTATTATGTCGTTTTTTTTAAATTATGATTTGTATTAAAAAAAACACTAAAAATCATGGGTTTGGGGTGTCCCTGTATGGGCGGTGGAAGGCTCGTTGAATTAATGTTGTTTGGTTTTCCTTGAATTATATATATATAATTAGATTAAACTTATATATTTTTCTAATAAATGGATCTCGTAGGATCATCCATTTTCAGTGATAACACAAAATTTAAAAATTAGAATTAAATGTGGGATGAATTATTATATATAAAAATATGTTTTACTTGGTATGTTATGTGATGTGATGTGTGGAACTACTATGGTTTTATTTATGGTGGGATCTGGATGACATGTGGTTGTGTAGTGTGGTTGTGATTGTTGTATTGTGATTATTCAATATAGCAATGTTTTTTGTTGTGATTTGGGGTTTTGTTTGATGCGGTTGTGAGTGAGGATTTGGTTATGTAAATATGATGAGCTAGGTGCCTCAGTATGAAGAAGGAATGTGCTGATTGATATTGGTCCTTCACCATTGATAAAATGTAAAATGATTTCCCTGTACCTAGAGGTCATTGTGATGTTTCTTCATTGTGAAGTGAGTTAATATGCCACGACTCTTTCAATGTTTCTTAGCTTCAATGAAGATATTGAATGAATAAATAAATTTTTAATGATTTATGGACTGTCTTTAGATGGTTTATATAACAATATGGAAATGGATAAATAAAATGGCTAAGAATTTGAAATTGTTTTGTGGATTGATGTGTGGTGTTGTGCCTTTAGAGGTAGAAAGGTTTTGTGATCTTTTCATTTTTCATAGAACCCATTGGTTTAAATTGATTGATTAGTTTTATATATATATATATATATATATCTGTATTTTCCATATGATTTCTATTCGCACCCCACCCTAAGTGAGAATTATGTTATTAATACCCCATAGTCATGGGGGAGGGAGTATTTCCCAACATTCAATGTAGAGTACTGATAGATGGGTACATCTATTTATCCCCTCAATCATCTATGGAAGGTTTTTATGGAACAATATGTGATGGGTGTCTTTCCATTATAATCATTGATGGGGGTTGTGAAGGCCTAGATGACTTTGGACGAAATGTGATGGCCCAGTGTTTTGTGGGTAAGAAGGGTATTTTATTCCGAGGTGTGTTCAAGATGAGATGTGATGTTCATTACGAGGTGTATTTGATTTTTTTGTGACACATTGAGTGGACGATGTGTGTTTTAGTGGGATGTGTTGTGAGTCCCAGGTGTGTGCATGAAGGATGTTTTGTAAGGCTCATGTATGTGGGTGTGGGATGTGTATTGTGTCCATGGTTCTTACAAGTGGTATTTTATGTGAGTCCCATTTGTGTTCCTGCAATATATGATGATTTATTGGAAGGAATGATAGTGAAAGGACTAACGACATTGGGAAAGAGTGTCATACTAGTTGGAATGTTTTGCTGGGAGACTGATCATCGATGTTATTTATATTCTATTACATGACGTGTGTTTTATGGGGAGAATGCCCTTTTGAGGTTGGGTTTCATTATTATACATGTTTAGGTGCTTTTTGTTTTTTCTTTTTTTTCTCACAGGGGCGTGAGTATACTCCATTTACTTCTTCATGTGGGAATTCGGCTTTCCTTCTAAGTATACTTGTATGATTAACATATGTATATAAAACTACTTAATGTTTTCTAGGAGGATTATGTGGAATGTGTGTGACCATACTTCATTGTATCATTAATGTTATTGTGCTACTAAATATATTTTATTTTTGGTCTTTTACAAGGGGAACTTTTTATTTTTATCGGTTCTATTTTACACATGCATGTGGAAATGTTTTTTTAAATAATTTTTTTTATTTGATTTAATGTGAATAATTCATCTTATCTCCCAATAATTTTTAATATAAATTGTTTCAACTACCATATTGTGAAATTTAAACACATGTGTTCCTACTCTCAATCCTAGTCCCCAATAGATGTTGGGTCGGGGGTCATTATCTCCATTTCGTCATTTTTAGTCAATTAGGGGTAACTTTCAAGGGAGGGTTTCATGAAAGGGTGTTGTCAGAGATTATGGGTGAGAGATATTGCAGAGGTTTGCATTAGGATGATTGAGTATTTCAAGGGGTGGTATGGAAATAGATCAACTTGACCATGGTTCATTATATAGGCCATGGAGAATAGCTAGGTTACGATATTTTAGATACCCCAATGATCAGTTGAATATACTCTAAGATTTTTCAAAGACCTCGTGGGGTGGACCAGCAGGCAAGGAAGATACCTAGGAGAGTTACGTGGAGAATTATGATTAGAGTTCTTCTTCGAATATGTTTTTAGGTGTTGTTAAAATGAAGTAAAATAAATATTAAAAAATTTCCATACTAACCAAGCATAGGGAGTATTTTTTTACATTTTAGTTATGGATTATTGTTGTTATCCCCATGTGATTCTAGAAGTATATGTTCATCGAGAATACGATATTGATTGTCATAAAACATATCTTGTTTTTTTAATTATCAATCGAAGATTTCATTTTGTGCTTTCCAGTGATATTATTTTGTAAATTACTAGTGTAATGATTCATACATGTAGGTAGAGGGATTTATGCAGGAGCTCATGATTTCAATCAGATTGATCTAGACATCGATAGGGTATTATGTCCAATTTGTTGTCAATAAGATGGTGGGAACATCTTTTTTTCGTTGGAAATTGTATCTTGGGGTGTGGAAGTAGTAATAAGATTTGATTTTTGAATTCAAGAAGATATTCTGAGATTAGATCATTTAGTAGACCATGAAGGCTGAGTAGAGGTTAGTGCGACACTCCCACCCATTTGGACAATGTTAGTGTGTGAAGTGGAAATCCAGTTGATGGGGAATCTATTTTATTAAAATATCATATTCTAGACGATGAGTCTTATGTGAGATGCCTTGAGGGGTCACTGACTACATTTATCATGTTTGTTGTTTCTCTATTTATGTTGTGGATGTATATTCTAATTTAGAATAAGGTAGTAGTGATGGGGATGAAGAACTTTTGAAAAGGTCTAACATAAGAGGGGAGCCAAAATATTTCATCAAGAGGTAGAGTTTTCAGTGGATGATATACAGTGCTATGACGTTGGAGTATTCAAAAAACAATGATTCAACCACAACTTCATCCTTTTCTAAGTTATAGATCCAGGAGACTCTGTTATTTTCTTATCGGGATTTATTTCCGTGTGTTTGGGTTTTTATTTTTGGGTTCATCATCATAGCTAGTTTTTATTTTTTACACAATCTCGATTTTATAGAGGTGGAATATTTCACCTTCAACCTCATTAGCAATTTATAGTGAGACCTTTTCAACAGTAGGGAAGCATGATTTTTCTTTATTGAGGGGAGATGGATTAGGTAGAGGATGACCTCAGAATGTTCATCATGTTCAGGGACCATGACCTGAGCATGGTCATGTAGATGGTCGTCAAACGGGATGTATAGGAGATTGTCTGGTCAATTTCATGCATCGAAAGTAGTTATTCCATTAGGTCTAGAAAAAACTAATGCTACAATTAATTTTTTAGTAGCATAATGTGAGTCTTGTTTTATTCAAGATATTCTCACTCCATTGTCTCATTGCATTTATCTCATGCTATAGGACTAGGAATATATAGTCTTTTCATGCCCCTGGTGTTGATAACGCAAGTCAAAGTCCAGTTCAATTTGTTTGATGTGTGCTAGGGGTGTAGACTGAGCATTGCACTACATAAGTCAAGTTGGGATATTTTATTACTATAGATACAACCATGAAAATCTTCCTCGACATCAAATGGTTGTATTATATAAATTCCATTATCATCTACTTCTATATAGTGTCTTGTTTTGGAAAGTATAAGGACATCGTGTGGTGTGCATTGGATAGCAGAGTCTTCAGGTGGGATGTCAATGTATAGTGTCCCTTTATTACATGTTTTAGAGTTATTGGTGGAATCAATGGAATCCAAATTTATATAGGTTCCATGGGCCATTGAGGAGTTCATGTATGGTTTCCCCAAAATGTTTGTGACACTACCCCTTCAACATGATGTTGAATTCCATATATACCTGACTCTCTAAGATTCTATGATATCAATGGCTACTTATCAAATGGAACATATTATGTATTTAGAGTTGAGTATCATGTTAGATGATCGGATGCATAAGGGTCTTATCCAGCGCAATGTATCATCTTGTGTTGATAAATAATAGTTCATAAATAATGGGGACAATGGTATGAGGTTATGTATAGACTACCAATGGTTGAATCTGGTGACAACCAAGAACCATCAACATATTCGAATGATAGATGATATTTTCATCCAGGAAATAGGGGAACATTTTTTCTATAAGATCAATATGTGGTTTGGATATCACCAGTTGAGGGTGATGGAGGGAGGTATCCAAAATACTTCCTTCATATACAGGTATTAACCATTTGAGTATGTAGTCATGCTATTTGGTGTTGTGAGCACACAATCCATGTTCATGGGGATTATAAGCTTTGCGATCCATGAGTTCTTGGATAATTTTTCTATTGTATTCACTAATTATATATTGATAAACATGATGTCAAAATAGGACCATGCTGACATTATGATTACACTATCAAATGTTCTTCGTCACAAAAACCACTATGGAATGTTTTCCAATAGAATATACTGTATATTAGAAGAGAATTTACTCAGGAATGTGGTTTTTTAGTCGTGTGTTGAAGTATACCCATCGAAGGAGGATATTGTTTTTTCTTATGTAGGACCCTAGAACGTGCCAATGGTTTG
Source organism: Viscum album (assembly GCA_963277665.1). NCBI lineage: Eukaryota > Viridiplantae > Streptophyta > Magnoliopsida > Santalales > Viscaceae > Viscum > Viscum album. Next base: position 1,025,368,511 of record OY728120.1, on the reverse strand, counting down.
TAGTTTCACTAGTCTCGAATGATATTACTAGAGTTTTTTTATCCTAATTGAACTGAGTTGTAGTATCATTGAATATTTTGACTAGGAAGGACAAATCATTTCCTAGAAAAATCCATTGATGATAGTGTATGGTTTCTGGAAGGATAACATGGTTAGTTCCCATGATCTCTAGTAGGATATGGAATGGGTAGTGATTGAGGTGTTTTATATTCTACCATTCTAGGTCTAGCACTCACACTAATGGAGATGTGAGTAGTTATTTTTTATGGATCCAGGAAGTTGAATGTCCATTAATATGACAACACCACCCACCATATGGAGTTAGTAGCTATTGTGTTCTCATCAAGGATGGGTCGGTATTAAATCATTAGGTATCAAATTTTGGTCTTTATTGACAACAAGTGACTGATATTAGTCTTTTTCCAGCATTATCTAGTCTTGCGAAAGAAATGGTGGAAGGGGTTTCTTCTAGATTTTGATATTGTTTTCTCCTATAACACATGAAAGGGAAATTTAGTAACCAATTTCTTGACTATAAATTCAATGAAGTAGGATTTTGGGTAATATTTAATTTAATGGAGAGAAATTGAGGAGTCATAACTCTTGCACATATATTCATGGTTGGATTGTGGTAGAGGTTGCCCGTTTCAGATGACTGAAAATTATTCCCTAATTTAGTAGGTATAGGAGTCGCAAAGGGGAGACTCAGTGGGAGAGGTAAATTGTGATCATGTTGGCCATAGTGATACTCCAGGGGAATAGAAGATTATTATCAAAACATGATATAGTTTCATTGAATGTTGATTATTGATGTGGGGATGCACGATAAAGTCAATCATGGGTTTTATAAATCACATTTATCTGTACACACATGATTTTAAGAGATATATCGTGGATTGATGATATAGTTTAGGTGGCCTTGTATGAAAAGGGAAGCAGGTAGAGTTCGTTGAATTTTTTTGGTTTTCAAGGAGTTGAAGACCAAGAAGCATGTTATTTTTGGTTTTTTGTAGCCATTGTATGTCCCTTTGTGGAAATGGGATAACATCTCGATATATTTCATCAAATAGTTACCCAAATATGGTGGAGTTTTTTATGCAATCTTGGTGAAGTGGATTATTTTATAAAATAAACACACTTCTTAGTGATCAATGAGTCCGGTTCATTGGATGATTTGGATAATATGTAGAATAAGTGGTGCATTTTCATGGTGTTTTGAGCTCTATTGTCTTGAATTAGAAACATTTTTTACCTCATGATATATTAGGGGATTGAAGCATGATTTTCGTACTCTATTAGGTCTTTTCAATGCTTTCAACTCAATGTTACAAGGATAGATAGATCAAAATATCCAAATTTTTGAAGATTTGAAGTGAGCATGCACCATGGTATTTGGTGGTTCTTGGGTGTGACCCTTGACCTGGGTTTATTTCACCAATAATAATAGATATCACTCTTCCATCGACATAGACCAATTTGAGTCATTGTAAAGGAGGTCATATCATTATCTGTTTTGTTGGAAGGTGGTTTGGGAGGATGGTGTTCTTGGTCCCAATGTGGTGAAGATAAAGATATAGTATGTTCATCTTTTGGATAGAGTTTTAATGAAGCACAAGATCAGAAGATGCCTTATGACGACCACAGAAGGTGGACCTTGTAGTTAGTGGATCGGGACCACATGCTATTTAATTTTTTACCTCGATGTATATATTAATGGATTGGAAGATTGTGTAAGCCTTCTCTTAGGTTTTTTAACCCATTAAATTTATTGGGATAGTTGGAATGTTGGTGTATCTGTTGGAATTTACACTATCATTTGAAAGAACCAATGATCTCTTTCAAGTCTCTCAAATTTGTTGGAATCATTAGGATGAATCACATGTCATTGATTGGGAAGAGGTAGATATTTAGGATGATTTGACATTTTTGGAGCAACCAATAGAGTTCTAAGAATCCTGAGATATGTTGTTTTGTGTACAAACCATTTTTTCATGTTTTGGGGAGGCATGGTGGAAAGGTGGAAATTACTTGGGAGAGGGAGAGATACAGATACATTCCTTGTAACCATAGATGTTTGAATTTTTTTCCTTCACCTCTTATTCATTGTGATGTGATGTTTGTATGTTCCTGATTATATGATGAGAATTTTCCCCTAGTATACAATGTGTGTGGTGAGATAAATGATATATTTTTGAGATATAAAAAGGAGAGTGACTGATTCCAAATCAAGATGCATGAAATATGAAGTTATGATACCCATATTGTTGATTAATTTCCACTCATAAAAGATATTATATTGACATAGAATATGGAATTCCCATATACATGTTCTTGAATGGTGTGGTGTTTTGCTGTTTTCAAAATGAGTTTTTGGTCATTTGGGTGGATGTGTCAACAAAAATGATGACAATGCCTTGATATAAGATGTGCCAAGGAGGTTTTTCTATGATTTGTCACTACCAATAAATATTCAAAGAACCCATGGGGGTTTACTGTTTAATTTTTTTTGTTTAGATGGTGTTACTGTTTCATGTGTGTTGAGATCCCTGATAGGTCCCTTCAAGGATGGATGTTCGGACCCTTCATCTCATTCTAATTAGGTTAGTTTTGAATTCTCATGGGATAGAGTAGATTTATTGTTATCTATTGTAATGAACTGAACCATTCCAATCAATTTATAGTTGTGAAATATGGAGTATCGGTTGTACTAGAATGACAAGGTGAATCATTTAATCACATTCCAAAAATTTCATGTTATTCATGATTTCGAACTGTGTCTTGCACCAATGGTGTCACCCTAGTAGGGTAACCTAAGGGGATTATATCCATGGATGTCACTCAATGTCATTGGCCCACCTGTGGTCACTTCTCAAGTGATTCCTCATCTAGTGATTCCTTAACCAACAATTCCTCGTTCTTAGTGGTAGGATGTCATGGAAGTCACTAGTATAGAAGAGTCTCAGCTGATGGAGTCTCACTGAAAGTGTAAAATGGTTCATCATAATGGTTACTTGTCCATTGGTACATCATTCGGTGATTCTTTGACTATTTGTGCCTCTCTGAAGGTTCCTGATCTGGAAGTGTCTTGTGAACATTGTTCCCAGTTCTCCCATCAATCCATATTGACATATTTATTTTACAGAGAGGGTGTTTAATTCTATATTTCAAAATATTTGAAATCCAAAAACGTTAATTCAATTCTAAATTGATTTATTCTCTTAGTCCGGGGGATTTTGATTGGTCAAAACCATATAGAATTTTTTAGAACCAATGCTAATAAAAAATGAAAAAAATGTCTAAACATTTACTCTGATCAAATATTTCTGAATCAGAGATATCATTCCCATTATTATTTTTCACTTAAATTATCTTAATACCTTATATTTGTACTGAAATATTCCTGTGTGTTTTTTCATTGTGTTGGTACAGAATTCCCTAGAGACTTAACTATAGTACACGGACCCCTATTGTTGGCACAACTAGGAAGTGTCAATCGTTTTCCTTCCTTTTTGGGATTTCATTCATTTTTTTCTTCATTTTTCATCATTCGAGGTGAGTATATAGATTTTTTCCTTGATTAATAGTTGATTTTATATAATTAAGGATAATATAATCGGTTTAAGAATTAATATTTTAGGGATACGGAAAATTGACACATGATCTTCTTATTTCATTTTTTTATATTATGATATGAATGGACTAACTAACCACAGAAAATCATTGATGATGGGGGTCATTGTTTTCACACAGAATGGTATGTTGATATCATGATGGTTTCTTTTCATTGAATTATTATTAATAAATGTAGTTTAACCAGATATATCCATCTAAAAAAATTGAATTCAAATGATCTTCTAGTTTATGTGGTAATCACTAAATTAAGGAGTAGAATTACATAAGGGATGCATTATTAAATAGGAAAATGTTCTTTTCAATGGAATTTCACGTGATTTGATGTGTTGATTACTTTTTGGTTTTCGTTTATGGTGGGAGTGGATGACATGTGTTTTTGAAATGGGGCTTTGATGGGTTTCCCTGATAATACAGCATGGCTAAGGTTTTTGGCAATGATTTGGGGTGTTTTAGGATGTGGTTGTGCGTTGGGGGATATTTTTGTTTTCAAGATGATATGGGGGATTCTTTTGAATGACATTAGTTATTGGAATGGGTGCTTATCCATTATTATGATGTAGAAACCCCACCCAAACCTAGAGGACCATGTGATGTGTCTTCAATGTAATGTGCCTTAATTTACCATGATTGTTACTCTGTTTCATTGTTTCTTGGGATGTGATTGAATGGATAAATAATAATTTATTGACGTTTGTAATGGATTTGGTCTCGTTTTTTTAACAAAATTAAAATAGTTAAATTAATTTTTTGGGAATATAAAATAGTATTTGTTTCATGATATGTTTTGTAGGAAATTTATTGGTAGCATCAAAGTTAACCCTTTTGTGAGCCTGTCTTTTTTATGAGAACCCGTAGGTTTGGAATGAGTGTTTGGTATTATGTACATATATTCATATATATCCTCATAATTTATATTCCAACCCCACCATATTTTAGAAATATGTGCAGAACACCCCCATAGTCATGGGTGTGGGTATTTTTAATAACATTCGTTGAGGAGTACGGATGGTTGGGTACCTAATTATTTTCAGCACTCTCTTTCTTAGTAGGTTGGAATGTAATATCTTGTGACTCCTAGTGATCTATTTTTTCATAGATGGTGGTTGTGATGGATCAGGTGTCTTTGTGTGAATTGGGACAACCAAGGATTTTGTGGATGACGTTGTTAGTGTTTTCCCATATGTCTCCATGATGAGTTGTGATGTTATTTACCAAGTGGCTTTGGGGTGCGATGTGATGTGTTATGAGGCCTCAGTGTGTGTGGTTTGGATGTGTTGTGAGGTCCAGGTGTGTGCATGTGCAATGTGTTGTGTGAAATAGGTTTGTATAGTAGTTATGTTCTAATAGGCCCACGTGTGTTCTATCAGGATATGTTAGGAGGCCCAGGTGTGTACGTGTAATGGCCCGGACCTCCCTGGTCCATTACTTTGTGAAAATGTGGTGTTGGAGGTGTTCCGGGAGGACAAGGTGACTTATCCCCCAGCTGCTGCCTACCAGTAGCTCGGTCTACCGGTAGATACTGATTATTGGTAGCTCGGTCTACCGATAGCTGCTGATTACCGGTAGCTCGGTCTGCCGGTAGCTGCTGATTACCTGTAGCTCGGTCTCCCGGTAGCTGCTGATTACCGGTAGCTCGGTCTACCGGTAGCTGCTGATTACCGGTAGCTCGGTCTACCGGTAGCTGCTGATTACCGGTAGCTCGGTCTACCGGTAGCTGCTGCCTACCGGTAGCTCGGTCTACCGGTAGCTGCTGATTACCGGTAGCTCGGTCTACCGGTAGCCGCATCCTACCGGTAGCTGGGTTTACCGGTAGCCACGGCATACTGATAGCTCGTTATACTGGTAGCCGTAGTCCAGCAGTAGCTCGGCTAACACTTTGCCAAATTTCTAGTTCTGTGAACAGTGTTTCTATCAGTGAGGATTTATCAGTAGACTTGTGTTTCTATCGGTAAGGCTCTATCGGTGAGCTTTTCTTTCCATTGACAATTTTTTTAGTTCTGTGAACAGTGTTTCCAGACTTCATAAGAGCTACCGATTCCATACTTTTCCAATTTTCACGATTGAACAGTGTTTCCAGACTTCATAAGAGCTACCGATTCTATACATTGCCAAATTTCACGAATGAACAGTGTTTCCAGACTCCATAAGAGCTACCAATTCCATACTTTGCCAAATTTCAAGTATGTGAACAGTGTTTCCAGCTTCGCAAATTTGACGTTTTCTTTGACGTAAAATACTTTTAAAACCTTATTTTAAGGACTTGATGGCCGATTCAAAGGCCATAAATCCTATATTAATTATTCCTAAGGCCGGGATGTTTTTTACTTGGTAAAACCACGTGGGTTAATGCGATCCGTTTTTAATGGAGAATAAACCCGATCTTAAACTGTCGCCTCTCTAATTTTTTTTAAAAGGAACGAGATATCATTCTTCGTTGTTCTTCCTCCTGGATCTCATCTACAAGACGCTAGAACCTTGCAATCATTCTCGTAGGAGTTTCACAATCAAAGGTTACTCAGATCAGTTCTGCTCTGTTGATGCAACCAAGTTGTGTCGATCGTTCTTCAATATAAGGTATGTTTTATCATCGTTCCTTCGGGGATCACCTTCTCTTGTTCTTCCTTCCATATTAGCATGTAATCTCCATGGTTCTAATTGGTTTTCTTGGGGTTCGTTGGTACTGTCGTACCGTGGCATCCTCCGGTGGATGCAGCTGTCGTGAGGAGAAGAGGACTGTGACCCGTTGTGTGGATAAAGGACGTCAAGAACTCTTCGAGGTAGGGGATTCATGGCTTCTCTAATTGTGTATGTGCAATCGTATAATTAGCATGATTTAGTCCTTTCGATCACAATGAAATTGACCTAATTAAATACTTGAACCGGATTAAAAGAATTGGTTGATCGCATGTTGTTACTTTGTACCGTGATAACGGTTTGCCTCATATTTTCCTAGATAGAGTGATATCTATGATTTTCTTTAATTTGTTGCTCGTTCATGAGGGAAATTGATAAAGAATGTAAAGTTGGAATTATTTGTTAAATAATTGGCTAAAGATAAAGAGGCATGTTAATGAATCTGTTAATTCAAGATGGATTAAAGAAATATTAGTCCAATAATTTCAAAAAGGGTTCTGAGTTACCCGCTTGCTTGTAAGGCTGAATGCCCTGTGGTTTGGAGCTCTGAGTGCTCATCTTGTATGAAGGCTGAATGCCTTGTTAAATGGCCGAGAGCCCGTTTTGTGATCTTTGATTTCCTGCTGCTTGTGATTTGATGTGATCCTGGATGGCTGTTGTGATATGTGGAGGCATGGGGACTTGTGGTTGTGGCAGCGGATGACGCCTAGTATGGCGAGATGCATTGGTTTATGCATATGGGTGTCGGGGAGGACACCAAGGATGATGGTATGAGATGAATGTGATGGTTTGATGTTGGTGGTTTGATTGTTTATCTGCTTTATTTTTCCCCACTGCTCAACGCAGCTGGTCTTGCTTACCCTCTTTCCGAAGGAGGCGAAGACACGCGGGGTATGCCACGTGCTTTCCGTGTTTAGCCTCTCGATGGAGGATGGGTCTATGCTCTTTCTATAGGCGGCAAAGACTCGACGGGTAGTATATCTACTCACCGTGTTGAGCATCCTTTGTGTTTAGAAGCATAGGATGTTTTTCAAGAATGCCTGGGAATGTGGAAAAGTAATTCTGTAATGAATGTTTGATTAAATGGTGAAAATCCACGGGGATGGAGATGCTGTAATTTAAAGGTGATGTGAATCTTAAAAAGGAGCAGTTGTTTTTAAAAGTGATGCCATTTCAGTTTAATGTGGAATTCTTCAATCTTAATTAATGTTTAAATAATTAATTAATGTACAGTGGAACTGATAAATGAGAATGGAGTAATATAATAAAGCTCTTCATTGTTTGTGTGCTTATAGGATACCTAGTCTTAGAAGTAGCAGCCTGGAGTCTGAGAGACGTTAGCTGCAGTTGTATCTAAGACTAGGTAATGCCCATAGTGTGGATGTGAGTTACTTATATATTCTGTACTTTTTGTGTTTCTATATGCTACTCCACCCTGTCGGTAAGGGCAACTGACACCCCGGGGATTCTGAGCCCTGGGGGGGTGTTTTCCCCAACATTCTGATGGGAGGTTGAATGGCTGACTACCCCCTTTGGCCACGCTCTCTTATCTTGGTAGATCCTTGTGCTGGTAGGCACAGTGGTTAGTTTTACCCATATATGTGTGTAGAGGGCTGTAATGGCTTGTGGTTATTTCACACACATATACTCTGGATATAGTATCCTATGGAATACTATAGGTGTAATGTGTATAGGCTGTGATGGCTTGAGGATCCTTACTCGGCGTATGGGCTGTGATGGCTTGAGGAATAATACTCAATGTATGATACACGTTATACGAGCTATGGTGGCTCCCGGAAACTACCTGGTTACTTTGGTTGTGAGGACGGTGTGGTGCTTCGCCCAGGTGTCTGCGGGCAATCCTTTGTGGTGCACGAGGTGCAGATTGTGGAGCTTAGCCCAGGTGTCTGCGGGCAAGCCTTTGGAGAGAGATGCACAGGACGTATGTCGTTGGGGCAAAGCGGCAAACCAGTGGGGAAGTAGTAGCGGACTACCCTTGATATTATTTACTATATGCTATATTCTTGTATGAGTTACATGGTGAGAGTAGCCATGGTGAGGTTGGGAACATAGTATACCTGTTTAGATAACGAGTTAGTTTCACTTGTTGTTCACTGGGCTTTAGCATGCTTTCTTTACTTTTGCACGAGATTCTTGGGGAGGATCCTACTGAGTATACTGTTATACTCACCCTATGTACATATAAACTGTTTTTCAGGTCACTTGGAGCAGGTTGGAGATCAAGCTGGTTACTACTACCTTGGGGTTGGAGGAGGAGCTGTTCGGGCTTGTGGTCGCTGCCGTTTTACTTCTTTTTTTGGGTACTTTTAGTTTTCCCATTCAGTTGAAGTACTTTTGTATGACATTTCATATATGTACATGGGTTTCTTTTATATTTTCAGTTATGAGTTGGAGTTGGTTGGAGTCTATTCTATCTCACTCTTTTTCATGTGTTCTCTTAGAGGGTAATGCCTCCCATTAGTGTGTGTATTATACCCTCAGTGCTAGTCGCCAACCCGGGGCCTACTGGAGGCGGGACTCGGGGGTCATTATCTCCCTTCTCACATTGCCGGCCCTGGAGGGGTACACTTTGTGGGGAGGGGGTCATGACAGAGTGGTATCAGAGGTCTGGTTGAGGGATAGGATGGAGTTTGGAGTTAGGCACAAGTGAGGGTGCATGGGATGGTAGGGAAACGGTGTCATTCATGTTTAGCAAGTGGGGTAAACACTTGAGACCGGCAGAGACATAGGCGTTCAGGGCCCCCTATGATCTGTTTCACGGACCTTTAAGATTACGGTGGCTACTAAACAAAGTGATACTGGTTGCAGGGTAGAGACCTAGGAAAGGGTCATGCATCATTATTATTTGCGCATGTGTTTGAATGGGTAGACCTTGGGATAGGTAACCTAAAATTAATAAAACAAAATAATTAATTAATTAATGTTGAGTCTTCCATATTCCAGGATTAGGAGCTCTAACAGTTGTTATTTTACAGGTATGGCTCCAGGTCAACGTCCTCGTCAGGTTTGCAAAGAAGGTTCCCAGCAGGCTGTTCTAGCAGATCGACGCCGGGTAGAGGTTGACGACGATGACACTTGGAGGAAGACAATCCGAGAGTTTCAGCGCCAGAGTCTACAGAAGTACGAGGGCTCCGTTTCAGATGCAGTCACAGAAGACTGGTTGGAGGAGGTCGAGATAGGATTCAGTTCGATTCGTGCTCGGAAGGAACACTGGGTGTCCTTGGTTGTGACGATGTTGCGTGGAGCTGCGAGACAGTGGTGGTTCTTGTTCCTCGGGGATCTTGAGGAGTCAGAGATCTCATGGGAGGAGTTTCGAGACAGGTTTAGAGTCGAGTTTCTTTCATCGACTGCGAAAGCATCCAGTCGCCAAGAGCTACTTACCCTTAAACAGGGGAGCTCCAGTGTTCGGGATTTTGGAATCCATTTCAGGAACCTTCTACGATATGCTTCCGACCTTTTACCAGATGATGAGGCCAGGGCGAGGCATTTCGAGGAGGCTTTGTGTCCAGAGATCCAGCGCCAGGTCACCCCATTTATGCTGAAGACATATCTAGAGGTGCTGGCGAGGGCAGAGGTTGTTGAGAGGAATTTGACCAGGACCGGATCGTCACGAGAGGGGAATAGTCATGATTCCTCACGAAGCAGAGTTGTGGTCCGGGGTTCCCGGTTTTCAGGACAGCAGAGTTTCCGTTCACCTGGGGGTAGGTCCCAGCCCTTCCCATCTCGTTTCTCCGGAGGTAGCAACTCTCAGACCTATGCCAAGTGATCAGGCGCTTGTTTTTCTTGTGGTGGACGTGGTCATCAGCAGCGGGAGTGCCCAACTTTTCAGAGCAGTCATCCTGCACCAGGCGCTCCACTCTAGGTTCCTCCGTTGAGGCAGTTCCAGCCGAGGCAGCAGCAGCAGGTTGCACCAGCTTTAGATCACCCGAGGGTAGATGGAGCAGGTAGAGGACAGCCCCATGACGCTCCCCGTCCTCAAAGAGCAGAGCGCGGTCGTGGTGGTGGTCGTCATCAGGGTCAAAGAGGCCATGGAAGTGGTCGTGGTCGGCTTCATGCTCTTGCGTTGCCAGCCCCAGGCGAGCCAGACGTCGTCCGAGGTACCCTTTGCTTGTTTTCTACCTTGGTGTATGCCATGTTTGATTCAGGAGCGACACACTCCTTTATATCCCCTACCCTTGTCCACGCATTGGGACTTGACGTAGAGAGGCTTCCAGTGCCCTTGGCGTTGACTACGCCAGTTGGTGGTCGAGCTAGCTTGTTTGAAGTATGTAGAGACTGTGAGCTAGTGTTGGGGCAGCACCGCTCTTGGGGAGATTTCCTATGTTTACGAATACAACCATATGATGTCATCCTCGGCATGGACTGGTTGTATTCGGTGCAGGCTATTGTGGATTCCTACAGGAAGAATGTCGTTTTCTTTGATGAAGACGGAGAGGAAGTAGTGTTTGTAGGTGAGAGAGATCCTCGGATGAGTCATAGACGAGTTTTATCCTTATCATCCATGATGGCTGGGATGATGCTGAGTTCATCAGAGGTTCAACAACTGTCATTTCCTAGGGTCTTAGAGGAGTACCCTGATGTCTTTCCAGAAGAGGTTGTATCCTTACCCCCTCGACGAGAGATCGAGTTTGGGATCGAGCTACAGCCAGGAGCGTCTCCTATCTCTATGTCTCCGTATAGGATGGCCCCTTCTGAGTTACGAGAGCTACGTATTCAGCTCGATGGTCTGTTGCAGTGTGGTTTTGTTCGGCCAAGTGTGTCACCGTGGGGTGCACCAGTTTTGTTTGTGAAAAAGGCTGATGGCAGTTTGCGGTTGTGCGTCGATTATCGTCACTTAAACAAAGTGACAATAAAGAACCGCTATCCTCTCCCGCGGATTGATGACCTATTCGATCAACTGAATGGTGAAAGTTGGTTTTCAAAGATCGACTTGCGGTCAGGATATCATCAGATGCGTGTAAAGGATGAGGATATCCCGAAGACTGCTTTCCGCTGTCGTCATGGGCATTATGAGTTTGTTGTAATGCCATTCGGCGTGACAAATGCTCCAGCTGTTTTCATGGGGTTGATGAATGCTGTGTTCCGTGAATTCCTGGACAAGTTTGTTGTGGTTTTCATCGACGACATCCTTGTATACTCCACATCAGAAGAGGAGCATGCAGAGCATCTACGAGCCGTTTTGGGAGTTCTTCGCCAACATCGGTTGTTTGGGAAGTTTTCCAAGTGTGAGTTCTGGGCTCGAGAAGTTCGTTTCTTGGGACATGTTGTGTCCCAACAGGGAGTAGCTATGGATCCTTCGAAGATAGAAGCAATGGTGTCTTGGCCAGCCCCCAAGACCATGTCAGAGGTGCGAAGTTTCCTTGGTCTCGCATGCTATTATAGGAGGTTTGTGGCTAATTTCTCCCGAGTTGCGACTCCTCTGACAGCTTTGACTAGGAAGGATCAAGCGTTCATATGGACTGATCAGTGTCAGACAGCTTTCGAGTATCTAAAGGATAAGTTGGTAAGTGCTCCAGTCCTTTGTCTTCCAAAGGAGGGAGTCCAGTTTGATGTTTTCTGTGATGCTTCACATCTGGGGCTAGGCTGTGTTCTTATGCAGCAGAGGTCCGTTGTTTCTTATGGGTCTCGGCAGTTGCGTCCCCATGAATGCAACTATGCCACCCATGATAATGAGTTGGCAGCCGTGGTGTTTGCTCTGAAGTTGTGGAGACATTACCTCATTGGTGAGCACTTTGTGGTTTTCACCGATCATAAGAGTTTGAGGTATGTTTTCTCCCAACGTGACTTGAACTTGAGGCAGCGTCGGTGGATGGAGTTCTTGCAGGAATACGACTTCGAAATATCGTATACACCTGGGAAGGGAAATGTTGTTGTTGATGCACTGAGCCAAAAGTCACGTAATGATGTTGTGCGTGAATCTGGTGATTCCTGGAGAGTGATGGAAGATCTATCATCTTTTCATCTTGATATGGGAGAAGTTGGGGGAAGAGGTTGTCTTTTCCAGATGACGGTGCAGTCATCCCTAATGCAAAAGGTGGAAGAGTCTCAGTTGGGTGATTTAGAGGTGGAAGTTTGGAGAGACAGAGTTGTTTGTGGGGAGGCCCCTGATGGTTGGTCGGAGTATGAACAACACCGAGTGTTGTATCATGGCAGGCTTTTTGTTCCCTTGGCGATGCGCGAGACGGTTCTCTGAGAGTTCCATAGTTCACCCTTGGCAGTACATCCTGGTGTGACGAAGATGTACCGATCCTTAAGGAGTCAGTTCTGGTGGCCTGGGCTGAAACGTATGGTTGCAGAGTGTGTGTCTCGATGTTTAGTCTTCCAGAAGGTGAAGGCCGAACACCGTGTTCCTGGTGGTCTTCTCCAGCACTTAGAGATTCCTCAGTGGAAGTGGGAGGACATCTCAATGGACTTTGTTACAGGTTTACCTCGAGCTCCGGGAGGACATGATGCTATATGGGTGGTAGTGGATCGTTTAACTAAATCGGCCCACTTCATAGCAATCAAGGAGTCGAGCTCAGTGGAGGTTCTGTCGAGGAAGTATCTGGAGGAGGTGGTGAGGCTTCACGGAGTACCTAGGACGACCATTTCTGATCGAGATCCTCGTTTTACCTCTAGGGTGTGGAGAGGTCTCCAACATGCTTTTGGATCTCAACTATGCCTTAGCACTGCTTTTCATCCTCAAACGGATGGTCAGACAGAGCGAACCATCCAGACTCTTGAAGACATGTTGCGCTCTTGTGTTCTTGATTTTGGAGGTTCATGGGTGAATCACTTACCCTTGGTAGAATTCGCTTACAATAATAGTTTTCACACTACCATCGGTATGACGCCGTTTGAAGCCTTGTATGGGCGGCCATTCCGTTCTCCGTTGTGTTGGACTGGGGTCAGAGAGTCAGTAATTCTCGGACCAGAACTAGTGCAGAATACAACAGAGATGGTTCAGGTGATTCGTGAGAGGATGAAGACAGCACAGGATCGTCAGAAATCATATACTGATCAAATAAGGAGACCGTTAGAGATTGATGTTGGGGATCATGTGTTTTTAAAGGTGACTCCTCGTCATGGGCAGCGATGGTTTGGTCGTGGAAGTAAGCTTTCTCCCCGGTTTGTTGGGCCTTTCGAGGTGTTAGCTCGTGTTGGATCTGTGGCATATCGAGTAGCACTTCCCCCTCAGATGAGTCGGATACATGATGTTTTCCATGTATCGCAGCTCCGTCGTTATCTTCATGATGAATCTCATGTTATCGATTGGGGAGAGATCGATATTGACGATGATGCAACCTTTGAGGAGCGACCTATAGATATCCAAGACCACAAGGAGAAGGTGTTGTGTGGGCATTCTATCCCCTTAGTTCGTGTCCTGTGGCGACACAGTGGCATGAAGGAGAGTACATGGGAGCGTGAGTCACAGATACGTGCTCAGTACCCAGAGTTGTTTAATGTTTAACTCTTTCCATGTAATGATGTTTCCTCTCTGGTTAGACCTTTCATGTTTTATTTATGTACCTTTGATGTGATGTTGTGAATGAATTGTTTGGGTATGGATTGTTTGTTCCCGTATGTCAGAGTTTTGTTCCAGCTTTCGAAGAACTCATGGTGGTTTTCCCCTGAGAGGTATCTTATGGGGTGGTTGTTCGGACCCCTCTTTTCTTCTGGGTTGGTTTTTAATTCTCGAGGACGATAATGTTTTAAGAGGTATCTAATGTAATGGCCCGGACCTCCATGGTCCATTACTTTGTGAAAATGTGGTGTTGGAGGTGTTCCGGGAGGACAAGGTGACTTATCCCCTAGCTGCTGCCTACCGGTAGCTCGGTCTACCGGTAGCTACTGATTACCGGAAGCTCGGTCTACCGGTAGCTGCTGATTACCCGTAGCTCAGTCTACCGGTAGCTGCTGATTACCGGTAGCTCGGTCTACCGGTAGCTGCTGATTACCGGTAGCTCGGTCTACCGGTAGCTGCTGCCTACCTGTAGCTCGGTCTACCAGTAGCTGCTGATTACCGGTAGCTCGGTCTACCGATATCCGCATCCTTCCGGTAGCTGGGTTTACCGGTAGCCACGGCATATTGATAGCTCGGTATAATGGTAGCTGCAGTCCAGCAGTAGCTCGGCTAACACTTTGTCAAATTATAGTTCTGTGAACAGTGTTTCTATCAGTGAGGATCTATCAGTAGACTTGTGTTTCTATCGGTAAGGCTCTATCGGTGAGCTTTTCTTTCCTTTGCCAATTTTTTTAGTTCTGTGAACAGTGTTTCCAGACTTCATAAGAGCTACTGATTCCATACTTTTCCAATTTTCACGAATGAACAGTGTTTCCAGACTTCATAAGAGCTACCGATTCCATACTTTGCCAAATTTCACGAATGAACAGTGTTTCCAGACTTCATAAGAGCTACCGATTCTATATGCCAAATTTCACGAATGAACAGTGTTTCCAGACTCCATAAGAGCTACCGATTCCATACTTTGCCAAATTTCAAGTATGTGAACAGTGTTTCCAGCTTCGCAAATTTGACGCTTTCTTTGACGTAAAATACTTTTAATACCTTATTTTAAGGACTTTAAGGCCGATTCAAAGGCCATAAATCCTATATTAATTATTCCTAAGGCCGGGATGTTTTTTACTTGGTCAAACCGCGTGGGTTAATGCGATCCGTTTTTAATGGAGAATAAACCCGATCTTAAACTGTCGCCTCTCTAATTTTTTTTAAAAGGAACGAGATATCATTCATCGTTGTTCTTCCTCCTAGTTCTCATCTACGAGACGCTAGAACCTTGCAATCATTCTCGTAGGAGTTTCACAATCAAACGTTACTCAGATCAGTTCCGCTCTGTTGATGCAACCAAGTTGTGTTGATCGTTCTTCGATATAAGTTATGTTTTATCATCGTTCCTTCGGGGATCACCTTCTCTGGTTCTTCCTTCCATATTAGCATGTAATCTCCATGGTTCTAATGGGTTTTCTTGGGGTTGGTTGGTACTGTCGTACTGTGGCATCCTTCGGTGGATGCAGCTGTCATGAGGAGAAGAGGACTGTGACCCGTTGTGTGGATAAAGGATGTCAAGAACTCTTCGAGGTAGGGGATTCATGGATTCTCTAATTTTGTATGTGCAATCGTAGAATTAGCATGATTTAGTCCTTTGGATCACAATGAAATTGACCTAATTAAATACTTGAACCGGATTAAAAGAATTGGTTGATCACATGTTGTTACTTTGTACCGTGATAACGGTTTGCCTCATGTTTTCATAGATAGAGTGATATCTATGATTTTCTTTAATTTGTTGCTCGTTCATGATGGAAATTGATAAAGAACGTAAAGTTGGAATTATTTGTTAAATAATTAGCTAAATATAAAGAGGCATGTTAATGAATCTGTTAATTCAAGATGGATTAAATAACTATTAGTCCGATAATTTCAAAAAGGGTTCTGAGTTACCCGCTTGCTTGTAAGGCTGAATGCCTTGTGGTTTGGAGCTCTGAGTGCTCATCTTGTATGAAGGCTGAATGCCTTGTTAAAGGGCTGAGAGCCCGTTTTGTGATCTTTGATTTCCTGCTGCTTGTGATTTGATGTGATCCTGGATGGCTGTTGTGATATGTGGAGGCATGGGGACTTGTGGTTGTGGCTGCGGATGACGCCTAGTGTGGCGAGATGCATCGGTTTATGCATATGGGTGTCGGGGAGGACACCAAGGATGATGGTATGAGATTAATGTGATGGTTTGATGCTGGTGGTTTGATTTTTTATCTTCTTTATTTTTCCCCACTGCTCAAGACAGCTGGACTTGCTTACCCTCTTTCCGAAGGAGGCGAAGCCACGTGCTTTCCGTGATTAGCCTCTCGATGGAGGATGGGTCTATGATCTTTCTATAGGCGGCAAAGACTCGACGGGTAGTATATCTACTCATCGTGTTGAGCCTCCTTTGTGTTTAGAAGCATAGGATGTTTTTATAGAATGCCTGGGAATGTGGAAAAGTAATTCTGTAATGAATGTTTGATTAAATGGTGAAAATCCACAGGGATGGAGATGCTGGAATTTAAAGGTGATGTGAATCTTAAAAAGGAGCAGTTGTTTTTGAAATTGAGTCCATTTCAGTTTAATGTGGAATTCTTCATTCTTAATTAATGTTTAAAGAATTAATTAATGTACAGTGGAACTGATAAATGAGAATGGAGTAATCTAATAAAGCTCTTCATTGTTTGTGTGCTTATAGGATACCTAGTCTTAGAAGTAGCAGCCTGGAGTCTGAGAGACGTTAGCTGCAGTTGTATCTAAGACTAGGTAATGCCCATAGTGTGGATGTGAGTTACTTATATATTCTGTACTTTTTGTGTTTCTATACGCTACTCCACCCTATCGGTAAGGGAAACTGACACCCATGGGGTTCTGAGCCCTGGGTGGCTGTTTTCCCCAACATTCTGATGGGAGGTTGAATGGCTGACTACCCCCTTTGGCCCCGCTCTCTTCTCTTGTTGATCCTTGTGCTGGTAGGCACAGCGGTTAGTTTTACCCATATATGTGTGTAGAGGGCTGTAATGGCTTGTCGTTATTTCACACACATATACTCTGGATATAGTATCATATGGAATACTATAGGTGTAACGTGTATAGGCTGTGATGGCTTGAGGATCCTTACTCGGCGTATGGGCTGTGATGGCTTGAGGAATAATACTCGACGTATGATACACGTTATACGAGCTATGGTGGCTCCCGGAAACTACCTGGTTACTTTGGTTGTGAGGACGGTGTGGTGCTTCGCCCAGGTGTCTGCGGGCAATCCTTTGTGGTGCACGAGGTGCAGATTGTGGAGCTTAGCCCAGGTGTCTGCGGGAAAGCCTTTGGAGAGAGATGCACAGGACGTATGTCGTTGGGGAAAAGCGGCAAACCAGTGGGGAAGTAGTAGTGGGGTACCCTTGATATTATTTACTATATGCTATATTCTTGTATGTGTTACTTGGTGAGAGTAGCCATGGTGAGGTTGGGAACATAGTATACCTGTTTAGATAACGAGTTAGTTTCACTTGTTGTTCACTGGGCTTTAGCATGCTTTCTTTACTTTTGCACGAGAGACTTGGGGAGGATCCTACTGAGTATACTGTTATACTCACCCTATGTACATATAAACTGTTTTTCAGGTCACTTGGAGCAGGTTGGAGATCAAGCTGGTTACTACTAGCTTGGGGTTGGAGGAGGAGCTGTTCGGGCTTGTGGTCTCTGCCGTTTGACTTCTTTGTTTTGGGTACTTTTTGTTTTCCCTTTTAGTTGTAGTACTTTTGCATGACATTTCATATATGTACTTGGGTTTCTTTTATATTTTCAGTTATGAGTTGGAGTTGGTTGGAGTCTATTCTATCTCTCTCTTTTGCATGTGTTCTCTTAGAGGGTAATGCCTCCCATTAGTGTGTGTATTATACCCTCGGTGCTATTCGCCAACCCGGGGCCTACTGGAGGCGGGACTCGGGGGTCATTATCTCCCTTCTCATATTGCCGGCCCTGGAGGGGTACACTTTGTGGGGAGGGGGTCGTGACAGTACGAGAAGGAAATTATGTGGTATATGAAAGGAAAGTGACAGTGAGTATATATGTTGTAGGTTAAGAGAGGAATAACATTTGGAATGTGGTGTGGGATGTCCTTTCATCACTTTTCATTATATTTTAGTACTTTACTTGTGTTTCATAGGGAGAATGTCTTGGTCACGTATGCTTTTGTTAGTATAACTTCTTAAGAGCAATTTTGGTCATTCATCTTCCCATGGTAGAATGAGTATGCTATTTTAACCACATTAAAATTAAATATAGATTTCCTACTAAGTAAAATTGTATGCTCATGATACATATTTAAAACATTTTTCAGGTTCTTATGAGGATTACATGGAGTGTTCTGGTATGTACTATCTAAGATCATCAAAATTGATGTGTTTCTTCTTATCATTATAATTGGGTATTTTACATGGAGACATTTTTATTTTTATCAATTATATTTTAAAAATCTATTTGGGTTGGTTTTTTTATTTTTTTATATCAAAATGTCATTGATTTATTGTGTATGATTCATCTTATCTCCCGATCTTGTTTAAAATAAAGGGTAATGACTCCAATATTGAGAGACATGTACACCCTTTGTTATAGTCACAAACTCATGGACTATTAGATATTGGACTCGAGGGGTGATTGTATCCCTTTTATAATTTCCAGTCCATGATAGGTATCATTGGTGGGATGGTGTCATGAAAAATCATCATAAACATGGATAGACATCTAGAGATCCTGAAAAAAATGGCATTGTTATATAACAAAATATTTTATCACAATGTTCCATAATATGAATCATATTCTCAAAAATGGATTCTTCATTCAAAATAACATCATTATCAACAAAAATCAAGTGCTATGGTCGACAAGATACTTTTGAAGCTGTGAATCATGAAAAACCTCTTTCATATAACTATTTTTTTATAGAAGAGAGAAGAGAAATGATATCGGTCTGATCTTATATATAGTCTCAAAGGTCCCTAAAATCATAAACATTAATATTTCCTTCATCCAAAAATAATGGTGACCCAATATTGGTAAAAATAGAAGAAATACATAGTCTCTTAATACAAAATCGATTGGTCGATGATGCTAATCAATGTCTGGATTTTGTCTTCTCAATGCCAACGACATATTCTTTCTGACCATCTCAAAATGATTTTATGGCCCATGCATGAGAATCGGTCCCAACAGCTATGATTCCCCAATGAAATTCTATAAAATAGTGATGGATTTGGTATATCAT
Source organism: Viscum album (assembly GCA_963277665.1). Classification (NCBI taxonomy): domain Eukaryota; kingdom Viridiplantae; phylum Streptophyta; class Magnoliopsida; order Santalales; family Viscaceae; genus Viscum; species Viscum album. Next base: position 1,025,349,441 of record OY728120.1, on the reverse strand, counting down.
ATATCCCATCAAATGTTTACATCTATATTGTGTCCGGGTAAATATGGTTATTGGATAACCAAAAGGCACTAAGTCTTTCCCTCTGTTTCCACTGAAATTTTGGAATCATGCTCTTATATGTTACTATAACCCATGAATAATATTAAATTATTTCCTATATATCTATAGGATAAAATAAAAACTCAATTATACCTCATTACCAATCATATACATTAATCCTTGCTAGATGCACAATGTATAACGAGGGTCCCTATCTCAAATATACCACTATGGCACCCAATGAAATAACACAATATCTCAATCAAAAAAGTTTCCCAATATATCAATTGAATATATCTCTTAAATAGGTATTATATATTTATTTTATTAATCAATCTACAATCACACATATCATATCATTCATTTTTTGGTTCCTTGGAAAACCATCAACAAAATTCATGATATCATTATCCCAAATCCACTCTAGAAAAAGAAATGGATGAAAATGGAAAGAAGGTAACAGATTCTTGACCTCCAACTACTGGAATGTGTAATATAACAACACATAACCCATTGTATATTTATTCATATATGTATAGAAATTCATTCTTGGAGATCATGGAACCTTGTGGTAAAACTACGGTTCATCGCCCACTTCATTATATGAAAATCACACTTCAGCTCCTCCCTTCTACAAGTACCCCTAGAAACACAATGATAAACATATTTAATCTTAACCTCATTGGATATCCAATAATATTATAGATCCCCCCCATAATCTCTCCCATAAATATAGACACTCTATATCATTATATTGTTTAATCACGATGCATCTAAGAAAATATGGTGCAATGGATAATAAAAGAGTGTCGTCATCACATTTTCCTCATCAACACCTATGTCAATCTTATCTAATAGAGCCATATTATTCTAATTAGAAATATAATCAATAACTATCAGAGTCCACATATTGTATCTATATAAATCAAAAACACTTTTTTTTGTTACCAATAATATAATCTTTCTGAAAATTAATTTCTTGTATATACTAATCTCATATCCTTTACGGAAGATATAAGTCATTATATTAAAAATTGTATTTGAATTTTTAATGGTCAATATAAATAATAAACAATTAATCTAGAGAAAATGACACAAAAACATTAAATATTAAACCACTACATCTAATGTGAGATTGTTCATATGATATTTAAATTCATGTGGACTCTATAATCATGATATGTATATCATGACTCGGTCTCCTGACAAAAAAAATACCAAATTAATTATCCTAGATTCATCATAGAAAAGTGGTTATTCGTCATCTAGATTAAGAAATATTAGAATCAATGTCGAAGTCAAATATCTTTTTAGCTCCTAGAATGTATTCTCACTTACTAGACATAATTCTAAATTTACACCATTCTTGGTTAAGTCTAAAATTTATTCATCTAAATGTGAATATAATTTGATGAATAATTGATAATTGACCACCAATAAAAATATTACGATACAAAAATAAATCAATGATTTATCACAAAAAGTAACTACATGAACCATTATTGAGTCTACTATCACACATTCTTTTGAGATGATTTGACAGATGAAATTAACTCTGTCAATAATGTGATTTTACATAGATAGCATGGAATATATCAGAATTTATATAACATTATTCTAGATGATTTTAATATGTTTGGCATGATCATCATGAGTCTATGAGTAATCATGATTTCATCCATGAAAAAAACATCAAAATTGTATAGGGGTGGGTGAAATTATTGATTCATAAAAGCCATAAATTCTATAAGAGATTTCATTATTCCAAAGGGCATAAAAAAATTCATAAACACCGTACATTATACTAATTTCATTTGTGGTATATCATAAGGGATCATCCTAATATGATGATACACTAAAATCAAATTAATATTGGATGATACACAAGTACCCATCAACTGGTCAAAAATATCATAGATACATGGTATTGGATAGTGATTGATAATTGTAATCCAGTTAAACAAACAATTAATAACATATAAATGGAGTCTTATATCAACCATCATGGATGTGAAAAATAAATATCACTAAGGTGATTCTATTGTATGGATGAATACATTGCCCTAAAATACATTAAACTGATTCCTAATCTCGTGAAGCACTGCTAGTGCCATTTTTTAGTGTGGAATGGAATCTAGCTAATCTCATTGAACATAGTAAATAATAAACTCATCCATTCTCAATGGTGGACACTCATTATGGTCATTAGTAAAAACATCAAAAATATATTCCACTAATGGAGTGAAGACATCATGATGAACTCCTCCATCATCAAGCATTAGACTTCCCATAAATGATGTGAGAAGGCATAATTTAAAATGAAATATAAATGAATTGATATCATTATTTTCCATTATCCATGAAGGGAATATGTGACTCCTTCTAGTTTTGTGACACTCACTCTCCTAGTGAACCAATAAATAAGATAATGGTATGAAACCAACCAATCCCTTACCAGTATCAGGTCAAAACCGTACATCTAATGAACGTAAATATCCCAAAAGGAAAAACACCCACTGAACTCAATGAAACTGTCCATACCACATCAGAGACTTTGTGACTGCACACATTAAAATTTCTCAATTGACATTACCTAAGAAATATAATCCCCCTATTGACCTATTTCATTCAAAAACCTATAAGATATATAATAGTTGAAATGACATGTACCCAATAAATCACTAGAATGCATGGAAGATGCCTGAGTCATACATTTGAGAATTAATGGTCTTTCCTCACTACCTTCAATCGTTGGATGAATTACATGCTACTTACCCATTCCCAAATATAGTGTTCCAGTCTAGGTCTCATTCACTACACTATTATACCAATACATGAATTCTTATCCTCATGTACCATGTTCTTAGAACCAATTGATATGGATAGTGTATCAAAAAATACTTGAATGATAATTTGTAGAAGACACCCCACTGATCCTTTGTATCATCCAAGGTCATGCATCACTACCCATTTATTATAGGTTCCGACATAACCTTTTTATATTCCTTATCCTACTAAATGTCAGTACTCTACAGGTGTTTGAAGACCCTGATTGTTCATGTTACAAGGGATAATCAGACTGATAGCCAATGCCCAATCTACCTCCCTAAGAGATTGATCCTCTACCCTAGAAGTCATGTTTGGAAATACCTAGGGGATAATTCCCATATAAACACATCTTGGTATCTGAGGGTGTACTACCTGGTTGTTCGGATAGATCTTTCTTTCCACCACAAGAATACACATTAGCATTCCCATAATAAATAAGATATTGATCCCTACATTTGTAATCTAATAAAAATGGAAATATTTTATTGAGACAAAATCTCACAGCAAATACTATCATGAAAATGTTATTCCCTAGCATCCACACCCTAAACATACTTTGCAACAAAGCTCTATAATTGATGGAATTGGAAAACATAATGAATCACAATAGTAATTCATTATGTCAATTCTAAAAACATATCATAACTATGCTTCCAATGCATCTCCATATTTAAATCACCATCAACATCACTTAAAACACATTATATGACATTCCCTATATTTTATGACTATGTATCCAAATATCCAACTCCTTCTGTGTTGGTCCTCGAATCTTATATTCCGCTAACATGATAAATTTCTCTATATGGGTTCCTATGTAATCTATTATTATTTGGATAATCATAAAAAATAACTATACTCTGATAGACCCCCCCTAGATCAATCTTTTTATGGATTTTAAGTAGAGAGTATCTCTTTTGATTGAACATAGACTATGTTTTCAGCCTATATCTCTCTCTATAAATTGAAAATAATGAGAAATGTTCTCAGTAAACATCATTTCATGAGATTACATAGATCCAACAATGATTATAATTTCACCACAAGAGATTCATTATCAACTATGCCCTCATGTCACCATACCCCTAAACTACATCATGGTCACATATATATGGAATTCCGAATAGTCATCATAGGCAGCATAAAAATTTATTTCACATTAAAAAAAGGATGGAGTCATAATTATCACTAAAAATATATTGCACATGTGGTAAAAATTGTATAACAATTAATACATTGAAAAATACCTAACCAATTTACATCGTTCATGATCGGTAATGTATCTTCAATACCCCATCCCAAATTATACCCCATTTCACATCATTAAATACATAAGAGTTATAACAATATCATTATTTAATATTTGATCTTTTTGATTTAATTCCCTTTCAACTTAATCAATTTCCCAATATTTTTTATGAACTGCTTAGTTTGAACTCACAAATGAAGTATTTAATAAATTTATTTTCCATAAACTCCATACTATTCCATGTGTTACAAACATGATGAATGTCATATAAAACCCTTAATTTTAAATATTATTAAGGAATAAAAAATCCTTCCCATAAAATGGTCAAAAAGTTAAATATTAATAAAAATTAACATCATACAACATGTATGTCACCCAACCTGTAATAATATAAATTCATATCAAGGGAACATCATGATCAACAATCCCACTCCTAGAAAAATGGGATTCCATTACTGAATGGGTTAGCTACTCCCATGAACAATCTAATATATGGGATCCAAAGAATCATAATATATTGTCTAACATTGAAAATATTAATGGCCTATAAAGAATAATGTCTGTTATTAAAAGTTTTAACTACCATCCCAGGTGTCACTATACTGATTCTCCAATCTGGTTCACAACATGAACTCATTTTCTCATCCGTAAATAGAAGTGGTTGTTGACTAGTAGTGAGGGTCTTACGAAGCATGTTCGGACAATATACCCTATTTACTAGAGTAATCCAATATAATAATAATATAGGAATCATCAAAAAATAATAATAAATAACCAAGCATTACATAACCATCTCCCACAAATGGGAATTTTAAAAATTACCATATTTTTAGTATTACACGTCACAATAGTCTATTGTTCTAGAAAAACCCAAAATAGGACACCAAATACAATCTCCACGATTGATCATGATCATATATTCAGAACCCACCTCTATGAACCAACCTAATCCAACCATCTATAATTGTTAATTTTTCCATATCCTCACACAAACAAATAATATCTATATAGGCACCCAATAATGACCCAATTTGGGTTTCAGTTTGACTAATTTGTCCATCTAAAATTTTCACTAGATCAATCTCCATTATATTTGTAGTGAATTCAAAAGTATAGTAAGAAAATTGACATATAGTAAGTAAAACAAATTTTTATTTAAAAAATTGAGAATCTTCTACATTTGTTCTTCGTTCTAAAAAAGTACCAGCACCCAAAAAAGTATTTAGGTAGTTCTTAATATCCTCACCATATGACTTAGTTGTTATATAATGTCATACTTATAGAATTATTCCCTAAAAAACCATGGTGTGAATCTCCATGAAAAACACCAACTCTATATATGTATTTCATAACCAACTTCCTTATATTAGTGTGGACTATTATAACTAACACACATTCCTTAATGTGGACCTCGTTTTCCAACAACATCAACCTAGTGTGTAAGGTCATTAAAAAAACCCATATTACTTTCAAATACAATCACTTTTTTGGATTTGATAGTTTGTCCAATTTTAATCAAATTAATAAATTATTGGTTCACCACATACATAAATGAAATTTCCCATTGAATATCACATTTGACTGTAATATAGAAATTAAATTCCTAATATATTTAATTTTTTTTCAAATACAATGATTATACATTCACCATAAAAATTTGAATATACTAAAAAGCCCATTTAATCTTGTCTAATTTCCATTACATACCATTTTATCATGCAATTAAGTCTCTATGATATTCTGAATAACCCATTATTTCAATGTCATCATAAAAACACGATTAATATTCTTTTAATCTCATTAACCCATCAATCCATCATCCAAAAACCCAAATAATGAGCTTAAGGAAGTGGAAAACCCCCTTGGTGGCCATAGATCTAGTAAAATCACTCTTAATACAACCAATAAAATATATAAAATATAAAATATTTTATTTTGACAACAAATTTATTATTTCCATTCAATAAATAAAAAAGTAAAACATAACATCATAATAGAATCATCAAAAAAATATTAACAAAAACATCATTATTGTGGAGGAATCACCAACAAACCATATACATCCAGTGCATTGATGAAAATGAAAAAATACTTCACCCTTTAATAAAGACCAAGAATTCCAAAACTTCCAATCTTATAATTCAATGGGAATAAAGGTTTAGGACTTCAAACAGATGGAAAAAATTCATCCATTCCTCTACCATATAATTGAACAATGATTATACATGAAATAAATGAGTGATTAGTTTTAATAAAAAAACACATAAACTGCATAATAATCAAGGAATAATGATCAATAGAAGCTGATATAGGTTATAGCTTTCAAAAATTAGACTAATGAAAAAATGAGTAGGAAATCTTATGAAAACCATATAAGACCTGGGAGGGAAATATTAAATTCCCCTATATTTAAAATGAATAGTGTTTTGACACTGGGTTACCTAAAATGTGTTCTATCCATTCAGTTTCTTCTATCTAATGAAATACAAGGATGTAATGTTTTTTTTCGATCCTAGATGATTTTCTGAAACATGTTGAGGTGTTCTGGTTAGATATGTGCAAGGCCAAATTGTTTCACCTCCCCACTGAAAATTTAATATCGTCACACATCCCATATCGATGGATCTTGAATCCAGAGCATGGTCATAACTAACCATGAACCATCCATGGGATGTGTATTGGATGTAAAAATTATCCCCTTTTCATTTACCAAGCCCTCAATAAACTATAGAGTCATGTCTTACTACTAAGATACATTTCATTATAAAATTTCACTTGAGATAAATAAAACTATAAATAGGCATTGACGACATAGAATGGTTTGGTATTTTCATGATAGGTGTTTGGAGTATCTTCCAATATAAAAAAACAAAATGTTCTGAATAATTATCAAAAAATTCTTTCTTAACCAATTCTAGTCAGGACTTTTTACTGTTTAATGTCATTTTATTGGATTTTGAGGTATCATGTTGTTTTTTAAATTTCAAAAATAGGTTATCAATTTTGACTATGGAGACTTATTTTAATCCTTTTACATACATAACATAGTCATATAAATCTTATTATTGAATAGTTTCCTATTTTTTATATTAAGAAGTGATTTTTACAAGACATGGAATATTCCATGTTGTTCGTGAGCTATTATAAATTTGAGGTGCCCATCGATGAAGTTACTACCAGTGTTTTGTTCCATGCCATGTATTTATATCTACATCATGTTTGAATACCATAACATTTATCTACAACAAAATATTTCATCAAAGGTGTATGTTTATTAAAAACAATTAATATGGAAATTTATAAAATGGGAATGTATTAGGATGATGAATCATTTAAAAATTCATTTACTCATTATTGTTCCATGATCTATAGTTAATTATAAATTAGTCTACTCTACCATTTATATAACAACTGATTTATTAATCTATTGATTTTTTCTGATGATATTAGTTTGTATTATTTCCTACATAAAATGAGAAATCATTGCCTTATCCAACATATGGATAAACTCATCTGATTCCTTTGGTAGACTACCCCTAGTGGGATCTTCTGACTAGAGGAACCCAAATAAAACCCAATAAAGTATATCCAAATATAGTCTTGGGGACCACTCTCTATAATTATGTAACCAATGATGTTTCAGAAGAACCAGATATTTTTTTCATTGAATACGATAATACATGGGAACCTTGGAATTGTATGTCCAGCCTGATTAGATGATTTACGTCTTAAAAAGTTCCACATTATAAGGTATATGACACTTACTACTATAGTTAAATAAAAATTCACTATATTATCTCATGTGATTCAATTTTATATAGGAGTGAATCTATCAATTTAGTTATTGAATATTATTCAATCCACAAAATAAGTATAATTGTACCATTATTATGTGTAATAATCTACACAACCACGATATTTTTTACTAGACAAGAATTTTATGTTTGGAATATCTACACATATGAAAATTCATAATAATCACATGTAAAGTTTTAAAGTTATATGAAATTTAAAATCATTAATGAGTAAGTCTACCATGATATACATCCATCCACATTTACTAATCCAGATGATTAATAAGCCTTTATATTGGTATATAGTCTTACACCGTGTCCCAATACCTAGTGACACATTACATAACTGACAAATAAAATCACTATTACCCTACAACAGAATATTTATAATTTATATTAAAAAATTATTAACTGAAATTAAAAATAGTGGTCAATGTAGATGAAAACCCTAATGCATTTTCATAAATTACATATAATGAAATGATTTATTTCTGATAAATTATGTATATTTTATCCATAAAAATAAATATTTGGTAATATAAATTTCTTATAACTATGTATATATAATAAAATAAGGTTTTAAATTAATTAATATCAAAATAAATAAACATGAGATAACCACATAAAAACAATACATAAATAATAACTAACTATAAACATTTTATATTCATTTTTATTATAGAGTAAATTATGTAATTTTGAACTTAAATGTTTTATTTTAATTACTATATGATGTCTTTCATATTCTTATTATATTTATTTTTATTACAAATTTATGAAATATTATAAATAATAAATGGTATTATAATCTAATTAATGTTTTAAAATAATTTTTATAATATGAATATCATATATTTATTATTTTTAACAAATTATGATCAAAACATTATTGTTATTAAAATAATCACCATATATGGATTCTTAAATTTGATCAATTTGAAAGAGTTATTTACGAAAAAATAGAAAAAAATGTTAAAAAATTATATTTTTTCCATTTTATTGTAATTTATAATATTATTTACATATTAATCATTAAATTTCAAAATAATAACATTTATATCTGGACGATTGTACATAAAATATATTATAAAAACATATTTCAAATAATAGAATCTAATATAAAAATATTATTTAATAATAATTTATTTGTAAGGACATGTTAAAAACATACAATCCCTTTATAAATAATTAGATATTAATAACATTATTTATTAATAAATATTACCTAAACACCATTTAAATAAATTATAATAAATTTAAACAGTTTAAGAAAAAAAACAAAATATAATTTTTTGAGTATTTTTTACACTCATTCTACATAGATGTCCTAAATAGTGGTAGAATAATTTATCCTCACATAGATAACAGTCATTAATGTATCAAAATATGTATAATTACATAACCCAAGTACATAATGGTAATTAGTCACTCTCAATTAATCCAAATAGTTCTATAATGTTTTTCAATATTGGTAAATTTTGTTAAACAATGCTACATAAATGTAATGTAATTGGTTACTACTATACAGCCTGCCTATGTAATGATACACCATTATTTACATTTTTAAGGATCATATAAATATTGTTAAAAAAGGCGTTTACCAGTTTTTAGAATGTCTATTTAATGGTAAATCTATTTAAACATAAAATGAAACACGATGATTGGTTTTTTCCTTCAGTTCTTCATTTCATACACGATTTCATAAATATATGATCATGGGATCTCTCTGAAAAAACTGAATGAATTCAATATTTTATTACAAAAATTAATAAAACATGTAGAAAAGATTTTATCACTTACAAAAAAATCAAGATATATGAATAATTAATTGCGTAAAAATAAGAAATAATGAACACTATAAAGGGTATACCTTTAATCGAAATAAATTGATTATTTAGATAAAAAATACATTATATGGGTTTCATGAGTATAAATATATTAAAAAAATTTATCTCACCTGTGAAGGTATCAACATGGATATTGAATATAACATCATTATTGTGGGGACTACTTCACTCAAGTTGTGTTTGCACATTATAGTGAAAAGAGTGAAGAAGATGAGAGTATTGTGTTATAGAGAGGTTTAACCATTTTAAGCGAATGGCATAAACCACAATACATCACATAGTAGGGTATTTATGTTATCCATAATTATTCTACGTTGTTTTAAAAAATTAACTATTGTTTCAATAATGAATGAGTAAATTCTAATTCCAGTTTATACATTCATTACATAATAGAATTCATCTTGAATTCCTGATCATATAAAATTCATTGGAAAATTATAGGTTATGTGGAAGAAGGCATTGGTTCCTATGATGTATAGAATTAAAAAAAATTAGGAAATTTTTTTATGCATTTAAAAAATAAATGTTATATATGTATTTATTTCATATATAAATAAATTAATAGATGAATAATTTTGTGTGTGTTAATCTCGTGGAATTAGATTGTTTTTAGGCGGCTTAGTTCATAAATGTATATTTGGTGAAATTATTTTAGTCAGTGATAATCTTCTTTTATAATAATCTCTCATCGATGTGGTGTTTTAGGAGTTTTCATTTTTAGGTTATGATGTTTGTTCATAATGATGAGAATAACATGAGATGTATGTAATTAGGAAACAAAATCATAGAAAACACATATTCTATATCATTATAGTTAAATGGTGATTAAATCTCATAATAATGTGCATAGTCAAAGACTATAAATTTTTAATCTTTTTAAACTAGATATAAATTCAAATTATTTCAAAATATTTTTCAACATCTACGTAAATTAATATTAAAAAATGTTACACTTATAGATATATCCATTGTATTACTCTTATTCCTAAATATTTTCAAATAGAAACATAATAATAAGTTATCTTAGAAGCACTGTATGGGGTGAATATAAAAGACACCCAATGAAATTAATATGTCAGTACATGTTGAACATATGGGTAAGAGACCAAAATAATGGGGAATCAATATATAAAAAGTATATAATACCAAATAAACCATGTATCAAAAATCATTAATCTTAATATTGTTATAATATCATAATATTAGACATAACTCTCATGAGTAATACAATTTACACCATAATCCTATGTCTGGAGAGTATTACTGAAGTAGGTTTCAAATTATAAGAATTTGGAATAGACCTAAGCATAAAAAAAATATCATGTGTCAACATTAGATTCTAAGACATTCATTTCAATATATGAAATTCAACCCACCATTCTATTACACTGTATACATGTGAATCCCACAACATGTCGTAACATTTTTTAATCAGGATAACCACTTGTGTATCATCGTAATATCGTGAGATATAAAACTCTACCCAATGTTTTTCTGTGAAAAAATGTACCCACCAATAAAATATAGAAAGAAATATATTTTTGTTTCACATGAAGTTGAAAAACACATAATTTATTCATATATTAAATAAACATTGAAAAGTAATAGATGTTTATGAAAAATTATACAAAACATTGTTATACGGAATCCAATTAAGGATATTTTATGGTATTATTAATCTATATCCCCAGTAAATAATAAGAAAAAATAATGGATATTGACATTGATTGAAACCAACTATTATAATCATTAGAAAATTAATTTGAAAAAATTATAATAAATAATCATTATGCTATTAATATAATTTATTATAAATGATATATTTAATAAAAAAATTTAATATAAATTACTTTAGATAACCATGAATTCATATAATGTAATGTTCATATACAAAAATAGAAAAGATAGTTGGAAAATGTATTCTTATGGGAACTATTGAAAATAATATTCGTTTTATAATTTTGTATTGTAATTCAAAATTTAATGACATAACATAAGAATAATAAACTATATTTGGTCATAGAAGGGAATAACCCATAATTAACTCAATTAATAATTTATAAATAAATAATATAAAAATCAACATGAAGTTGGTAAAGAAACCCTTACGTTAGAATTAAACCAATTCAGATTCGCACTAAATCCTTATAATATAAATTCATGCTTATAATTCTTATTTATAGGATCAAAATACATAGTAATTTAATATAATAATATTATTGTATAATTCATTTATATAAGTGTTTTAATTTTTTTTAGTTATAAATAATTTTGTCTGTAGTTCCTCTACTTTTTCGACTGATGTTTTTTGTGGTTGTTTTCCATTCTAAATGATCAAGAGTTAATAACCCCCAAAATGTTCATGGTGATGTATTATTTGTTTTATGTGTTTATAATACCCCATTTTCATTTCATGGAACATATGATTATGGTTCTTATTGGATTCATAAAAATATCTTTCTTTTATAATTTTGATTAAATAAATAGAAAAGATTGTATCAATGAATATAGTCAAATATTTATTACAATATTTAATTTTAAAACAATAAGAAATTTAAAATTATTACATCTTGGAACATGAATTTTTTTCATAGTTATTCATTATGTAAAAGATGTAACATCATTCATGTTCATTATGAAACATATATAATGAATAACAAAATATAATAACTAAATTAGTGATAAATTGTTATTATATTATATTAATATTACATTTATATAATCTCAATGATAGAATAAATATTTTCAAAATAAATTATAACATAAATTTATGAAGAGGTGGATGATGATGACACAGAATAATTGTTAAAGAGAATATAATACTTCTATTTAAGACATTAACTCCACTTATAGATCCACATGGAAATATATTATTTGGGAACACACCTCATGACCATGGGATCCAAAATTACATATAGAATTTTTAAGAAGATATATTACATAGAATGTATATTGATAATAATAATGACGGTATGTCGTTACTATGAAACATAAATATATGGGGATTTTAACATAACTACACAAACTAGAATATAAATAGGATAACATCACCATGGATTTAATCATCAAACATTCCAAATTATGTAGAATTGAGAAATTTATTTGAGATGTAGTCAATTAAAAAAAATATAAAAACTATTTAAAAATCAGCGATTATGTCAACCATGATAATCATTCAATAATATATATTAATCTGTTTGAATGACTCATGGAGTACCACTCTCTATTGTATCTGAACGGGATATGAGGTTTCTTCCAATGTTCTTGTAAATTATATAGAAATATCTAGATGAAATATTGTGTTTGAAAATGAATTACCATCAATAGATATTTGGCCAGTCTATGAAAAAATCAAAACTGAATATAATTGTAGAGGCAACTTTATATGGATTTAATTGATTTTAAGGATAAACACCTAACTCTGGTAGATTTTTCTTAAATATTATCATTCATGTGCGATATTAGATGGATCCAAATGAACCCCTCTATAGAAAAATGTTGATAAATACAACCTACATAGATGACTTTGGATTAATTAATCTATCTATAACTAAGGAAACTGTGGAAATATCAGTATAATTTAGATTCATTCAACAAAACATCATGGAACCACATAGATAACATAATTTTTTTGAGGAAAGTCAATGAAATAATATATAATTTGGAGTTTATGATAATGTTTTTATTTGAATTTCTACAAATAATAATATGATGAAATTTTTAAATAAGGTAAATAATAGCCCCAAGTATATTTTCCATTCCACGATTCTTGATTGATAAGTAATATTATCTTATATCATGGCACTACCACTAAACCACTCTCAATTTCTAAACATGTTCTATGTGTATATCTTAATTAAATACATACCATGCCATTTATATATTCTGAACTCATAGATTTTTCACCTATATAATGATTATTCCAATGATTAACAACAGATAAAAATTATTGATGTAATGTGTAAACATTGAACTAATATGAAGAAACATTATCAATGATATTTTTCGGTGAGGGAACAATCAATATTCTATGTTATTCTAAGAAGTAATTAATTTGGATTAGGTGTTTTAATTTGTCGGAGTCCAAATAAATGGTAGGAAAAATTCTTGAACCATTATTAATAAATAATTCTTGAATATTAAAAATAAAATCTCCTTGGAGTTTCTTTATAGGTGTGTAGTATGAGGGCCACTCTTTCTGAATTATAGTGTAAGTTGAGTCAATAATCTGACAAAAAATTATGTGGTGACTACACATTTCTTCATGTGTTTGAAAAAACAATTCCACATTTTATTATTCAAACATTGATGTATTTATTTATGAAATAGATACACTATTACATAATTAAATTATAGTACAGTTTTTTTATAATTAAAATGATTATGTTTTACAGTTTTATTGGTTAATTTTGAGTCAAAAAAATATAAGGGATGTGTAAAATTATTGAATTTTATATAAATTAAAATTGAAGAGAAATATAGTAAATTTCTTTCCAAAATAATGTATAAACCACATTGAATCTTATTGGTGGTGAATATAATAATATTCCTAGAGAAAGAAAATGAGATAAAAACCCCACATATGGCATTGTAAGAAAATCAATCATTGCCAACTGAAATATGGAGCTTTGAATTATTCTCATAATACAATGATTTTATATAATTTAATGATATTTCTTTTTAAATATGATGTATTTATTCAACATAAATTAAATTTGGTACAAATTACAAAACATTTATCAAGGGGAATAATTTCAGATAGAAAACCCCTATCAATCATCCATATATTTCTGAACATACATGAACATCATATATGATAATAAATTAATTAAAACATATTATCATATCAGTTTTAGTTTTTAAAAATTCTCAAATGATCATTTTCTATATGAATTTTAACTATATTCCACTTTATGTTTTTATAGTTTTGATTGTGTGTACTACTTTCATAATAGGAGTGCATGTAGTCAATATTATTTAAATTCATTTCATTTATAGGACATTAATGTTACATTATTTTTAATTTCTAAATATTTTTGACATTAAAATTAATTTATAGAGTTTTATAGTCGTTATCCATCAATATTAACTATATAAAAATCAGTTTTTGTCTGTGCGAAATGATCAGAGGGTGCTTCCATAAATTAATAATCAATTATTTCTATAATTTTATATTAAATAAAAAAATAATTTTTTATACATTTCAATTCGATTAAACGTATTATTTTTTACATGGTAATTCCTTATTTAAATTCATTTTATTATTCAAGTAGGTGGATAATCTAACCCATACACTAACATACCCCGATTTAATGACAGATTTGAGGTGGGATTCTTATGATATAAGAATAAATGAATCCAAATGATGTTCTTTAGAGAAACTTATTCTGATATATTAATATTTTCATGCATTGTAATATAAATTAACATATATTAAATTATTAGAAAATATAAATAATATTTTTCCTTCTTAGAATGCTGGATTATGATGGTTAATTTTATAACCATTATTTACTATTAATATCATTAATTGGTTTTTCAAGATGTATTACAAAAAAATTTGTGTAATAAAAATAATATAAATCATTTAATCCCATTCTAAATTCCATCCATGATTATCAATGATGAAAATAATACATTAAATAAAATGTTCAGTGAAGGTGGTAGTTCACACCTATTCGTGGAGGATAATTTCATTTTCCACAGAATGGGAAAAAGGAGTCATATTTTATATCATTTCATAATGTAAAAAATTTCATAAATATCATACTTATAAATATTATTTCTTCCATTAATACCATCATTGAACAGTGACAACGGAAATATAAAGGCTTTACATCGTGAAGACAGTAGTTCGCAAATCAATGTTATGAAAATATATTTTTTGTTAAATGTAATAGAAGAGTAGGATATTTTTTATTATAAAATTATAAAATATTTAATTATATGTTAAAAAATAATCCACAATATTATATTAGAAACAAATTAAATTAACAGATGAAAATAAATTTTTTTTAACCAATATTGAACATTTGTTCAAAATTTTGGGTTTTAATTTGAGGATTCCTTGAAAAGGAATATGTTGGGGTAATATATTGTAAATAGAATCTTATGAGTGTGAAAGGGAATTATTAATTAATTATTTAGTTAATATTTTAAATAAAAACATAATTTTTAATATTATGTTTACTGGGTTGTGAGATACCCCTTTTATAAGTGGTCAGAAAGTCATTTTTGTAAATATTTCATCATAACATAATGGTTTGTCGTGTTGAACATGAAAAGTGCTTGAAAATAGAGAAAATGTTTTATGCTGTATGATAAGCTCAATAATCTCATAAAAACATAAATTATATTAATATTTTTTTTCAAAAAAATTTACCCCTTTCATTATTACTGTTACCATTTTCACGTTTTCTGTGGAAAATAGTTTTAAAAGAATCAATTTATAATTTCTTGCTAAAAATAAAATAGTTCATTTTATTTAAATATGACCTAAGAGTTAAAAAAATTAAATCCATTTAATTTTGTTAAATTTAAATAAATTATATAACATTATTATAAAATTCTAAATTTCAATTTCATTAAAATAATTTCTATGAAAATTGTTTCTTAAGATATAAACATTCAAATATAGTGTAACAAAGTATTAAAAACATTTTCATATAAATTATTTTACTTATAAAACATATTATGGTTAAATATATTTATTTTGTTGGTTTCATTTTATTATAACAACCAAAATATATGATAATCTTCTAGTAAGAACTAATATTATCCCCAGTTACCTATAAATTAATATTTTTTTGTTAAATAAATATAATTAATCCTAAGACAATATCACTACTAATAATAAAAAATGTATATTTTTTGTCAAAAAATAAAAATATATCATTATATATTTAATTAATAAAATATAATATTTAAAATGTGATATTTAGAGGGCACATTGTGTGATAGATCAGGATATAGTGTTTTCCTAAAATAGTATGATTTTTTGTATTACATTAACCCCCCATAAAATTTTTTATTCCTATAAATTATGGTATATATGTTTTATTGACAAAATTTGGGTATTCATTCCTCATAATATTTTTAGGAACCCTTGTTTCCTATTCTAGTTTACGATTTCGGTGATGGTGTTTCACCAAATCCTTTTCTGATTCCATAATACATTCCATCTAGTACAAAACAATTTACATGATTTTCATTGTATGCAATGTTGGTCACATCCTAAATCATCTCATTGTATAATAATATTTCTGACATTCACCACATGTCCTTAAGTGTGACTCCTCATATGAAATAGGCTTCCAACTATTACTGATGTAAGAAAGAAGGTATAGTTGAGTGATAAACCATCATGATTACAGTAGCACATTGGTACATAAATGATAAATCAATGGATAAAAAATTTAAATGAAAGGTATTGGAATTTAATCATCCCAACAATAATAAATGTCCAAATCTATAAATAGTTTAATATATTGAATGATGAAATTTCAATACAAAAAATGAAAATAGTCATACATGGAATTATTCATACAATACCAACATAACTAACATAACTAAATCCTAAATGCTATATTGATGATAATACTAATAATTGGGTGATTATTATACTCTAAATATCTCATCTGAAGTTTATAACAAATAAGGAAATATAAAATCACGATCTTACAACCATAAAGACTGTGTGGGTAATAATTGGATACCCAGAAAGGGTGTGAGATAAAAATATTAGGCCACCACTATCGACATCTAATGAATTCATGTCAATGAAAATAAAATATAGTAGTTTGAAGGATTAAAAATATATTTAGTAAAAAAATATCAACAAGTTAGTCTTGGGATCCCAAAAGGACACTCGACTCACAATACCAAATTCATCCTATGAACGAATGTCTTTGAATATTCCATCATGTATGTAAGTTAATTAATGTAACATAAATATAGAGACTGTTATACATTCACTAGAGAGAACCCAATTTTTCAGACAACTACATCTACAAACTATTAAACAATATTGTAATGTGGTAATATAAGAAACCCTAGATCTAATCAAAATCATCCTAGAGTATGTTTCGGTGAAACGATAGAACGGTTCAAGGTTATCCCATGCATCTGAGTATACGAACCCATCATAGTCTTGAACGTGAAATAGCCTAGTTCCGAAAGCCACCCAGAGGTGCCCCGTTCCTGGTTGGTCACATGGCCTCAATCAAATTTCCCCAAACGCCAGAGGCTGCCGACTAGTAGCGAGGGCCTTGGGTGTGATAGTGGGAAAACAATTCCCTAATTGGAAGAGTACACAGCAGATGTATACAAATCATGAAATAATGGAAGCAGTAATAATCGAACGAAAATAAATAGCAGAAGACTAACAAAACAACTGCAGCACATATGAATATATGAAATGATGCATGATACATATCCAGGAAAGTATCCAAAAGGGTCACAATGCTGGAAATACAACCCGTTCCAAAAACAAGTACAAAAGAAAAGATAACATCTCCACATCATCTCATGCCTAATCTTGGTCCCATTCTCTCCTGCTCCAAAGAAATAAAGTACCTGAAGTCGAAGGGCGATTGCCATTGTTTATTCTTTCAGAAACATAGTCTTTTTGTGCACAAAAGTCGGACCCAAACATTGTGTGAAACTTAACCCCAGTTGGAAACCAACACAATATCTGTGCCTAACAGTCAATGAGCATATGTGAGGTAATCTTATAGTAAGAAGTAAACAGAAATAGTAAACAACATGCAGTAATCAGTAAGCAGTAACATGATGATATATGACAACAATCAATCCACATAACAATAAGCAGCAATGAAGCTAACAGCTAACCACCACAAGAACACCTCGGGGAATTACTCGTATCCAACCCCACTGGTCATATCCAAGAAGTACCAGCAACCTTATGGGAAGTTCACTCAGCCTAACCCCTATGGATAGGTCATACAAAATTATAAGACTCTCTGGGGTAGCTCTCTTGGTCAATTCCCCTTATAGTCTAGGTTATTCAGGGACTCTCTAAGGAAGATCATGTGGTCTAACCCTCTTATAGAAACAACGTCTAGAAACTCTCTAAGGAAGCTCAATGGATCAATCCTCCTATAGTCCCAGGTCTATCAAAGACTCTCTGAGGAAGCTCGCTCGGTCAATTCCTCCTCTAGCCAGGCATGTTTTAAGTAAATTCAAACATGTAAAGACTCTATGAGTAAGATCACTCGATCTACCCTCCTGTAGTCTATAACATACAAGACTCTCTGTGTAGCTCCCATATACTATCCCATAAATTCTATAATATTCAAGACTCTATGGGAAGCTCACTCGGTCTATCCCTTATAGTCTATATCCTCGGGTTCTCACAGTCCCATACCATTCATTGCATAATAATTCTATAAGGGAAAAGAACACCTGAATAGCTACATGGCTAACTTGTATAAAAAATAACAAGCATGTCATGACTATCATTCCATCCTACAGTCACTGGGCAAAGGAAATATGTATAACGGCCAAAGGTTAACAAGACCCAAAGGTCGTAAATAGAAAAACGCATTGTAAAAACATCCAATCATTGAAATTATGGTCAAACATGATCAACTTACCTATACACAAGCATACAAGCTAGGAAGGAAAAAAACAGGGGCAAAACGGTAAACACACAATACCACGTTCACGGGTATTAGTGGAACTTTGCACATAAAAATCAATGACACTGGAAGGTAAGGCACAAACCACATACCATGATTCTAGGAGATCAATATAATTGAACCAAGAGGCTTTATTATCCTTATAATTTCGTAGATCTATGAAAACACACAAAATGTTCAACCTAAAATATCATGAGAAGGAGGGAAAATCATGTTATGAAACTCAAGAAGAAGGAAGAGCTCACCACTGAAGTTCCAACGCAATTGATGGAAGTTGATTCGGAAAACATATGGATGCTCGGGGTCTCGGAGGATGTTCACAGTCGTACGGACCCTCTCGGTCAAAGAACCTGGAGAAGAAGACGATTTTGTAAATTAGGCGCGACCCCGGTCTGTTTAATGAAAAAAATAATGTACATGGCGTGTACTTCTAAGGTGCACGGCGTGTACTAGGCTTTTTTGTACTCTGCTTTAAGGGGCCTCCTCATCACCCCTACACACTGCGTGTGTGGCCTGAACATGGCAATCACACGGCCTTGCGCAGTATTGAAGTACACAGCGTGCACTTACAAAGTACACGGTGTGTACTTTTAAAATCTCCGGATTTCATATTTTTCTAAAAAATGACCAGAAATGAAAAAAACACTAAAGGAAAATCCGAGATCATACAAACATCCCCAATTAATGAAATTCATCACTGAAATTCCCTAGTGAGGCATAGAAGAATAAACCCCAAACAGCTTCGGCCACTATGATCGTACATAAGTCTCCCTCTCCCAGGTCTTGTCATGTACTTGCTCGTGCTTCCATAGCACCCGTACTAGAGGAACAAACCTGCCTCGGAGAACCTTCATACTGCGATCGACAATCCAGATATAATGCTCCTCATATGATGCATCTGCTTCATGATAAACCACCTCAGGGTGGAATTCATGAGACAGATCGGAAAATTAACATCGAAGCTGAGAGACGTCGAAGACGTCATGTATATCCCAGTAACACTATGGTAGCTGCAACCGATAGGCAACCGTCCCAACTCTCTCCAACACCTCAAATGGCCCGACGTACCACAGTGACTATTTACCCTGTCTCTGAATCCTCTTGTGTCCCAACCTCAGTGCGACATGCAAGAAAACCTGATCCCCAACCTCAAACTCCAGAGGTCATCTCCGCTAATCATCATAAGTATTATGTTTGGGCTTTGTTGTAGCCGTCCACTTTCTAATCAACAATATCTACACTGAGGTGTCCTGAACAAGACAAGGTCCCAGTAGAGATGCCTCTCCTGCCTCTAGCCTGCCCAATGGTGATCTGCATGGCCTACCGTACTAAGCCTCGTATGGTGCCATTTCAATAGTCACCTAAAAACTGTTGTTATAGGAAAACTCCCAAAGAGGAATATGATTCTCCTAAGAAGTGCCAAAGTCTAGAATGAAAGCTCTGAGAATATCCGCATGCACCTGGATCTTACACTCGGACTGTCCATATATCTGGGGATGGTATGATGTACTCAAAAGTACCTGTGTACCCAAAGTCTTCTGAATACCCTGTCAGAACCGTGATGTAAAACACGCATTCCTGTCTAAAACAATGGAGTTTGGAACTCTATCAAGACGTACAATCTCTCGGATGTACAACCGCCCCAGATCATTGACACTGAAGTTGTACATCACCGGTAAGAAGTGAGCAACCTTTATAAGCATGTCAAAGACTACCCAAACATTATCACTCCCTCTACATGACCTCGGTAACACGATCACGAAGTCCATCACGACATTGTTCCACTTCCACTCAAGAATGGGTAACTACTGTAAATGTCATGCTGGTCGATGATGCTCCGCTTTCACCTGATGAAAAGTGGAACATCTCATGAAAAAACCAGCATGATCTCTCTTCATACCAGGCCACTAATACTGGTGGTGTATATTGTGATGCATCTTGGTGATGCTACGATGATCTTCCCAAACTAAAGAATGAAAATCCTGAATCATTTCTTCATGTATTGTTACTGGCACCCATATGCCTCACTCGAAACGCAAGATATCATCCTCACCCACTATCCATCATGGAAGAGGGTCCTCTACTGACACACTCTCCAACCGGACTAGACCTTATGAGTCTGATAGCTGCCTCATCCGTACCTGATCAAAAAGTGTACAGGTAATAGCTTCATAAGATAGAAATATATGCCCCTATTTTTTGTGCACATCCAAATGCATCTCAGCGAATATATCCATAAGATGCCACTCACTACTGGCCTCCTAAACTTTCTGAATCTGATTTCTACTTATCAACGCCTCAGCAACTACATTTCCCTATCCCGGCGTATATGTAAGCTCAATGTCGAAGGATTGAAGACAATAAACCCACCTACACTGTCTCAGATTCAGTTCATGCTGAGTGAAGATATACTTGAGACTCATGTGGTTAGTGAAAACCACAAAGTGCTCTCCCAGAATGTAATTTCTTCAACAGCGTAAGGCATGTACAAAAACTACCAACTCCAGATCGTGCTTCGGGAAGTTCCTCTCATGTGGCCCCAACAGCCGAGACCCGTACATAACGACTCCATCTCCCTGCATAAGCATATGTGCCAGTCTGACACCTGAAGCATTTCTGTAGACTGTATATCTCTTGCCTATCTCGGGTAAAACTAGTGTTGGTGCTGACATAAAACTCCATTTCATCTCGTGAATGTTTGAATCATAGTAATCTAATAATATAAACATCACACTTTTCCTGGTCAGACCTGTCAATGGTGCTGCCAGGCATGAAAACTCATGTATGAAACACTGGTAGTATCCAGCTAGCCCTAGAAATCTCTGTTCCACAAAGACATTCTTCAGATTCTCTCAGGAAACTACAACTCTCACTTTCTCTGGGCCTACTGATATTCCTATCTTTGGGAAAACGTGACCCATGAAATGAATTAGGTCCATCCAAAAGTGGCATTTCGAGAGCATATCATATAATTTATTCTCTCTCAGTGTACTCAGAACGATCTCAATATGGGTTGCATGGTCATGTCGAGTATGAGATTACACCAACATGTCGTCCATGAAAACAATCACGAAGGAATACATTAATGGATCGAACACTCGGTTCAATAGTGCCATAAAAACTAATGGCACATTTGTCAGACTGAATGGAATGAACGTATACTTGTATAGACCATACCTGATCTGGAATGCTGTAAGAGGTATATCAGATGGTCTAATTTGCAACTGATGGTAACTAGATCTCAAGTCAAACATCGAGAACAGTTGGGCTCCTCGAAGCTGATCAAAGAGATAATCGATCATAGGCAAGGGATATCGGTTCATGACCATCAACTGGTTCACCTTCCGACAGTCCACACAAATACTGAGGGTACCGTCTACCTTCTTCGCAAATAGGACAGGAGAACCCAAAGGATAAGTATTGTGCCGGATGAAACCCTTTTTCTGTAACTCCTCCAACTGCTTCATGAGCTCATGCAACTCAGTTGTAGCCACCCTATAAGGAGGAATGGAAATCGGTGCCGCTCCTGGCACGATCTCAATAGAAAATCCTACCTCATGCTCTGGAGGCAAATCTGATAAGTCCTCTAGAAAGACATCCCTGAAACGATCCACCACTGGAAGAAAGTCTAACATTGATGTCCCGTGGTCATCCAGATAATGATTGGCAATCTGGGGTGTATCGCCTCCTATACCATGATGCTCTAGTCCAGCTCTACTTCCCTAGACATCCCACTCACCCCTATGAAGAAATGATCTGCCCTCTATTGATACGAAACTCACCCAGCGACGATAGCAATCGACGACTTCCAGGAAGTGAACAAACCAGTCCATACCAAGAATGACATCATATCCTATCATCACTAGGGATGAGAGGTCCAATAAGAAGTGCCACCCTGAAACCTCAATAGGGAACTCTATGAACTGACATATGCTAGATATCCTAGTTCCCAACGGAGTATCAAGAGTCAACATGTCGGTAGATGAAAAGTTACAGAGCCCAAGGCTCTCCACAACAACAAAAGAAATAAAGCTAATGTGAAGCACCAAAATCGAATAGGGCTAAGATAAAACTGAGGCTACTAAGATCGTACCTCGAACTGTGGAATGGTCCGTATCCGGCTCTTAATGGGTCTGCTCCACGGTGAATGTTTGGCCTGTACCGCGGCCCTGCACCCCTAGCTGAACACTCTGAGCTGATCCACTCTATTGTTGTTGGTAACCTGCTGACTGACCACCACAGCCGTGACCTCCACCTCTCCCCGAACGGCCTGAAGAACTCCAGTTACTAGACTAGTGAGAAACTGTCGATACATCTCCTGTATTCGGGGTGATAGAAGAACCCCTAACACTAGCTGTAGGTGAAAATATCAGACCAAAACAATGAAGATGTCCCATATCGCCACAAGATCGGAACTCCATCGGGTCTCTATAGAACTGAGGCCTAGTATACTCGCTCCTACCACACTGGTAGCATTCCACCTAGCTACCTGAAGATATATTCCACCTAAACTGATCTCCACATTCAGACTCTTTGTGGAACTTACTCCTATCAGTAGGAGGAACACAAACTCTAGAAGTCGAATCACCCTGGCTTACTGCTCCAGAATCCCTCAGACTGCACTCAGTGTTCAGCACCTGGTTGAAAATAGATGATATCGAAATTAACCTGATTATATTCACCTTGTAATAGATATCCTGCATGAGATCATCAACAATAATCCTAACACGGAACAACTCATCACCTGCTATAATCAGTGTGAAACACTGCACCTCGGTAAAATGAGACGAGTACTCCATAACAAAAAGAGTACCCTACCCAAGACTCATAAACTCCCAGGCTCGGTCAGCTATCAAGGTCTTGAAATAAAAGTAATTGTAGAAGGTGCGCCAAAACTCATCCAAGGTCCTACTCTACTTGTGCCCTAACTGTGAGATCACCCCACCACCTCTTGGTGGTGTCTCGAAGTATATAAGTAGCCAGCTTTAGCCTTTTCTCTGGAGGTATCTCAAGATGCTTGAATATCGTCTGTGTGGCCAATAGAAACGACTCTGTAACCTGGGGTCCTCCATCCCCTGTGAACGTAGGAGGACTTTGTTGCTGGAAAACCCACGTCAACTCATCAATCGATGGGGCAGGAGGCATCACAACCGTAAAGGTCTGCATCATCCTCTAGAAGTCCTCCCTGAAGTGTGTAACGACGCCTGCAATGGGTATAAATGCTGGTGCCAAGGCTGGCATAGCAGGATGATCTTCAGGAGGTCCCTGATCGGCCATATCCAATGTCTCATGACCGTCTGGAAGCGGATGTACATCCAGAGGACTTCTTGGAGGCATATCTCTGAAAGATCAAAAGAACACCTTATATCAGGAATATCAAGGATAGAGAAGACAAGTGTGAAAAAAAATAAAAGGGGAAGATACAACTAATGTTTTTCCAATTTCTACTACATGACGTGTATAAAAACTCCATGGTGTGTTCCTTAAGGTCATTCGCATGGGTGCGTACTTCTGTCACAGTTGGTCGTGTAACACCCCATACTACACGGCGTGCAGTCCCCACACACGACGTGTAATTGAACTCCATTCCCCTAGATGAGTCTCTTTACATGGCTAAATATCATGGTCCTATTAACCCTACACTACACGGCGTGTTCACTAAAGACACAGCGTGTAGTAGAGTAGGTTTTTGGCGACCCGTGTTGTTAGTTACATGGACAGCTACACGGATGACCCTTACACGGCGTGTTACAAACAGACACGTCGTGTATTGGAGAAGATAACATCGAACCATGTTTTTCGTGACACTGTCGGGTACCTAGAAAAAGGCTACACCGCATGTTCTTACCAATCACAACATGTACTACACGAGCATCCACGACCCGTATTTTTAGTGACACAACCAGGTACATGGCTCAATACTACACAGTGTGTACCTACCATTCACGGCCTGTTCCTGAAGACTTTTCACAACCATGTGTTTCTACTCACCCTGTAAGTGACACAGTTTAAAACTACATGGTGTGTAGTCATAAAGTACATGCTGTGTATTCTGGGTTTTTCCGGGCAATAGCTCAGAAACTGCACCGAAGCCTCGAAAACACTGAAAAACAAACATGGAGGTTCCAAATTACGATATGTGAAGGCCCATACTCCCTGCGAATCAAAGCATGGCATCTTATACATGCTATATACATGAGAAAAAAGTCAACAAACCACCATGTTCCGATTCATGAGGGCCCATAACACCTCAAGAACCAACATTTGGCATTTATTTATGCATGTTACAAAACAATTAATATCTCTATCAAACTCCAGAAATTCTATCAAAGCATCTATCACAATAACATTCATAATCTACACAACGTCTATCACAACAACATGTAATCGCTAATGCACCATAGAAGGCATGGAAAGAATGCATGGCATGTGATTTCTAACAAGTGCATATATCATGCATGGGATGGAATACCCTCATCTCATCGGGATGCGACAAAAATAGAACCACAATAGCACAACAATAACAACAAAAATCATGGGAATCACTCTAAGTGAAATCGTATGAACCGTAAAATATCAAAACCAGTAAACTACAACAAACAAGGTAGATCGACTTTAACCTATACACTGGTTAGGTACTCCCAGGAACAACTTATTACCAAGTACTGAATCCGTCCTATCCCTGGATAACGGCTCCAAACAGTGAATCAAGAGAAAAGAGTTCCTCTGATACCACCTTGTAACGTCTCGGTTTCGAAAGACAACCAGAGGCACCCCATTCCCGGTTGGTCACATGGACTCAAGAGAATTTCCATAAATTCCAGAGGCTTCCAACTAGCAGCGAGGGCCTTGGGTGTGACAGTGGGTAAACTATGGTCTCATTGGAAGAATACACCACAGAAGTAAAAAAACATGCAATAGAAGAAGGACTAAATATCCAACAACAATAAATAGGCAAAGACTAAGACAAAAAAAAACTGGAGCTCATATGTATATATGAAATGATGCATGATATATATCTAGGAAAGCAGCAAAACATGTCATAATGCTAGAAATAGAACCTGTAAAAAAAATAAAAAATAAAAGATAACAGCACTGTAGTATCGCAAGCCTATGCTTGGTCCCATGCTCTCCTTCTCCAAAGCAATCAAGTACCTGAAGTCGAAGTGTGCTTTCCCTTTTCTATAACTGCAACAACGTAGTCTGTTTGGGCCGAAAATCATGGCCCCAAAAGGGTTTGTGACTAAATCCACGTATGCAAGCACCTGAAGATTTGTGCCTAATAGTCAGTGAGTATATGTCAGGTAATAGTATAGTAAGCAGTAAACATCAACAGTAAACAACATGAAGTAATTAGTAAGAAGTAACAGGATGATATAAGATAGTAATTAGTCCACAAAACAATAAGCATTAGTGAAGAAAACAACAACCCAAAACCGGAACCCCTCTGGAAAGTACTCATAGCCAACCCCTCTGGTCCTATCCAAGAAGTACCAATAACCCTCTGGGCAGTGCACTCAGCCTAACCCCTCTAGTTTGGTCATACGAAATTATAAGACTCTCTAGGGAAGCACACTCGGTCAATTCCAGTTATAGTCTAGGGTAGTTAGGGAATCTCTAAGGAAGATCATGAGGTCTAAACCACTTATATCCCCAAGTTCTAGAAACTCTCTGAGGATTCTCACTCGGTCATTCATCTTATAGTCTCAGGTCTATCACAGACTCTATAAGGATGCTCACTCGGTCAATTCCCCCTCTATCCTGGAATGGTTAAAGGAACTTCAAAAAACTAAAGACTCTCTAATGAATCTCACTTGGTCTACCTTCCTATTGTTTATATCATCCAAGACTATTTGGGAAGCTGACTTAGTTTATCCCATGTAGTATATAATATCCAAGACTCTCTAGGAAGATCACTCGGTCTATCCCTTATAGTCTATAGCACCGGGTTCTCACAGTCTCGTTCCAGTCAGTGCATAATGATGATATAAGGACAAATTAAACATATAAACCTACATGGATAACCAATCTACAGAAAAACAATCATTTCAACAGTATCATTCTATCCTACGGTCAAAAGGCATGGAACACATGTATTAGGACCAAAGGCTACCAAGACCCAAAGGTCGTAAACATAACAAGTCATGGGAAAAACATCCAAGAACAACAATTATCATCAAACATGATCAACTGACCTCTACACAAGGATTCATGCAAGGCAGTAAAACAATAGGGGAAAAACAGTAAACACGCAATACCTCGTTCACGGGTATTGGTGGAACATTACAAATAATACTCAAAGACTTTTAATGGTGAGGAACAAACCACCTACCTTGAGGATACGAGATCAATATACTTGAAACACAGGGTCTGATTTTCCTTAGAACGTCATATTTCTATGAAAACACACAATATGTTCAACCCACGATATCATGAGAAATAGAGGAAATCATGGTATGAAACTCAAGAAGAAGGAAGATATCACTGATGCGGTTCCAACACAATCGACAACAGTCGTTTTAGAAAACAGACAGAGTCTCGGGGGCTCAATGGATATTCACGGCTAGTTGGGGAACTCTCTGTCAAAGAAATTAGAGAAGAATACAATTCAATTTATTAGGGGAGACCCCTGTCCATTTAATGAAAAAAATAAAGTACATGGCGTGTACTTCTAGGGTACACGACGTGTACTAGGCTTTTTTGCACTCCACATTATGTTTCCTCTACATCGCCCCTACACACCGTGTGTGTATCTTGGACATGGACAACACAGAGCCTTACGCAGCAACGACCTGAGAAGAAAAAATATACCTGAAAAGAAGATCCTAGTTCTTACAAACATCCCCCTTAAAGAAATTAGTCCTTGAATTTCCCTATAAAGGCGTAGAAGAAGAAACCTCAAACATATGTGTCCTATGGTGTAACTGGGTTTCAATGTATAATGATGGTAAATCATATAATGAATTTCATCAGTCCTACGAGCCTATCTATGGATTTCTATATTGAAACCCATGTATCTCCCACAATATAATATATTTCCAATTATCCTACGGGACATTCTATGTAATATTATATATGGAACCATGGTAATGTCCATGTCATAACATAATTTCAATTAATATGAGATACAATCTAAGGATTTCTATATGAGGAACCACATTGTCACTCCAGATGTATTATAAATTCATTTAACCACTGATCCAATCTAAGGAATTATATATAAGAATCAAAGGTGTCCCTCATGTAATTATAATTAATCTTTCAAATTTCCCATATATGGATTTATTTTGTAAAAAAAAATAATCAGTCTTGTTATAATACAAAAGGAATATGTATTTTTTATTTAATATATAAAAATTTTACTGTTTATTATCTATTCCATTTATACAATTAAATATACGAAATATATATGGAAATTTTTATAATCATTCTTTATTACTATTTAATAATGACGAAGAATGAATCCTTTCCCTAATCATTGAGTATTATTATTTAAGTATAAAATCTCATTCATTCCATTATGAATTAATCCAAAATGATATAGGAAAGTCCATACACATTATATTTTTAATGAAACTTTTTCCCCTTATTATTGTATAATAAAATTCACCACATAAGTAGTTTTATTAATAAATGTTTAATGTTTATTATTCCAATTCATTTTATTCAAATTAATCATTAATTATTTTCAAATTTACCTAACAGACATAAAAGGAGAAAAAAGTTTATAAAAAGAATTATAATCAGTTTCATTTACTCAAACACACCATATTGGTGGTCTAGTTTCCTAGAAAAGGAATATGTGTCATGGAATATATGTAACACACATATTAAGGGTGGTTTGAGTTGAGGTGAATAACAAATATTGGTTCAATTAAAAGCACAATGGATTTCCAATTTAAGGCATTAGGTTGTACATATTTTATATCATATTTCATGGCCAGTACATTGAAAATCGAATGCCTTCAAAACTAACACATTTTATAAATCATATAATATTAAGGGAAAATCTATATTTCACCTACCTTATTCTAAGGGTACATCACTCATCCAGTTTTATAGTTTTATATAGTGTATTTAAAGAGAAAACAAATAAATTATAATAGTACCGAAATATATGGAATACGATCCCAAATGGAGTTATCATAAAATATAGTGAGATAAAAGAATAACGGAAGAATATAGAATAATTGACTAACCATTATGCATCAAACACACCTGATTGTGCTGTGTTCTATGTCAAAAAATGGAGAAAAATTTCATCTTAGTAGGATTGGATATGATCAATGTATTGGGGGGATATTCCATGCATATAGGAAGGATAATGGAGGGATTTTATATAAAATAAAAAAGATGAAAAATGGTGATTTAACACATTTAATAATATTCATTGTTTAGATAATAATTTTTCCAAACTGTGAACCAATAGTGATCTAACTTTTCCTAATGTGACACCCCTTTTATATATTAAGGCATATATTTTATAAACACGAAAAATTCCGGTATTTCACATCAACAATCATTCAACCAAAAATTACATAACAATATTTCATCTTCTATAATATTTTAAAAACCTTGTGAAAACCTAGTAAGGATGTATAGTTTGTGTGGAATTTTTTAAATAACAATCTACACTCCATTCATCCCATTTACTATATCTAGGAGCTCAGATTTTGAATCAATATGTTCATGAAACCCCACCGAACACTATCGTCCCATTTCAGTCATTAAAAATCATAAAATGAAAAACAATTGCATTTTTTCATACCTATGAATTTTTGTATGAAGATATATTTATGATTTAAAACATTCAATAAATTATAGTTATCAAATTATATTGTATATTACACCCATATAAAAACAATAGATCCTATAATCACCCAACCATGTAACTTCTCATCCATTAGAATTATTAGGGATCAATGAAACATCATTCAACCTATATTGGTCATGAAATTATAAATATAAATAATATTGTTTGATCATAAATTCCCGCTATTCATGAAATTATTACTTCTAATTTATGGCACATAAACTATTGAAACATGATTAAATGATTTAATTATAAACTAAAACATAGATAGGATTCTTAGAATATCCTGTATAACTTGAGACATGATCTCATTGTCATTTATTTCCCCAAATACCCCATGGTGCTCCCCACCAAAGTGTTTTCAATTATCTAGTATTGTGGATGATATAACTAATTATAATGTATTCAATAAAATGGAATTACACTACTATTTGAAAAACACTAACCATGGCCTAAACATTGACCATGATTTCCTTAGAGGTTGTGTGCATATTAATAAATTTTATCATTTTATTTCTGTAAAAGAATCAACACATATTTTAATCATTACATACGAGATCTCCTAAGACGTCATGCATAGCCCAGTACCTCTGATGTAGCTGCAACCGATAGGCAACCGTCCCAACTCTCTCCAACACCTCAAACGGCCCGATGCACCACGGTGACTCTTTACCCTGTCTTTGAATCCTCTTCTGTCCCAACCTCGGTGCAACACGCAAGAAAACCTGATCCCCAACCTCGAACTCCAGAGGACATCTCCGCTAATCATCATAAGAATTCTGTTAGGACTATGTTGTAGACGTCCTCTTTCAAATCAAAAATATCTACACTGAGGTGTCCTGAACAAGACAAGGTCCAAGTAGAGTTGCCTCTCCTACCTCTAGCCAGCACAATGGTGATCTGCATGGCCTATCGTACTAAGCCTCTTAAGGTGCCTTTTGAATAGTCCCCTAAAAACTGTTGTTATAGGAAAAATCCCAAAGAGGAATATGCTTCTCCTAAGAAACGCCAAAGTCTATAATGAATGCTCTGAGAATATCCACATGCACTTGAATCTTACACTCGGACTGGCCATATATCTGGGAATGGTATGTTGTACTCAAAAGTACCTGTGTACCCAAAGTCTTCTAAATACCCTATCAGAACCGATTTGTAAAACACGCATTCCTGTCTAAAATAATGGAGTGTGGAACTCTATGAAGACGTACAATCTCTCAGATGTACAACCGCCCCAGCTCATTGACACTGAAGTTATACATGACCAGTAAGAAGTGAGAAACCATTATAAGAATGTCAACGACTACCCAAACATTATCACTCCCTCTACATGACCTCGGTAACACGATCACGAAGTCCATCACGACATCGTTCCACTTCCACTCAAGAATGGGTAACTGCTGTAAATGCCATGCTGGTCGCTGATGCTCCGCTTTCACCTGATGAAAAGTGGAACACCTCATGAAAAACCAGCATAATCTCTCTTCATACCAGGCCACTAATACTGGTGGTTTATATCGTGATACATCTTGGTGATTCCAGGATGATCTTCCCAAACTAAAGAATGAAAATCCTGAATCATTTCTTCACGTATTGTTACTGGCACCCATATGCCTCACTCGAAACGCAAGATATCATCCTCACCCACTATCCATGAAGGAAGAGGGTCCTCTCCTGACACACTCTCCCACCGGACTAGACCGTATGAGTCTGATAGCTGCCTCATCCGTACCCGATCAAAAAGTGTAGAGGTACTAGAATAATAAGATAGAAATATATGCCCCTATTTTTTGTGCACATCCAAATGCATCTCAGAGAATATATCCATAAGCTTCCACTCACTACTGGCCTCCTGAACTGTCTGAATCTGAGTTCTCCTTATCAACGCCTCAGCCACT
Organism: Viscum album; assembly: GCA_963277665.1. Classification (NCBI taxonomy): domain Eukaryota; kingdom Viridiplantae; phylum Streptophyta; class Magnoliopsida; order Santalales; family Viscaceae; genus Viscum; species Viscum album. The sequence continues at coordinate 1,025,317,316 of OY728120.1, read as the reverse complement.
ACATTTCCCTTTCCTGGCGTATAGGTAAGCTCAATATCAAAGGATTGAAGACAATCGAACCACCTACACTGTCTCAGATTCAGTTCATTCTGAGTGAAGATATACTTGAGACTCTTGTGTTAAGTGAAAACCACAAAGTGCTCTCCCAGAATGTAATTTCTTCAACATCGTAAGGCATGTACAACAAATACCAACTCTAGATCGTGTGTCGGGAAGTTCCTCTTGTGTGGCCTCAACTACCGATACCCATACGTAATGACTCCATCTCCCTGCATAAGCACATCTCCCAGTCTGACACATGAAACATTTCTGTAGACTGTATATCTCTTGCATGTCTCGGGTAAAACTAGTATTGGTGCTGACATAAAACTCCCTTTCATCTCGTGAATGTTTGAATCATAGTAATCTAATCATATAAACATCACACCTTTCCTGGTCAGACATGTCAGCGGTGCTGCCAGGCATGAAAACTCATGTATGAAACACTGGTAGTATCTAGCTTGCCCTAGAAATCTCTGTACCACAAAGACATTCTTCAGATTCTCTCAGGAAACTACAACTCTCACTTTCTCTAGGCCTACAAATATTCCTATCTCTGAGAAAACATGACCCATGAAATGAATTTGATCCATCCAAAAGTGGAATTTCGAGAGCATATCATATAATTGATTCTCTCTCAGTGTACTCAGAACGATCTCAATATGGGTTTCATGGTCGTGTCGAGTGTGAGATTAAACCAAGATGTCGTCCATGAAATCCATCACGAAGGAATCCAATAACGGATCGAACAGTCGGTTCATTAGTGCCATAAAAACTAATGGCACATTTGTCAGACTGAATGGAATGAACGTATACTTGTATAGACCATACCTGCTCTGGAATTCTATAAGAGGTATATCAGATGGTCTAATGCGCAACTAATGGTAACTAGATCTCAATTCAATCTTAGATAACACTTGGGCTCCTAGAAGCTGATCAAAGTGATCATCGATCATAGGCAAGGGATATCGGTTCTTGACCATCAACTGGTTCACTCTCCGATAGTCCACACAAATCCTGAGGGTACCATCTACCTTCTTCGCAAATAGGACAGGCGAACCCCAAGGATAAGTATTGTGCTGGATGAAACCCTTTTTATGTAACTCCTCCAACTGCTTCATGAGCTCATGAAACTCTGGTGTAGCCATCCAATAAGGATGAATGGAAACCAGTGTCGCTCCTTGCACGAGCTCAATTGAAAATCCTACCTCACGCTCTGGAGGAAAATCTGATAAGTCCTCTAGAAAAACATCCCTGAAACGATCCACCACTAGAAGAAAGTCTAACATTGAAGTCCCCTGGTCATCCAGATAATGATTGGAAATCTGGGGTGTATCGCCTCCTATCCCATGATGCTCTAGTCTAGCTCTACTTGCCTAGACATCCCAATCACCCCAATAAAGAAATGATCTGCCCTCTATTGATACGAAACTCACCCAGTGAAGATAGAAGTCGACGACTTACAAGAAGTGAACAGACCAGTCCATACCGAGAATGACATCATATACTATCATCTCTAGGGATGAGAGGTCCCATAAGAAGTTCCACCCTGAAACCTCAATAGGGAACTCTATGCACTGACATATGCTAGATATCCTCGTTCCCAACGGTGTATCAAGAGTCAACATGTCGGTAGAAAAAAAGTTAAAGAGCCTAAGGCTCTCCACAACAACAACAGAAATAAAGCTATGTGAAGCACCAGTATCGAATAGGGCTAAGATAAAACTGAGGCTACTAAGATCGTACCTCGAACTGTGGAAGGGTACGGATCCGACTCTTAATGGGTCTGGTCCACGGTGAATGTTTGGCCTGTACCGCGGCCCTGCGCCCCTAGCTGAATACTATGAGCTGATCTACTCTATTGTCGTTGGTAACCTGCTGACTGACCACCACGGCCGTGACCTCCACCTCTCCCCGAACGTCCGGAAGAACTCCAGTTCCTAGACTAGTGAGAAACTGGCGATACATCTCCTATATTAGGGGTAATAGAAGAACCCCTTCCACCAGCTGTGGGTGAAAATATCAGACCAAAACACTGAAGATGGCCCATATCGCCACAAGATCGGAACTCCATCTGGTCTCTCTAGAACTGTGGCCTAGTATGCCCACACCTACCACACTGGTAGCATTCCACCTAGCTACCCGAAGATACATTCCACCTAATCTGATCTCCACATTCAGACTCTTTGTTGCACTTCCTGCTATCAGTAGGAGGAACACAAACTCTGGAAGTCGAACCACCGTGGCTCACAGCTCATGAATCCCTCAGACTGCACTCAGTGTTTAGAACCTAGTTGACAATAGATGATATCCAAATTAACCTGATTATATTCACCTTGTAATAGATATCCTGCATGAGATCATCAACAATCATCCTAGCAAGGAACAACTCATCACCTGCTATAATCAGTGTGAAGCACTGCACCTCGGTAAAATGAGACGAGTACTCCATAACAGAAAGAGTACCCTAAACAAGACTCATAAACTCTCGGGCTCGGTCAGCTGTCAAGTACTTCAAATAAAATTAATCGTAGAAGGTGCGCCAATACTCTTCCCAGTTCATTCTCTACTTGTGCCCTGACTGTGAGATCACCCCACCACCTCTTGGCGGTTTCTCAAAGTATATAAGTAGCCAACTTTATCCTTTTCTCTGGAGGTATCTCAAGATGCTTGAAGATCGTCTGTGTGGCCTCTACAAACGACTCTGCAACCTGGGGTCCTCCATCCCCTGTGAACGTAGGAGGATTCTGCTGCTGGAAAACCCACGTCAACTCATCAATCGACGGGGCTGGAGGCATCACTCCTGTAAAGGTCTGCATCATCCTCTAGAAGTCCTCCCTGAAGTATGCAACGACGCCTACAATGGGTATAAATGCTGGTTCCAAGCCTGGCATAGAAGGATGATCTGTAGGAGGTCCCTGATCGGCCATATCAAATGTCTCTTGACCGTCTGGCAGCGAATGTATAGCCAGAGGACTTCTCGGAGGCATATCTCTAAAATATCAAAAGAACACCGTATATCAGGAATGTCAAGGATAAAGAAGACAAGTGTGAAAAACAATAAAAGGGGAAAATAAAACTAATGTTTTTCCAATTTCTACTACATGATGTGTATAAAAACTCCATGATGTGTTCCTTAAGGTCATTCGCATGGGTGCGTACTTCTGTCACAGTTGGTCGTGTAACACCCCAGACTACACGGCGTGCAGTCCCCACACACGACGTGTAATTGAACTCCATTCTCCTAGATGAGTCTCTTTACATGGCTAAATATCATGGTCCTATTAACCCTACAATACACGGTGTGTTCAATAATGACACAGCGTGTACTAGAGTAGGTTTTTGGCGACCCATGTTGTTAGTTACTTGGACAGCTACACGGATGACCCTTACACGGCGTGTTACAAACAAACACATCGTGTATTGGAGAAGATAACATCGACCCGTGTTTTTTCTGACACGGCTTGGTACCTAGAAAAAGGATACACATCGAGTTCTTACCAAACACAACATGTACTACACGAGCATCCCCAACCCGTGTTTTTAGTGACACAGCTAGGTACATGGCTCAATACTACACGGTGTGTACCTACCATTCACGACGCTTTCGTGAAGACTTTTAACAACCCTGTGTTTCTACTCACCCAGTAAGTGACACAGTTTAAAACTACATGGTGTGTAGTCATAAATTACATGCTGTGTATTCTGGGTTTTTCCAGGCAATAGCTCAGAAACTGCACCGAAGCCCCGAAAACACTGAAAAACAAACATGGAGGTACCAAATTATGATATTTGAAGGCCCATACTCCCTGCGAATCAAATCATGGCATCTTATACAAGCTATATACATAAGAAACAAGTCAACAAACCACCATGTTCTGATTCATGAGGGCCCATAACACCTCAAGAACCAACATTTGGCATTTATTTATGCATGTTACAAAACAATTAATATCTATATCAAACTCCAGAGAATCTATCAAAGCATCTATCCCAACAACATGCATAATCTACACAATGTCTATCACAACAACATGTAATCGCTAATGCACCGTAGATGGCATGGAAAGAATGCATGGCATGTGATTTCTAACAAGTCCATATATGATGCATGAGATGGAATACCCTCATCTCATCGGGATGCGAAAGAAATGGAACCCCAATAGCACAACACTAACAACAAAAATCTTGTGAATCACTCTAAGTGAAATCGTATGAACCATAAAATCTCAACACCAGAAAACTACAACAAACAAGGTAGATCAACTTTAACCTATACACTGGATAGGTACTCCCAGGAACAGCTTATTACCAAGTACTGAATCCGTCCTATCCCTGGATAACGGCTCCAAAGAGTAAATCAAGAGAAAAGAGTTCCTCTGATACCACTTTGTAATGTCCCGGTTTCGGAAGACAACCAGAGGCTCCCCATTCCCGGTTGGTCACATGGCCTCAAGAGAATTTCCATAAATGCCAGAGGCTGCCAACCAGCAGAGAGGGCCTTGGGTGTGATAGTGGGTAAACTATGGTCTCATTGGAAGAACACACTGCAGAAGTAAAAAAACATGCAATATAGGAAGGAGTAAATATCCAACAACAATAAATAGTCAAAGAATAAAACAAAAAAACTGGAGCTCATATGTATATATGAAATGATGCATGATATATATCTTGGAAAGAATCCAAACATGTCGCAATGCTAGAAATAAAACCAATACCAAAAAAAAATAAAAAATAAAAGATAACAGCACTGCAGCATCGCAAGCCTATTCTTGGTCCCATGCTCTCCTTCTCCAAAGAAATCAAGTACCTGAAGTCGAAGTGTGCTTTCCCTTTTCTATACCTGCAACAACGTAGTCTGTTTGGGCCCAAAAGCATGGCCCAAAAAGGGTGTGTGACTAAATCCACGTAGGCAGGCACCTGAAGATCTGTGCCTAATAGTCAGTGAGTATATGGTAGGTAATAGTATAGTAAGCAGTAAAAATCAACAGTAAACAACAGGATGTAATTAGTAAGAAGTAACATGATGATATAAGATAGTAATTAGTCCACAAAACAACAAGTAGTAGTGAAGAAAACAACAACCCAAAACCGGAACCCCTCTCGGAAGTACTCGCAGCCAACCCCTCTGGTCCTATACAAGAAGTACCAATAACCCTCTGGGTTGTGTACTCAGCCTAACCCCTCTAGTTTGGTCATACGAAATTATAAAACTCTCTAGGGAAGCACGCTCGGTCAATTCTAGTTATAGTCTAGGGTAGTTAGGGAATCTCTAAGGAAGATCATGCGGTCTGAACCACTTATATCCCCAAGTTCTAGAAACTCTCTGAGGATGCTCACTCAGTCAATCATCTTATAGTCTCAGGTCTATCACAGACTCTATGAGGAAGCTCACTCGGTCAATTCCCCCTCAATCCTGGAATGGTTTAAGGAAATTAAAACAATTAAAGACTCTCTAATGAATCTCACTTGGTCTACCTTCCTATTGTCTATAACATCCAAGACTACTTGGGAAGCTCACATAGTCTATACCATGTAGTATATAATATCCAAGACTCTCTAGGAAGATCACTCTGTCTATCCCTTATAGTCTATAGCACCGGGTTCTCACAGTCTCTTTCCAGTCAGTGCATAATGATGATATAAGGCCAAATTAATCATATAAACCTACATGGCTAACCAGTCTACAGAAAAACAATCATGTCAACAGTATCATTCTATCCTACAGTCAAAAGGCATGGAAAACAGGTATTACGGCCAAAGGCTACCAAGAACCAAAGGTCTTAAACATAACATGTCATGGAAAAAAATCCAAGAACAACAATTATCATCAAACATGATCAACTTAACTCTACACAAGGATACATGCAAGGCAGTAAAACAATAGGGGAAAACAGTAAACACGCAATACCTCATTCACGGGTAGTGGTGGAACATTAAAAATAATACTCAAAGACTTTTAATGGTAAGGAACAAACCACCTACCTTGAGGATACGAGATCAATATACTTGAAAAACAGGGTTTGATTCTCCTCAGAACGTCATAGTTCTATGAAAACACACAAAATGTTCAACCCACGATATCATGAGAAATAGGGGAAATCATGTTATGAAACATAAGAAGAAGGAAGAGATCACTGATGCGGTTCCAACACAATCGACAACAGTCGATTCAGAAAACAGACAGAGGCTCGGGGGCTCAAAGGATATTCACCGCTGGTTGGGGCACTCTCTGTCGAAGAAACTAGAGAAGAAGATGATTCTATATATTAGGGGAGACCCCTGTCCATTTAATAAAAAACATAAAGTACACGGCGTGTACTTGTGGGGTACACGACGTGTACTAGTCTTTTTCGCACTCCACATTAAGTTTCCTCCACATCACCCCTACACACCATGTGTGCGTCCTGGACATGGCCAACACAGAGCCTTACACAGCGACGACCAGAGAAGGAAAAATATACCTGAAAAGAATATCCTAGTTCTTACAAACATCCCCCTTAATGAAATTAGTCCTCGAATTTCCCTAGAAAGGTGTATAAGAAGAAAACTCGAACATATGTGTCCTATGGTGTAACTGGGTTTCCATGTATAATGATGGTAAATCATATAATGAATTTCATCAGTCCTACGAGCCTGTCTATGGATTTCTATATTGAAACCCATGTATCTCCCACAATATAATATATCTCCAATTATCCTATGGGACATTCCATGTAATATTATATATGGAACCATGTTAATGTCCATGTCATAACATACTTTCAATTAATATGAGATACAATCTAAGGATTTCTATATGAGGAACCACATTGTCACTCCAGATGTATTATAAATTCATTTAACCACTGATCCAATATAAGGAATTATATATAAGAATCAAATGTGTCCCTCATGTAATTATAATTAATCTTTCAAATTTCCCATATATGGATTTCTTTTGTTAAAAAAAATAATCACTCTTGTTATAATACAAAGGAATATGTATTTTTCTTTTAATATGTAAAAATTGTACTGTTTATTATCTATTCCATTTATAAAATTAAATATACGAAATATATATGGAAATTTTTATAATCATTATTTATTACTATTTAATAATGACGAAGAATGAATCCTTTCCCTAATCATGGAGTATTATTATTTAAGTATAAAATCTCATTCATTCCATTATGAATTAATCCAAAATGATATAGGAAAGTCCATACACATTATATTTTTAATGAAACTTTTTCCCCATATTATTTTATAATAAAACTCACCACATAAGTAGTTTTATTAATAAATGTTTAATTTTTATCATTCCAATTCATTTTATTCAAATTAATCATTAATTATTTTCAAATTTACCTAATAGACATAAAAGTAGATAAAAGTGTATAAAAAGAATTATAATCAGTTTCATTTACTCAAACACACCATATTAGTGGTCTAGTTTCCTAGAAAAGGAATACATGTCATGGAATATATGTAACACACATATTAAGGGTGGTTTGAGTTGATGTGAATAACAAATATTGGTTCAATTAAAAGAACAATGGATTTCCAATTTAAGTCATTAGGTTGTAGATATTTTATATCATATTTCATGGCTAGTACATGGAAAATCGGATTCCTGCCAAACTAACACATTTTATAAATCATATAATATTAAAGGAAAATCTATATTTCACCTACCTTATTCTAAGGGTACATCACTCGTCCAGTGTTAGAGTTTTATGTAGTGTATTTAAATAGAAAACAAATAAATTATAATAGTATCGAAATATATTTAATACGATCCCAAATGGATTTATCATAAAATATATTGAGATAAAATAATAACGGAGGCATATAGAATAATTGACTAACAATTATGCATCAAACACACCTGATTATGCTATGTTCTATGTCAAAAGAATGGAGAAAAATTTCATCTTAGTAGGATTGGATATGATCAATGTATTGGGGGGATATTCCATGCATATAAGAAGGAGAATGGAGGGATTTTATATAAAATAAAAAAGATGAAAAATGGTGATTTAACACATTTAATAATATTCATTGTTTAGATAATAATTTTTCCAAACTGTAAACCAATAGTGATGTAACTTTTCCTTATGTGACACCCCTTTTATATATTAAGGAATATATTTTATAAACATGAAAAATTCATGTATTTCACATCAACAATCATTCAACCAAAAATTACTTAACAATATTTCATCTTCTATAATGTTTTAAAAACCTCGTGACAACCTAATAAGGATGTATGGTTTGTGTGGATTGTTTTCAACAACAATATACCCTCCATTCATCCAATTTACTATATCTAGGACCTCATATTTTGAATCCAGATGTTCATGAAACTCCACTGAACACTATCATCCCATTTCAGTCATTAAAAATCATTTAATGAAAAACAATTACTTTTTTTCATAGCTACGAATTTTTGTACGAAGATATATTTATGATTTAAAACATTCAATAAATTATATTTATCAAATTATTTTGTAAATTACACCCATATAAAAACAATAGATCCTATAATCACCCAACCATGTAACTTCTCATCCATTAGAATTATTAGGGATCAATGAAACATCATTCAACGTATATTGGTCACGAAATTATAAATATAAATAATATTGTTTGATCATAAATTCCCGCTATTCATGAAATTATTACTTCTAATTTATGGCACATAAACTATTGAAACATGATTAAAGGATTGAATTATAAAATAAAACATAGAGAGGATTCTTAGCATATCCTGTATAACTTGAGACATGATATCATTGTCATTTATTTCCCCAAATACCCCATGGTTCTCCCCACCAAAGTGTTTTCAATTATCTAGTAGTGTGGCGGATATAAGTAATTATCATGTATTCAATAAAATGGAATTACACTACTATTTGAAAAACACTAACCATGGCCTAAAATGGGACCATGATTTCCTTAGAGGTTGTGGGCATATTTATAAATTTTATCATTTTATTTGTATAAAAGAATCAACACATATTTTAATCATTACATACGAGATCTCCTAAGATCCTTGAGTCAAAATATAGTATCTAAACCTGAATCCAACCAAAAATAAGATTTTATCTCGATTATCACTTCATGGAATGGAAAATTTTACATACAAATATCAGGGGTTCCAAATTCCATTCTAAACATGTCCCAATGTTGTTTTTCATGCAAACTATATATTGTTTGACACAATAAATGATTTCCAACATGATGATTCACACCTATTGGGTGTCTCAATTGTAGTTTACTATAAATGGGAAATCAAACTAGTACACATGGTTATATGCCACAAACATTTGTTATAGTTGTTGACAACATACTTTTTTCCTATGTCAATTCAAAAATAAAGAAAATACATTCCCTTTAAAGTGATATAGATTTGAATTAATATATATTTTCATGTGACACTCCCCCAAGATATTCTCACACATGTTGTTAGCTTCAGTAATGTAATACAAAAATAGTCTGATCAAAAGTTTTACAGCACAAGATTTTTTTTGAAATGTCCTCCCCTATTGTAGTGAAAACTAAAACAACTCTATATATCCTGGTCATATTACCATGGAAATGAAACCTCAAAATAACATAACCACCCAAAACGTAAAAAATTCTACCAAGCTCATATGGTTCACTACACCACCTTATGAATCGATAACTACAAATAGTATCAACATGTACAACCGTATATTTCACCAATATAATTAAAAATTATTTGATACAATCCACATGCATATTCCCCCTATTCCTCCAAGTATCCAATGGCTTGTATGAAAAACATAGTGTAGAGATGTATTATCTCATAAAAATTTTAATCTGGCCAATGACTTACTTTTTCAACCATTATAGAAAAATTGGGGGTATGTGACCAACTAAGTGGTGAATCATTCTATGGTCTTTTACACCATACTAGTTTTGAGAATTAAAGTAGGAAAATATCCCATAAAGATTCCATTCATCACACAACCTCCCATTCTATAAAAGTGTCATTTTATAACTATGATTCCCCTTCCATGTAATATGGTGTAATGAAGGAACTTCTAAAACCATTAACTCATTTAAACCATAATACAATTCTTCTTAAATTAGTGGAGCAACAAAAATTTGACACCTCAAAAAAATGGGTATCGAACCTATTTTTTATATTAAAAGGTCACTAGGTTTAGGAACCTAACTCCTAGATCAATATAATAGAATGTTAAATGATATACATATTAGTTCCCACATTATTAATCAAGGATTATCCCTTAGAAACCATAATATTATCCTCCATATGATGGCACAAACATTATCACCACCAAACGATATCATTTATGGAATTAAATAATTTCACATTTACATTGATGATTTAATGGTGATTAATTTATGAATACCCATGTACTAGTTATGAAGAAAAACTATACATGGTACTTTATTTATCTAATTCTGTAAGAAAACATACAAATTTTATCATAAAAATTCCATTAATGAATTTTTCATTTGGGTGACATTTGTATCATTTTATCAAATTTATGTCATAAATTTCCTTTTATCCATTATATTAATCCAAAAGAATAAAATATATGGATGAGTTAATGGATACATCACCCACAATTTATAATTTGATATACCCTTTAGGTTGTAGTTGAAATTTTAATTAACAAAATCCATACATTAATAAAATAGAAAAAGTCAAATAAATGAATTCAATTAATTAAATGGAACAGATTCTGTAATTTTTTTCCATGAAATTATATAAATCATTAGGTATTTTGTTTAAGTAACTTTAAATAACAATACATTTATGATATGGGAGACCCTCCATGGTATTAAACTCAACATAATTTAAAAATAAAGGAATCCATGAGGGTCCCATCATTTAACCAAGGTCCATTTAAAAAATTACAAATATAAGTCGCTTAATTTATATTTAATTATTCACATATCATAAAACACCATGACTTATCTACTCAATTATAGTAATTTATATCTCACATGTATATCATGTTAGTCTATAAAATCTTATATCAAGTGTTGAAAAATATAATATGAATCCCAATTAGATTTAAAATTAACAATTAAAAGTTTCTATATTTATTCCATGGTACTGTTTTTGGCGTCATGATTGTCATGATATAGTGTTTCAATAATTTATAAATTATAACAAAAATTCATGTAACTACAATAAATTTTCTACCTTTAATATCGAAATTTGACGAATCTATTTATGATGGCTTTATTTTGTAGGTTAGTATTCACCAATTGATTAAGGCTCCTTAAATTTTTAAATTACAAATTGTTACACATTAAATCACAACCACAGATGTGTCAACACATTAATCCAACGGAACATTCCCCGATCATGTAATAATGGGATAGCCAAACAGAATAAAAATATAATTCTATGTTGGAAAAAACTACATATCATGATTTAATAATTTTATTTAATCATCAAAATAACCAAACTAAAAAAAATCACTCTCTAACAAAGTTTTTAAAACAATTAAATAAGGAAATATATATAAATATATATTTTATATATAAACCGGATATATCATCACCTATACAAGGTATGTCGATAATTAAATTTCGTAATTACATATGTCACATCAAATATTTATGGGGAAGTTAATCAATGTAATCAACATGGAATGTTAATCTCTATATTATAATAATTATTCATGAAACTATCATTAATTCCATGATGGGATAAGTGTAAGAAAATATAAATCATATAAATTCTTAAGATGATGAATGTACATAAATCAGTCATGTTAAAATAATAATGAACTACAATATCAAATAGCCCAAACAAATGTACCACCCCATAAAACCTATTTGTTTCACTATGTTTGAGTTGATCACTCCTATAGGGAACTATTTTTTATGTGATGACTCATTCCAAGTCATCATGTCTACGAAAACCCATCATACAAAAAAGGGAATGAATCATTCATAACAAATTTTTTACATCCCGACATAACTCAAAATATAAAAAGTAGCCAGACCTGTCACCACATGGCCTCATGCACACCTCCCCATACCATATGTTACTGACTGCTATGGAGGGTCCAATGGTCTTATGGTGTAGAGACTATAACCCAATGATTAGTGTGACACAATGGTATATAAAAAGTAAATCAATTGAAAAATAAATATAACTCAAAGGTAGTGGAATTAAATAATGATAAGAATATTAAATGTTCATATACTTATACATTTTCATATATTGAATAATGTTTTCTAATGTCAAAATGAAAAAAAATCATACATGGATGATGGAATACAAAACAGGAAGAACAAAAAGAACTAATTACCAAATTCTATATCTATAATAATCCTTGTTATCATATAAATATTGTGAACCTAAAACCATATATACAAGTGTAAATCAGATTGTAAATTAAAGAATCGTGATTTTTCAATAGTGTGGTCTATCAAAATACTAACAAAAACCCTAAACATTGTGTCAGATAAACCTAATATGACAACACTAATGTCATCTAATAATATACATTCCATGAGTATGAAATAAATCATTGTGATGTTATTAAAAATATGTCAATTTATAAATAAATATAATAAATTTATTCTCATGATCCTAAATGTTAACCCGATCAATGATACCTGAATCAATCTAATCTAGAATTTCTAGGAACATTCAATCAATTATATATATATTAATTTATTTAATATTAATATATATATATATTGTTATATATGTACTAGGGAGGACTTGATTCATAAGGCTGAGGAATCTATAAAATATTAATTATTATTGGAATGAAGTGATAACAAGACCCATGCATATAAGACCAAACATTCATGTGTACATATAGTTGGAACTATAGAATTGTTCTGTGTCATTTCCTGAATCTTATTGTATGGCCACATGTTTTTGTATTCCAAATTGCAGATAGAAATATCCCTTTCATTGTAACATTCACATTGGTCACAAGTTGGAAAAAGGAATCAATTTATATTGATGATCAGGCAAATAATGATTTATATCTATCCAATGAGCCCATCGATGGAATTATACATCGAAACCCTAGTCTATCCTAGTATATAAATATTTTAAAATTTAATTTATTATCCTTTACAATCAATTCACTATAACAAACTCATGAATCACCCGTGTATTAAAATAATTCACTTTAACATGAGAACCCCTCAAAGGAAATATATAGGAAGATCAGGGGTGTCAATCAAGGAATAATATACTCTCATTTAACCTCAAAAATAGTATAATGAAATTTGAATATGGAACCAAAGATCCACTCAAGTAATAATGTTGGTCATGTGACCTTTTTATCCCATCCAATTCATTTTATATGTGGAATCCATGTATCACTCAATGAAAAATAATTAATCTAAAAAAATGAAAATATGTATTGAATTCTTATATATGAAACAAAGATTCACTCATGGTGTAATATAATCACATAGTTATAATTATATTAATATATAAACATTTTCCCAATGTTAATTGATTGAAATTTTAAACTAAATATTAATAATAAATTATGACATTACCATAATAATTTTTTATTAGAGTTCATGTTCAATTAATCAACATGACTTGTCTATAATAATTACATATCAAAATTCAAGAATATAATTCAGGGAAATCAATTTATAATTAATTAATAAGTCCATTGGAGGTACTATGATATATGTCATTTCAAATAACACCATTTTATTTCTCATTTTTATTATTTCAAGCAGATTAGTTCATTGGTGGTTTTATTACAATATGTGGAATGGTTAACATAGAAACTCTTTTAATTTAATTTAATATTCTAGTGATAGAATTTATCCAATAGACCTTTAAAGAGATTAATTTATAAAACTAGATTTATAATAAAAAACATGTACACTAACGCACCATAAGTGTGGTCTAGTTTCCTAGAAAAGGCATAATTTTCACAGCATATTAGAAACATGCCCCATGTGGGGGGGTTGAGATAGGGTTAACAACATCTAATGGTTTAGTTACATGCATAATGGGTATTCAATAAATTGAATTAGGATCTACATATTTAATTTCTAATTTTACGAGAGAAACTTGAAATATCTGATATGAAACACAAAAATGCATATTATATATTGATAAAATTAAGTGAAAACACATAGAAAACCTAAAAATTATTACAATACATCACATATCTAGATAAAATATATTATCTATGAAATTGCAATAAAAAATGATGAAATTAAAAAAATCATGAAAATTGGGGATATGATATCATGTTAATTTAGAATTCAATATGGTCATATAGAAAAATAAATGTAAAATATCGAATCATATAATAATAATTACTCTTCCAACACATTATATAGCTCAATATTATGAGTGTGTGTGATTGAGAAATATATATGGCTAGATGGAGGGGAAGAGATCAATGCGTGGGGGGGGGGAATTATATGCTTTTGAATAGTAGAAATAAGGTTAGATCATGAAAATAAAATATAAGAAATGGTAATTTTAACCAAATTAATGAGGTACATAGATTTTCCATATATTTTATCTGATCCATGTCCAACCCTATGCCCCTCTGAATATTGATAAACCCCCTAACATTGAGAGGTTCATGGTTTTAAAAACTAGGCCCAACCAATGAGGTTATACTATGAAAATAGTACCAGATATGTTTTACAGTAATGAATATATTGGATAACAGTCTAAAAAACCATGAAACACCTATATAGGGTTACATGGATTGGGTAAATAGTTTTCACAATGATTTTCTATACCATGTTCCTTCTTAAACTTATTCAGATCATTGTTTTAGAAGATTTTTTCTCCCGAAATTCCATATATCACAATAGTCATCATTAGGGACATAAACTAAATCTATAAAAACACCTTAACGGGTAACTACACTAGTAATTCCATTATAAAGTAAAAATATTGATTCTAACTCTCCACTAAATAATAAATTTCAATCACCCTGTGAAATTCCTTCTAGTTTGAAAAATGATATCAAACACGGTTGGATCCAATACTATTCTGTCATATTTTTTAACACGAATTAGTATTGGTATGTATTTTATTTATAATGAATCATGGAAAACATCATGTATAATATTAATATATATTTTGTTAGATAGTTATTAATACATATCTCTTTTAATTATAGTATTTTAAAACTATCATTCATTATAATCTCTAACATCACACTTTTACGAAATATTTTAACTCAATTCCTTGAAGAAGTTGTATAGAATACATTATCCCCCACATGAATAATATAAGTGTTAATTTTGATTTCATCATTTCTATTTTTTCGACATTTCACTACATTAATTTTATCTAGAATAGTCCGTACATAAATAGACATTTCCTCTATAACAACTGAGTCATCTATCATTATATATCTATATTCATCATTATAGGATTATGAATGTCACAACTTCATATGGAATTCTAAAAATAGTATCATATGGAAACTCATAATGAAGATATTATTGTCTGAAAATTTCCTAATATGTATATAATATTGTAACTTACATTGGTAGTCAAGATATCATAATATCAATATTACTTGTATTTTAAAGATAGTCCATTAAGACTTTGCATTAGTTTTCGGAATATAGGTGGGGCCTAAATGAGCCATACTATTGAGGACCCTAGGAGACTCATCCATAATTTCGATATGAATTGAGTATCATGGTTAGATACATTTTATAGAGGTTCCCTGTGAAGGGTTTTTACCTAATTAATATAATTCTGAGAGTGGAACACTGAGGATATATATTCTCATATCACTATGAAATGAGTAGACTTTTTAAGAAAATAAATGTTTACAAATATTGAATTTATCTCTCTTGAGAGTTTATATGTTCATTGAAAAATACCATTTTACCACCTACTCTCTTCCTTGTAGGTTTAGATACATTTTTCATGGGTCACATAGGATGTTCTTATTCATACTATATATACTAACTTACAATGAATCTAGTCATATAGTTTTTTATTTTCCATTTCATACCATCCCACATGAAATATTAAGTTAAATACCTATACATATTTATTGAATTATGGTTTATATATATATATATATATATATTATTTAACTGATTCTTCTAGATGTTCCCTATGTAACTGTAGTATGAATTTAATGCATAAAAACATCCCAAAAATCAACACTCCATCTATATAAATTATTTATATCAACATTAAGTCCTTCACTTATTTATTCATCTTTTTATAATTCCTCTATATCCAACTAAGACTAATATATCTTTTATAGAATAGATCGTTCAAAAAAATATTTTGAAATTAATGATATCGTCCCTTGAATTAAAATATCCATATATAAATTAACTATATCATTTCATATAGGATTCCTTTTATTCCTCGCTATAGGTCGAATTCTAATTCCTCTCATACCAAGTTCATCTGAAAATAATTTCCCCTCATTGGGAGGTAGTGTATTGATTAATCATTATCTATGGGGAGTTTTGACCATATTATTTTCTACATATTCAGTTCCTTCTTCTATGTGATATAATTAGAACACTAATTATATATATATATATATAGATATATATATATATATATTTCTTTCACCATAGAGGTAGCATGTCAATATTAAAAAATTAATTATGGATTTCATCCAATGGTCATAAGATAGAAAGTTCTATTCATGGATTTTTTTAATTTTTTTGATTTATATATAGTAACCCTATTATTATATTTATTCACACAATCATGAAATTTCTTTAATGGAACACTATATAATACAAATTCAACAATTCCTAATGGTGACGTTAATATTGGTTCATTAATCGGTCTCATCCAGAGCAATTCAAATAATACTCACTATCCCCTAACCAGGTGAATTTAACCCCTTTTCATTTTTACTACGTAAATGGGACATCCGTCAATGTAAAATATTAAATAAACCACTAATTTTGACCTACTAATTATTGAAAAATACATATATCAATTATATTATTCAATGATGGCATTGGTTATATACCTTTTTTCTTTGAATGGTCAACTAATATTCCACCATTGTAGAATATATATCAAATAACTGAAAAGTCATTGATCCAAAATTCTCATTGACTATATTTCTTATATAAATATTTCATTTTTAGGGTCATTGGAATGATTTATAATTACCCTCTCACAATTTATATCTCTTATAGTATATCGAGATGTCAAAAATGAATACAATCATATATTTATCATGATAAAAATTTAATAATCTATTTATAAAATTTAATGTTTTGGAATTAAATCACTAAAAAATATTAATATTTCATTCCTCTTTATATACATAGTACGAAATTTGTCAATATATCCTGATAAATATATCCTCACAATCTTTAATATTTTAATAATTTTTTTTGAGATCTTGTATTTTAAATTCAATTTCCAATATTTATTCATGAGGTAGTTCTTTTTCATAGAATAACTTTGTGGAATTTCTCCGTTGTGATTTATCTTACCATTCACATTATAGATTTTTATTAGTGACCACAATTTTTTCACATCACAGTTAATATAACAAAATTCCCTGACCAAATTTATCTTTTTAAAATTTATGAAAAAAACAATTTAAATCACTAGGGACACGATCAATTGATTATATACCAATATACATGCCATTCCACAGATAGTTGGTGGATTATTTCATATGAATTTTTCCAACATGGTCACACAGTGTTGTGAATAAGACAAAGACTTTGTCTGGGTGAGATTATTTATTATAACCTAATTTAACTAACTGAGAATGGTTATCATCTAATTATCCTAAAATCCTTATTCATTATACTATTTTAGGAGAACATCCTTTCATTTATTAGATGTTTTGATATGGTTCACATTTCATTGGTTACACATCATCTCTCTATAATGATATACATGTAGTTTAATCATTATAATCAATTAAGAAATGTAATTCTGATCATGTTTGAGAGATTGTTCCCTTGAATTGGTAAGTGATTTTTATAGTACATATTTATCTATTAGGGTTCCATAAAATGTAGACTATATGATTCTAAATAAAATTTATATAATATGAATTAAATCAACTTAGATTCCAAAAATCCCTAACCAATAGATGTATTAAATTACTAATATTGAATACAATAGTTACCATAGAATTCAATAGAATATTTTTATTGAAAAAATATATATATCCATAAATTATAATTTTATATATTTATATATATATGATAAAAAATGAACACATTATAATAATATTGGTATCACTTTGATAATATCATATACAATTACTCATTGTTAACCACTATGTTTCATGATAAAAAATAATTATGAGGATAAAGGATTATTATATAGTAACATATATCAGATACTATCGTCTCATTAACCTGGAGTAAGTCATATGTAGAATGATAAAAATATTATGAATTTATAATAAATAGAAACTGGGGGCCTTCTGTATTAATTAAATTAAATGAAAACATGGATTAAACAAAATTTATCACATAATATTGGGATAAATAATTTCAAAATTTAAAAAATTCAATAAAATAATTATTTGAAGACACTATACTGATATAATGAGATATGTACATACAAAAAATGGTTTTTTATCTGTTAATATCTATCTATCCGTTAAGATAAAATATATGGTATATATCTAATTGTAACAATTATATGTCCAATGAATTTACAATAACAGTCAACAAGGCTTTTTTAGGATGATCATTAATGATCCTCTAGATGAATGACAATATTGATATCAATATATTTAAAAATAGATATAGAAAATATTCAAATATTAAAAAATAATGTAAAATTTTGGGATAATAATAAATATTCACCATAGAAGATGATAGAGTTTTTTCATAACAAGAAGACACATCATTTCCAAATAAACAGATTTTCAAAGAAAATTTAAATTTTATTGGTTATCCATGAAAAATATATATTTGGTATTATAGTTTTAATTTGTAAGTCACAATTGAATTAGTATTGAGAAAAAAATTTAATTGATTCATTTAAGGTGTTAATTTAAAAAATAATATCCTCTAAGAGTTCCTGGCTAGGTGTGATATCATATACCAACTCATACTCAATCAGAGTAATGATTGAGTCAATAATAATATGCTCTTTTAGACAGATTGAATATTGGAGAATCTATTCCATGACCACATACACATACTATTGTCCACAAATGGGTATATTTTCTTTTAATATATAAAAAATTTTAATTTACCAAAATTATGGATGGGTTTTCCATAATAGAAAATATTTTTTCCAATGGTTTTCTTAACTTCCGATTCCAAATAATAAGATTGTGGGACAATGATAATGACATTCAAATCCATTTAAATTCATGGGGAATATGGAATAATGTCTTACATGTCAATTAATTCACTATAAAAGGAACTATTTTGTGAATATAAAATTATTCCCTAAAAATGAAGATTTATATAGAAAACCCCCCCTTCGGATTATGCAACGATGTACCAAAAATTCATTTTAATAGATGGATTTAAATAATTCTTTTAAACCAATGATTTAAAGTAATTACATTATATAACACCAAAATTAAGTATAATATATACTAGATAATTTAATATAGAATCATAATAAAAATTCATTTCTTAAATAGTGGAATTTGAAGTGAAACCCCATACCACTTGTCTTGAATACCGTAATTTTTTTTACCTCTTGTATCACAATAAATTAAATATTAGTAACTTAATTAATTACTTAAATCATATATATATATTGATTTATACTATATATAAATAGACATTCTACATAAATAATATACTTATTTTCCTCATGGAGAGTTTATAGTTCTTATTGTTTGAATTTTTTTCATAATAACAGTTATCATATTAATTATTCTATAAGTATTCATAATTAATATGTCATTATAATTTATATTATATATGTCTCATAATTAATTTGTATTTTTTCCAATTCTATTCATGATAATTTTTTTCCCTTGGGGATGAAATCAAAAATAATCTTGTATTAGAAATTCACGGTGATCAATGGGGGTTTACATGATTATTGAATTAAAGATTTATATAATATATCAATAATTAAAAAAAAATTATTTAAAAATATATATCACAATATTCTTGAAATTATATCACCACTTTCATTCTTATATAATTTTATAGTATAGTTCATGTGGGTGGTTAAATAATCCCACAGATTATCTTGCCATAATGTAATAAATGATTATGATCTGGTTTCTTAAAATCAACATAATATAATAATAAGGAAGATATGTTATTATTGTTATATTGGTGTATTTTAATTATAAGTAATTTGGAAAATATTTAATGGATATAATAATATTGTACAATATGAATAAAAATATTTCAATCTTACTATACTTTTATATGATAGTTAACATTATAATGATTGTTTAATAATTATATCTTTAACACATTATTCAACTTTTCATACCAAAAATGAAATAGTTACATAATTTATATGTTCCTTTTTCAAACCCATTACCAATTCTATACAAATATGATGGTGACGAATAAAATATAAATCAATGATCACGATTTCATATTACATATAGAAGGGAACATTATTAATATAGTTATCATTTTAGAAATTAAAATATTTTCAATACAAATTTTTTTTATATTACATTCCCTATTATGTCCATCATACTAAGGTGTTTAAGAATATAGAAACCCGTTAAATCATGTAGGATATATTCCAAACATCACATGATTTTAAATTTCTTTTTTTCTTCTAGGGAAGTGGACATTTGTGACATTTTACTTCTAAAATATGACAAAATTCAGTATAATATAATTAAAAAAATCAAACAATATTTCAAAAAAAATAAAATAGGAAGAAATATGGAAAATATGTTATAGAAATGATTGAACATATATTTAGAAAATTGGGTTTTCTATTAGAAGATTCCATTTAATGGAAGTGGTTTGGATAATAAATCCTGAATATTATATTAAATGGGTGAATGATAATTATAGGATAATAAATTAGGGTATATTATTATTGTAAAATGAATGATTTGAGTATTGTAGAAGTGGTTTTAAAATTCACCTTTTATAAATAGTGATTGGGATAATTTTTAGATATTTTATAAAAATTGAAAGAGAGAACCTGCTAACCATGTCATGTGGAATAAAAAGTATACAATTATTGTGTAAATGATAAAAAAATTGTCTATAATCTCTTATCAACTCAATTTTATGCATTTTTAAACACATTTCAATAACAATACCGCTTGAATTATTGTTTTTTTACAATTTTCGAATTTACGGTGCTACCAAATTATTAAAATTATAATTTATTACTTATCCCAAATAATTAAATTAGTTTTTACATAATTTATAAATAATAAATTTAATTTTGGAATAAATTTATTGTGTATTAAATTCTATAATTAACATATGTAAGTAAAAAAATATTAAATTTACAATATAATCAAACAGATTTAGTGAATAATATGACGAAATAATTAGATTATTGAATATATATATAGAAAATAACAATTATATTAGAAAATTTATATCGTTAATTTTAATATATATATATATTAGTGAATGTTTTTTCCAGTTTTTAGTTTATTCATACAGAATAATAATTTTATAAATGTAATGGTTTTAAAAAAATGTAATTTTCACTATTCATATACGTATAATATTTTAATAGAGATCCATTAAAAATCCTTCTTATTGTAATATTATTATGAAGAGTTCTATAAATTGTGTTTATATTTTTATAAAATAAATTATTTCATTTAGTAATTACATTAATAAATTTACTCAAGAATATAGCCTCCTTAATGTGAAAATTATGTAATGTTTAAGGATAGTGGGCTTACCTGTTACAATAGGGTATTTTTTGTAACATTGTAGATGTGTTGTGGGGAATTCACATTATATCCAATAAACTATAATGATGTATTGAATATATCAACTAATTTGGATACGAAAAATAATCTAATAATGGACATTGATTATATGGGATTAAACTATGATAGCCACAGGTTGAACAATGAGAGTCAATTGTTGAAAATGAGTGATTCATAGAAAAAAATACACATTAATTGACATTTTTATATTCATATTTTAGATGTTATTTTTAATGATTTTTTCTTTTTGAATATGGTTGAAATGGATCAGTAGAATGAATATGATTAATGAATATTTCAATAATGTACTACTTCCTATAATCGAAAAACTGTGTGTACAAAAATTGATGATAATAAGTTTATATACCAATTATGATAGAAAAGGTGAGTTAAATATACTTACTTAATGTAGTGATGTTGATATATGATTATAGAGTAAATCATGATACTCATAAAAAAAATCATTATTGAGGTATAATTATTGATGAGATTCAAGTATATTCTAAACAATATGGGGATTATTTGAAACTTTTTTAGTCACTTAATGAATTAGTTTTCATTAAAGGATTGAAAAATTATATTAAATAGTATCATAAACATTGAAAAATTATTTATTTGAGGGTTATATTTTTCAGGGAAAACTATTTTAGAAGACATTATTAAGGTGTGGTTAACTATAATATTTAATATATTTCTGATGTTTTGGTAATAATAGGCTGATTTATTTTGAGAAAATATAGTAATAATGAATTTATAATCATTGAAATGATTATTTATTTTTTGAACAACTTGTCCCTGATGTATATAGTGAATTTCATATAATTTTGGGGAT
This sequence comes from Viscum album, assembly GCA_963277665.1. Classification (NCBI taxonomy): domain Eukaryota; kingdom Viridiplantae; phylum Streptophyta; class Magnoliopsida; order Santalales; family Viscaceae; genus Viscum; species Viscum album. The sequence goes on along the minus strand of OY728120.1, from coordinate 1,025,294,609 downwards.
AATGAAATATATTTTCTAGTGTTTATGATTAATAATGTGTGATTAATAAATTTTTTTTCATAATATATAGTTAATATTGGATGTATTGTATGCTTCCACATTGGTACAGTTATTTAATTATTTTGATTGTTTTGGTATTTTTATGTTATGGGGAATATATAATAATTTTCTAAATATAGTTTGATATTTGTTTATAGGAAATATTAATGATGATAATGGAATGATAACTATATTCATAAAACCCAATATTGTTTGGTAGGTGTCATATTGAAAGATAAATCACAATTGATGAATATACTATTAATGGGACATACTACCTTCATCATTGATTAAAAATTAATATTGTAAGGATTTTATATATTAAATGGGGTGGTATGTAAGATATGAGAATTGGGATCCATTAATTAATCATTATGATTGATATATTCTATCAAATATAACACCAAACATACACAAAACCCAACTAAATAGAACCATGATATGTTAATATTACATGAATAATATAATAATTGGTAAATTAAAATATAGTAATCACTTAAAATAGAAACATATTATAATGTTTATTTAACTTAGTTTTTTAGGATTACTTCTAAATAAGAAGTATAGGTAAATATGGTATTATATTTTTCAGTAATAACTTTAATTAATCAAAATTACAAGTTCATTAGAGGTGCTAAATTTTTATTCATAAACTATTATTTCAATATTAAATTATTATTTTTTTGAGAAAAATTAAAAAACACATGATTCATAAAAATATGTTCTCCAATAAATTATATTTTATATGATTGCTTGATTTTTATTTACATAAATAATTATATTCAATTTATATTATTAATTAATAAAACTAAAAAATGTTGATATTAAAATTAAAAAATTATGTAAGGGATAATTTTGGAAATTCTCAAGAAATAATTATGTTTCTGGGGAATTGTTGAAAATTTATTTTTAATAAAAATCAAATATTTTATTACACTGTTTATAAGACATTATAAATTAAAAATATTAAATGATTTTTATTATAAATTATTAATTTATATAGAAAAACTATAAATTTAGAAATACTATTATGAATTTATAAATCCTATTTTAAATAACATATGTATTATTTTCCAATACAAACAATTGTTTCCCTTTAGGTTCATTAAATATTATTTGTTCAAAATAAATTTATCGAATTCCCAAAAATATAGAGAAATTTATATTATTTTATAATAAAAATATATACATTATTAAAATCATTTTAATTGATAATTTTACCACAAAATTTTTTTTATTGTTAAAATACACATCTATAAAAAAGTGTTTTTATGTGTTACCTATGTTAAGGTTAAAAATAATTTTTATTAATCCAAGATATTATATCTTATAAAATTGACACAATTTTTCTAAATAGTATGTCATAATTATTTAATATGATCCAATTTATTTTTAGGAAATAAAATTAAATTATTTATTTAAATATTAGTTAATTAGGAAAAACCAAAAATACAAAATGAAATATTCTACGAGTTAAGAAATGAAAACATGTGTAAAAATGGGTTAAAATAAATTCATTTGGGTTTATTTTCTTTATCTCACCTCAATTTAATTATTATGCATTATCGTGCTACCTGGAAGGGTATGCCCCTTTCTCTGGCGGGTCGGGTTTTCATGGTTAGGGCGTTGATCATTTCTATGTTTGTTTATTCTTTCATGGTCTATAAGTGGCCTATCTCTCTTGTCAAGAGCATTAATTTTTCCATTAAAATTTTTATTTGCAGCGGTAATATTTTGGAGAGAAAATTAGCTACGGTTTCTTGGAATAATTTATGTAAATTCTTTGATGCTGGGGGTCTTGGTATCAGAAATCATGAGATGTTTAATGATTCTTTACATGCTTCATTGATTTGGAGGCTTGTCAATAGTAATTCTGAGTCTCTGGACATTCTCCATAATAAATTCAGGGATAGGCTCAGGAGTGGTGTTTTTAATTATCTTGATTCTTCTCTTTGGCCTACTTTTAAATCCATTTTTTCTTCGATTGACTCTCATGCTAGATGGCTTGTTTCAATGAACTCATCTTTATCCTTTTGGTAGGCCAATTGGACTGGTTGTCCTTTGGCTGATTCCTTGATGAATTATGATTTTAATGTTGATCTTGATATTACAATTAAATATTATCTTGATAATATCATGGGTCTCCCTAATCATATAGTTACTATTATCAATAGTCAGTATTTCTCTAACAGAGAGGATTTTTGGGTTGGGAACCTGCGATAAATAGCCTGCTGACTTTTAAAATTTTTATAGTCATTCACTATCTTGCAATGTAGGGTGTAATTGTATGAGGGATCATCATGTGATCTTTATTAGGCCCACTCGGACAAAATTCTCCTAGATATTGGATACAAGGCCCCAACCTTAATCCTTACTTAATCTTGAGTAATTACAAGAATACAGGTTGAGGATCTTTCAGGTTTAGAGTTTTAGAGAATTAGATCATAAAACATGCATTACATCCCACATTTAAACAAAGTGGTTACAATAAAAGATAGTATTTATTTTTTCCATCAACGGAAACATATTGAAAATAAATCATGGATTCTTTCTTGACACATCCTTGACACTATCATCTTATCATGTACCTTTCCCTTGACCTGTGAAAAACAATTCAAATACTTGGGATGAGCACATAATGCTCAGAATATGTTATAACAACATAGAAAGGAAACATGAATTCATATATACATAATACTAAAATAATACTTTACCCATAAAACATAGGCACTTTAACATACCACATAAAATCATGAATAAACATAGAAATCATAAGACATAAAGGTAACTTCAGACGTTCATAACATTCTTACGTAGGGAGTAACCCTCTTGGTTACGCTTGGAATACCCACCACAGTATATTCCCTAAATCTCTTCGGAGAAACCTTAACGATTCACTCCTTCGTGTTCCCTAATGCATTAGGAAGCTATATCGGGCTCACTCGCCCTTAGTTTATCACGGAACCACCCGTCTTCATAACAATGCCCAAGAACCATAACATAATCGTATCACATAACACATACATAAAGGAAGCATAACATTTCCACATTTCAATCACAAGATATCAAACACCGTGACATAATAAAAAAATTATCAAAACCATTTTAAATACCAAAACAAAAGAAAAGAAAAACATGGTATTTATTTTTCATTTATAAAAAGTTATGGCTTGTAGAGGAAGCCGAAACTCAAATAATGGTCACGGCGGCGGAGAAGTCGTTGTCACCGCATACATATGACAAAAAAACATTCCCTTTTGTCGTTTAGTAAATTCTTCGTATAACAAATATTCCTTTTGAATAATAGTAAAAGTCAAAGGGGTTTATACAACATATAAAATAAAGTTGTGTATAAAACAAAATATGCCTCAATGAAAGGAGATTGAGACGAAGTCCCATACCTCGGGTCCGACTTGACTCAATCGTTCTTTAACCTCCTGAATAATAAACATGAGTTAATTTCTACATTCTTAAGAACCTTTTTCAAGTTCATTATTCCTTTTATATCACTTATTACCATGTTATGAACATTATGTAATTATTTAAGTTAATAACGGTCGTTTTAACGATCATTGGTACTTGAGTCAAAAACATGCTCTTTATAATTACAAGTTGTTGATGTATCCATTATATCCAGAGTTATACTCATGATGTATATATCATATATATCATATATATACAGTATATACATGCATTTATAATATTACATAACGTTTAGAGGTATGAAATGAAATGAACTATTCATGGAGACGGTAAGCCGTACGTACGCATGAACGCTACTTTCACATATATTTCATATTTTTATGGAATGGAATCATAATGATATAAAGGTATATTATAATTACAGTGTAATATCATATATAATATCATAACTCCATCCTTTATACATCCCACATATTGTATTTAATTAAATCGAATCACTTTGAGGTGGCGGTAGTCCGCACATCCTTAAATAAAGATATCGCGTTTACCCATAATGGAAACCATAAAGGTATGCCCAAAATGGAAAAAACAGAAACATAAGTAAAACATAAACATATTATATATCATATATAAATATAGTGACATCTTAATGGACACCTTTGCAGGTGATATATGAGTGTTGAACAATCATCGTTTCATGAGGCAGAAATTCACCATCCACGGAAACAGTATGTTCTTTAACCATTAGACGTTGGTGTGTGTAAGTGTAGCTCAAATCCTTATTATAACAACATCCTAGTATATTGAAGATACTGTATATGTTACAAAAGGAATGAATAAACAGAGTTTAGGGGGTTGTAGAAGCAAAATAAAACAAAAGGACTCAAGTGAAGACATTACCTTAAAATCGGGTAACTCCCTTTGGTTTGAGCTCAATGGCTTCCTTGGGAAGACTTCTTCCCATAGTGAGGCTTCAAGGAGTTAGAGAGGGATGTGGAGAGACAAAATGAGCAGGGGTTGTCCGAGCCAAAGGATTTGGAAGTGTGGGTAAGGAGGTAGAGGTGGGGGCCTTTTATAAGAGGAGAGGAGGGGCACTCTTGGAATCTAAAGAAATGTTACTTTATTTTAAAATGATTTCGGATTTAAAAGGTCCCACATTGATATAATTCGAGGATAAGGTGATAAGGGTTCTAAATATACCCACCCAATAGGTTTTGGACTTGTGTAGGTCAGTGATTTTACATTATCTTTACATTTTATTTAAATCCTTTATTAATGAGGGAATTGATGCATCATCATGATGTCATAGATAATTTAATATATTTAATGTTTAAAAAATATAAAAAAAATATAATGATGTAGTAAATTATTTTATCTTTCTAATGAATACTTATAGTCAAAAATATGACTTGTATAACCCAATGTAAATTTTTTTTAGTAAAACATCTCATGTTTATGTCATTTTTACTTTAACTTTAAATAAAAGGCATAAATGTCATTATCATACCCAATTGGCTCCATGGGGTACCAAAAATAGACCCATGGGTTTTCTTGGTCGGCCATAACTCATCCAATTGGGTTAGGACAAGTTTCAATATATTTTCATTTTATTATAATATCATTTTCACATTAAATCTCACTAATTACCTTTAATCGCGATTAATAAAACATAAAAGTTACTATTCACCACAAAAATATATTAATCCCATTGAACAACATTTTAATTAATAATGAAAATCATTTAAATTGGATTTTTGAAATTAAAAACATAGAATTGGTAAAGTCCCATTTAAAAGAAAAATCCATATTTGTAACCACCACTTTGCGGTTTCACTATTCATAAAAAATTTAAGTTTTCCAGAAAAAAGAAAAACTTCACCCTAAGATATATTTGATATTCTGAATTCAAAAAATGATGTCTATTTTAAAAATATCAAATCATATATGTTACATTAATTAATTTAATAATTAATTCACGCTGTCATGAAAAATAGCGTCTTTTTATGAAACAATAAGTATCAAAAGATTGACACCAGTTTAAGTCCAATTTCAAAGTGAAATTGATTACAATGACCACCGTTGGATTAAATTGTATAAATATATTCTAATTTCACTTCAAAACCAATTCACAAGATAATCTAATATTATAAATAAATTAGATTAAAAAGAGGTTTTGAATTAAAATAAAACATTTTTCACTATTCATTAAAAAATGAACATTATTGGAAAAATACCAAAAATTCACACAAAGTAAATTTTGATGTCCCAATAATAAAGAATAAGTTTATTTTGACAAATATAGATTATAAAATTGTCAAAATATAGATTTAAAAATGGTTCACCATGAAAAGGCGGTAAAACAATCTTTTAAAAATACTAGAGTATTCCATGCTTTAGGTTGGATTTACTCTCATTTTATGCCTCAAAAACACTATCTAAAACATTAATATACATAGATAAAAATATCTATTATTCATTACTTACATGGGATGTTACATCCTTCCCCCTTTAGATAATTGCATCCCCTCAATTTATTTACTTATCAAATAAATGTCAATTTATTTACTTATCAAATAAATGGGGGTACTAATCCCTCATTTCATTTTCAGATTCCCTTGTTTCCTCTTCAATCATGTGGGTTTTCCACAAAACCTTTACCTGATGAATCACCTTATTCCATAACACATGATCCCTGTGGTCAAGAATCTGGACCATTTGTTCCTCATAAGGAAGTTTCTCTTCCAGTTGAACTACCTCTGGACTCAAAACATGAGATGGATCAGGCATATACTTTCTCAACATTGAAACATGAAAAACATTATGTACCTGAGATAAACTCGGAGGTAAAGCCACTCGGTAAGAAACTTATCCAACTCTCCCCAGAATTTCATATGATCTAATGAACCTTGGACTCAGCTTTCCTTTCTTACAAAATCGCATCACACTTTTCCATGGTGATACTTTGAGAAAAACATGATCACCTACCTCAAAAGAGAGATCCTTCCTCCTGTTGTCTGCATAAATCTTCTGCCTTCTCTGAGCTGTTCTCATGTGTTTCTGTATCAGCTGAAATTTTTCTGACAACTCTTCTACCAATTCTGGTCCCATCAACTTCCTTTCACCCACTTCATCCCAAAAAGCTGGATTTCGACACCGCTTCCCTTATAATGCCTGAAATGGTTCCATCTGTATACTGGAATGAAAACTGTTATTATATGAAAACTCAACCAAAGAAATATGTTGGTCCCTACTTCCCTGATAATCCATCAAACAAGCTCGTAGCATATCCTCCAAGGTTTTAATTGTTTGTTACGACTACCCATCTGATTGCCGATGAAAAGTTGTACTAAAAATTATTTCAGTACCCAACGACTTCTGAAGGCCTTTCCAAAAGTTAGAAGTGAACCTGGGATCACGGTCAGATACAATGGAGAGAGGAACTCCATGTAACCTGACTATCTCATTAAGATACAAACGGAAAAGTTGATCTAGGGAAGAAGTATATCGTATATCAAGGAAATGAGCAGATTTGGTCAAGCGAACAACAATTACCCAGATTGCATTATTACCTCGAGATGTCTTCGGTAATCCCACAACAAAGTCCATGGATATATTCTCCCATTTCCACTATGGAACTAGTAAAGGCTGAAGCATCCGTTTAAGTAACTGCCACTCTGCTTTAACCTGCTGACAATTCAAACACTTCACAGTAAAATCAGCAATATATCTTTTCATTCCATCCCACCATTAATACTATCGAAGAACTCTATACATCTTAGTACTGCCAGGATGAACTGAAAATGGAGAACTATGAGCTTCACATAACAAATCTCTCTTCAATTTTGAATCACAAGGCACACACAATCTCCTCCAAAATCTCAAAACAAAATCACTATCAATGTTGAATTCAGGCAACTTACCCTTCTGAACCAGCTCTACATTTTTCTGTAACTCATTGTCTTGCTTCTGTTCTTTCTTGATTCTGTCTGATAGAGATGATCTCACTGATACCTGAAACAAAATAGAAGAACTTCCTGCACGAACAACTTCTATGCCAATCTTCATCAAACCAAAAACCAAAGGGTCTCTCCCTAAACGTAGCATGGTTAAGGAAGCATTACTTTTTCGACTCAAAGAATCAGCCACTTTATTTTCTTTTACCAGATGGTAATGAATTGTACAATCATAATCCTTGATTAATTCTAGCCATCTCCTCTGTCTCATGTTCAATTCATTCTGAGTGAATATATACATTAAACTTTTTTGATCGGTATATATTTCACATTTTACTCCATACAAATGATCCCTCCAAATTTTTAGAGAAAAAACAATAGCAGCTAATTCCAAATCATGTGTAGGGTAATTTACCTCATGAGTTTTCAACTATCGTGAAGCATAAGAAATTACCTGATCATTCTGCATTAGGACGCAACCAAGTCCTTTTAATGAAGCATCACTGTTCATAACAAACTCACCATTCCTGGAAGGTAGTGCCAAAACTGGAGCATTCACCAATCTTCTTTTCAACTCCTGAAAACAATTATCACATTCTTTTGTCCAGATAAACTTAACACCCTTTCGAGTTAGCTTTGTCAATAGACTAGATAACTGTGAAAAAATTCTAACAAACCATCGGTAATAGCCTGCCAAAACAAGGATGCTACGAATCTCAGTTACATTTGTGGGTCTTGGCCATTTTTCAACAACCTTTGTTTTTGCAGGATCAATAGTTATCCAATCTTTAGAAACAATATGACCAAGGAAAGAAATTTGTCGCAACCAAAACTCACACTTGCTGAATTTCCCATAAATTTTTTTTTCTTTCAAGGTTTGAAAAATAACCCTTAAATGTCTTTCATGCTCCTCTTTACTTTTATAAAACACCAAAATATCATCAATGAAAACCACCACAAACTTATCCAAGAACTCATGGAAAATTCTATTCATTAAGTCCATGAATACAGCAGGTGAATTGGTTAGCCCAAAAGGCATTACTACAATTTCATAATGGCCATATCTTGTACGGAACGTGGTTTCGGAATATCTGCATCTTTTACCTTCAACTGATGGTACCCCGATCTCAGGTCAATCTTTGAAAAATACTCAGCTCCCTGGAGCTGATCAAACAAATCATCGATATGAGGCAAAGGATATTTGTTCTTAACAGTGATGTTATTCAAGGCTATATAATCAATGCAAAGTCTCATAGAACCATCTTTATTTTTAACAAATATAACAGGAGCACCCCATGGTGATGTGCTAGGTCGAATGAAACCTTTTTATAATAAATCATGCAATTTCTGCTTCAACTCTAAAAGTTCAATTTGAGCCATTCGATAAGGGTTTTTGAAATTGGCTTAGCATCAGGAACTATATCAACAGTAAATTCAACTTATCGATCTCGTATTATTCCATGCAACTCATCAGAAAAAACATCAGGATACTCATTTACAACTGGTACATCATTAATCTGAACAGTTCCCTTATTTTCAACAGTGTGCGTAGGGTAACATTCATTTCCATCTTTTACAAGTTTCTCGGCCTCTTGATATGTTATCAGCAGTAAGGGTTCATTCATGTACACAAACTGAAAGTCTATCTGAGAAGAAACTTCTTTATCTCTACAATCAATCTTAGAATGGTAAATAGAGAGCCAATCCATACCCAGGATAACATCAAACACTACTAGAGGTAGAAAAATAAGGTTTGCAAGTAGGTTCTTTCCACAGATAAGGATAGGAAGATTCTTATAAAAAAAATTTGCCTCATCATTTCCCCCAGGTGTTTTTACCACAAGTTCATGAGTCCTTTCTTGAGATGGTATTCCCATTTTAGTCGAAAAGTTTTCAGATATGAAGGAATGTGTAGACCCAGAATCAAACAACACACTAAAATAATCTGAAAAAACAAACAAAGTACCTGATACAACTTCATTTGATGGCCCGACATCTACTGAAGTAGTTGCAAAGGATTTCACCACCCCTTTCTTCTTGTAGTCTAACTACATCCCATCACTCAAGCTCTTTGTCGGACACTCATTTGCATAGTGACCCATCTCATTCCACTTAAAACATTTCACTAACTGTAAATCAAATTTGGTCTTACCTTAACCTTGATCATTTTCAGTGCAATCACGAGCCTTATGTCCCATCTTACCGCATCGGTAGCACTTTCCAGAATTCAGAAGACATTCCCCAGCAGGCCTTTTCCCACATTTATCAGAAACCGGAAACTTATTTTTCTTACCATCATACCTTTTTGAAGAATTATTTCCTTTCTCATGTCACCTCGGTCTCTTCTTCTTCTGGTTTTTATAGAACACATGATCATCGGCAAACTCCATTTCCACCCTCTCAGCACATCGAACACGCTTTTAATAACTTTTAAACTCACGATAAGCTAATTCCCATTGATATTTTGGCTTTAATATTGAGTAAAAACGATTGATTTTACTATCATGGTCTTAGATAAAATTTGGAGCATACCTTGACAATCGAGTGAACTTTTCTTCATAGGCAGCCACTGAGTCTTCATCTTGCCTCAATTCGATGAATTGTTTTTCCATACTATGTCGAACAAAACGTAGGAAAATACTTCTCAAGAAACATATCTTTGAATTCATACCATTCGAGAGAATAAATCTCATCAGCGTCCCTGATATTTTTAACCATCGACCACTACTGATCTACTTCACCCTCTAAACGGTAACTAGAAAGACTAACCTTTTGATTTTCTGAACACCCCATGACATCGAAAATCTTCTCCAGTTCTTTATTCCACCCCTCAGTTAGCACAGGGTCAGATGATCCTCTGAATGATGGGGGATGTTTCCTTAAGAATTGTTCAACCACTGACATGTTCCTCTGCGGTTGATCTGGCTGATCTCATGCATGGATACCACCGCCATTTATTTCGTGAGTCAATTGCGCCAATGCTGCAACAAACTATTCAGTTCCAATTCCGACCATCTCAGGATGCTGATTCAGAAGGTTATTTCCTCCAGTATGCGTTCCTAGAACTGCTTCCCTGTTTCCTCTACGGAAAACCATTCGGAACAAACATGTATTAGATGAAGAAAAATGGTAATCTTCAAATGCTATATCATTTCAATTTGGCCATAAAAAATATTTTTGGATAAACATTTAATAGAATTATAACTCGTAACGTTATCTAAACCGAACTCTGATACCAACTATAAGGCCCCAGCCTTAATCCTTACTTAATCTTGATTAATTACAAGATTACACGTTGTGGATCTTTTCAGGTTTAGAGTTTTAGGGAATTTGATCATAAAACATGCATTACATCCCACATTTAAACAATGTGCTTACAATAAATGATAGTATTTATTTTTCCCATAAACGGAAACATATTGAAAATAAAACATGGATTCTTTCTTGAAACTATCATCTTATCATGTACCTTTCCCTTGACCTGTGAAAAACATTTCAAAAACAAGGATGAGCACAGAAAGCTCAGTATGGGTTATAAAAACATAGAAAGGAAACATGAATTCATATATACATAAGAATGAAATCATACTTTACCCATAAAACATAGGCACTTTAACATACCTCATAAAATCATGAATAAATCATAGAAATCATAAGACATAAAGGTAAATTCAGGCATTCATTACATTCTTACGTAGGGAGTAACCCTCTTGGATACATTTGGAATACCCACCAGAGTATATTCCCTAAATCTCTTCGGATAAACCGTAACGTTTCACTCTTTCGCGTTACCCAATGCATTGGAGAGCTATATCGGGCTCACCCGCCCTTAGTTTATCACAGAACCATCCTTCTTCATAACAATTCCCATGAACAATAACATAATCGTATCACATAACACATACATAAAGGAAACATAACATTTCCACATCTCAATCACAAGATATCAAACACAGTGATATAATAAAAACATTATCAAAACCATTTTAAATACCAAAACAAAAGAAAATTAAAACATGGTATTTATTTTTCATTTAAATAAATGTATGTCTTGTAGAGGAAGCCGAAACTCAAATAATGGTCACGGCGGCGGAGAAGTCATTTTCGCCGCATACGTACGAAAAAAACATTCCCTTTTGTCCTTTAGTAAATGTTTCGAATAAAAAATATTCCTTTTGAATAATAGTTAAATTAAAAGGGTTTTATACACCGTATAAAAGAAAGTTGTGTATAAAACAAAATATGCCTCAATGAAAGGAGATTGAGACGAAGTCCCATACCTCGGGTCCGACATGACTCGATCGTTCTTTAACCTGCTGAATAATAAACTTGAGTTAATTTATACTTTCATAAGAACCTTTTTCAAGTTCATTATTCCTCTTAAATCATTTATTACCATGTTATGAACATTATGTAATCATATAAGTTAATAATGGCCGTTTTAACGATCATTGGTACTTGAGTCAAAAACATGCTCTTTATAATTACAAGTTGTTGATATATCCATTATATCAACAGTTATAATCATGATTTATATATCATATATATCATATATATCCATTATATACATGAATTTATAATATTACATAACATTTAGAGGTAAGAAATGAAATGCACCGTTCATGGAGACGGTAAGTCGTACGTACGCCTGAACGCTACTTACATTTCTATTTCGTATTTTTATGGAATGGAATCATAATTACATAAAGGTATATTATAATTCCAGTGTAATATAATATATAATATCATAACTCCATCCTTTATACGTCCCACATATGGTATTTAACCAAATCAAATCACATTGAGGGGGGCGGTAGTCCGCACTTCCTTAACTGAAGATATCGCGTTTACCTATAATAGAAACCATAAAGGTATGCCCAAAATGAAAAATACAGAAATTTAAGTAAAACATAAACATATTATATATCATATATAAATATAGTGACATCTTAATGGCCACCTTTTAATGTGATATATGAGTGTTGAACAATCACCGTTTCATGAGGCAGAAATTCGCCATCCATGGAAACAGTATGTTCTTTAACCATTAGACATAGGTGTGTGTAAGTGTATCTCAAATTCTTCTTATAACAACATCCTAGTATATTGAAGATACTGGAGATGTTACAAAAGAAATGAATCAAAAGAGTTATGGGGTTGTAGATGAAAAATAAAACAAAAGGACTCAAGTGAAGACATTACCTTAAAATCGGGTAACTCCCTTTGGTTTGAGCTCAAAGGCTTCCTTGGGAAGACTTCTGCCCAAAGTGAGGCTTCATGGAGTTATAGAGGTATTTGGAGAGACAAAATAATATGGGTTTGGCCGAGACAAAGGCTTTGGATGTGTGGGTAAGGAGGTAGAGGTGGGGGCCTTTTATAAGAGGAGAGGAGGGGCACTCTTGGATGTAAAGAAATGTTACATTATTTTAAAATGCGTTTCTGATTTAAAAGGTCCCACATTGATATAAATCGAGGATAAGGTGATAAGGGTTCTAAATATACCCACCCAATCAGTTTTGGACATGTGTAGGTCATAGATTTTACATTATCTTTTCATTTTATTTAAATCCTTTATTAATGAGGTAATCGTTGCATCATCATGATGTCATGAATAATTTAATATATTTAATGTAAAAAAATTATTAAAAATCGACCCATGGGTTGTCTTGGTCGGAAATAACTCATCCAATAGGGTTAGGACAAGTTTCAATATATTTTCATTTTATTATAATATCATTTTCACCTTAAATCACACTAATTACGTTTAATCGCGATTAATAAAACATAAAAGTTACTAGTCAACACGGAATTATTTTAATCCCATTGAACCACATTTTACATAATAATGAAAATAATTTAAATTGTATTTTTTAAATTCAAAACACAGAAGTTGTAATGTCCCATTTAAACGAAAAATCAAATTTTGTAACCACCACTTTGTAGATTAACTATTCATCAAAAATTGATGTTTTCCAGAAAAAAAACCAAAACCTCAACCTAAGCTATATTTGATGTTATGAATTAAAAAATGATGTATATTTTACAAAATTAAAATCATATAAGTTAAATTAATTAATTTAATAAATAATTCCCACTGTCATGACAAATAGCGTGTTTTTATGAAACAATATGTATCAAAAGATTGACAACAGTTTAAGTCCAATTTCAAAGTGAAATAGATTCCAATGACCACCATTGGATTAAATGGTACAAATATATTCTAATTTAAAATAAAAACCAATTCAAAAGATAATATAATCATATAAATAAATTAGATTAAAAAGTGGTTTTGAATTAAAATACAACATTTTCACTATTCATTAAAAATGAACTTTATCGGAAAAATACCAAAAATTCACACAAAGTAAATTTTGATGTCCCAATCATAAAGAATAATTTTATTTTGACAAATATAGCTTATAAAATTTTCAAAAGATAGATTTAAAAATGGTTCACTATCAAAAGGCTGTAAAACAATCTTTTAAAAATACTAGAGTATTCCATGCTTTAGGTTGGATTTACTCTCATTTTAAGCCTCAAAAACACTATCTAAAACATTAATAGACATAGATAAAAATATCTATTATTCATTACTTACTTGGGATGATACATCGGCTCATGAGAAGCTTCCTACTGATTGTTTCCTTTAGAAATGTGGCATCTCTCTCTGCTCTTCGTGTGTGTTTTTCCATCAATATAGGGAAGATATTGATCATTTGTTAATTAGTTGGTTTAATGCCTCTTCAATGTAAAAGGCGGTTTTTGATATTTTTTAAATTCTTATGCCTAATATGTCTTCAATTCATCATTTCCATCAAGGATGGAATTCTATTTTTCTCTCTCCCCAATTGATTGATCATGTTAGAGACGCTGCTACTAAACTCCTTCATTTTATTTGGTTTTCTTGGAACAGGATGATTCACTATAGATTTACCTTCTCGGTAAGTGGGTTTTTATCTGCTATTCTTGGTGCTGTGCCTAATGTTGATATTCCAAGGAAGCATTTTTTCTTCAACTCAGTTAATGATTTGTCCATTCTGAACTAGACAGGTGTTAAGGGTAATTTCAAGCCTCTGTGTGGTACTTTAGATGTTCTATGGATGTAACATCTTTTTGGTTGGTCAAAAGTATATTCGGATGGTGCTTGTAGGGGTAATCTGGGGTGGTCTGGTTATGGTTCAGTTTTCAGGAATCATATTTGGGATGTCCTTGTTTGTTTTTACGGTTCTTATGGATTTTCATCTTCACTTGAGGATGAAATGCTTGGTATTATCGTTGTTGTCGATCAAGCTGTGAAGCGTGGTTGGGATAATTTATAGATTGAGAGTGATTCTTCTATTGTTGTTTCTGCCATAAGGATGGGTCTTCATCACTTATCATGGAAGCTTACTAATCATTGGATTAATTGTTTGGAGACTCTATTTTCATTTAATCATATTTTCACTCACATTTATAGGGATTCCAATTCTGTTGTTGATGGACTAGAAGATAAAGGTGATAATGGAGTTGATTTTGTTTGGTATGATCATGTTCTTGATTATCTCTTTCCTTTTCTTAAAAGGGACTCTGAAAAGACTCCCATTTTTAGAATTTTTTAAGCTATCTTTTATCCCTGTTTGAGGCTGCTCTGTAAGTATTTTTTTCATCCTAGTGTCCTGCCCTGTTTTTGGGGTCTAATTGTTTTAGTTTTATTTTTTTTCTTAATTGGAGATGCTTGTTTTTTTTCTATAGGTCATTCTATATATAAATGTGCATTAAGACCATTAGTGAGGTTAATGTAGCCATCCTCATCAGACAGAGTCATGAAAGGGATCCAAAGCTACCAAGCCTGTTGAAGCTGCTGTTGTGGGCTCAGTCGCAAATTGCTAGGACCTGATGTGAAACTTTCAGTTGTAGTGATCTTCCCAAATTCTGGTGACCCAGACATTATGTTATATCATTGGGCATGAGGGTGTTTTTTAGGCCTAGGCTGCTGTAGCTTCTTATGTCATGGAGAAATCATACAAGATCCGGCCTCCGTGTTTATTTTTTCATCGGGCGCTGTTGAATTACCTTAACAATGGGGCTGAGGAGATATTACAGGATTAGTTAGATCCTCGATGGCGGCAATAGCGGCTGGAGAGGAAGGGGATGAGCGTCACTGGGTTCATTCTTGTTGGTCTGTTTTTTGTTTATTTGGCTTTCATCCCAGAGCCCACCCTATTTTAATGGGTTTTTATCTGCTTTGGATTTTTTCTTTTCACCTTAACCATTTTTATGGTTTTGGTGTTCATTGTTTTTATATTTCTTATTCTGTTTTCTTTTTTCTTTAATAAAATTCTATTAATCAATTATTATGCATTTGTTATTATTCTTTACATCTGACTAAAGTGCACTCTTTGTATCTAGCTGAAATATATAATGAATATCTCTTCTCAAAAATTATTAAATTGTAATGTGAACAACCTGTCATGACCAGAAAAAAGATTGGTTTCCACATTAATTTATATCATATTCAATTCCCTAAGAATATTTTTCATTTTAATTGATATTACAATAATATTATAGTTTCCTAGTACCCCCATTTCAATGGATTCTTCCAAGGTAAATTTCAAGTCTTTAATGTGATCATTTATTTCCTTATGTGTTTTTTTCATTGTACATTCCCAAATATAGTTTTGTTATTTTTATATGATTATATTAGTTTTTTTTCAAATATTTTTTATTATATAATATGAATAACTATTAACCATTTCTCCCCTATTTAATTTTTTTAGAAAAAGAATGACATTTATCCGTTTTGTAGACTATCGTATCTACAATGAAAACATTTATTTTTTAATTCAACGTTGCCTCAACGATTATAAAATTGAAATTGAATAATAAATGTGATAAATATAATTTATTAGAAATATTGTGAGAAAAAATATTCATACTCCTTAATCACGTCCCATTATCTCAGAAATGAAAATATTATCATAAGGTTGTGTGGATTGTCTCTTCTATGAAGAATCAATTTTTTTCATCTAGCTTAATTATTATTATCTATAAAATGTTAACTTATTAATAAAATATTTAAAAATATATCAAAATTTATTTATTATTTCATTATAATTTAATTATTCTGTAATAAACCATTCAAATTGTCATAATTATCTATTAATTATGGTATATTCATTTTTAGTTTAGTCTGACCAATATCTAGAAAAATGAAATTATATAAAAATGTGGATTACAATGAGATCATATATTTTTTTATAATATAATATTTAAATAATGAAATAAAATTTACTTTAGTTTTGAAAGGTAATATTTCTATTAACCTCATTACTTATGATATAATTTATGTTCATTAAAAGCCACCAAATCCCACTTATTATTGATTTCATTATTAGGGATCATAAATAATACTAAAATAGAATAAAATTATAAAATTATCATTTTTTTTAAAAAATATATTCATATATAATTTCTTATCCAGTAATAAATAAATAGTAGTTATCCTATTTACACATGATCATAGTGTGAATTAGACAATCCAAGGAAATAAGGTTATGGTTTTGTTTCTAAATTAATAACCCCTTGATAAATATTCCATATTATAGAAACTGTATTAATTGGAATGATTTTCTACTACCAATTTATTATTTTCTATCATTTCCTCTAATAAATCATTTAATATAGTTATTTAATTTGAAATCATACCACTAAATGGGGTTTGAATTGAATGATTCTAAGGTTAAATGGGGTTATTCTACACAAATATAATTTTTGGAGGTATGTTAGATATTTCACACCATTATTTACAAAATATTGTATATTAACTATAATTTTAAATTATATTATTAATAATCACCCATTTCAAGGGACTTAAATGATCATATAATCATTTAACTGTCATACTCTTTTTATTCTTATGTTACAGATAGAAAGATAGTTTTAACACAAATATAATGTTTAGGTAAATATTTTATAAAAAAGATAATCTATCGTAGGAATGTGTATACTACTAGAAATAAAGAACCTATAACATTATACACCAATGGTAACATTAGGGGTTTTATTTTTTTTCAATATTTCATTTACTCCATGGATATTTATATTAAAATTACAAGGAAATAGGCCATACAATTTTTTTCTGTAAACAATATCCCATTTTACATGTCCATAATCATTGGAAGAAATTTTAAATATTTTTATTTAATTATAAAAAACATATTCAAGAAATTTTATTCTATATTAATTTCATTAATTTTTTTTAAAAAATATCAATTATATGGGTACTTTCCATCTAAGCGTAAATATCGTACCATTTTATCATTTTTTATGTAAAATAATAATTACACAACGTGTTTCATATTATTTAAAAATTTATATTTATGGTTTCATATTTTTTTAATAAAAAACCCCTTACAATTATTATATATTATTAAAATGATTTTAAAATATCAATGATATTTCTATTTTCAACAATGACATTGCAAAAATCAAAAAATTATTTTTCAGCTAATCCATCCCCATTTAGCATATCTTTATCTTGTTTTCGGATATTCTTAACATATTACCATATAATTTAATTCAATATATTTCATATGTAATATTTATTTCTATCTGTTTTATAACACAACAATACATTTTCATACCTAACAATCTAACATGAATTAGAATAATCTATATTCAAAAGGGATTTAATTATTAATACTTTATTTTACACTTCATTTTTTGAAGGGTGTTAAATGAAATTTCATACAAAAATATATTAGTGAAATTATTAAAGGAATCATATTCCCTTTATCTTGAAAGTGTGAATATAACATTTGTTATTATTTTGAGTGAATTTTATTTACATAAAAATCTGCTGGATTTTGTTTGAAACTCATTTATTAACTATGGTATTGTCTTGTAATTATTATTGGCGATTTATATTTAAAATTTTATCTAAAATGATTTGATAAAATTTTTCCTTCTATGATACTTTATTATATTAAATGAGAATTTTTTTCATTACAATGTTTCATTATAACAATTTTATTTCCTTGGGATCTTTGTGATGTGATAAGGGAATGGTTTTAATGTGGAACTCATAAGTATGTTTATGATGGGTGGGGTCTTACATTACCCTATATTGAATTTGTTATGATTTTATATCTCATCATACATATACACAAAGTTACATTCTTATTACACATAAAAATTATAACCAATAGTGTGGATCTTGAAACAAATGTTCATCTATAATAATATTTGGTTTATATTTCTAATATTTAACACATTCATGATTATTATCTTCTTTATATTGTTATCTAATGGATTATATTTGTTGACTCATGTTTATACACAAATTTAATTAACATCTCATCATATTCCAATAATTATGTCATGATTTATGATCTATGTTTTTTTTGTTATAATTTTCTAAAATTACATGATTATTCACATTTTCTCATATTATGATAACTAATGATATTAATTTTTTTATCTCATTTTTTTATCGATAAAAAGAATATTATATCACATATTTATTATTATAATATTCCCATGTGTTATGAATTTG
The DNA here is from genome assembly GCA_963277665.1 of Viscum album. Taxonomy (NCBI): domain Eukaryota; kingdom Viridiplantae; phylum Streptophyta; class Magnoliopsida; order Santalales; family Viscaceae; genus Viscum; species Viscum album. The sequence goes on along the minus strand of OY728120.1, from coordinate 1,025,275,661 downwards.
ATTGTAACTAATGACTAGATTATAATGGATTTTATCATGGTTCATTAAAGGGAAATTGTCATTCTTAAAAAATATATTTCTTTGGTTACTTATCATAAAATACACAAGTTCAAAAGCCTATATTATTTATGAAAGATTTTTTTAATATGTTATAAAAGTATGTAATATATTTTTATTTATCTTTCATCATCCCAAATAGAAATAGGGAACATTTGTGAAATTATGTTGTTTAGCACCAAACAAGGGATTTTGTGTATGAGGATACTCATATGACATTTTAAATCTATAAATGTAAAACAATTATTATTAAGGAATTTTTTAATTCTTTTATAAACTTCTAGATGAATTTTTATTTTCATTCCTTTATGCACGATATAGAATGTTCTATGATAAGAATTGAGAATTAATGTTGAATTCAAGTGTGAGTGACATATTATTTTATTGAAATGTATATTTTATAAAAAAGGAAACATCTTTATGTATTTATTTTATTTTCAAAATAGATTCTTGAGTTTCCTTAATTTTATAACCAGCACTTTTCTTGGTTTTACTAATCCCAGACATTCAAATATTTCTCTCTAGGAATAATTATTTAAATTAAATTTATAAGGGTAAAAGATGTTATTCCTTTAAATTAACAAATCGTTTAGTGAATGAAATAGGATTGTAAACAGAAATCAAATTTTTATAATAATAAAAATACACTATAAGGAAGTTTCATTATTTTTATTTAGTGGTTTACCTAAATCATTAAATTTTTAAACATCAAAATTATTGAAAATATATTAATGTTATATCCATTATTTTAAACTCATAATTATGGGTTTCTTATGATATTGGGGGTTAAAATTAGGATACATTTATTTTTATTTTCCATGAATAGAATATTGAGTAATATATAAAACATAGCATCATCATGTCACTTATTATGAAGGATATTTGTGATGAATTTTTTTATATTGCTATATAATTTGTATGGTGTTGCTAATATTTATGGATGATATGATCTTAGATGAAGTGTTAATTAAGTTAATTTTCAATAATTTTCCATTATATTTTTCTGAATATATGTTGTGTCATATATAGTCTCAGGGAATTGGAAAGGAGGTATTATTATTTTGTGGTTAATTTTGTTTTTCAAGAATTTCCATATATCATATTATCATTATTGAAATAAAGGTAAATGTGAATTTTTTTGGATAGTGTGGGAGTTTAGGTAAAATTGATAATAATTTCATGAATAATTTTTTATATGTTATCATTTAGAATAATTTTTTATTATTTTTGATTTATAGTGATTCAGGTAATGTAGGTAAAATATTAGAAATTTTTTAAGAATACATAATACATGAATTTACTTTTATAGTGTTTGGAATAATGTGTTATTTATACTGATTGGACAAAAATAAAAATTTTATATTTGGAAAAATTTAAGACTACTTATTTCTAATATTTTGTTCTTTCTTCGCATGTTAAATTTTTTTATTGTTGTAATGGTAATTATTTATGGAAATATTTAAGATGAAATTCGACTATTTTTTTGAGGCATTGGCGATTAATATATTATTTCATCAAATAAATGAAAACTCATTTTAAATATTACCTTAACATGTGATAATAATTTTTTGTTTTGGATGACGTTATAACGACCCATACTTTACATACATTGTTATTACTTCAGAATCGAAGAACACTTATTACAACATATAAAAAAACCAAGAAAGGGCCGTATAGGTATAGTGTCTTTAGAAACTAGGAAACATAAACAACTGGTTCATAAAGAATCTACTTTACCTCCCATTAATTTCATTATATCTAGAGTCCCTTTTTGGAATATTCTACTTAATAACCTTCTACCTGACCTGGGGAAATAAAACATAAAAAAGGGTGAGCTCAAATGCTCAGCAAAGGTAAAAAAAAGAAATATCAATCACATCATATACATAAGCACATAACTTTTGGAAATCTTAACCTGCAAAAGAGATCATAATTTCATAACATGGGATTAATCATAATAGTGAAATGTAATCCCAATAATCATAACATAAAACTTGAAAAATTTTGGCATACACACATAATCATAGAAAATCAATTCATATTAGTCAAGACTCATTGCCAAGACTATGTTAGTGGACAAAGTCCATTTCTAAACCGAGTTTACTCCTCGTTTCAGTCCTGTTTCACTGAACTGGTATAACCTACCGTTCTAGCAATGTCCATCTCATAAGATATAAAATATTTACCCAATGAATTGGAGGGAGATATAGGTCCCACCCATCTCATAATGATACCATTCTTATGTGTTCCACAATATCATAAATCATACATCATTACATAACCCATGTAGTAAAAATGGGATTCTTAAACAACATGACATCATAAAACAATTCATATAAGATAAAGGAATTCAGAAAAATATTTCCATCACAACATAATCAAATAAATGTAATAATAGGGATAGAAACATAACCCTATATTATCTTAGATGGAAAATAATTTTGATAAAACACTTGAACTCCATTCTTGAGGAAAATATCCTTTCTACTTCAAAAACACATTTCCTTTCTTAATATGTAATAAAATTCTAAACTAAAATATGTTGATTAAAAATAAAATTGAAAACTTGTAAAGGAATATTCTTGGAAATATTGTTTTAAAAATCCATTCATGCCGTATAAAAAAACATTCTTCTCATACTTTTGTCGGAAAAGTAATAAAGTGCCTCGTACGAAAAACGACAAAAGATTCCCTTCATATCATTTACAAAAAACTCACAGAAGGGTAAAATTGGAAATAAAATATTTTATAAGGATATAAATATTACATATTGAGGAAACATGGATGTGGATGACAAAATACACCCCAGTAAATTCCAAAGTATAAACAATCTCGGATAAAAATGAGATTGTGATATTTCCCTTACCTTAGGTCCGATATTCTTTGTACCTGTCCGAACCTCCTGTATAATGATTTAAATAATGTTATTGACTTATTAATGAATCATACCTTTTTTTATGATATCATATATGGTCATATTATTAACTTCTTAGTAGTAATATTTCATTGCTACTTGTTATTCGGGTGTTTATAACTTTTTGTTCTTATGCGTGTTTTGTCGAATAAATTCTTATTCTTCTCTTTAGGTTATAGATACCTCATTTTCAGAATGGTATTAGTGTAATATATATCATATTCATTCATTCAATTAATTTATATAATCATTATGAAATGAATATCATGTAGAATGAGTCGCATCACATCGTGGAGAGGGTATTCCATACGTACGCACGAGTGATGATATCGTTCCTATGATCGTGGAATTGTATTGGAGTGTATGTATACTATTTCAGAATAATTATCACTTTATAATAGTCATATATAGTCATTCTTTACACCATTATACCCATCCATGTAAGGTGGTGGTGGAAAATTGATTACACCATGGCGTGGAGACGGTATTTCGTACGTACGCGCGCGCGGTGATTTCTTTTTCCATAGGATGGATAGATGGTGAAATAGGGTTCTTTCATACTTATAATAGAATATCATTATATGAATGATACTAATGTTATTACTTCATAATGAAACAACTAAAGAAGAAGAAGTGGAAGAAGAAATACATATTAAAGAATCGGTAACGGACATTACCTCTTCTTTGAAGTTCATCTTTGAGACCTCCTTTTAGGGCAACAAATAGGTCTTTGAAGAAGATCAGAACCTCTAGGATGTTTCTAGGGAAGTGGAGAGAAGAAATTGGAAGTGGTTGGCCGAGCTTGAAGTATCAAAGTGGTGTTTGGAAGAGGGGGAGGAGGTGCCCTTTTATAAGGGAGGAGAGGGGCTCCTTTGGAAAAACTAAAAATATTATTTTATTATAAAGTCACGTTCACTTTTAAATAGCTCCAAATTGATTTATTTCGAAGATAAGGTGGGGATGGGTAGAAATAATCTCCTCTAATATAATTTAGATAAGTTTAGGTTCATATTTTAACCTTATCATTTAGATTTAGCATTAAGATAAATAATTTTACTTTTATCGTGTCTTCTTGTGTTCTTATACTATAAGGTTAATAAACATACTATAAGCGGCTAAACGAACCCCAAGTTGTTTATAATTAATATATATAACCTTATATAAGTCATTTGGACGAAAATTATATTTTTTGGAATAAAATAACAATTACTAATATAATATTTGTTTTAAAAAGTATTTTATGTCAATTTTGACACTATTTAGTAATTAATTTTTGTGAAAATCATAACAGAATGACTAGTTAGAATAAAGTTAATTAAATCAATAATAACATGTCATATTAACCTAAAAATTAGTTTAATTAATAAAAAGTCTCAAATTACATTTATTTGGGTATTTATAACATCGATTATGTCAATATTTCATTAATAAGATAATTACTGCATCATCGTTGTGTCATAAATAAATAAAATTATTTAATGTCTAAAAATTACAAATAAAATACCATTATATAAGAAATCTTATTATATTTCTAATGAATATTTATAGTCGAATATATCTTATGTATAACCCCATATTAAAAATGATTTATTTATTAAACTTTGATTTTAACTATTTTAACTCTTCTTTAAATAAATTATTAATAAATGTCCTAATCTAATCCAAGTGGGCCTAAATGGTCATATTTAATTCCTAAGGTTGTTTTGGGTAGAATTACACTTGTCCAATAGAATTAGTACATGTGTTAGGGTAATAATAATATCATTTTTACCCTTAATTACACTATTTACTTTTAACTGTGGCAAATAAAAGTAAAAAGTTACTATTCACCAACAATTATTTTCATCTCATTGAACCACATTTTACTTACTGACATCAACCGTTTCTCTCGGATTTTTGAAATTCCACTCACAGAAGCGGTAAAATTATGTTTTATGAAAAATTCAGTTTTTTAACTACCACTTAGTGGTTTCGCTATTCATAAAAAATTGAATGTTTTTAGAAAAATACCAAAATTTCACCCTAGGATAATTTCGATATTATGAATCCAAAAATGAATTCCACTTTGAAAAATAAAATTTATAAAATTTTAAAAAGTGGTTATTACTATTAATAACGGCTAGTTTTAATAATATTTTATTACCATATCATTGTTTAGTGAAACTCGGTATTGCGTACGACGCAAGCTATCGAGGAAGCTTGTGATTTCGTGTAAAGCAAGCCAAGAAATTTTTATGTGTAGAAAAATATTCCTTTGATGATTTATATAACATAAAAGTCTCGGGTGATACATTCTACCCCCCTTAAAATGAATTTCTCCCTTGAAATTCATCACTTTGTAACAAATAGATGAGGATACCTCTCCCTCATCATATACTCAAGCTCCCATGTAGCTTCTTCTAATTGGTGGTTCCTCCATAAAACTTTCACCAATCGAGTGGTCTTGTTTCGTAGGACTTTATCGCTACGATCCAGAATCTCTATCGGTTGTTCTTCATAAGAAAGATCTTGCTCCAGCGGTACAACTTCTGAGCTGAGTACATGTGAAGGACCAGGTATGTACATTCTCAGGAGAGATACATGGAACACATCGTGAACTTGAGAGAGATTCGGTGGAAGCTCCAATCGGTAAGCTACCATCCCAACATGATCCAGTATTTCGAAAGGACCGATATATCTAGAGCTCAACTTCCCCTTCATTCCAAATCTCATAACCCTCTTCCAGGGAGATATTCGTAAGAACACTTTATCATCCACTTCAAACTCTAGGTCTTTTCTTCGGTTATCGGCATAACTTTTCTGTCGACTCTGAGCAGCTCTTATGTGTTGTTGAATAGATCTGACCTTTTCTGCCATTTCATCAACGAGATCAGGTTCTAATAGCTTTCATTCCCCAACTTCTTCCCAGCAAGTTGGAGTCCTTCATTTCTTTCCATAGAGAGATTCATAAGGAGCCATCTGAATACTGGAGTGAAAGCTATTATTATAAGAAAATTCCACCAAAGGTAGGTGTTGATCCCAAACAGCTTTGAAATTCATAGGGTAAGCTCTTAACATATCTTCTAGAGTTTGAATCGTTCTCTCAGACTGACCGTCGGTCTAAGGATGATAAGCAGTGCTGAAACTCAACTATGTATCCAGAGTATGCTGAAGACTTCTCTAGAACTTCAAGGTAAATCTCGGATCCCGATCAGATATAATATAAAGTGGTACTCCATGCAATCTTACCACTTACTTTACATATATCCTGGAAATCTGATCCAGAGAGAAATCCTCTCTGATAGCAATGAAGTGTGCAGACTTTGTTAGACGATCAACTATGACCCAGAAAGCATTATTTCCTTTGGATGTTTCAGGAATTCCTGTGACAAAGTCCATAGTGATGTTTTCCTATTTCCATTCGGGTGTGGGTAATGGTTGTAACATCCCCTTAGACATCTGTCTCTCATCATTAACTTGTTGACAAACTAAGCATCGAGAGACATATTCAACAACATCTCTTTTCATGCCATCCCACCAGAAGTACTCTTTCAGGTCCCTATACATCTTCGTGCTTCCAGGATGAATAGAGAATGAAGAACTATGAGCCTCATCTAGCAGCTCCTTATTTAATTCGGGGATGGGAGGAACACAAACCCGATTCCTGAACTTTATTATCCCATCACAATCAAGGTTGAATTCAGGAACATTTCTCACCTTCTTTTGTAACTCGACATCTTCTTTCTGTGCCTCTTTAATCTTCACATGTATAGATGGTTGAACATTCATTTGAGAAATATACGATTTTCCCCTTTCATTATAATTCCAAGATCCATCCTTTGTAAATCCATAAATATTGGATCTTTTGTGATCCTCATCACGGATAAACTAGCATGGTCTTGTCGACTTAATGCATCTTCCACCTTGTTTTCTTTCCCAGGGTGGTAATGGATTGAGCACTCGTAATCCTTAATCAGGTCCAACCATCTTCTTTGGCGCATATTCAGCTACTTTTGTGTGAAAATATACTTTAAACATTTATGATCTGTATAAATATCACACCTTTCACCATAAAGTTAATGCCTCCAAATCATTAATGCAATGATTACCGCAGCTAACTCCAAATCATGAGTTGGGTAATTTTTCTCATTTATTTCCAACTGTCGTGAGGCATAAGCTATCACCATATCATTTTTCATAAGAACACACCCCAATCCCTTCTTGGATGCATCACATTAGATCACAAAACATTCTCCACTACAAGGCAGTGTGAGCACAGGTGCACTGGATAACCTTCTTTTCAACTCCTTGAAATTCTCTTCACATTCCTCTGTCCAACCAATGTTAACTTCTTTTCGAGTCAACTTAGTGAGTGGATTAGATAATCGTGAAAAATCTTTCCCAAAACGTCAATAATATCCAACCAAACCAGGAAAACATCGAATCTCGGTTACTATTGTTACTCTCGACCATCTTTCGATAACCTCTGTTTTTGCTGGATGCACAGATATCCCCTCTTTTGAGAATATGTGACCCAGAAATGCAACTTTTTGAAGCCAAAATTCACACCTGGTAATTTTGGAATAAAGCTTCTCCTTTCTCAGGGTCTTCAATATAATTCTCCAGTGATCATCATGTTTTCCATGCTCTTTGAATAGACAAGAATATCGTCTATAAATACTACCACAAACTGATCAAGATAGTCTCTAAAAACTCTATTCATTAGATCCATGAAGATAGCTGGGGAATTAGTAAGACCAAATGGCATCACTATATATTCATAGTGTCCATACCTTGTACGGAATGTCATATTTGGTATATCCTCCCTTTTGAACCTTAATTGATGATACCCTGAACGAAGATCAATCTTGGAAAAGTGTTGAGCTCCGCGTAGTTGGTCAAATAGGACATCAATGTGCAGGAGAGGATATTTGTTCTTGATAGTGATCTTGTTAAGTTCTTTATAATCAATGAAGAGTCTCATTGATCCATATTTATTCTTAACAAACAGAACAGGTGCTCCCCAAGGTGACGCACTAGGGCATATGAACCCCTTATCAAGATTCTCTTAGACCTGCTTCTTCAATTCATGCAACTCAATTGGGGCCATTCTATAAGGTGTCTTTTAAATAGGCAAAGCACCCGGTACGAGTTCTATTGAAAACTCAACTTCACGATTCGGTGGAAGACCCGGTAATTCCTCCTGAAAGACATCATCAAACTCCCGTACAATGGGAATATTCTTAATCGTGAGTTTCTCTCCAACCATTTTAGATAAATAACTTTCATTTAGTGGAATCAATACCCATAAAATGGAAGAAATTATCACTGGAAGGTTATGTTCATCCTTGCATCGATAGACGATCATAGATTGTTCTGGAATATGAAATGTGACTTCCCTTATTTGGAAATTGATATGAGCTCCATGTAGAAAAAGCCAATCCATGCCAAGAATCACATAAAATTTCACTATAGGAAGGATCACAAGATTTGCAGGAAGCACTTTCCCACAAACTTAAATTGGAGAAGAATTATAAACTTTTGATGTGATAGTTGTGCCATTAGGTGTTGTCACAGCTAACTCAACATCTAACTGTTGAGGTAATACGGTGATACCCTTAGAAAATTCTTCATAAATAAAGGAGTGAATGGATCCAGAATCAAATAAAACATTTCCTACTTTAGAGTGGATTGTATGTGTACCTTTCACCACATCGTTATCGTACTCCACATCGCTGATAGAAATTGCATGTGACATTCCTTTGTCTTTAGCCTTAAGAGTTTGTTGACGTCGACCATCATCATCAACCCTTGGATTAGGGAATTTGTTGGCATAATTTTCCATCTTGTTGCACTTGAATCATTGAAGTGTAGTAGGTTCCTTCTTGTGTATCTCTTCCTTTGTTTGCATAATTAGACATCTTCTTCCCATCATTGCGACATTAAAATGCCCGATGACCTTCCTTTCCACATTTGAAACATTTACTTGTCCCTTTAAGAAAACTCCCTCCATGTTTCATTCCACACTTTGAGCATAAGGGAATACTCATCTTCTTTTCAGTGTGCTCTTTAGATTTTCCTTTGAATTCCATTTTCCTCTTCTTATCAAACCCATATGACTGATGGGTTACTCCAATCTCCATCTCAACATTGAGAGTACATCGAACGATTTCTTCATAGCTATTGAAGTCCCTTATGGCTAAGGCCCTTAGAAGACTTGGTTTTAAGCCACTAAAGAATTGATCGATCTTACTCTCAGGTTGGATAATAATACCAGAAGCGTACCTTGAATGTCTTGTAAAATTTGCTTCATAGATACAAACATATTCATCATCCTTTATCTTCAGTTCAAGAAACTCTTTCTCCATCTTTGTTCGGAGAATACGAGGGAAGTACTTTTTGAAAAATAAGTTCTTGAACTCGTCTCATTCCATGGACTCAATTTCATCCCTTTGCCTCGTATTCTTAATAAGTTTCCACCATTGATCAGCATCACCTTCCAAACGATACACTGCTAAGATGACTTTATCATGCTCTGAACATTGAAGAACAGAAAATATCTTTTCAGTAGTACTAATCCAATGTTCAGCAACTAATGGATCATTAGACCCACTGAATTAAGGTGGACGCTGTTTGATTAAGGATTCAACAGAATGTTTCTCCTTCCTTTTCTCGTTTGGAAGTCCTGCATGATTCATAGCTTGAGAAAGTTGTGTGAGCATTGATACAAGATTTTTCATTCTAGCTCCCATAACGTTTGGTTTCTTAGGGGGACAATCATTGCATTGCCCGTCGCATTCCTCATTAACATGATTCCTTCGAGTTCCAGCCATTGACTAAAACCAAGAAGAATACTGTGAGCAACACTAATTATATTTGGAAAACCACATAATCATGAATAAAATTTCACACTTAAGGTCTTATCCAAGGTTATTCATGGCCATTTCTAAAACACTAAGATTGCGTTCTATGCTTACACTTATCCTTAGGGTTCTTACTAAGGCTTTCACATTCTAGTTTCCAAAGGTTGACTATACCTTTCCTTTGATACCAACTATAACGACCCATACTTTACATACATTGTTATTACATCAGAATTGAAGCACACTTATTACAATATATAACAAAACCAAGAAAGGACCGTATTGGTATAGTGTCTTTTGAAACTGGGAAACATAAACAACTGGTTCATAAAGCATCTACTTTGGCTCCCATTTATTTCATCATATCTAGAGTCCCTTTTTGGCATATTCTACTTAATAACCTTATTCCTGGCTTGGGGAAATAAAACATACAAAAGGGTGAGCTCAAATTATCAGTAAGGGTAAACAAAAGAAATATCAATCACATCATATACATAAGCACATAACTTTTGGAAATCTTAACCTGCAAAAGAGATCATAATTTAATAACATGGGATAAATCATAGTAGTGAAATGTAATCCCAATATTCATATCATAAAAAATGAAACTTTGTGGAATTCACACATAATCATATAGAATCATTTCTTATTAGTGAAGACTCATTGCCAAGACAATCTTAGTGGACAAAGTCCATTTCTGAACTGAGTTCACTACTCGTTTAAGTCCTGTTTCACTGAACCGGTATAACCTACCGTTCCAGTCATGTCTATCTCATAAGATATAAAATCTTTACCCAATGAATTGGAGGGAGATATAGGTCCCACCCATCTCATAATGATACCATTATTATGTGTGCACAAAATCATAAATCATACATCATTGCATAACCCATGTAGTAAAAATGGGATTCTTAAACAACATGACAACATAAAACAATTCATATAAGAGAAAGGAATTCATAAAAATATTTCCATCAAAAAATAATCAAATCAATGTAATAATAGGGATAGAAAAATAACCCTATATTATCTTAGATGGAAAATAATTTTGATAAAACTCTTGAACTCAATTCTTGAGGAAAATATCCTTTCTACTTCAAAAACACATTTCCGTTCTTAATATGTCATACAATTCTAAACTAGAAGAATTTGATTAAAAATAAACTTGAAAACTATTAAACTAAGATTCTTGGAAATATTTTTTTAAAAATCCATTCATGCTGTATAAAAAAATATTCTTCTCGTACTTTTTTCGGAAAAGTCAAAATGCACCTCGTACGAAAAATGACAAAATATTCCTATCATATATTTTACTAAAAACTCACCGAAGGGTAAAATTGGATATAAAATATTGTAGAAGGATATAAATATTACATATTGTGGAAACATGGATGTGGATGACAAAATACACCCCAGTAAATGCCAAAGTATAAACAATCTCGAATAAAAATGAGATTGTGATATTTCCTTTACATTAGGCCCGATATGCTTTGTATGTGTCTGAACATCCTGTATAATGATTTAAATAATGTTATTGACTTATTTAATAATCATACTAATTTTTTTGATATCATATATGGTCATATTATTAGCTTCTTAGTAGTAATATTTCATTGCTACTTGTTATTCGGGTGTTTATAACTTTTTGTTCTTATGCGTGTTTTGTCGAATAAATTCTTATTCTTCTCTTTAGGTTATAGATACGTCATTTACATAATGGTATTATTGTAATATATATCAGATTCATTCATTAAATTCATTTATATAATCATTATGAAATGAAGATCATGTAAAACGAGTCGCATCACATCGTGGAGACGGTATTCCGTCGGTACACACGAGTGATGATATCGTTCCTATGATCATGGAATTGTATTGGAGTGTATGTATGATATTTCAGAATCCATATCACTTTATAATAGTCATATATAGTCATTATTTACACCATTATACCCATCCATGTAAGGTGGTGTTGGAAAATAGATTTCACCACGGCGTGGAGACGGTATTCCGTACGTACGCACGCGCGGTGATTTCTTTTTCCGTAGGATGGATAGATGGTGAAATAGGGTTGTTTCGTACTTATAATAAAATATCCGTATATGAGTGATACTGATGTTATTACTTCATAATGAAACAACTAAAGAATAATAAGTGGAAGAAGAAATAAATATGAAAGAATCGGTAACGGACATTACCTCTTCCTTGAAGTGCTTCTTTGAGACCTCCTTTTAGGGAGCTAAAATAGGTCTTTTAATAAGACCAGAACATCTAGGATGTTTCTAGGGAAGTGGAGAGAAGAAATTTTCAGGGTTTGGCCGAGCTTGAAGGCTCAATGTGGTATGTGGAAGAGGGGGGGGAGGTGCGCTTTTATAAGGGAGGAGAGGGGCTCCTTTGGAAAAACTGAAAATATTATTTTATTATAAAGTCACGTTCTGTTTTAAATAGCTCCAAATTAATTTATTTATAAGCTAAGGAGGGGATGGGTCGAAATACTCTCATCCAATAGAATTAATACAAGTTTAGGTTCCTATTTTAACCTTATCATTTAGATTTAACATTAAGTGAAATAATTTTACTTTTATCGTGTCTTCTTGTGTTCTTATACTATAAGGTTAATAAACATACTATAAGCAGCCAAACGAACCCAAAGTTGTTTATTATTAATATATATAACCTTATCTAAGTCATTTGGCCGAACCGTAGATTTTTTAGGAATAAAATAACAATTACTAATATAATATTTGTTTTAAAAAATATTTTATGTCAATTTTGACACTATTTAGTAATTAATTTTTGTGAAAATCATAACAGAATTATTAGTTCAAAAAAAGTTAATTAAATCAATACTAACATGTCATATTAACCTAGAAAATTAGTTTAATTCATAAAAAGTCTCAAATTACATTTATTTGGGTATTTATAACATCAATTATGTCAATATTTCATTAATAAGATAATTACTGCATCATCGTTGTGTCATAAAAAAATTAAATTATTTCATGTCTAAAAATTAAAAATAAAATACCATTATGTAGGAAATATTTTTATCTTTCTAATTAATATTTATAGTAGAATTTATCTTATGTATAACCCAATATTAAAAATGATTTACTTATTAAACTTTGATTTTAACTATTTTAACCCTTATTTAAATAAATTAATAATAAATGTCCAAATCTAATCCAAGTGAGCATAAATGGTCATATATTATTCCTAAGGTTGTTTTTGGTCGAATTAAACTTGTCCAATAGAATTAGGACATGTTTTAGGGTAATAATAATATCATTTTTACCCTTAATTAACCTATTTACTTTTAACCGTGGCAAATAAAAGTGAAAAGATACTATTCACCAAAAATTATTTTCATCTCATTGAACCACATTTTACATACTGACATCAACCGTGTCTCTCGGATTTTTTAAATTCCACACACAGAAGCGGTAAAATTATGTTTTATGAAAAAATAAGTTTTTTAACTACCACTTAGTCGTTTCACTATTCATAAAAAATTGAATGTTTTTAGAAAAATACCAAAATTTCACCCTAGGATAATTTCGATATTCCGAATCCAAAAATGAAGTCCATTTTGAAAACTAAAATTTATAAAATTTCAAAAAGTGTTTAGTACTATTCATAACGGCTAGTTTTAATATTATTTTATTAGCATATCATTGTTTAGTGAAACTCGCTATTGTGTATGACGCAAGCTATCGAGGAAGGTTGTGATTTCGTGTAAAGAAAGCCAAGCAAGTGTTGTGTGTAGAAAAAGATTCCATTGATGATTTATATAACATAAAAGTCTCGGGTGTTACAGATGTATAGAAATAAGTGAGGTATTCTTACATCCTTTTTGTATATATTGCAATTCAATAAAAATCATTTCCAGTTCTTGTGACATACAAAAGTCATTATTATTATTTAGAATTTTAAAATTTGGATGATGAATATCTGGAAAACTACTCTATACCCAACCAAATGATGATGTTGTGCTATAAAATGGAATGAATTATGGTATGTTTATATGATAATATTTTTTCACATTAGTGTTAAATAATTCTTCTACTCAAATAATATAAAGGTAAATATATCAATTCTAATGTGTGAAATTTGATATAGTTACAACTTATTATATTAAATAGTCATTAATAATTATGAGTCCTATGATTTAAGAGATGTTCATTTAGAAATACAATATTAATAAATACTATGTTTTCTTTTTTTATCTTTGATCCTTAGGATTTTCTAATTTTTTATTTATTTACTATTTTTTCTTAACAAAAAAATTATTTTGATGTAATTTCATTATGTATGGGAGAATGTAACAACTCAATATTTGAGTACTTTTTTATTCTAGTTAGTTATCTTTTGGAATAACATATTATATAAACCAAAACACAAAAATATTTATTATAATAAATAAAAATTTAAGGGAAAAATAAATTTAATCTGCGAATAAATTTTGAAGAAATAAATTGACAGTCATTGGAAATTGAAATAGATAGTGTTGAAACCCATAAATGATTAAAATGGATATTTTTTATAAAATATTTTTTTATTCATATCTTATATTATTATTATAAATCAAAATTTTTTAATTTGGAGTTATAATTTGATGAATATTACATTATTTTAAAACCTATTAAATCAGAAATATTCAAAGATTGATTTTATAGTATTTTTCTGAAATGGTTGATATTTTTTGGTAAATAATTAAAAATATTTTTTAAAAAAATAAATTTTGGTTATCCAGGTTTTTATTGGAAGTTTAAATAATTGTATAAAAATATTATGTGTTATTTTAAAACTCATGGATGATTGTTTTGAAAAAAATATGAAATTTAAATCTATTAAAAAAAATTAGGTTCCTTCAACTTAAAAATGTATATTGATTATACCTTTCATTTTGGGAATGGATAATTTTCCAAAGAAAATTTTATTTTTAATAATATGCCAATAAATATTATTGAATAGTCAAAAATCAAGATACATTGGAGGAAATAATAATTACCTCACCTTATCACACAAAAAATATTTTCTATAAATGTTTATGCATTTTTGGTTATATTAGAATTAATTTCAGAAACGTACTTAAATTAAATGTTATCAAATAGATTCTATATTTAGAAAAATCATATTATAATTCATTGAAAATATTAATTTCATTTTTAGTAATATATAATGTTACCATTTCACAATTATATTCACCATGGTAAGGGATGAAAGAGTTAAATTGTTGTTAATAAAAGAGATATGGATTCAAATTTATATAAAATATGTATAAATTTACTTGTATGAGTTTATTTATACAATAAAAAATATAATATTTTAAATTTATCTATATTTGGATACATTTTTAATGATAAAAAAATTTATTATATCATAATTTCATAAATGTTTATAATATTTCCACCCCTCTAATATATTAATGATAACATATTCACCTATTTTTAATACACAATATTCAAATTTTTAATCTAATAATACCATCCTAATTACTTTATAATTATCCTTATTGAAATCTTATAGGTCTTGGTATCACTAAAAGAAAAATGTTATAAGGACTATAGTGTTTCCAAAGTATGATATCCAAGGAGGAGGATTAAGACATAAAAAATCATTTAGGTTTTTACTTGTATCATCACAATCACATATATTGTTACACACAATAATTTAATTGAATAAATATATTTAAAATACTAAAAATTTGTTATTATTATTTAAAACATATTTATAGGTCTTTTAATTCATATCAGAACTAAATAAATCTGTCAAACTTACATGTTTATTTCCCCGTCAATGATGTGATGTGATTCATTTTTCAGCACTCCAAAACATGGTTTCTAATAAATATTGTATTAATATATATATATATATTATTAATAATATTATTATTATATTTAATGAAAACATTTTTATAACCATCCTAGCCACATAGATTTTGTTAAATAGAATCATCACCCAAGCATATGTAAGGAGGACCACATCCATGATTGATGCAATTCATATTTCAATATAGTAAGAACATGTATTTTCAAATATTGTATATATACTTCATTTAAACTCTTATTGAGGTTATATATAACCTAAATCTATAATTTGAAACATTATGATCACTATTGTTTTATATATAAAGAGGAAGGGTGATTTTATGTTGGTTTTAGGCCAAATACACAGCATGTATTTATAATCCATGGAGTGACTACAATACAATATGTGTAATGGTCTAGGTAGGATAATTCATGAAATGGAATTAATTTTTCCACAGATATAAATCCTAAACATTAAAAAATATGCAAATAATTTACTGTCTGTGTATCTTATGGGATATGTTTTAAAGGGGGTGGAACCCCGTTTCATTTAATTACCTTCCTAAATTTCATTCTCTCTTATACTATGAGGTTCTCCATTTTTTATATCCTCTCTCAAGTAATGTTAGTATTTTCTCTAATTTTATTATATGACCTCTTATTTCAATTTTGTTTTAACGTTGGATAGCCATCAAAAATATATTCACTACATTAGTTCTATTCTTTATTTTCTTTTCTATCGAGGAAAATATTAAAATGTTGGATAATAATTATATTTTAATTGAATTGATTTTTTCTTATATTTTCATTTGATTTAGGTGAAACAAATTGTTGATAGAGTATTAGGAGAGTATTACAGGCACAATATAGGTTTTATATTACTTATCTCTCAATCATCTAAATTTCATAAACTGCCATCGTTGTGCTAAAACTAATTTTATCTTGATTTTATAATTAGATTAATATTTCATTATTATAATCATACAAATTGTATTCTAGAGCCCTTGTAATATTTTATTATCATGACATTGGATGTTATGAACTCAACTTCGTTAACCCCTATTTGGGTGGTCATTTATTAATGCCTTTAATTGTTTGTTATGACTATCTCTGCCACCATTTAGGTGTGCCCTCACCTTTTCCTATTATGGAATGTGTCCGCAAATATTCAATGGTCCTTAATTTTTTAATATCTAACAGTTGAATATTTTCTTCATTAAAAATCTATGGAAAGTGTTACAATTAAATATTTTACTGTTAAATGTTGAATGTTATGTTTATTTATATAAATCACCTAACCAATTTAATTAAAATTGAATTTCTATATTGTTGAATGTATATAGCTACCATTTTCATGATTATGAATGTAAAAGGAATGAAATTTATAATTCAATATAGAATAAAGTAATAATTCATTTCATGTGTTATATAGAATTGTCACATATTACGAAGCACATTATAATGGCCCTTCTAAATTATTAAACATCATTAGTAATACATGGACTAAATAAAATAATATAATTTTTATAAGGTTCCTACTACATATAAACCATTTCATATTTTAGGGAGTAGTTAATCATGGTCCATACAATGATTCCTAATGGAATCCCGTGAGCACATAGATGATGGTATTCTGATTTATGGAGAGAGAGTTTCCAATGGTGATACCCACCATAGAACACATTTATTGTCTATTAGTGGCTGCCAAGAAATTACCCTTTAGGATCTCTTGTCAATCATATGAACAATAGAATTCCTTAGAGATACTACATGTAACCAACATGATCTATTCAAACACATGGAACCACAGAATTGCCCCATTGGGACCATTAATTCATAGCACATTTTTCATTGGATGATATCTATAGACTAGGCTAACACATTTAGTGTTTTATGCCATCAATGATTCCAATTTAATTACACTCAGACCCCATATATCATGGTTTCTTTTTATTAATGACTTTTCATGATCCATAAGGATATGTATGACTTGGTTGTTACCTAGATCATCATTAATTATTATCTTCTTAGATGATTACTTGGTTATTACATTGGTTCCTATATTATTATTATTATATTATTATTATAGGCATCATTTGACACAACTCGAATCCTATTATGTAACATATTATAAATTGAAGATAATTAATTAAAATTTTACATGTTTATCAAATATATTTGGATACTTTTTTTAAGGGTATTTAAATTACTATATTATATTTACTTTTATATATACCTACCCATTATTTTGGATTTTATACATAAACTAGATTCTATAGATGACAATGGTGGTGGCCTAGTGAGATTTTTATCACAACCTATATATTCCACAACTGGTAGCCATGATGATTAAAATTATATAGGTTTTGAAATAGGAAAGTGTATCTCTTTGGAAAAATTATATTTATTGCTTGTATTTGGAAGATGATAGGTTGTATATGATAGGGAATGTTTTTTTGATTCTTGGATAGTTTTTTGGATTATTTTTTATTAATTTTATTGAATTCTTTTTTCTTAAAAAATGTATATATATATATAAATTTTATAGAAACATGAATTAAATTATCATCTTATTTTTTATATGATTTTGTTTCTTGCTTTTGGTTGTTTTATTTTTCTTGGATAATTATATCATTATTATTTTATATCATATAACTATTCTTATTATTAAATTATATGTTTCTGGTGTTCCATTTATTCACTTATGACTCCACTTTTTCACAATTATTACTTATCAATTATGATCCAATATAACATAAGAGAATACTCTCCTCATGGTCTCTTCGAAGGACATCAAAACTAATCAGCATCATATGACTTATGGTGAGGAAATCTTGATTCCATGTGGCCAATCGATGTAGGGGAAACAATTTGTGGAAAATGAGTCATGGACATCACCACGGGGTATCAGAGATTTCTTTTCATACATAAATATTTTGAGACAATGCATAAGATTAGGGATTCATTTGAAGTTTTTTATAAGATATTATTGGTCATAGAGAAACGACATTGTTGATAAACACCATGCTTCATAACATAATAATTGTAGTTCTACATTTTTTTAATATATTGGATATTATTCACCCATTTGGTGACTCACATGTTGTGCGATGTTTATTATTATTATAATGAATAAAGATTTCGTTTTACCCTTAGACTAAATAAATGATTGTAAGGAACTATCAATCATGCATCATTATAGGAATCTATAATTCACATTCCATTCATATTCCATTACATATAGGTGCATTTTATTTCCTTTTTTTCATAAGTTTCCTATGATTATTGAGTGTGTTAAGTCATTTAAAATATATTCTTATGTTTTTAACATCATTTATAGTGTAGAAGTTTGGTTATTCTAAAAAGTAATCACGGATTTAAATTTTTTTCCCTATATTGGATGACTGTGTACTCTTAAATAGGTTGTTTCTACCCATTTCAACAATATAACTCTGGTTACATGAGCTTCTCTTTGGATGTGATAACGAGATTTCCAATTTCAATTCTTTAGGTGTATTGGCCCTTGTGGGTTGGAATATATAATTTAACAAGTTAACCAATCATATATTTGACATTAAATTTGATACCTAATGATGTCGGTGTTAAATTGAATTAAATTCGTGTCAATTTAAGTGATAATGTGTATGGACACTTATTCATTGGTAATCATGTTATGTTTTAAACGCACCATGACAAAAAAATATATAATAAAAAAACATAAAATATAAATATTAACTTAAAAAGTATAAATTATTTTCTAGAAAATTAATAGGAATGGTGTTATAGAACCATCAGTTACTAGAACCACTATAAATTAAACATTACCTATTACAAATTCCCTAGAATAGTTATTGGGTAATTGGGGTTGTACCATGGGGAGTGAACCCTCTTCTTATGGTACACTTCAACAAGTTCATCAATCTGCTCTAAATATTTTTCATATAAATATTCACTTAAATTTTAGATCTATTACACCATTACGTCCTCTAGTCATGTACCAAAAAGTTGGTTATGACAATGCTCCATAGATATTGACCCCTTAGCCACAAATTTTACAACCAGGGGATAAACATAATAAAACACTAATTATAAAGAAATAAGGAACTAAATATAATATTTTGGAGACTTTTATATCTCTGAAATAGTCTATGTAGTGGTATCATTGTCATGGACTTACTATGGATGATGTGAATCGTGACTTCTAGATGCAGAATCCTCCCATATATTCGGGGTTGGTGTTTTATAGGCTGTTGAGTCTTGGATGGAGTCCAATCTATCAATTCTCAAGAATATAGATATTCCTCACGATAGTGGGGGTAAATATTCCCATCTATATATTGCACAATTCTACAAGACACTAGTGGGATGTGTTTTCTCAGGTTGGTGGTCATCAGGGCATGGTAAGGGATAATTTATAGATACATGTATATGAACACATCCATGCTCAAATGATACGTGTAGAACAATTCAATGATTACATGAAGCTTTGGTATGGTTTTATGTCATCCATGGACAATTCAACATGTTTTATATATTTTATGTTTTTTTCACAAATTCTAGTCTATGATAAGCTATCGGGTATATGATTATTTGATAAGAAGATTAGTTATTCCATCCATATTCATGTGAATGTCATTATCCTACCTACCATTGTCATGATAATCAATTATCCTACTAAAAATTACCAAAAACTATATAAATGTGATTTTTATGGAACTATAGGTTTACTTTTGAGGTTGCGTAGTAGTGCATCCAATGATAGGAAGAACACCCTTGGGTACACATATGAGAGTAGTAGTATCTAGAGTATCCAGACTAGAAACTCCGTTATATTCCATCTAAATGGACTATAGGGGAATATGAATCCTCAGTGTGATAGAGAACCCATGTTGTTCCGAGCATGTGTCCAGATGGGGTATCATTATATATTCTCTCAGAATATTCAGTGTGCTTCATGGGGCCTTAGATCTTCACCTAATCCACCATCAGGTCCAGGTTCAATTTCCCCCATTCATGAAGGGAGTTGGATTAGAATTAGAAATAACCTAGGAGGATGGTCGTGTCCATAATAGCTATACTTCACATTATCAATGATTGAAGAATGTATATTATAGGGGTATTCCATCAACATCACATGGGTATGGATCATGCCAGTTTCATGATTGACAACCAATAAGAAAGAATTAGAGTGCGTGACCAAGTAATGTATGAGGTACTATTCTAGTAGACTCTAATATTTTATTTTTTCTATTTGGTATAGGTTCATGACACTGCATTATATATTAATGTGTACTGGAATTTATTATGCTATAAATTCATTATTACTTTAGGTTGGTGACACTAGGAAAAACATTGGGAGTTATGTTAGATGGAATAGGCCAATGTAGGTACTATTACCATTAGGTGGGAAGTTATACCTTCTTATGGGACATCTTTTTCTTTTAGATTATGGGCTTTCATTTAATTCATTTGATGGACATTTATGGTTAATATCATGCTTCTGTGGAAATCTATTATCAAGGGTGTTGTTCCTACCACAAATTTGTGGATGTTATAACCAAAATGGTGAGTGGAATGTCTATGATGGTAGAGCGGGACCAGAGCCACATTTGTTAGGTGGTGTGACCTCCCATATCTTTTTTCATTATGTGGAGGAGAATATCTTAAATTTGGAAAATTTTACAACATAGAATAGAATTTTAATGATTTATAACAAAATTATTTTAATATATTACAACTTAAGAGAGATGTATTGTTTAAGATAGAATGTATTCCATAAGAAGCAATATTTTTCATTCATCCTTATCAGAGGGCACCTATTGAGCTCTATGAGATCAAGAGACAGTTGTATGATCTTGAGTTTAATGTATTTATCAGACCTAGAACCTCATCATTTGATCCACGAATTCATTTCACCAAGATGGTGGATGTGTCCCTATCAATTATTGTATCTCAAATAGTTGATCCTTTTTATGTTTATGATCCTATATCCACTTCCTATGAAATAAAATCTCTTTTTCCTGCTCCAAGTATCAAGGTTGTTCTCAAATATTGACCTGAGATAAAGATATCATCGTGTGAGAATTAGGCCTTCATACAAACCTCATATATTTTTTCATAGTAGGTATAGACTTTATGAGAATCTTGTTTTGTTTTTCCACCTTATGAATGTGACCTCAATTTTCATGGCCTTGATGAATAGGTTATACCACCCCTATTTGGGTAAATTTTTCATGGTTTTTTTGATGAGATATTAGTGTATTATCACACTTTTAGATACATTTATAGATTTATTGGGGTCATGTGGAATACACTAAGAGAGCATAATATTTTGTAAAAGGTATAGACATCCACTTTTCGGTCAAAATAGTGAACATCATGGGTCATATTATCATTTAATCTTGATTACCTATTGACCCATAAAGGTGAGTTATGTAGTCTGTTATGAGTGTCACAATAAATAGTTTGATATATGGAGATCCATGGGATTTATTGATATTTAATGTATTTGATATAGGATTTAACATTATTTTCCTCACAACTTATTGTTCTCACAAAGATGTTTTTCATGATTATAATGTCAAAATCATGAAAAAAATTACTTTTATAAGATCACATAAATGGTTTTTTTGGACCCTATTATATTTCAGCTAGAGCCTGGAAAAGGATATAAAATGTTATGTGTGGTATCTTGAAACAATATTGGTTCTCAATGATGATGATGAATTCAGTAGTTTTTTATAGATATCAGCAGTTGGGGCCTCATGAGAGAAATTACCTGCCGCATGACCTCATGCTCGGAGCTTTTGTCCATTCATTATATTGCTGGATTAACTATCTGATGAGTGAGAAATCATTGTTTTATAAGCATCAAAAGAGAAAAAATATATTTACATTACATGAATTGAATCCTATACTATTAAAATGGGTCGAATAAATATATTCATTTAATTTTGATCTTTCCTAAATGATTGGAAGAGGAAAACCAGGAGCATATCCACTAGTTGGGAAAACCCAGCAACGTTCCATTCATGAAGGAAAAAATGGATAGAAATTAGTGTCCTTATTTTAAGATCATAATCAAGAGTTTCACAAGAGTAAATAGCTGTATTATATCTCATTATTTTTTTACCTCTTCCCTCCTTTAAGGGATGAAGAGAATTCAATTATCAGATCATGAAGTATTGGTACTGTTGGAGAGTTTTTCTGTTAAGGACTTGCCTCCAGATTGGTGTATGAATGAAGATGTCGTGTTAGATATTCATGGATGGGTTTTGGGTCTTTCCATTAACATTCTGATCCATCAGATAATTTCTATCATGAAAATATTGAAGTAGATTCTAATTTTTTGTTGATTTGCATTCATTATGAATAATTGACTGGAATATGAAGGCTATTTGAGGATGGTATGTCCATTTACTATGGGTGTCATTTAATAATGGTCATGTACAATATGTGAAATGGAAATGGTAGGCTGACATATGTGATCAGTTATTAATGTTTTTCTTATATATTATTTCACAACCCTTGTAAGAAGACTCAAGGATGAATTACAATAACAGTGATGAATATAAGAACCTGATTTTTCAAATCTGCTATATTTCATTTTACTTTTTGGTTGAATCCTTTTTTAGGTTATTTATAGATTAAATTTGGAGGTTAGGGCTTCATGAAAGTTTTTTTGTTCTAGAAAGAAGGAGGATATGGGAAGTAAGTTGGTTGGTCGCCAAATATATATCACGTTTTCTATAATACATTCAATTTATTAAATATATGACATGTAATTTTATAGGTTATAAAATTTAGAAAATGTAATTAATTTTTCAATGGTGATAAATCTATAATATTATAGGATTTTTAAATCAATTATATGACGTGTAAATGAATATAAATATGATAAATGGGGCGGAAGACCATTTCTTTTTCCTATCCTCTCTTTGGTCTTTTTCCTACACAGTAGGAGGTTCTCTATTATTTAGCTCCCATAACGCATAAATATTGGATATAATCCTATTTCAAAACCCAAATTATGATTTGGGATATTTTTATATTGTTTAATAGACATCATTCAACTCTTCACTAATTAGGCTTTGTCTTTCACATTCATTTTTCTGAATGACTTTATTTTGAAATGGGCTCATATTACATATTTTTAGTGTGTAAATATTCTCTTCAGCTTTAATTTGATATAGAACAATGAATTCACTACTAATGTATGATTTTAGTACTGCATTAACAAGGAATTGGTTCTATGATTTATCCCTCAAGACTCACCATATTATAAAACATCCTCATTTTGAGAAATTTTATTTCATTATTCCTTTTTAATAGAATTACAAATTAATTCTTATAATATTTGTGCTCATTTTCTAGATACCATTATTTATGTGGTCATAATGATGTTTTAGGTAATGACCTCAACTCCATCCACACAATGAAATTTTCTCCATTATAAATGATTATAATTGTTTGTAATGTCTACATTTTCCAACATTTTGGTGTTCTATCACTTGACCTTTTTGGCTAATAGTTATCTTATAATAAATGTATCATCATTTGTTAAATGTATATAATATGGGTTGTTTTGACATGACCCATCTAATGTAATTATTAAAATTAATTATTCAACCTCCAATAGTTAAATGGAATGTGTGTATATATAAATATATAGATATATATGGTCATGTTAGTTATAAATGACTTTTCAAAGGATTCATGTCTGTATCCTGCCAGATCTTGCTAATGGCGTCCATGGGAGAGACCCACCTTAGAACAAGGTCATTGCCTTCTCGTGTATTGTAACACCCCAAGTTTCATCGGTATGTTTCCTTTCGAATAATGCAATGGCGTGCATTGTACACAACTTCGAGATTTTAACACACCATAACCAATCAAACTAGCCGTTATGAATAGTAATACCTAATTTTTGAAATTTTATAAATTCTATCTCTCAAAATGGACTTCATTTTTGGATTCGTAATATCGAAATTAGCCTAGGGTGAAATTTTGGTACTTTTTGAATAACTTTCATATTTTTATGAATAGTGAAAATTACTAAATTTTAATTAAAAAAAACTTTTTTATTCAAAATAATTAATAGTGATAAAGTATGAATTTGAGTTGTTTTAAAGTATATTTAAAATATATTTTTACCATTTAATATAACTTTGGTCATTGTACATAATTTTACAATTAAACCGAACATAAACAAGTGTCAATCTTTTGATAGTTATTATCTCTTAAAAACACGCTTTTTGTTTTGACAGCGGGAATTAATTTTAAATTACTTTCTGCCACTTCTGTGTTTTGAATTTAGAAAAATGGGTTCCATATTTGGAATCAGGATGTTCAAATTGTGTAAATAGGTAACTTTTATTTTTAGACATTTTGAATAATTACTGCGGTAAATATTTTATTTACCATGGTTAAGGGTAAATCCGGTAAATAAGGGTTAAAAAATAATATTATAATAATACTAAATTACCCTAAAACGTGTCTTAACCCTATTGGTTGATACATGGTCTACCATGGGCATCTTTGGGTCTATTTTGGGACCCCATGGATCCACTTGTAAGTGATAATGACACTTTATTTTAATTAAGTTAAAATAAATACAAAAATGACACAAGCACATATCTTTTAAAAAAACAATTGTTACAAAGGGTTATATATGTTGGATTTTAGATTATAAATATTCCATAGAAAGATAAAAAGATTTCCGACATAATTATATTTTATTTATAATTTTTATACATTAAATAATTTAATTTATTTATGACACAATGAAGATGCAGTAATTACTATAATAGTGAAAAATCAAAATAATTGATATTAGAAATACCCAAATAAATATAATATGAAACTTTTAATGAATTAAAATAATTTTCTAGGATAATATGATATATTAATATTGATTTAATTGAAATTGTTCGAAGTAATCAATCTGTTATGAGTTTCACAAAAATCAACTATTGAATAGTGTCAAAATTGACATAAAATAGTTTTTAAAACAAATATTATATTATTAATTGATATTAAATTCCTAAATATCTAAGGTTCGGCCAAGAGACTTATATCATGATAGGTGTATTATTAATAGACTACTTGGGGGTCTCTTGTTTGTATATGGTAAGTGTATTAACCATATAATATAAAAATACAAAGAGACATTGTAAAAGTGAAACTAATTAACTTAGAGGTAATACTTAAAGATAAGGTTAATATAAGTACCCAAACCTGTCTAAATTCTATTGGTTGAGTTTTTTTCGACCCATCCCCAACATAAACTTTGAATAGTAAACTTTGGAGCCATTGGAAACCGAATATGAATTTATTATAAACTAATATCTCTAGCTTTTCCAAAGGTGCCCCTCACCCCTCTTATAAAAGGGCACTCCTCCTTCTCATTTCTTCACACCTTCAAAGCCCTTTGGTTCGGCCAAACCCTGCCCAAATACTATCTCAACATCCTTCAATACAACCTAGAGGCCTTAGTTTGATCAGAAAGCCAACCTAAGGAGCCCTTTTGATCAAATCAAAAGGAAGAACCTGAAGAAGAGGTAATGTTTTCACCAACCCTTTTCAAGTTCCTTTCTTCTTCCACTTCCTATTTCTTTGTTATTTCCATTATAAAATAATAACTCCAGTATCATATATATACTGTGATGTTATTATAAATATGGTACAACCATATTCAGTATTCTATCCATCCTATGAATAACATGTCACCATACGTGCGTACGTACGGCTTACCGTCTCCACGTCGTGGTGTAATTGTTATTAAATATATTATTATTTGGATGGGTATAATAATGATGTGTAACTCATGTAAATAACAAATATAACATGATAATGAATCTGTATATATGATATAAAATCCAATTATATATTATTTTAATATCAAAATAATGATATTGTCGCTCGTGCGTATGTACGGACTACCGTCTCCACGAACGCGATGAGATTCATTGTCCATCATATCCATTAAAGTATAATTATCATTTGATTATTTAAAAATAGTATCTAAGGACCTGATATCATTCTGGATATAAATAATATACACCCCATTAATAACTAATATGGCTCACATAACAAAGAATATAAAGTAAAATGAACCCGTTAACACCCGAAATGATGATAATTCTAAGATATTATTAACAAATCAATGTTAAAAGATCATATATGATATCATATTAAAGTAAATGATTCTTTTATAATTCAATAACAATTATTTAACCATTATACAGGAGGTAAATCTACCATCGACCAAGTAAAAAGTACAATGTAAGGGATTTTCTTATCTCACTTTCAATTCCGTGAGATTTCCATTGTTCGCCACTAAATTATTGAAAGTGGTGTATTGTGTACTGCCATTTGATATATATTATCATGATTATATTTATATTCATGTTATTCTGTAAATCATTTGGTGGTTATTAACTTTTTTCCATACGACTCAGTTGATTAACGTGGTAAGGGATTTTCTTATCTCACTTTCAATTCCGTGAGATTTCCATTTTTCGCCACTAAATTATTGAAAGTGGTGTATTGTGTACTGCCATTTGATATATATTAATGATTATATTTATATTCATGTTATTCTGTAAATCATTTGGTGGTTATTAACTTTTGGCCATACGACTCAGTTGATTAACGTGGTAAGGGATTTTCTTATCTCACTTTCAATTCCGTGAGATTTCCATTTTTCGCCACTAAATTATTGAAAGTGGTGTATTGTGTACTTCCATTTGATATATATTCATGATTCTATTTATATTCATGTTATTCTGTAAATCATTTGGTGGTTATTAACTTTTGTCCATACGACTCAGTTGATTAATGTGGTAAGGGGTTTCTTATCTCACTTTTAATTTCGTGAGATTTCCATTGATCACCACTTAATTATTGCATGTGGTGTATGTGTACTGCCCATGATTGTATTCATTGTGTAATATACATTAATTTATGGGTATTTACATCATCATGGTATGATCCTTATTTCATGGTTGTTTGTTTCTTAAGTTACCAAATCGATAAGGGAATTTGAGATTTCAATTTCCACTCATTCGGCTTTACGCATATTTCATTGATTATATTACTCCAAGATTATGTGTGGAATCACTATTCATTTGATTATGTCATAATTTCCACTCCCCTTCCTGTGGATATAATTTTGATACACATAATCACTCCATTTATAATTCTCAAGTCATTAATATGAATTTGATAAGAGTAATTTTAACTCTTTCACCATTTGTTGAGTTAAACATCCAATTCGTTGGTGTTGTTTCTACAAGAATATGTGTGAATATCCTTTGATTGTTTTACACTGAATATTCAATCATATTTAGTGTATTTATATTTTTTTCACACATAATTATGTCGTTGATTTATCCTTAACCTAAGGATACGACCTTTATGAGAGATTTCATCTCAATTTACATTCAACTGAGACTTCTTTGTTGATATACACCAAATCCATTTTATGTGGTGTATATAATGTACTTTGACATAGTATATCATGAATCCCTTTATTCTCATGATATTACAAATTTTTGATTACCTCAAATATTTGTATTCAAGTGTCTCTCTTTTGGATAGAATCTCTAACCAAAATAGCATTTTAAAATGTTTTAAAGACTTATTCTTCTATATCTTGCTCATTAATGTCCATGTTTTAAAAATGGTTTTAAGGATTTATTTATATGGAAATTAATGTTTTAAAATTAAAACTCCTTTTAAAAGTTTAAAATTGGTATGGGACACTTTGATTCAAAAAATCTATTTTTAAATGGCTTCTTGACAAATAGTGTGACTTTTAAATGATTTCAAGAAAAGGGGGATATTTCCCTCAAATAGTTTTGATGATTATTTTCATCTATGTCAACATCCTTCATTATTCATGATTGAGGTTAATGTGATACAATACAATCTTCCATATTGTATCAAATGAGTTATGTTTGACTGTGGATGTTCTATTTTTATACCATTCATGGTTTGTGGTTAAAGTATTGACATTTCGTGTGCTAGTTTTAATACGAATGTTTATTTTATGTTTAAACCTATTCATATGAGGAATGAATTGGACTTAATAAGTGACGGGTGGAGCCCCCTATAGCTCCTCGATGCATCGGTAGGTCTCATAAGACAAACTAGTGTCTTGGCACAAGGCCTTGACAAAATCTTATTTGTAGTCTTGGCACGAGGCCTTGGCTAAGTGGTTATGATAGTCTGGAATTATGCATTCCAACATTATGAAAGTGGATATTGATATTGAATGTGATCATTCGACTAGTAGAATATCCATGTGAGTAAGTAAATGACATTATTTCATTTTATTTATGACATACCATGTTGAAAGTTCATGTTTAAAAGGCTTTTGTTTTAGTTATAAATTGTCTTAAGTGTTTATGCTTATTTATGAAAGCTTCTGATATAATGTTATCCTTAATGAGCATCTGAGCTCACCCCTTTCAATGTTTTATTTTTCCCAGGATTATGAAGAATTAATTTATGAATGACCTGCAGGGATATTATGAGGGGATATGAAGACAAGATGTTTTTTTATGTAATGTAAAAAAATTATGGATGTATCTAGTCATTCCAAGACTACTAATCTAACTGGTCTTTCGAGACTTGATCTTTCTCGTGATCATGCCAATGTTATGTAATAATGAACCGAATCTAGGTAACTAGGGTCGGGGAGTTACAGTTGGTATCAGAGGAAGTTTAGTACAAACCTTGGAAGCTAGATTTAGATAAACTCTGATTAGAGCACGTAGACCTAAGATGAACGTTGAGGATTAGTATAAAAGAACTTCCGAGAATTTTGGTATTGTAGAGATTTTGTGAGTTTTCCGAGCAATACATCCCTGTCTAGATACGAGTAGGTAGAGGCGGATCTGGCACGGATGTACCTAGGGGTAAAACCCAAAAACACCGCTTTGAGCTAGACTCGAACGAGAGCTGGTGCACGACAACGGGCCTTGCTGCACTCTTGGTTACGACACTCCCGGGGGATATGCTTAGGATAATTTACATTTTCTTTACAAACCAATTTGAGTAATATATACATAAGATGAGAGTAAATAACCATGGTTAATCCTAATATGTTTCAAATTGAGAATATGGTGACATTTTAATCTCTAAATGATTTTACGAATACTATTACTCACACAATGCTTTCTGGTTTTAGTCAATGGCTGGATTCCAAGGAAGTCATAGTGACTTTGAGAATGATGTACAAGGTGGGAACAGTGGTGGAAATGAGCAAAAAAATGGAATGTTGATAGGCGTAAAAGATATCGTCTTTATGCCAAATCATTTTTCCAAAAATATGATCAACAACATATATATTAACCCACTCCCAGACTCAACAAGGAAGAGAAAGGTGATAAATAATAAGATCTCCAACAATGGAGACCATGGAGAAAAGAAACCTCAATTTTCATCATGCAGGAAATGTGGAAAGAGACACCCAGGAAAGTGTCTCAATGGGACAATGAAATGTTTTACGTGTGGGAAGGAAGGACATAAAGTGAAGAATTGCCGATGAAAAATGAAGAGTACTATGGAAGAAGATAAAAATGGTCCCAAGAGTCCATTTACAGTCATTTGCCGTAAATGTAGGGGACCTGTCCATTACCCGAGTGAATGTACTGTTCTATAGGATATTTTCTTGGTCAAAGAAGAAGATATGTGGAAATAAATGGTTGGAGAAAAACATAAAAAGTATTAGCACTCCTTGTTGATGGGTACTTTGGAATAATTTTCTCTTGTATTTGTAACCCCGCAGTTTGCCATGTGAGAATGATATTTGAAGAATAATTGTCTCCTCTCTTGTGGATATAGGTATAAATAACCATTTGGTTTTATATGATCATTGGGGTTTGAGAAAATTATATGTTATTATAATTTGGGATAAAAATGGAAAGTATGATATAACATTTGTGATTAAATTATGATATTTTGAGGAATTTATCTCATTTTGGTAATATTATAAAATATAGTTTTTGAAAAAGGACAACACGTAGACCGTGTGACAACCCTTCGCGTCAGACAAAGCTGTGGGAATCGAACCCACAACCAAAGTGCGATTGGGATTTATCGCCTACCACTGGACTACGTGAAGTCCCTGGTTAATGTGACTATTTTTTGTTAAATGATTTTATTGATCAATAATAAAATGATTTGGGTTCTTATGTCTTATCAAATGAATACCCTTGCTATAGGAAAATGATTTGGTGATTAAGTGATAAATGTTATTTTGTAAGATTTTCGCTTTGTTGGAAACACTATATGCCCAAGGAAAATAGAATACAATGGGGTTTCATTTGTAGAGTAATGGTGGATTTTTATCTACGTTTTTATTGTTGATTTATAGTGATTTGGGTTATTTATGGAAATTATTAACCTATAACAGAGAATATGTGATGATGTTAATTACTTTTAAGTATGTGACTTTAAGATTATTTGATGTCATTTGGAGATACAATGTAACATGGGAGACTACATAATCAATTTCTTCTATGATTTGGGTTTCAATATTAGTTTGGATTATATTAAAGGATTTTAAGGACAATTGGTTATTGAATGGTATCTATTTAACTTTAGGGTATTGTTGGTTTAATTTTAGAAATTAAGATTAGTACATATTTATCTCAATGAATGTCCTTTTGGGGGATCATTAGATCATTCACTAACCATTTTGGTTTTGATTAATCTTCAAAGATAATGTAAATATATGGTTTATCCTGCATGGATCATGTGATTCTATAGAAGTTTATTCTAGCTCTTCCAGTGTGACCAAGTCTTCTTGAATACTCATCGTTTAAAAAAAATTGAGTTAGTGGTGGAAATTTATTAAAGAATAAAAATTTACTTAAAATGTAAGTATATCTCATAATGTTCTTAGTCAATATCATAAATTAATTCCTCTTCCTTATGTAATGTAACTTTAAAAAAATGTTGTCCGTTTACTTTCCTACTTGGAGACTAATGGTCGTTTGTCCCAACACAAGTTTGTGGTTTTCTCATTGATAACTTTCTCCTGATCATGATTTCTATCCCTCTCCATCAGAACTTGAAACTTAGTTTATCATCCATATCCATGTTTTCTTACATGGAATCCTAGTATGGGTTATCCTGGATGACCCTTATGCCTCTCTTTCTTTCTTTTAAAGTGATAGTTTTATTGGCTCTTTTTCCGATGTGGGACTTTCCATTATATTCCCAAACAAAATTTTAAAAATTGCGAGGACACAATTTATTGAAGGAGGGGAGAATGTAACACCCCAAGTTTCCTCGGTATGTTTCCTTTCGAATAATGCAATGGCGTGCATTGTACACAACTTCGAGATTTTAACACACCATAACCAATCAAACTAGCCGTTATGAATAGTAATACCTAATTTTTGAAATTTTATAAATTCTATCTCTCAAAATGGACTTCATTTTTGGATTCGTAATATCGAAATTAGCCTAGGGTGAAATTTTGGTACTTTTTGGATAACTTTCATATTTTGATGAATAGTGAAAATTACTAAATTTTAATTAAAAACAACTTTTTTAATCAAAATAATTAATAGTGATAAATTATGAATTTTAGTTGTTTTAAAGTATATTTAGAATATATTTTTACCATTTAATATAATTTTGGTGATTGGACATAATTTTACAATTAAAACGAACATAAACAAGTGTCAATCTTTTGATAGTTATTATCTCTTAAAAACACGCTTTTTGTTTTGACAGCGGAAATTAATTTTAAATTAATTTCTGCCACTTCTGTGTTTTGAATTTATAAAAATGGATTCCATATTTGGAATCAGGATGTTCAAATTGTGTAAATAGGTAAATTTTATTTTTAGACATTTTGAATAATTACTGCGGTAAATATTTTATTTACCATGGTTACGGGTAAATCCGGTAAATAAGGGTTAAACAATAATATTATAATAAAAATAAATTACCCTAAAACGTGTCTTAACCCTATTGGTTGATACATGGTCGACCATGGGCATCTTTGGGTCTATTTTGGGACCCCATGGGTCCACTTGTAAGTGATAATGACACTTTATTTTAATTAAGTTAAAATAAATACAAAAATGACACAAGCACATATCTTTTAACAAAACAATTGTTATGGAGGGTTATATATGTTGGATTTTAGATTATAAATATTCCTTAGAAAGATAAAAATATTTCCTACATAATGATATTTTATTTATAATTTTTATACATTAAATAATTTAATTTATTTATGACACAATGATGATGCATTAATTACTATAATAGTGAAAAATCAAAATAATTGATATTAAAAATACCCAAATAAATATAATATGAAACTTTTAATGAATTAAAATAATTTTCTAGTATAATATGATATATTATTATTGATTTAATTGACTTTGTTCGAAGTAATCAATCCGTTATGAGTTTCAAAAAAATCAACTATTGAATAGTGTCAAAATTGACATAAAAGAGTTTTTAAAACAAATATTATATTATTAATTGATATTAAATTCCTAAAAATCTAAGGTTCGGCCAAGAGACTTATATCATGATATGTGTATCATTAATGGACCACTTGGGGGTCTCTTGTTTGTATATGGTATGTTTATTAACCATATAATATAAAAATACAAAGAGACATTGTAAAAGTGAAACTAATTAACTTATAGGTAATACTTAAAGATAAGGTTAATATAAGTACCCAAACATGTCTAAATTATATTGGTTGAGTTTTTTTAGACCCATCCCCACCATAACCTTTGAATAGTCAACTTTGGAGCCATTGGAAACCGAATATGAATTTATTATAAACTAATATCTCTAGATTTTCCAAAGGTGCCCCTCACCCCTCTTATAAAAGGGCACTCCTCCTTCTCATTTCTTCACACCTTCAAAGCCCTTTGGTTTGGCCAAACCCTGCCCAAATACTATCTCAACTTCCCTCACTACAACTTAGAGGCCTTATTTTGATCAGAAAGCCAACCTACGGAGCCCTTTTGATCAAATCAAAAGGAAGAACCCGAAGAAGAGGTAATGTTTTCACCACCCATTTTCAAGTTCCTTTCTTCTTCCACTTCCTCTTTATTTGTTATTTTCATTATAAAATAATAACTCCAGTATCATATATATACTGTGATGTTATTATAAATATGGTAAATCCATATTCAGTATTCTATCCATCCTTTAAATAACATGTCACCATACGTGCGTACGTACGGCTTACCGTCTCCACGTCGTGGTGTAATTGTTATTCAATATATTATTATTTGGATGGGTATAATAATGATGTGTAACTCATGTAAATAATAAATATAACATGATAATGATTCTTTATATATGATATAAAATCGAATTATATATTATTTTAATATCAAAAGAATGATATTGTCGCTCGTGCGTATGTACGGACTACCGTCTCCACGAACGCGATGAGATTCATTGTCCATCATATCCATTAAAGTATAATTTTCATTTGATGATTTAAAAATAGCATATAAGGACTTTATATCATTCTGGATATAAATAATATACACCCCATTAATAACGAATATGGCTCACATAACAAAGAATATAAAGTAAAATGAACCCGTTAACACCCGAAATGATGATAATTCTAAGATATTATTAACAAATCAATGTTAAAAGATCATATATGATATCATATTAAAGTAAATGATTCTTGTATAATTCAATAACAATTATTTCACTATTATACAGGAGGTAAACCTACCATCGTCCAAGGAAAAAGTACAAAGTAAGGGATTTTCTTATCTCACTTTCAATTCCGTGAGATTTCCATTGTTCGCCACTAAATTATTGAAAGTGGTGTATTGTGTACTGCCATTTGATATATATTATCATGATTATCTCTATATTCATGTTATTCTGTAAATCATTTGGTGGTTATTAACTTTTGTCCATACGACTCAGTTGATTAACGTGGTAAGGGATTTTCTTATCTCACTTTCAATTCCGTGAGATTTCCATTTTTCCCCACTAAATTATTGAAAGTGGTGTATTGTGTACTGCAATTTGATATATATTCATGATTATATTTATATTCATGTTATTCTGTAAATCATTTGGTGGTTATTAACTTTTGGCCATACGACTCAGTTGATTAACGTGGTAAGGGATTTTCTTATCTCACTTTCAATTCCGTGAGATTTCCATTTTTCCCCACTAAATTATTGAAAGTGGTGTATTGTGTACTACCGTTTGATATATATTCATGATTCTTTTTATATTCATGTTATTCTGTAAATCATTTGGTGGTTATTAACTTTTGGCCATACGACTCAGTTGATTAACGTGGTAAGGGGTTTCTTATCTCACTTTTAATTTCGTGAGATTTCCATTGATAACCACTTAATTATTGCATGTGGTGTATGTGTACTGCCCATGATTGTATTTATTTTGCAATATACTTTAATTTATGGGTATTTACATCATCATGGTATGATCCTTATTTCATGGTTGTTTGTTTCATAAGTTACCAAATCGATAAGGGAATTTGAGATTTCAATTTCAACTCATTCGGCTTTACGCATATTTCATTGATTATATTACTCCACGATTATGTGTGGAATCACTATTCATTTTATTATGTCATTATTTCCACTCCCCTTCCCGTGGATATACCTTTGATACACATAATCACTCCATTGATAATTCTCAAGTCATTAATATGAATTTGATAACAGTAATTTTAACTCTTTCACCATTTGTTGAGTTAAACATCCAATTCGTTGGTGTTGTTTCTACAAGAATATGTGTGAATATCATTTGATTGTTTTACACTGAATATTCAATCATATTTAGTGTATTTATATTTTTTTCACAAATAATTATGTCGTTGATTTATCCTTAACCTAAGGATACAGCCTTTATGAGAGATTTCATCTCAATTTACATTCAACTGAGACTTCTTTGTTGATATACACCAAATCACTTTTATGTGGTGTATATAATGTACTTTGACATAGTATATCATGAATCCCTTTATTCTCATGATATTATAAATTTTTTATTACCTCAAATATTTGTATTCAAGTGTCTCTCTTTTGGTTAGAATCTCTAACCAAAATACCATTTTAAAATGTTTTAAAGACTTATTCTTCTATATCTTCCTCATTAATGTCCATGTTTTAAAAATGGTTTTAAGGATTTATTTATATGGACATTAATGTTTTAAAATTAAAACTCCTTTTAAAAGTTTCAAAGTGGTATGGGACACTTTGATTCAAAAAATCTATTTTTAAATGGCTTCTTGACAAATAGTGTGACTTTTAAATGATTTCACGAAAAGGGGGATATTTCCCACAAATAGTTTTGATGCTTATTTTCATCTATGTCAACATCCTTCATTATTCATGATTGAGGTTAATGTGATACAATACAATCTTCCATATTGTATCAAATGAGTTATGTTTGACTGTGGATGTTCTATTTTTATACCATTCATGGTTTGTGGTTAAAGTATTTACATTTCGTGTGCTAGTTTTAATACGAATGTTTATTTTATGTTTAATCCTATTCATATGAGGAATGCATTGGACTTAATAAGTGACGGGTGGAGCCCGCTATAGCTCATCGATGCATCGGTAGGTCTCATGAGACAAACTAGTGTCTTGGCACAAGGCCTTGACAAAATCTTATTTGTAGTCTTGGCACGAGGCCTTGGCTAAGTGGTTATGATATTCTGGCATTATGCATTCCAACATTATGAAAGTGGATATTGATATTGCATGTGATCATTAGACTAGTAGAATATCCATGTGAGTAAGTAAATGGCATTATTTCATTTTATTTATGCCATACCATGTTGAAAGTTCATGTTTAAAAGGCTTTTGTTTTAGTTATAAATTGTCTTAAGTGTTTATGCTTATTTATGAAAGCTTCTGCTATAATGTTATCCTTACTGAGCATCTAAGCTCACCCCTTTCAATGTTTTATTTTTCCCAGGATTATGAAGAAGTAATTTATGAATGACCTGTAGGGATAGTACGAGGGGATATGAAGACAAGATGTTTTTTTATGTAATGTAAAAAAATTATGGATGTATCTAGTTATTCCAAGGCTACTAAACTAATCTGTCTTTCGAGACTTGATCTTTCTCGTGATCATGCCAATGTTATGTAATAATGCACCGACTCTAGGTAACTACGGTCGGGGCGTTACATGTATTCTTGGCATAACATCAAAAGATAACTTACTTATCTTATCGATATTAAGATTACTTGGATACAATTCAGGGATCTTAATTGTGGTATTTAGATATGTGGAGCCATGTATTCACCACATTGGGACCAGTGTTCCATAGCCTATTTTAACATTGACAAGATCCTTTGACTGGTTTAGTACTTTTACGTTACAATTCCTTGGGTGATTCCCCTTGTATTAAAATCTAACCCCATATTTCTAGGAAGAAGGTTCTTTCTGAGTAGGCTTGATCCCTAGGGTTATGGATTCCATGGTTATTACCATGTATACTATTTCATTATCATCATCATAATGGATTCCTTGGTTATTATCATGGATACTCTATTATTATTAATATTATTACAATTATTTTATTATTATTTTTATGGGATTCAATGGTTAAACATTTTATTATATTACTTAAAAATATTATAAATGGAACATAGTTAACAAAATGGTAATAGTTTCATACGCTATTTGATGCAGTATAGGGTGTTGGGGTATTAAGATTACTCCAGTATCATTAATTTTTATACACACACACACACACACACCGCTCTAGTTCATATTAATAGACTGGACGGTATAAAATTAATTTGTGGTATCCTACAGATATTAATCTCTCACCATATATGGGCCTCCATTAGTACCATAATAATATTTTATTAAAGTGGTTTTCATAATGGAAATTACCTCTTTGAAACAAAAACATGATTTTATAAATGTTAATGTATCTTGGTAGAAAATGCATTGTCAGTTCTCGAAATGTGGGGATATTTTTTGGATTACCTTTTATTATTTTTTATTTCATGTATTTCATACTTCCATGTGTATGTTTTTTACCTTTTTTAAATACATGAAATATATCATCATCATTTTTTTGAAGATGATTTAGTTTACTACATCTATATATCATATGTTTCTGTTTTTATCATGCTTCAACTACTGCGGGATTTTGGTAATGTTATCATAGTATCTGTTTAATTTGTGGTATATTTTTATATACTATTTGTCTAATTATAAAATAATATTTCTCCACTGTGATCTACTATAACATGAAGTAATTGACTGTCCACAACCAAAATGTCACAACCATGTCAACTTGTTGTAACATCCCAGGTAATTAAAGAATAAAGAATTTTCATATTTATTAATATTTACGAATTAAATATTAATTTTAATTAAAAGGGTTTTCTATGTTCGATAGCGTACTCAATACGCAACGATGAGTGTCGTTGAAAACTTACGTTGCACACAAGTAATAAAATAATATTATTTTAAATGTTAGTTAACAAGTAGCCGTTGTAATTGCGGGAATGGATAGAAATAACTAAAATATGATTATATATGTTTTTAAATGTTCTTACATTTACCGAATAAAAGATAAAGGCCTAAAATACGGAAAGAGTTCAATTTTAGTCTTTTATACCCTAATTTTCACTAAGTGTTCACTTATCACCTTTTGACGGCGAACCGTCATTAAATATAGTTTTGATCAATCTTATAAATTCTATTGGACCAAAATAACTCTTCTTTAGAATCGGGACATCAAAATTTACTTTGTGTAAATTTTTGGTACCTTTCCGATAAAGTTCATTTTTTAATGAATAGTGTAAAATGTTGTATTTTAATTCAAAAACTCTATTTAATCTAATTTATTTATATGATTTGATTATCTTTTGAATTTTTTTTAAAGTGAAATTAGAAAATATTTTTACCATTAAATCCAATAGTGGTCGTTGGAATTAATTTCACGTTGAAATCGGAAATAAACTAGTGCCAATCTTTTGATACTTATTGTTTCATAAAAACACTCTATATTCTCTGAAAGCAGGAATTAATTATTAATTTAATTAATGTGACTTATATGTTTTGAATTTTGTAAAATAGACTTCATTTTTGAATTCGTAATATCAAATATAGCTTAGGGTGAATTTTTGGTAATTTTCTGAAAAACTTCAATTTTTGATGAATAGTGAAATCACTAAGTGGTAGTTAAAGAAAATGATTTTTCATTTAAATGAAAATTTTCCATCATTGTGTTTTGAATTTCAAAAATCCAACATACATGGTTGTCATTATGAAGTAAAATGTGGTTCAATGAGATTAAAATAATTTTTTGGTGAATAGTAACGTATTAAGTTTTTAATCGCGATTAGTGGTAATTAGTGTAGTTTAAGGTAAAAATAATGTTTTAAGAATATGATAGGAGCTTGACACATGTCCAACCATCATTCGATGTGTCATGGCCGACCAAGAAAAGTCATGGGTCAACTTGGGGACCCCATGGAACCAATTTGGTTGGGAAATGACATAAATAACTTTTTATTTAATGTAAAAGTAAAAATGACACAAACATAATATGTTTTACAAAAAGATTTTTTACATGGGGTTATAAAGATCATTTTTTTATTATAATTAGTAATTGGAATTCTAAAAAGATATCCTACATCATAGTATTTGTTTTATAATTTTTAGACTTTAAATAAATTAAATTATTTATAACATCATGATGATGCAGCGATGACCTCATTATTTAACGATTTAAATAAAATGGAAAGATAATGTAATATCTAAAACATACACATGTCCAAAACCTATTGGATGGGTAGATTTAGAACCCTTATAACCTTATCCACGAATTATATCAATTTTGGACCATTTAAATCCGAAACTCATTTTCAAATAAAGTAATATTTCTTTACTTTCCAAGAGTGCCCCTCCTCTCCTCTTATAAAAGGCCCCCACCTCTACCTCATTTCACACACTCCTCAAGCCTTTGGCTCGGCCATCCCCTGCCCTTTTACTCTCTCCACATACCTCTCCTCATCCTGGAGGATTCCCTTTGGGCAGAATCCTTTCAAAGGATGCCTTTAGGCTCAATTCAAAAGGAGTTACACTTTTAAAGGTAATTCATTCTCTTTTGTTCATTTGTTTTATTTTGCTTCTCCAACCCCCTAAACAGTTTTTATTTACTTATTTTGTAACAAAACCAGTATCTTAAATATACTAGGATGTTGTTATAAGATTTATTCGAGCTACACTCTCACACAACTACATCAAATGGTTAATGAACATACGGTTTCCGTGGATGGCGAAATTCTGCCTCCCGAAACGATGATTGTTCAATACTTATTTAACACTTTAAAAGGAGGCCATTATGATGTCACTATTTGTATATATGATATATAATATGTTTATTCTTTCCTTAAGCTTCTTGTATTTTTCATTTATGGCATACCATTATTGTTTCCATTATGGGTAAACACGATATCTTCATTTTAGGAAGTGCGGACTACCGCCCCTGAAAGTGATTTGATTCGTTAATACCATATTTGGGATGTTTAAAGAATAACGTTAATGATATTATATATGTTATTATAATGGAATTATAATATACTCTTATATCATTATTATTCCATTCTATAAAATAGGAAATAGAAATGAAAGTAGCGTCCATGCGTACATACGGCTTACCGTCTCCATGAACGGTGCATTTCATTTCTTACCTCTAAATGATTATGTAATATTATAAATACATGTATATTCTGGATATAATGATATCCAAATCAGGAATGCCATTCTGTATATAAAGAACCTTTGACCACACGAACAACATTTAATCTTAAGAAGTCCACTTTCGACTTAAGAACCAAATATTGACAAAACAAACATTATTAACTTAAATGGTTACATAATTTTTATAACATGGAAATAAGTGATATAAAAGGAATAATGAACTTTAAAAATGTTCTTAATAAAGTATAAATTAACTCAAGTTTATTATTCAGGACGTTAAAGAACGATCGAGTCATGTCGGACCCGAGGTAAGGGACTTCATCTTAGTCTCCTTTCATTGAGGCATATTTCGTTTTATACACAACTTTCTTTTATATAGTGTATAAGCCCCTTTGACTTTTACTTTTATACAAAAGGAATCTTTTTCTACGAAGCGTTTTACTAAACGACAAAAAGGA
The DNA here is from genome assembly GCA_963277665.1 of Viscum album. Taxonomy (NCBI): domain Eukaryota; kingdom Viridiplantae; phylum Streptophyta; class Magnoliopsida; order Santalales; family Viscaceae; genus Viscum; species Viscum album. Next base: position 1,025,234,845 of record OY728120.1, on the reverse strand, counting down.
ATGTTTTTTTAACGTACGCGGTGACAATGACCTTTTCCGCCGCCGCGAGTATTATTTGGCCTTTGGATTCCTCAACAAGCCGTAATGTTTTTAAAATAAAATAAATACCATATACTCTTTTATGTATTTTGGTATTGAAAATGGATTTGATAAAGGATTCTATTATTTCAATATATTTATGATATATTGTGATTGAAATGTGGAAATGTTATCTTTCCTTTATATTGGTTTTATGTTTTATGATTTTATATTGGTACTTGGACATTTTAACAAGTGGTTACGTTATAAACCATATGACGGGTGGTTCCATGAATACCAAGATGGGTGGTTACGTTATAATCTCCAATGCATTGGGTATGGAAGTCGGCCGTATGGCTATTCCATTAAGTATGTATGGAAATTGGCCGTATGGCTATTCCATTAAGTGATATGTGTGGAAGTCGACCGTATGGTTATTCCACTTAAGTATGTTTATGTCCCAAGTTACCTTTATATATGTTATGTGTTCTTTATATAGGTTTTATGGTAATCCTTTGGTTACAAAAATGTAGGTAATGATACTATTTTCAGTGAAGAGTTTTTACCACTTCATGAAGGTGAAGGTATTACTTTGATAGAGTATACATGGTTTACTTGATGTTTGAAAAACTAACAGTTTTCATTCTTTGTGCATCCCTTACTGAGCTTTTTATGCTCACCCCAAGTTTTTTTGAAATGTTTTTCACAGGACTTAATGTGGGATAAGGTCAAGGATGGGATCAAGGGAATGTCATGCTATATAAAACATGGAACTAGACATGTTTCTTTTAAGAGTTTTTTTTATTATGGAAACTTAGTAAAAGTGACTACTTTGTAATCTTTTGAGATTTAATAGTTATGTTCTAATTCCCTAAAACTATAAACCTGAAAATATCCTCAACGTGAATTATTCATTTAATTCAATATTAAGTAAGGTTTAAGGCTGGGGCCTTATAGTTGGTATCAAAGGTCGGTTTAGAGAACTTTAGGAGTTAGAAAAGTGTTAAATTATAATATGATTGAAATCATATAGCATTTACGGATTACCATGTTGCTTCGCCTAAGATATTTCTATGTTAATAATGGTTTTTCATAGAGGAAGCAGAACAGATTTTCTAAGAAGGCATACAGAGGGAAATGACCTTCCAAATCAGCATACTAAGACGGTCAGAATCAGAATTGAGCAGTTTATAGCAGCGATGGATCAGTTGACTCAGGTGATAAATCATGGTTGTTTTTATTGATGATATTTTGGTGTTTTCTAAAAGTAAAGAGGTGCATGAAAGACATTTAAGGGTTATCTTTCAAACCTTAATAGAAAATAAACTATATAGAAAATTCAGAAAGTGTGAGTTTTGGTTACAACAAATTTCTTTCCTAGGTCACATTGTTTCAAAAGATGGCATAACTGTTGATCCTACTAAAACAAAAGTTGTTGAAGAATGGCCAAGACCCACAAATGTAACCGAGATCCGTAGTTTTCTTGTTTTGGAAGGTTACTACCGAAGGTTTGTTGAAAATTTTTCACGGTTATCTAGTCCAATAACTAAGCTAACTCGTAAGGGTGTTATGCTCATATGGACAAAAGAATGTGATGATTTTTTTCAAGAGTTGATGAGAATATTGGTGAATTCTCCAGTTTTGGCACTTCCTTCTAGGAATGGTGAGTTTTTTATATACAGTGATGCTTCGTTGAAGGGATTTGGCTATGTCCTTATGCAGAATGATCAGGTAATTGCTTATGCTTCACGACAGTTGAAAACTCATGAGGTAAATTACCCTACACATGATTTTGAATTAGCTGTTGTTGTCTTTGCTTTAAAAATTTGGAGGCATCATTTGTATGGAGTGATGTGTGAAATATATACTAATCACAAAAGTTTAATGTATATATTCACTGAGAAAGAATTTAACATGAAATAGAGGAGATGGATGGAATTAATCAAGGATTATGATTGTACAATTCATTACCATCTGGGAAAAGCAAATAAAGTGGCTGATGCTTTGAGTCGAAAAAGTAATGCTTCATTAGCAATGTTGCATTTGGAACGTGATCCTTTGGTTAAATATTTGATGAACTTTGGCATAGAAGTTGTTGGTATAGGATGTTCTTCTGTTTTGTTTCAGGTATTAGTGAAATATTCTCTATCAGACAGAATCCAGCAAGCACAGAAGCGAGACAGTGAGTTGAAGATAAAGGTAGATATGGTTCAGAAAGGCAAGTTTCCTGAATTCAACATTGATAATGATTGTGTTTTGAGGTTTGGGAAGAGATTATGTGTGCCTTGTGATTCACAGTTAAAGAATGAGTTGTTACGTGAGGCTCATAGTTCCCCGTTTTCAGTTCATCCTGGTAGTACTAAGATGTACAGAGATCTGCAGCAGTATTACTGGTGGGATGGAATGAAAAGAGATATTGCTGATTTTACTGTGAATTGTCTGACTTGTCAGTAGGTTAAAGCAGAGTGGCAGTTACCAAAAGGGATGCTTCAGCCTTTAATAGTGCCATAGTGGAAATGGGAAAACATATCCATGGACTTTGTTGTGGGATTTCCAAGGACATCTTGAGGTAATAATGCAATCTGGGTTATTGTTGATCGCTTGACTAAATCTACTCATTTCCTTGCTATACGAGATACTTTTTCCCTAGATCAACTTTCCCATTTGTATCTTAAAGAGATAGTTAGGTTACATGGAGTTCCCCTCTCCATTGTATCTGGTCGTGATCCCAGGTTCGTATCTAACTTTTGGAAAGGCCTTCAGAAGTCATTGGGTACTGAATTAAATTGTAGTACAGCTTTTCATCCTCAATCAGATGGGAAGTCAGAAAGAACAATTCAGACCTTGGAGGATATGCTACGAGCTTGTTCGATGGATTATCAGGGAAGTTGGGACCAACATCTTTCTTTGGTTTAGTTTTCTTATAATAACAGCTTTCATTCCAGTATACAGATGGCACCATTTCCGGCATTATATGGGAAGCGGTGTCGAACTCCATCTTTCTGGGATGAAGTGGGTGAAAGGAAGTTGATGGGACCAGAATTGGTAGAAGAGATGGCAGAAAAAGTTCAGCTGATTCAGAAGCACATGAGAACAGCTCAGAGCAGGCAGAAGAGTTATGCGGATAACCGGAGGAAGGATCTATCATTCGAGGTGGGTGATCATGTTTTTCTCAAGGTTTCTCCAGGGAAAAGTGTGATGAGATTTGGTAAGAAAGGGAAGTTGAATCCAGGTTTATTGGACCATATGAAATTCTGGAGAGAGTTGGATCAGTTTCATACTGGGTGGCTTTACCTCCGAGTTTATCTCAGGTACACAATGTTTTTCACATTTCGATGTTGAGAAAGTATATTCCAGATCCATCTCATGTTTTGAGTCCAGAGGTAGTTCAGCTGGAAGAGAACCTATCTTATGAAGAACAACCAGTCCAGATTCTTGACCACATGGAGCAGGTGTTACGGAATAAGGTGATTCATCAGGTAAAGGTTTTGTGGAAAAACCATGTGATTGAAGAGGCAACGTGGGAATCTGAAAATGCTATGCGGGATAAATACCCCCACTTATTTTGATAAGTGAATAATATTGTGAGGTTGCAATTCCCAAAAGGGGGAAGGATGTAACATCCCAGGTAATTAAAGAATAAAGAATTTTCGAATTTATTAATATTTACGAATTAAATATTAATTTTAATTAAAAGGGGTTTCTATGTTCGATAGCGTACTCGATACGCAACGATGAGTTTCTTTGAAAACTTACGTTGCACACAAGTAATAAAATAATATTATTTTAAATTTTATTTAACAAGTAGCCGTTGTAATTTCGGGAATGGATAGAAATAACTAAAATATGATTATATATGTTTTTAAATGTTTTTACATTTACCCAATAAAAGATAAAGGCTTAAAATACGGAAACAGTTCTATTTTAGGCATTTATACCCTAATTTTCACTAAGGGTTCACTTATCACCTTTTGATGGCGAACCGTCATTAAATATAGTTTTGATCAATCTTATAAATTCTATTGGACCAAAAATAACTCTTCTTTAGAATCGGTACATCAAAATTTACTTTGTGTAAATTTTTGGTACCTTTCCGATAATGTTCACTTTTTTAAATGAATAGTGTAAAATGTTGTATTTTAATTCAAAACCTCTTTTTAATCTAATTTATTTATATGATTAGATCATCTTTTGAATTGGTTTTAAAGTGAAATTAGAAAATATTTTTACCATTAAATCCAATAGTGGTCGTTGGAATTAATTTCACTTTGAAATCGGACTTAAACTAGTGTCAATCTTTTGATACTTATTGTTTAATAAAAACACGCTATTTTCTCTGACAACAGGAATTAATTATTAAATTAATTAATATGACTTATATGTTTTGAATTTTGTAAAATAGACTTCATTTTTGAATTCGTAATATCAAATATAGCTTAGGGTGAATTTTTGGTAATTTTCTGAAAAACTTCAATTTTTGATGAATAGTGAAATCACTAAGTGGTAGTTAGAGAAACTGATTTTTCGTTTAAATGAAATTTTTCCATCATTGTGTTTTGAATTTCAAAAATCCGACATACATGGTTGTCATTAAGAAGTAAAATTTGGTTCAATGAGATTAAAATAATTTTTTTATGAATAGTAACTTATTAAGTTTTAAATCGCGATTAGTGGTAATTAGTAATGTTTAAGGTAAAAATAATGTTTTAATAATATGAGATGAGCTTGAAACATGTCCTACCCTCATTGGATATGTCATTGCAGACCAAGACAAGCCATGGGTCAACTTGGGGACCCCATGGAGCCACTTTGGTTGGGAAATGACATAAATAACTTTTTATTTAATGTAAAAGTAAAAATGACACAAACATAATATGTTTAACGAAAACAATTTTTACATGGGGTTATAAAGATCCGATTTTTTATTATAAATATTCATTGGAAATATAAAAAGATTTTCTACATCATTGTATTTTTTTTAAATTTTTAGACTTTAAATAAATTAAATTATTTATGAAATCATGATGATGTAGCGATGACCTCATTATTTAACGATTTAAATAAAATGGAAAGAAAATGTAATATCTAAAACCAAAACATGTCAAAAACCTATTGTATGGGTAGATTACGAACCCTTATCACCTTATCCACGAATTATATCAATGTGGGACCATTTAAATCCGAAACTCATTTTCAAATAAAGTAATATTTCTTTACTTTCCAAAAGTGTCTCTCCTCTCCTCTTATAAAAGGCCCCCACCTCTACCTCATTTCACACACTCCTCAAGCCTTTGGCTCGGCCATACCCTGCCCATTTACTCTCTCCACATCCCTCTTCTAATCCTTGAGGATTCCCTTTCGGAATAATCCTTTCAAAGGAAGCCATTAGGCTCAAATCAAATGGAGTTACACTTTTAAAGGTAATTCATTCTCTCTTGTTCATTTGTTTTATTTTGCTTCTCCAACCCCCTAAAATATTTTTATTTACTTCTTTTGTAACAACACCAGTATATTAAATATACTAGGATGTTGTTACAAGATTTATTCGAGCAACACTCTCACACAACTACATCAAATTCTTAAAGAACATACGGTTTCTGTGGATGGTGAAATTCTGCCTCCTGAAACGATGATTGTTCAATACTCATTTAACACCTTCAAAGTTGGACATTATGATGTCACTATTTTTATATATGATATATAATATGTTTATTCATTCCTTAAGATTCTGTATTTTTCATTTATGTCATACCATTATTGTTTCCATTATTGGTAAACATGATATCTTAATTTTAGGATGTGCGGACTACCGCCCCCTGAAAGAGATTTGATTCGTTAATACCATATGTGGGATGTGTAAAGGATAAAGTTAATGATATTATATATGTTATTATACTGGAATTATAATATACTCATTTATCATTATGATTCCATTCTATAAAATACGAAATAGAAATGAAAGTAGCATTCATGCGTACGTACGGCTTACCGTCTTCATGAACGGTGCATTTCATTTCTTACCTCTAAATGATTATTTATTATTATAAATACATGTATATGCTGGATATATATGATATATATGATATAAAAATGAGGAATTCCATTCTGGATATAAATAACCTTTGACCACACGAACAACATGTAATTGTAAGAATTCCACTTCCGACTTAAGAACCAAATATTGACAAAACAAACATTATTAACTTAAATGGTTACATAATGTTTATAACATGGAAATAAGTGATATAAAAGGAATAATGAACTTTAAAAAGGTTCTTAATCAAGTATAAATTAACTCAAGTTTATTATTCAGGACGTTAAAAAATGATCGAGTCAAGTCGGACCCGAGGTAAGAGACTTCATCTCAATCTCCTTTCATTGAGGCATATTTCGTTTTATACACAACTTTCTTTTATACGGTCTATAAACCCCTTTGACTTTTACTTTTATACAAAAGGAATCTTTTTCTACGAAGCGTTTTACTAAACGACAAAAAGGAATGTTTTTTTAACGTACGCGGTGACCACGACCTTTTCCGCCGCCGCGAGTATTATTTGGTCTTTGGCTTCCTCAACAAGCCGTAATGTTTTTAAAATAAAATAAATACCATATACTTTTTTATGTATTTTGGTATTGAAAATGGTTTTGATAAAGGATTCTATTATGTCAATATATTTATGATATATTGCGATTGAAATTTGGAAATGTTATCTTTCCTTTATATTGGTTTTATGTTTTATGATTTTATATTGGTACTTTGACATTTTAATGGATGGTTACGTTATAAACCGTATGACGGTCGGTTCCGTGAATACCAGGACAGGTGGTTACGTTATAACCTCCAATTCATTGGGTATGGAAGTCGGCCGTATGGCTATTCCATTAAGTATGTATGGAAATTGGTTGTATGGCTATTCCATTATGTGATATGTGTGGAAGTCGACCGTATGGTTATTCCACTTAAGTATGTTTATGTCCCATGTTACCTTTATATATGTTATGTGTTCTTTATATGGGTTTTATGGTAATCCTTTGGTTACAAAAAGGTAAGTAATGATACTTTTTTCAGTGAAGAGTTTTTACCACTTCATGAAGGTGAAGGTATTACATTGATAGAGTATACATGGTTTACTTGATGTTTGAAAAACTAACAGTTTTAATTCTTTGTGTATCCCTTACTGAGATTTTTATGCTCACCCCAAGTTTTTTTTGAAATGTTTTTCACAGGACGTAATGTTGAATAAGGTCAAGGATGGGATCAAGGGAATGTCATGCTATATAAAACATGAAACTAGACATGTTTCTTTTAAGAGTTTTTTTATTATGGAAACTTAGTAGAAATGACTACTTTGTAATCTTTTGAGATGTAATAGTTATGTTCTAATTCTCTAAAACTCTAAACATGAAAAGATCCTCAATGTGAATTATTCATTTAATTAAATATTACGTAAGTTTTAAGGCCCGGGCCTAATACTTGTAATTTTAATTTTCGTCTAATTATTATTCATAAATTGTTTTGGGGGTTTCCCATGTAGTTTTATAGGAATGTGTGTTTTTTAATGTTTTGGTCCAAACAGTGAGACCATTTCATGTTTTAAAAAAATTCATAACTCCATCATTTTCAAAATTTTACACCCATTCCATATCCAAATTTTCATCCCCTAGTATACTAAATACAAAATATCCATTTGTACCACATGGGAATGCATAATCATGATTGATTTTGGTTTTCTATCAATGTATTTGGCCATCCCAAAAGCTCATCTCCTCCTTTAAAAATGATTAATTCATTAATATCTCATTCATTTTTTAAAGATTTCAAGTGATTAAATATCTCAACTAAGACCACATTCCCAAGGCGCACCCCATGTTCTTTTCCATATCTTTAGAGCTCATATTCATTGCGAAATAAGGAAAAATGTCTCCAGATTTCTCAAATCATCCAGATTGGAAGAGGTAACTTGTTTCAATTATAAATCCTTCAATTTAAACTCTTTTCCTTCCAATTCAGTTCATAAATGACCTAAAAATCCATAATATAACCTCACATTCTTTTTTTTCTTTTTGGGAATTCAGCTACTGTTGTGTTTGGGGAGTTTTGTTCAAAATTTATCATGTAAGTGGGTTTTCTTCCATCCTTCTCCAATTTACCTAGGGTTTATTTCTTTTTATTTTGATTTCATAAATATTTACATGATATTATAAAATGTCTAGCAGGCATGGATGATACATAGGTTTTAACCATGTGTCTTTTTGGTGAAATTGTGGGACTTTTTTGGTTTTCCCTCCCTTATGGTCTAGTGGTGGAGTGATTGAGGTTTTTCCCAATGGTATGTTTTTTTGACACAAATGGTAGGTGATTCCTTGTGTATGAATTATTTTTAGAGTAGGGTTTTCATGATTTATATTTTTTAACATGATTCTATAACATCATGTCTTGTGAAAGAATTAAATTTGGTATCATTGGATATGTAGTTGGAATTTAAGTGGTAAATTTGTTTAAAAAATGATTTTTTAAATATATATTACTTATTGTATCAAGTGGGGTTGATCTAGGATTCATATAATTGATTTATTAAAAATATTTTGGACTGTACATTCTATTTTTGTGTTATATTGACCTGAATTTTGACTCAAAAGAGCGTTTTGGATGGTTTTAATGCGAAAAACATTTTTACGCTCCATAGAATTGTTTTGTGATCGTTTAAAAAGGCTTCATGATTTATATAAGAGGAGAAACTATGATGCCAAAATGTTTTTGTAGGAGTATAATTTTGAAAGAGTATATTTTAATTTTAATTGGATGTTATGTGATGTGTACTATCTTGGAAAGGTTTTATAAAATTGATTAATGGATTTTTTGATGTGTGAAAGCGAGGAAAATCATGACATGGGCTATTTTGGTGTTAGTGTGATTTCCAAAATGTATTTGAATGAAAAAGGGGATTATGTGACATGTGTGTGGGCTATTTGGTATGTGTGCGGTTTGATAGTTATATATTCATGTGAAACAATTATTTTCTAGTTTTTGGAACATATTTTAAAACATGAGGGGAAACACGGGTATCTAGGTGGTTGGATGTGTTTGAGTATGCATGTGGTCCTTTGGGGTTTAGCCCCTATTTGATGTAGCATGTCTGCTGATGACCAAACGAACTATAATATGATGATGATGTTGTTGCGGGAAAACTAGGATACATGTATGATCCCCATCAGTGGATCATGTGTAGGGGAACATATATTTTTATGGTCAATTATACAGAGATATTAGGCACCTACGATCCATAATGATATAGCACGTATGGGTGTTCCTGTTGCTAGTTCTCATTGGTAATTGTACACTCATCATCCGAATATAGTGTGTTTCGCTGAAAAAATTCAGTATCTTGTGCATTTTTTTTAAATTTTGGATTCTATAAAATAACACACATCAATATTGATATTATATAATGTTTCATTTTATAATATTTTTTATTAGCATTTCTTGTTTATAAAACATGAATGATTTTTTTTCTTATATTGATTATCAAATAGAATTATTTTTTGGTGGCATCCTACTGCCCTTTGTCTCAAACCCTACATTCAGTATTAGGTGTAAGAAAAATTGGTTATTTTTTCACAGGATTGGGTAATGCTTTTAGTGATGACGGTATGAGTTTCTGGCAGTCCTTCTTGGTGTGGTGTTGTCGATATGGATTTAGGGTGGATCCTCATGACATGAGGAGGTTCTTGGGAGGTCCTTTTTAAATTTTATACTTTGAAATCATCATTGATATTTTTTCTAAATTGTTTAATTCAATTCTGATTTTTTATAAAGAAGTTTTGGTTTGTAAAATATAGATTTGGTTTATTGGATTCCTTTGTTGTTTTATGTTTTTTAAATCATGTAAATCATTCCAAATTTAATTTTTTGAAACACGGAATGTTGTGCTAGCCCCTAGGGATTGAGAACGCCTTTCGGGTAATTCAACATGTAAATTTTGGTGCCACTCTTTATATTGACCATATTCAGCTCGTGACACAATGGTATAAAATGATTTTCACACTCTTGGGTCATGTAATTTGGGGAAGAGTTGGGATAGTTTTGGGAAAATATTATCAGGACATGAAATTATTATTACAAGTGGGGTTCTTGGATAGCTCAGCTCGTAATGATTTTATTGTTTCCAGGGGAATTCTGGTTTCATATGGGCTTTATTTTCTCATGGTATGTTGATGATTGGGGGAAATGAAAAGAGTGTTGTGGTGATGGTCCCAATGAGCATACAGGGCCTGGAAAGTGATGTGGAGCTGGAAATATTTCCCTAGAACACTCTTCGTGATAGTTAAGTGATTAGTGTATGGCCACCAACCATATGTCCATGTCACCCACAAGAACATGTATACTCTATTATTGTATTTTGTCTTTTTGTATTGGAATTAGGAAAATTTGGTTTTATAATAAAAATGTCTTGGTTTTATGAAACATGACATTTTTGTGGAATGATTATCTAATAAAGTGGAAGGTGTTTCATTTCAGAATGGATGGAAATGAATTTTTGGAATTTTTTTGAAATGTTAAATGTATTGTTTACACCACCTATTAAAAATTTAATTATGGTAAAGAGGGTTTGGAAAATCCATTTCACATAATGTTTTATAAACAATTGAATTTTTTTTGAAATGGAATATTGTATTTTAGATTTTAGTTGCGGAGGATAAAGATGAAATTATACTTGGTAACTAAATTAAATTTGAAATGTATCATGAATTTTTAGATCCTTGTTTTTAAATTATAAGAGTTTAATTTTTAATTAAATGCAGATTAATGAAATGGAGTTTTTATATTTTGTGTTCTAAATTGTGTTAAAATGTTTTGAAATGGTTTCACAAGTCATGAATGTGAGTTTTTATTTTTTGGGTTTATTTTCTAAATTGGTTGGTAAGATGTAAGTTGTGAATTGATTTTATGGTTAATAGTTTTGAGAAATGGAATGTGTGGTTAAAATGTTCTGATTTTGAAAAGAGGAACGGTTTGGTTTTGGTCACTGGTGTTCACAAGGGTGACCACATGCATGGGTTTATATGTTAATATGTATGGTTAATGGAACAAATGTATATGTATCGGGATGGCTATGTGGTGGGTGCCGGTTGTGGCATGTAAACATGAATTTGTGAGGCTCATCAAATACCATTGGTAAATGATCGACCCAAAAAATTATTTTTTTCAAAATTCTTTTGAAGTAAATTGTTTTGTTTTGATAATGCGTCATTAGGAGGTGTGGCTGATATATTTTTGGGATTTTTTATTGGATGTTTTTAGGTCAAGAACCCCACTTTTTTAAACAATGATTTGGGATGGTGTTTTTTTAATAAGTTGCAATGAAGCCTTGGTCAGTGGTATACATTGAGAAAATGTTGGGGAGGCCACTGTAGTGGCTCCCATAATGTGTTTTGTCCTAGTTTGTGGTATTTTTTTTTGACCAAATGAACAACATGGATGAGTCTTTTGATTTTTCATGATGGAAAGGGTATACCCCTATTAAGAGTTAATCAATGACATATGTGTGGCCCATGGTGATTCGCCCTTGGATGATCATCAAATTAATCAATATAGGGACTTTTTGCATGAAATTTGGATATTGATTTTAAAACCTTTTCTTTTTCCATTATGCGGATCCACATTTAGAGGGATAGTGGTTGTGGAAGTTTTAAATAGACCATAGATTCATAAGTTTCTTGATTCTTCGATGATTAATGCAATTTAGGGTTGTTGGTGTAGAATGATGTCTTAAAGGGACATGGTGTCTTTCACTAGTCTCATCTAAGAAACTGTTCCTCTTAGGCCACAGATGTTGAAAATAGGGTTGTGAGTGGCTGTTATGGAATCATTCTATAATTTTTTTTATTTGGTACATGCATAAGGTCTCTCTCCTTGTGATTTTAAATTAGCAACAATTGTCATGTTTCGTGACACCTTGTGATGTCATCATTTCATTTGACTATAATGGTAAAAGTTGGGAAATCTTATAAGAGTCTCTGTTTTGTCGGATGAGTGTCTCAATAATTGGATTTCTGAAGGGAGGTGTTTCTATGTGTCCTTTCATTATATTTTTTCCCATACAATGAATCATGGGGTGATGTATGTGCATAATCTACATCCATGTTTTAGTAAAATGTTGGGTTGGGGTAATGTGATTTTGATGTTTTTATGGTATCATTGAGCCCATATGAGGTCATTGTGTTATTGTCTGTGGAACCGGAAGAAGAATCCCCATTATGGGATTTCTAAAAATGGATTGTGAGGCAGGATATTCTTCAATCATCCTTTCTCTATCCATAGGTCCCGGAGTGAAGATAACAGCTAGTCACATGATCTCCTAGGTTCGTTCAAACCTTTGGTCGATGTCTTATCCCCAACATGAAAGATGTAAATAGATTAATCCTTCGGTGTCATTGTTTTGTTCAATTTTCCATGTTCATAAGTAGTGGTTGGTGGACCTTGTTTAAATGATATATCCTGATTTCATGTAATTAACTTGGGTTTCCTTTAAATTTTTTGTGAAAAGTATAAAATTTTCGCTATGTAGATTATATTGAATGGTTTTCATGTGATTAGTAGTAACTATGTGCAAACGTAGGAAACCATGTGATATGTGATAATATATATTTCATGGTCTATGCATGGCCCTTATTCATGTCCCAGGTAACCATGTGATACTTCCCCTTTGGATAGAATTCTCTACACAGTTAGTTCATTGTTTCCCAAACCATGTAGACTAACATTTTTGTCATGCGAACTCTTTAAATTTTAGTGAATTTTAATATTGTCCCATACAGGTCAGTGAAGATGGTTGTTTCTTATTGTAGGGATAACCACAATGATTCTCAGGTAAGTAATTTGGTAATTAACTAATTTAAGTCTACACATTATGATAGGATTCTGTTCAGTCCTCCCTTTAATAGTGTTCAGATTCTATCTCAGAAAAAAGGAGTTTTCCCTTATGGTGGGGAGTCTTTTTGTGTCTCACCATTTCTGTGACATGGTTTTTCACCAGTGTTGGTCTGGAAATAGGTTGTATCATACTGATTAATTTAAATTAAAAATTTCTCCTTGATTAAATGTTGGTATTGGATTGCACTAAACAGTTTTGTTGAAGTAATATTGTGGTGACCTCATTCAGTTTAGTTGTTCACTCCATGTATATTTCTTGAGTATTGTTTGAATATTGTTTGAGGTGAATTTTAGGGATGTAATTTGAATATAACCAATCATTTTAGGATGTAATTTATATTTTTATTGGTGAGATTATTGATTCCTTTATTGATCATATGGAGGTTATATTGCGTTTTTTGGGTTTGGGTGAAACATGTCAATGGTGTCTATTTTGGAATTTCAGTTGGGTTTTTCTTTTTTCATTTAGCCCTGTTGTGGCCTTTCATGGGCATAAATTATTATTCCTGAAATATTTTTCTCATTCATGACTTTTTTTAATGGTATTTTTCATTAAATTACTATTCATTATTTGGTTTTTGGGGTTTTCCATTTAATCTATGTGGAAATGGTGTTTTAATGATTTGGACCAAACCATGAGCACATTTCATTTTTTTTATTTTTTTTAACTCCTTCATTTTTCAGAATTTTACAATCATTAAACATCGAAATTATCATAACGTTTTATATTAAAACAATAATATCAATTTGGACCCCATCGGAATCCATAATCATGATGGATTTGAGGATTTTTATTAAGGTATTAGGCAAGCTTGTAAGCATATTTTATACTTTAAAAAATGTAATTCTGTAACATATCATCCAATTTTTTGATTTTTTGGTGATTCCAACTCTCACCCAAGAAGACATTCCCCATGAATTCCCCCATGCTCTATTCCCCCTCTTTTAATCTCATATTCATCGCGAATTAGGAAGAAACAACTTTTCAATTTCTCAAATCATCCAGATTTGAAGTGGTAACTTGTTTCTTTCATAACTCCTTCAATTTTTAATCAATTCCCTCAATTTTAGTTCTGAAATGATCTAATCATCCTTATTCAAGCCTCACAATCAAATTTACTTTTTTTTAAATTAATATACTTCTGTATTTAGTGTGTTTTATTAATTATTCTCAAATAAATGGATTTCATTCCTTCCTACTCCCATTTTCTTAGGGTTTCTTCCTTTTACATAGGGTTTCATCCATATTTTCATGATTTTATAAAAAGTATATAAGATATGGATCATACCTAGTGTTTAACCATGTGTATTTTTTATTAGGTATTTGGGTTTTAGGTTGGTTTTAAATCCCTTGTGGTGCGGTGGTGGTGCAATTGAAGTTTCGCACAACAATTTTGGGGTTTTTGGAACAAATTATAGGTGATTACATGTGTTCGCATTATTTTATGAGTAATTTTTTCATTATTTATATTTTTATCATGAATTTATTCCATTTTTTATGGAGTGAAAATTATATATGGTATTATTTTTTAATAGGTTGGTTTTTATGTAGAATCATTGTGCAAAAATTATTGTTTTTCATTTGTATTTCATATTATATCTTGTGGGTCAGTTCTTTGATTATTGAAATAGTTATATTAAAAGGAATTAGGGATGAAAATTATGGTTTTCTTTTATATTTACATGACTTTGTAAGGAAAAGTTTTTTTGGAAGTGTTTTATGTACAAAACATAGTTAAACTCCTTGGAACGTTTTTGAAGGTTTTAAAATGTTTCTGGATTTATGTCAGAGGTGAAACTATGTTTCCAAACTTTTCTGGAAGGAGTGTACATTTTAAATAGACTATTTTATTTCTATTGTGATGTTATGTGATGTGTACAATATTTTAATGGCTTTATATAGTTGTTTAATGGATTTTTTTAAGTTTGAAAGAGAAGTGGAATGTGTTGTGGGTTGTTTGTGTGTGATTATTATTTATAAAATTTATTTCTAAGAAAAAGGGGATCATGTGACAAGTTTGTGGGATTTTTGGTGCGTGTGTGGATTGGAAGTTTTATTTTCATTTTCAAATTGTATTTTATGGTTTGTGGAACTTTTTTGAGAACAATAGGGAATGCCTAGGTATTTAGGTGGGTGGAGGTGTACTAGAATGCTTGTGATCTAGTGGGGTTTGGTCCCTGTTTCACATAAGAAGTTTGACAATAACAAAACAAACTCAAGAATTACGATGATGATTTGGGGGACCATTATGTCATCATTTTGATCCCTACTATTGGAACATGTGTAGGAGAATGGAAATTTTTATTGTCACATTCCCTAAGATAGGAGGTACTTGGGACCCACAACAAGCAAGTGCCTATGTGTGTTCATGTTGCTAGTGCTCATTTGATATTTGAAGCTCATCATCCACATATAGGGCATTTGGATGGAAAACTTCAGTACCTTTGGCATTTAATTTAAAAGTATTTATTTTTTAAAATACCCTACAAGTACATTGATTTTATTAAAGGTCATGATTCCTAAACATTGTTTCTATAATTTCTTGTTTACAAAACATGAAATCATTTTGTATTATAAGGATTAACACATTGAATATTCCAGTATTACAATACTATTGGGATTTGGACCACACCCTACATACATCATTGGGGAAATGTAGACTTCATTATTTTGTCATGGGTTTGGGTAAATCTATTAGTTTCAATGGTAGAGGTTTTTAGTGGACCTTATTAATGAATTTTCTTGAATATGGCTTGAGGGTGGTTCCACATTCACTGAGGAGGTTCTTGGTGAGTCAATTTTGACTTTGTTCCTTTTTTATAGTTATTGAGTTTTGTTTTAAATTATTTAATTAAATTCAAAAATTTAAAATATGATGTTTTGGTATTAATAATCCAGATTTTATTCAGTGAATTCATTTGTTGTTTTATGTTTATATTCTTGGGTAAATCATTCCCAAATATCAATTTTTAATACCCAGACACTAATTCCATCTTAAGGGAATCAAGAACCCCTTTAGGGTCATACCAATGTTTTTCTTTTTTGGTGGTTTTTATGGGAACAATACTTGTTTCATGACAGTCACACATAAGGCCCTTACTTCCAGTTAGTAGCCTATGGAATACAGGGAGGCGTGCTTGAGGACATGTTGTCAACAGTCCTCTAGGAACATTTTAGTGGAACCCAAGTTTGGTATGTCACACACTCTCAAATGGATCACTATAAGGATGGGTTTATTGAATAAATATTATTTTTTCTATATAATTATAATTCATTAATGATTTATCATTTTATAATTTCATTCATTTTTATCCAATGTAATAATGAAAACGTCACTCATGATAGTGTGTTAAATATCAAACCCACAAAATTATTTACATTATTGTTTTCTTTTCTATATTTTATGGATGGTTATAAATGTACATTTAATGTATTATAATGTTAATTATATATTCTTATTGATTTTTCGTAGTTTTAACATTGAAAACATTGACTTTTTTCAAACCACATAATTTGTTTTAAAGTATATGAACCAAATGACTTCAAAACAGCTAATGCGAACATAACAAATTCCCTAGAAAAACCTAGTAATAAGTGAAATAAAATTAATTATAATAATATAAGTAACCTGCTATAGGGTTAGGGATATTTAGATATTAATGTAATAAAATTATTTAGGAATGAAAAAGTAATTTGTGGCATGTTAACACACTCAATAAGTGAATTTTAATTGAAAAATTATTTTCAATGGATTAAGAAAATTATATTTCATGTTTATATTATTTTAAATAATTGAATAATATACTTATTTATAATATAATGGAATGATTTTTTTCATTCTAAAATTTCTTTATTCACATAAAAGGGGTTTAAAATGGAATCCTTTCAATGTGTTATATATGAATTATTTTAAATTTCCTTGAAATAATTTTATTATAAAATCATTATCATAATTTTTATAGCATGATCAAACTTTCTATGTGTCATTGATAATATTTATTACCAATATTAAACTATATATTTCAATTGTTTTTTCAATTAATATCATTTTTTCCCTGTTCCTGGAAGGTTTATTTTAAAATATTTCACAACTGAAATTTATATTTACCCTCATTTTTATGAGATAAAATTTAGTGCTTTTTAATCAGGGGTCAAATAAATTTTTTTATGAACATATGTAATATATAATTATTTCTTTGATTAAAATACATGATATGACTGAATTATTTCAGGATGTAGTGATTGGGGAGTGAACCCGGACCCTTAAGGGGTTATGCCCATTATGAAATGGGTGGATCCTTTAATGTCCACAAATTCAAATGTTAAATAGAATGGATAAAAATTGTAAGTTACTCTATTAATGTGGGCATATTTAACTATTATATTACCCATTTTATGTTGACAGATATAAATTTTTGTATTTAACTAATATGGTGTGGATGTGGTTAACTTGTTATTGGTTACTCATATAATGTGTCATAATTAAGTAATTAATCCTACACCCTGAAAAATGATACAATTATCACAATTTGGGAATCCATGACCGTTGAATGATTCCTTAAAGTACATTAGATTATTTTTAATACATTAAAATTGGTTTTTGATGAATTATTATAATATACTAATATATGAAAATGATCTTGTAATTTATTGGATTGTTTATGATGTTCTTTAGATGGAATTTGTGTTTTAAAAGAAAATATTTCTGGTTATTCAGAAAACATCATAAATTATGATTTTTACATTATTCATGGAAAAAGTATTTTTTTATAATATATACAATATATTCTTTGATTCATTAGTGGTTATCTGTTGATTTTAGCCAAAATATTAATTTTTTTAAATGGAAAAATTCATCAAAAAATTTCATGATTTGGAAAATCAATTAAAGGATTTCAATTATTTTATATCATATACCATGAATTATTTCAGTCATACAATAATTTCAAATTTCATTTACAATAAATAAATATATATATAAACTATAAAAACATCAATGGTGATGTAATGTTCAATAATATCGATTTAAATTTTTTTCTTAAATACATTGGAATATTGCGAGTCCACGAAAATTGACGGTGCATGATTATGAGTACCGGTGACACTGAAATATATTTCTAATGTTTTGTTTGGGAACGTTCAGTCAAAGTTCGAGGATATTTTTATAACTTGTGTACTATTTCTCAGAATTGAAATCTGAGGGCACCATTGAACTCACAACGCAAGTTTTCGTTTTATAAGACATTGAACATTACGGCAGTGGGTCTGGAATAATTTTTTTTTTCAGTTTTTAGTGAAATAATTATATAAAATTAATGTTGTGTTTCTTTATTTTTATTTTGTGGGTTAAAGCCTCCTTGTGGAAGTTAGAGGTGGGGACCACCATGCCTTATCCTCCGATTAGAGGTTATGGTGGTGGGGCCCACCCAATCCTAACCATATCTTTATGTTTATTATGGTGGGGACCACCCAGGTTTTTAACCCCCTTGAAACTCACCATTAATGGTGAGAAAAATTTAAACATCCATTAAGTGTAGGGGAGCCTCTTTAACTCCGCTAACACATAATTATGCCAAAAATTCTCTTGATTAATTATTTGAGACAACACTTTCAATTAATTGTTTAACCATTTTTAATATTGTGCCAAAAAATAAATAATATATAAACTTAATATATTATTTTGTCATGGAATATTCGTCTTGGTGGACCATTGGAGATGAGAGAGATTAGTGAGAAAATCTCTCGCCAACGTAGAATTAAGAACGCATTCTTCAAACGAAGAACACCGGCGAGGAGATTCTTAGAATTTCGTCATCGGAACCTCCTTTTATGTAGGATGTATTTGAGTATGATGAGCCAACACCCAAACTGACGATCGAGGAAAACACTGAAGTTTACCTTTTTTCCAACGATTCATCTTCTTCCCGGTGACTCTGTCGATGAAAAACGATCAATTAGGGGTTTAATTTCATTTAAGTTCCATGTTCTTCCTTTCATTCAAAAAGAAGAATGAGGATGTTTTCATTATTCGGGTGGGTTGTTGGGCTTTGTTCTTATGAACGGATTTCAATTACCATAAACACGGATGGTGTGGGACAAACTAAAATGGCATGTGTCCCTCCATTGATCTATTTTGTGATGTTTTTCAGCATTTCGATGAAACGAAGAGGAGAAAAAGTTGATATAAAATGACCACGCTGCCTGTGGTCTCCACAACCCGTTCCACCCTCTCTGTCATGTGGTCGAACCGGCCTCTCAGCCGCCAGCCGGCCTCATAGCTCCCGACCCCCCCGCCCTCCTCCTAGCTGCCCGCCGGCCTCCTGGCTACCCGGCTGCCTGCTGGCCGCACAGCTCCCGGCTCGAGGCCTCCCACCGGCCTCCCAGATCTCGGCAACCAACCGGCCTCCTGGCTCTTAGTCGCCCGCCGACCTCCCAGCGCTTGGGATTAGTATCCCGAGCTGCACCACTCCTGGCGTCTGGATGAGCTGTCCTTCTGGGCTGAGCCACCCGAGCTACTCCTCTCGCAGCGCCCAGGCTGAGTCAGCCTCCTGTGCCCCTTGCGGCGCTCCGGGCCAAACCTGATCTACCCCACTAGGCCGAACCGCCCTCATGGCCTGTTGGGCTGGGCCCAGCAGGCTGGGAAAAACCCATAGGTCCGGCTCGCACAACGGGCCCGGCCGGACCCAACAGTTCAGGCCGGGTCGACCGGAACCGAGTCGGCCCAAACTAAGACTAGTTGGGTCAGTCCGACCGGGTCAGACCGGACCTGAGCCTACTACTGACCCATTACTTTTTTTGGCCATATCCTTTGAACAATAGGTCCATTTGATGAACCATCAGCGATGCTAGTGATCATGGATCATGGTTTTCCCTTTGATTATATCCCACTAGAGTTTGAGGTATAGTTAAGATATGTTCAGGATTGATAGTGAACGAATCCAATCGTGACCCTGGGACTAAAAGAGTAATAACTCACAGATCGGGCGTCTGATTGATACTCCATCTATTGTGTTGAAAACTCTATGAATTGGAAGGACATTGAGATACTTTTTCGTGGGACTTCGTGATAGTGGGAGTTTTGACCAGTAGCTTGTGGAGAATATCCTTTCAGTGACGCGTGAGAAGAGTGCGAAGAACTAGTAGCTTGCTAAGACATGATGACTGCTGAACGATTAACTCAGAGTGACTCGACAAGCCCATTGTGGTGCACCATGGTGTCGCAGAAGACCCATGGTGGAGGAACACTTTTATGTGGCGGCAGACTCATGGTACTCGACAAAAGAAGATCGCCTACAGGCTATTAGGAAGAGCACCTGGTTGTGGCGGCAGACCCGTGGTGGGGAGCACCTTGGTGATGCAATAGACAAACGGTACTCAACAGGAGGAGTACCTCAGTTTTCCATGCTTATAAAGAAGTTCCATGGTGTCACGACAGGCCCACAATACTTGACATAGGAGGAGTTCTCCAAGAGTCGTGGCATCGATAATGTGAATACAAATCCTGGATGAGCTGATTCATTCACTTTTTTGTTTACCACATGTTCAAAATAGATTACTTGGTAACTTAGGTATATGTATGGCCATATACCTAATTGGTGTTATCTATTGATTCCCTACGTTATGGTTTATCCTTGTTGGATTCATTGATGCCTTGAGGGTCATTGGGTCCATACTGAGTATCCTTATCCTCTCCCCTGAATGGGCTATGCTTGCACCTTGTTGTGTTGGTTTGAGACAATAGACAAAGCTGAATGAGGCTGAGAGTATAAGGACTAGACGGTACATGGAGGTGGACCTTACGACGAGTCGGTACACAGAGAAGACATACAGAAATGGAGGGCTGAGGATGCTATCTATACCTACCCTTCAGGTAGGAATCCCGGAGGATAACCCAGAAGCTGTTTTTCATTTATTTAGTTGTACTTGTATTTCTAGTTCCTTGTACTTTATAGTTGGGCTTGTATTTCCGAACCCTTTTAAATTCCAGCACTCTTTTATTATACAGTTTCGATAGTGTTTGGTATCCATCTATGTGTTCTGTTTTGTGCATTTCAGGTTATAAAGTCAATGCCTTCCCAGTTTTAGGGAATTACGCCTTTGGTGCAAGTCCCCAGCCCCTGGCCTATGGAATACAGGCTTGGGGTTGTCACAGTACATGCCCTAGGGGACGGGTCGTGACAAATTTCTATCCGAGGCGTCATTTAAACCACATAACATAGGAATCTAATCTTTTTTCCACTATGATGAAACAGTTTAATGAGTAGTGAGTATGGTTTTCAGTTCATAGAGTCCAGTGTTGGTGTAGCGGCCGACTTATCCACACACTAGGACCCTGACATCTTATTTCTGACTCAATTCACAAAAACACTGATTGCGTTTGTGTTTTCAAAATTTTTCATTATGAATATTCAACCAGGTCATATAACCAGGATTAATATGTTGACCATGTTGCATCTGTTTCATTCAGGATGCCTCCCTGCGGATGACCAACTAGAGTCCCGAGATTTGTATGCATAGATAGCCCACCGATTGATGATGCCTCGGTGCAAGGCCCTTTTTCAGTGGATGCACCAATAGTACCACTTTCCATTGGGCCACCGAAGCCACCATCCCCTGCAGAAGACGATGCACGCCGCCTAAGGGCGTTACATGAGTTCCAATATCAGAGGCCACCGAGGGTCATGGGAGAGATGGACACACAGGTGGCTGAGGATTGGATGGAGGATGTGGTGGGGGTTTTCTGACTATTATGGACACCGGCTGACCTCATGGTGATTCGTGTTGAAATCTATCTATAAGAAACAGCGGGAAGATGGTGGAACTTGATGCACCAGGTTCACGAATAGAGGATGCTTCTCTCAGCAGACATCGAGAGACTGTTTCGGGCTGGGATTGTTCCCGCGACTCTTCACGCAGTGCACATACAAAAGCTACTTCATCTATAGTAGGGAGGCATGACTATAGCTCAGTACTCATGGAGGTTCACGTACCCCTCACACAACTCTACCAATATGGTATGGGACACTTTATTAAGGTTCTGGACCTTTGATCAGGGACTCGGGTGGGAGATGAGAGCTTCGGTGATCTCACTTAGTATCCCAACATAGGCAGGGGTTAGAAAGATCCCTCCTAGTGGAGAGTTTCCATGCTGAGTAGTCTCCGGTAGTGAGATACACCTACAGTCAACATGTAGTGAAGTTTTCTACATCTAGAAACAGACAGATGCCACATAGGTCCAAGGGGACTAGACCTATAGGTGGATGACCGGATGACTTAGGATCAGTTGTGAGGGGCACCAGGATTAGAGGCATACATTCCAGAAGCAGGCATTGTTTCGCGTGTGAGGGGCAGGGTCACATGGCTCATGATTGTCTAACCATCCATTCGGATGATCAATAGATGTTCAAAGAACCTCCCAGCTAGAGATAAATATTCGATCGAGCTTATCCTGAATGTGCAAGAGGACGTGGCATAGGAGTTGTTCATGCAGTTGGCGGTGGATGATGTTACAAGGTGTTACCACCACCACCACCACCAATAGGTCTACCCCGGCTGCATGGAGTAGGTGGTCAGGCCAGATCTCAGCTCCAGATAGTTGAGGCTTCCGATCATGGCCCTCTGAATATGATTCAAGGTACGATCTATGTCTACTCCACCATAGCTGTAGTAGTTGTAGACACAGGTGCCAGTCATAATTTAATTTCCACTACCCTCATTCAGAGCTCGTAGATTCCGATGGAGCTGTTGGCTTGATCCTTACGGCTAGAGACTCTTACAGGAGCATATTCGATGATTATACAGTAGTTCCGGATGTGTGATCTTACTCAAGGAGGTGAGATCTTGGACTGGGATCTCTTAGTAGTAGTTTCGAGCCCTTATGACATCATCTTGGGTATGGACTGGTTATCTACAGTCCATTCTCATATTGAATGTGTTAGGCGCAAAATGCATTTTGTCCGCAAGGTTGGGAATAGGTTTACCTACACCGGCGAGAAAGGAGCCTTTGTAGCACAGGACTGACTTACTCGGAGGAGCGTGCAGCCGATCAGTCATTAGTTGGCATGCCTTACCCTCAGCGCTGTTGATGTAAAGTGTCTGAGCTATCCTGTAGTGGTGGACCAGTACACTAATGATTTCCATGATGATGTCACATGTCTACCTCATCGCAGATATGTTGACTTTTATATTGACTAGTACCCTGAGACAACACCAATATCTACTCCAACGTATAGGATGTCTCCCGCAGAGCTTCACGAGCTGTGGGTACAACAGGAGGACTTGCAGGTGAAGGGATTCATTTGGACCAGTGTTTCTCCTTGTGCAGCCCCAATTCTATTCACCATGAACGAGGATGACAGCTTGAGGCTTTGTGTTGACTACTGGAGCATGAACCAGGTGACTGTGAATAACATCTTCCCACTCCTGATGATTAACACCCACTTTGATCAGCTAAAGGGAGAACAATGGTTCTCGAAGATAGACCTCAGATCAATCTTTTAGCTGCTCAAATTTCAAAATGAGGATGTGTAGAAAATAGAGTTCTGGTGTCGGTATAGAAACTATGAGTTCTTTGTAAGGCCATTCAGTGTAGCCAACACTCCAGCAGTGTTCATGGGACTCATGAACAAGATCTTTTAGCCGTACCTTGATCACTTTATCATAGTATTCATCGACGACATTCTGATTTACTCGACTACTGAGAAGAAGCATGCCTACCATTGTTCGGTAGTACTGGAAACACTATGAGAGCAACAGATTTATGTCAACCTCTTAAAGTGCCAGTTTTAGATCCGAGATGTTCACTTTCTAGGACATGTCATATCGGAGGCTGGAGTTGACATGAATCCAGCAAAGATTGAGGTGGTACTTTCATGGAGCCACCTAGGAGTGTGAAAGAGGTATAGAGGTTCTTGTGTTTAGCTGGATATTACCAGATATTTGTTCAAGATTTTTCTAGTTTTGTAGCACCACTATCAGTCTTGACGAAGAAGGGGCAACAGTTTGTGTGTTCGAAGTGATACTTGCAGAGCTTTCAGGAGTTGAGGAAGAGGCTGACTAGTGCCTCCTTATTGAGGATTATAGAGGAAGGTGTGGGGTACTTAGACTATTATGACACATCAAGTACTAGAATCAGATGTGTCTTGTTTCCGGAGAGAGAAATGAACGCTTATGGTTCACGATTGCTCAGACAACATGAGCAGAGCTATGCTACCCATGACATGGAGTTTACAGCATTGGTCTTCGCTTTGAAGATGTGGAGACACTTTCTGATGGACACACATTTTACGAGAACTCTGATCATAATAGTATCAGGCATATATTCTCTCAGAAGGACCTGAACCAGAGAGAGATGTGGGCTTGAGTTATCCAAGACAATGACTTCAAGATATTCTATACTCCTGGTAAGGTTAACGTTGTTGCAGATGCACTCAACAGGTGATCTGGTATACATCTTCTAGGTGAGGCGACAGAGAAGGTGGCTTCTTTAGAGCTATACATTGTAGATAGAGATGGAAAAGCATTTCCTCAGTCCATTATGGTCACTCCCCCACTTCATCATCAAGTCAGGGAGGCGCACCTTTTTGATTCTGAATGCGAGGCACGACGAGATCAGATATCCACGGGGCAGGCACCTGATGGATTTTCTAAAGGTGGGGAACACATCATCCTTTTCAGAGGACATACCATGGTACCAGTGTCACATTAGGAGGAAGTTTTGAGGGAGTTCTGCATATCCCCTCTAGCTGTATATCCAAGAGTGGTGAAGATGTACTATGACCTCTGATGACAACACTGGTGGATGAAAATGAAGAAGGCAGTTATAGAGTTTGTCTCATGATGCCTCACTTGTCAGTAAGTGAAGGTGGATCATCAGGGACCATGAGGCTTGGTTCAACATTTAGATAATTCATAGTGGAAGTGGGAAGGGATCTCCATTGATATCATGATAAGACTTCCACATACATCTAGAGGTCATGACTCTATTTGTGTGATTGTTGACCATCTCACCATGTCATCCCACTCCCTTCCAATCATATAGTAGGGTTCAGTAGAGTGCATGGGACACTTCTATGTGTAGGATATTGTGTGGCTACATAAAGTATCTTCTTCTATTGTGTCTGATCGTGACACACGATTTACATCGAGGATAATGAAGGGGTTACAGGAGGATTTTGGAACATTTCTTATTCTGAGAACCACCTTCTATTCACAGATGGATGGTCAAACTGAGCGGACCATTTAGACCCTCGAGGACATGCTATGTGATTTTTTCCTTGACTTTGGCCGCAGTGAGGAGGATCACTTACCTTTGGTTGAGTTTTCATGAAACTGCATATATCACTCCACCACTGGGATGACATCTTTTTATCTGTTATAATGGAGACCTTGCAGATCATCTCTATGATGCACTGGCCTAGGGGAGTCCGCACTCATGGGACCAGAGATGGTACGAGCTACCACAGAGAATGTGCAGATAATCTAGGGGCGGATGAATACAACACAGAGTAGGAAGAAATTGAATGAAGATAGTAGATAGAGACCTCTGGTGTTCGAGGATGCCGACCACGTCATTCTATGGGTCTCACCCCTACGAGTTATACAGATATTTGGCTGAGGCGAAATGTTATCTCCAAGATTCGTCAGACATTTTCAGGTCCTCAACTGAGTTGGCGATGTGTCATACCACTTAGCTGTTCCAGCCTAATTTCACTAGGTGGACACATTTTCCACGTATCCCAACTGAGTAGATAGGTGAACGTCCCTTCTAAAATCATAGACCATGGCGAGCTAGACCTTGACGATAGGGTGACTTTTACGGAGGTTTCATTGGAGATTGAGGATCGAGAGGAGCAGGTACTATGTGGATGTTCGATACATCTGGTGCGTGTTCACTGGCAGCACGGGAACCTCCAAGAGAGAACATTGCAGCTGGAGGATTAGATGCATGCTTAGTACCTCAACTTGTTCCCATAGTTCTAGTTGTAGCTTATGGGGACATAAAGCCGTATGTTTGGGAGAATGTAATGAAATGGAATTTCTATGTATATATTTTTTCTAAAATACATGGGATTTTTTAGAGTCTGCGAAAATTGACAGCAAGTGATTCCAAGGCCTAGTGTGCCCAAAATAAATTTCTGATGTTTTATTTAGGTACATTCAGTAAACATATGAGTGGGTTTTTATATATTTTGAACAAGTGCTTGGAATTTAAATATGGGGGCCCTGTTGGTCTCATAGCGCAAGTATTATCTTCAGGAGACTTTCCCCTCGACTGCAGCGGGTCAAGAATAAAAGATAGTTTTTGGGTTTTTTGTGAAATAATTAAATAATAATAAAGTTCTATAGATTTATTTTTATTTTGTTGGTTAACACCTCTATATGGAAGTTGGAGGTTGGGACCACCACACCTTAAACTCCCATGATAGGTTATGGTGGTGGGGCCCTCCCGAACCTAACATTCTATTCATGTTTACTATGGTGGGGAAAACCCGAACTTGTAACACCCATGAAACTCTTCATTAATGGGGAGAAACCAACAAACATCCATTAAGTTTAGGGGAGCCTATTCAACTCCACAAATAGTTAATTATGCCGAATCCTCTTCATTAATTATTTGATCCAACACTATCAATTAATTAATAAACCCATTTGAATTTAGTGCCAACAATTAAATAATAGTTAAACTTAATCTATTATTTTGGATTGGAATATTCATCTTTGTGGAACTTTGGTGAGGATATATCTTAGTAATAAATCTCTCACCAACGAAAAATGAAGAATGCGTTCTTCCAACGAGGAATGCTGGTGAGGAGCATCTTCGACTTTCTTCCTTGGAACCTTCTTCAATGTTATACATCTTCAACTATGATGAGCCGACACAAAAACCGACGATCGAGGAAAATGCTGACATCAGACTCTTTTTTTTCAATGATACTTCTTTTTCCCCGCGACTCCATCAATGAACAAAGATCAAGTAGGGGTTTTATTTAATTTATTGGAATGTTCATCC
Organism: Viscum album; assembly: GCA_963277665.1. Lineage (NCBI taxonomy): Eukaryota > Viridiplantae > Streptophyta > Magnoliopsida > Santalales > Viscaceae > Viscum > Viscum album. Next base: position 1,025,207,881 of record OY728120.1, on the reverse strand, counting down.
TTTCTTTAAAAATGAAGATTGAGGATATTTTCCTCTTGCTGGTGGGTTGTTGTGCTTCATTCTTATGAACCGATTGTTATCACCCTAAATGCGGAGGGTGCAGGAGAAACTAACATAGCCCGTCTCCCTCCGTTGATCTCTTTTGTGATGTTATTCATCATGGAGACAAAACGACGATGAGATGAAGGGTTATGAAATGGCCGCCTTCTGGCCATCGGACTACCCAGCCGACAGCAGCCCTCCCAGCTCTCGTCTACCCACCGGACTCTCGGCTTCCCGGCGTCCTGCTGGCCTCCCTACTACCCGCAGACCTCTCGACTCTCGTCCGCCCGCCACCCTCCTGGCCGCCCAGTGGCCTATCGGCTCCCGGCTGTATGTCGTCCTCCCCACTCTCGGGCCAAGCTGACCGAGCCGCGCCCCTTGTGGTATCCGTCCGAGCGGGCCTTCCGTGTCTAGACGTCCGAGCCGTGCCTCTCGCGGCGCCCCAGTCGAGTCAGCCTCATGCGCCCCTCATGGCATTGCGGGCCGAACCAGCTCCTCACCACGGGGCCGATCCGCCTACGCGGCCCCCTCTGGGCCGAACCACCCTCGTGCCCTGTTAGGCTGGTCCAAATAGGCTGGGCCGAACTCAACGGTCCGACCAGCCCAACAGGCCAGGCTGGACCCAAATGGTCTCTCTTGGACTACCCGAACCGGGTCGGCCCGTACTAAGACGGGCCAGGTCAGTTCGACCGGGTCGGACCGGGTCTTGGCCTCCTACTGACCCTTACTTTTTTTCCATATCATTTGAAATGAATGTCTGTTTGACAATCCGTCAGCAGTGTTGGTAATCATGGAGAATAGAAGTACCTTTGAGTTTTCCTCACTAGAGTTTGGGGTATAGTTAAGATACAATCAGGTTGGATGGTGCATGAATCCAACCGGGTCCCTGGGACAAAAAGTATAATAAATAATAGATCGGGAGTCCGATTGACGTGTCTTCTGTTGCGTTGAGACCTCTATGATATTGAAATATTTTGAGATAATTCTTCGTGGGACATCGCGACAGTTGGAGTTTTGACCAGTTGCTCGTGGAGCGGATCTTTCCGGTGACGAGCGTACAGAATATGAAGACCATGTTGCGGGATGAGCCTTGTCGACTGCTGAAAAATTGACTCAGCTATCCCACTAGGGAGCGCCTTGGTGTCGTAGTATACCCACAATGGAGGAGCTCCTAGTTATGGCGGCAGACCCACGGTACTCGATTGGAGGAGTACCACTACAGGATCTTAGGTGGAGTGCCTGGTTATGGCAGTAGACGCATGGTGGGGAGTGCCTTGGTGACGCAGAAGACTAACAATACTAGATAGGAAAAGTACCTCAGCCGTCCAAGGATTTTGGGAAGCGCCTTGGTGTCATGGCATGCACAATGTACTCGACAAATGAGGAGTTCTACAGCAGTTGTGGTTTTGATAATGTCAATAAAAATCCTGGTCGAGCTGAGTCAGTATCTATTGTGTTTAACTAATGTTTGAGACAGATTAATTGAAAACATAGGTATATGTATCGACATATATGTAAGTGTGGTTATATATTGATTTCAAACCTTGTGGTTATCCTTGTTGGATTTTTTGAGACCTAGAGGGTCTCGGGGTCCCTACTGAGTATCGTTATAATCACCCCTGCATGGGCTATGCCCGCACCTCATTCAGTTGGTTGTAGATGACAGACATTGTTGACTAAGGCTAAGAGTACAAGTACTGGACGGTACCCAGAGGTGGATCTTACGACAAGTCGGTACACGGAGGAGATTGACAGAAATGGAGTGCCGAGGAGCCTATCTTTACATACCATTCCGGTAGGTAACCCGATGGACAACCCATCAAGTACTTTTCCTTTCTTAAGATGTACTTGTATTTACAATTCCTTGTACATTACAGTTGGGATTCTATTTCTGGCCCTTTTTACTTTTCATCACTCTTTTTTTTATACAGATTACATAGTGTTGTGTATCCATCTGTGTGTTCTGTTGTGTGCATTTCAGGTTATAAAGGCAATGCCTTCCCAGTTTTAGGGAATTACGCCTTTGGTGCTAGTCGACATCCCCTGGCCTATGGATGTCGGGCTTGGGGTAGTAATGACACGGGCCTCGGGGGATGGGTCGTGATAGTTGAAACTTAATTAATATATGAAATAGTTTATCAAATTAAATAGGAGTGTAAAAATAAGAAATTAATTTCCAAGAAACGATATGCACTATGTGCACATTTCATCTTTATTGAATAATTTATTTTATTTTTCACCGAAACGTATGAAATAGAAGGCATTGATAAAAAATAATGTTAAATACATGACCCATAAACTCCCTACTATTGGTTTTTATAATATATAGGATGTTATATAAATTCCAAGGAATGTAGTGGGTTGAGGTATATAACATCCGGAATTTCCCAGAATTATTATTTATAGAATAAGTTAAACTATTTTTATGGAATTTATTACATGAAACACATAGATAATATAGTGTTATTAATAACACTAGATTATACTTTTTTATACACGACATCGAGTTTTAAAAAAACCATGGAATATTATAATTTTTTTTACTTAAATGTCATAGTTATAACCTTGCAATTAAAATTTATTACATGAATATATATATATATATAATTAATTTATTAATTTAATTTATCTAATATAATTAATAAATATTGATAATAAAATTAAAAATTTCAATAATTTCCAAATATGATTCAAAAATTAAAATTTTTTAAATGTTTTTATGAATTTTTATGAATAATAGTGGAATTAAAATTTTAAAATTATAAAATTTCAATGAGATAAAATTAAAATCATATAATTCTATTATAGTGTGTTTTCATGAATTTTCTAAGAAGATTCATTTTTTATTGAACATTGAAAAATATTGAATTTTAATTACAATAAATCATTTTTGTTAATTTATATAAAAAATGTTATTTTATTACAGGTTTATTTAAGGCATAATTTGTTAAATTATAAAATTATTATTCTAACATAGATCATTGAGATCAGTTTTATATTAAAATTTTATATAAAAACATTGTATTATTTTAATTATTTTTTATTTTAAAACTTGTAATCTAATAACATCTGTGGTATTAATATTAAATTAAAATTGTCCACTTATGTAAATGGATTTTTTAATAATTGATTCCATAATTTGAATAATAATAATTTATATTATAATATAATGGAAACATATATTTTCCCATAATTAATAGTGATTGCGCTAAATAATAATTACCGCTATTATGTTGAAAATTATTCTATAGGGGGTTGAAATTAGGAATATAAGGTTTATATTTGCAAAAAATTTGATCAAAACCCATTTTATTGTTTTATATCATGACATATGATATTTTTGACTATTTTAATGGTTTTTTGGACTCATTTCCTTAAAAGTGACCTATATAATAAGATCAGTAAAGAAAAATACAAAAAAACTAATTCATTTAATATATTTAATGATTTCGGATACATAAAAAATAATCTGCTTTCAAATATTATATTTAAATATAAGTGATTTATTTTTATAATGATATATTATATTAAATTTTTATTGTTTATATAATTACATTTAATTCTAAATAAAGGTCAATGAATAAAATATTATATAAATAATTAATTAATATAAATGATAGTAAAAACAGTAGAGTGAATTAAATTGAATAAATTGTTGTGTAATATTAAATTTTTAAATGAATATATCATTTAAAATATCTGTGAACATAATTATTTTCAAATTCAATTATTTTCTTAATTTAAAAAAACATAAAATAAATGAATAAAGTCAAAATTGACCTTAATGTTATTTTATAGTAAAATATATTTTATTAAATGTCTTCAAATTACTAAAAATTATATCATCATAATAGTGATTTCAAATTGTTAATAAATATCAAATATGGTCCATTCATGGATTATTTTTCTATTATAATGACTGTATTGAGTATAAATTTGTAAAATCACAGTAAGCATTGTTATGGTTAAAGCCGTTTACTTTAATATTATGTGTGATTGTGTTAAAATAAAACAAAAACTCATATGATTTATATCATATAAAATATATATCATATTTAGAATAAGTGGTTTAAAATTATATAATAATGATCAATATAATTTATTGTAATCACTAAATTTCCATGGTTTGAAAACTAGTTAAAATTGCAAAGAACCAATAAGGTAAAAATATAGAAACATGAAATTTATTGAAGGAAATGTTTTAAACATTTGTATAAATTTTTTAGATATTTTTATACAAAATATAATCCATCCTCGCCTTCAATTATCATTTTTGGTGAATGTTGAAGTTATATTTACCAGCCAATATTGAATGATTTTGGTTATGTAAGGGAATGCTACTCCTCCTCAATAATAAATGGGAACTCACTATCCCTTATTAATAATATATATAAATCCATTTATATCAACCAATATATCCCAAATCATTTAATTAATCCCTTTAATATTATCATAGAATACCCAAATTGGATTAAAATCCATCTACGAATAGATTTAGTGTAATACTAAAGAGGATGCCCAAGGAAGAGGCAACATTCATCAATTTGAGTTTTCATTTAATTTCTTCATCAACACATTAAATATTTATGAAAAAAAATTATATAATAAAATTACTATATTATTTATACAAATATTTTTTTATGTTATTGGTATGAACTATAACCACACACACATCCATCAAATGGGTTATGAAATCATCAAATATGTTTATGGTTGACTACCACCTCATGAATCGATGTCATTTTTTATTCCATTACCTCCATTAAAGGATTGAAATAACTATATATTTTTAGTTTATATTTTATATTTATGTAATTTATGGTCTAAAAATTATTTTATACTTATTTAAACACACATTATGTCATGCTTTCCATTTTGGGGTAATATAATAAATTCGTTTGTCTATTTGGAAGAGTACCGCCTCAAGAAGTGATTTGACTCATTCAAACATTACATTGAATATATTGAAGATGTGGTTAATTAAAATACATGATAAATATAAAATAAAAATTATATTGGAAAAATAATATATTAAAATATAATTTATTTTTAATTATTTCATTATTATAAGAAAATGCGAAAAAAATCATTCGTACATATTGATTAACATATCCATGAATGATGTGTTGGTTTTTCTATTTCTAAATATAATATATTACACTAAATTCAAATATAAATAATAAATAATAATATTATATTTTTTTATCATTATAGAGATAATTAAATCTTGATCAATGTATGAGGACAAAAAATATAAATCAAAACATATACAAAAAATAAAATGGTTATTACCCAAGAAGTAAATTCAATGTGAAATAATTTATAATCAGGTAATAAAATTTAATATTGAAATAATTTATGGTATCATACATATAAGTATATTCATTTAATATATATAAATCAAAATTATATTAATTATATAGGAGGATTGAATGAGTATGATGTAATTTAGTACTTGAGGTAAGGTTATTTCTAGTCTCACATTTATTTCTTAGTTTATTATTCAATATTCACATCTTATATCCTTTTATGGTATATACTCATACCTATGAAATGATATATCATTAATCTACCTCATTAAATTAAAATTGGATTTCCATTGATGTTATTAATTAATTATTATTATTATTCAGAAGTTACTCAATATGTAAGGTATTTTCATCTCACATTATATCTTCATGTGAAAAATGTTGTGTCTACCACCTATTTCTTTTATGTGGAATATATAATTCCCATTATCGAATTTCCTGACACATAAACTAGATTTTTTGGTATTAACATATGTTTTTTATGATTTATCATTCATGGGAGATACGGTAAAAATGCTAACTAATTTGTGAGGGATTTTGTCCCAATTTTCATTCTTTGATATGTATATTATTATATGTACTTATTTTCATTAATGAGATGTATATAAAACCCATTTGATATCTCATATTATGAATTTATTAATTCTACTTATATTTTATTTTTTATTGATTTTTGTTCCATCACCTGTCGAATGATTCATTATTAACAAATTTGTTATCATTTATTTCATTCTCATCATTTATAAGTGCTGTTTAAGATTAAATATCTATTGAAGAATCTCATAATAAACCACTATAGAAAAATTTTAATTTTAATATCCTCAATTTATTCTCGATATCCCTTTGTAAGGAATGATTTTCAATTTTTTTATCTTAAAATAAGTATGAAAATTTTTGTATGAAGATAAGAATTTATTACTCTCTTTGGTCTGAAATACAATTTCTTCTAAAACCATATATTCTAAGAATGTTTATAAAAATATTTTTAATTCTTCTTCTACGATCATTTTCATGGAAATTTATTTTCATAATGTATTATGTTATATAAAGTGATTTAAATTATTTTCAATGTATTCTCTATAAATATAAAAAATAATTATTAGTTGAAATTATTTTTTAAAAAAATTATTTTCAAAAAGTGTTTTAAAATATTTTAAGAGCAGCTTTTTTAAAATTTCAAGGTAATGTTAAATTAAAAATGCTTTCAGAAACATTTTTTCCATTTTAAAAATTATAATCCAATGTGGAAGGTAAATGTTGACGTGGAAGTTCATAAACATTTTTATTAATATAAATTTATAAAATTTCAATGATAATTTCAATGAAATTGATTTTGAAAATGAATATATGTTATAAAATTATTTTCAATGTAGATTTATCATCCTAAAAATGAATTAATTAATGTTTAAAAATTATTTCCATCTAATATTACATCATATGAAGATAACTATTCCTTACTAGGGATGTGATCCAAGGATACAATCATTATTATTATCAGGGTGGGTTTGGTTTTTGATGACCTTAAATATATGAAAATTGTTTCAATTCCATGTGTTATATGACGATAATATTATTATGATAAATAGTTCATTTTACATGGATTATTTTATGATGATTATGATACCTTCATATATTACATTTGTAATGGCTAGATTAATTTTTTATAAAACGAATTAATTTTCATGGGTTTTGATTTGATTCATATTCAATGATATTATGGAATATATAAATATTTTTTATTATATGATGGTTTTGAAATATACACCTTGAAATTTATTAGTTTATGATAAATGTCCTACAAGATCATAGGGTATGAAAGTGGCCAGTCCAAACATCAAAATGAGGGTATACAAGTGGTTAGCACAATCCAGAAATAGAATGTTTACTAGTGGCCATTTGAATCCCAAATGAGGTTACATGGGTGGTCATACCAAACCCAATGTTGGTGCATGGGTGGTTATCCCGCGACTAATATGTTTTGAATGCCTCATTGTGGATCATGGAATAATATTTTATGTACTTTTGTTAATACCAAAAATCAATATATTATGAAATTATTATACTCTCATATGTCATGTTATATGATTATATTATGATTCATGTATTATAAAATGAATTATTTATTCCATAACTCATGATTATGATCTTTGATATGTTAGGTATGGTTCACAAATGTATTATCATGTTATTATACACTTGAGTTCATTTAATACTTTTGTATTTCCCTCTTTCAACCATAAAGAGGTTTTGTGTACTCTGAATTTTTAGTTCATTACCCCATGTTAAGCAAAAAGGATTTATCTTTAATATATATATATACAGAATTGTAAATGGGATGATCATTTTGGAGAACATCAATGATCTCTCCCAGGATTATATTTTTTCTCAAAATTCCAAATGCACTAATGTATTGTGGTCCCCATCAGTGTGTTTATGAAATTTAAGGAATATTCAATAATAAATTATGCAATATCAAATTATGATAAACCTGGTTGTCTATAGTTTATATAAGTGTAATATATTAATTAACCATTGTAAACTAGTATTATAAAACATTAGTGAGGAACTAAGGATATTTTTATGGATATATATTGGGATGTATCTAATGATAAGACTATGTATGAGTAAATGCATAGGAAAATGTTCTAGAATTTGATTAAATGAATGGGTTAGCTTTTATGATGCAAATACACCAATATTTTTATATTTAATGTATATGTAGCTCTATAATAGATGTAACCATCAATAGTAATCCAAAAATCACTATATTGAGCTAGAATAAGTCTAGAACATGTGTACTACATAGGGATTTCCTTCACACCTAGTCTGAAACATCCGAGGGATATTCATTGGAAATTAAAAAAACATTACAACCTCTCTTGCAGGATTTAAATAGATGAAGACTATGAATGAAATAATATTATTAATTTAATAATGGTATCAGGATTTATACTTCCTATAAGTTATTTTATATGATTATTTGATTAACTAAAACAAGTAGTGTTTCACACACAATGAATTTCGTTTTAGTAGACAGATTGAACCTGAAAGATCATAGTAAATTTTTGAGTGTGATGAATAATTTTTTACTCAGAATTCAAATGGGGTGTTTACATAGTGATGGAAATTGTAATTATACCTACTCCATTTTTAGTAATCATGATTAATACTGAATATAATAACCAACTCTTAGACTCACCAAGGACATGAGGGAATGAGTTCTATGGTAGTTTTGGATTTGGAATCCATGTAGGAAAGAATCTTCAGAATCCTATGTGTCCAAAATCCACCCATGTTAATTTATTTAAGGAAATAAAATATGTTTTGACTGTAGAAAATAAGGAACTAAGAAAGTATCTATAATGGGTTAATGAAAAGGATACTTAATGTAATGGGTGATAATATTGGTATCCTTTAGATATCACCAATTATGGAATTATATTAATGTGGATTTTATGCAAAATATTTCAATTATCGTCGTCTTAGGATATCCTATAAATACATTGTGAAATATTTCACTATTAATTGTTATATTTCATATTATGAAGAGAATAGAAATGAAATATTATAGGAAAGAGGTATTTAAGGATATTATGATGATTCCTATAAACTAGTTTGAGAACCAAGTGATGATTAAATTATTTTATTATTGGGATTCATAAATTATAAAATATATAACGATTGTTTAATATATTTTTTCTTGTTGGATATCAATGAATATTTTTAATGATTTTGATGACAATAAAAATTAATTTAATAGAAGGGTTATATTTTATAGAAAAACCATAATTATGGGAATGTAACATTTGATATATTAATGATGTTGAGAAAAATGTGTTTAGTCTGGATAAATAGATGTGGTGTTAGAAAAAGTAAATTGCATAGTACTGATTACCCTCAAATAGATTAAAGATTTTGTTAAATAGTTGTTTATACTATCACACATTGTGTTTAGAGATATTTAAGAAATATATAAATTAAAATTATGTCGTATGTAAGGATTTAAGAAGCATGGATGTTTTAAATATGGGTTTTTAGTAATTATTATCAATACCATGTTTCATGATAATGGAAGTTAAAGTTATTCATATATTTGATTTGTGACTATCCAAAGCTACTTTGTGATATGTGGTGGATCAATGATAAGATGATTTTGAGAAATTTATTGATCTAATTTAATTTTTTTTATTTTCTTATTTATTACATATATAAAGGATAACCATTTTTAAATTGGTTATGTTTAACTTCATTTTAATTCATAGAGATTAATGTATTATTTCACCAGATGAAAATTTATTCATATTGGATAACATTTTCAATCCATTTTATTGATGATAAATAAAGATAGAAGGAATGAAACATCATTATATCATTGGATTCTATGACACATTAGTTCTTCAAGAATGAAATTCACATTTATTTCATGGTGTAATACATGATGTGAAAGTTGATAAAGTAACAACTACATGAAGATATAGTTCAAATGAAATAGAATAAATTAATGTAATTATGTATTATTTTTAAAATCATTAAAATATAAAAAATGGTATTTAAATATAATTTTTTAATAATAGAATCATTTTTTATGATTTCAATACACTTTTTTGAGCTTATTTAGTTAACAGATATTTTATTTGTTTTGTTTCTCCTAACCATGTTCGCTATCACTATCCTTTAGGGGTTCTGTATTATTTTTTCCTTTTATTCCCATCGTTTCACTTCCCACAAATGATTTGATATTTTGGAACCTAGTACGTGTTATTATAGATTACCATAACTTAAAAAATTCAATTTTCAAATGGATTTTTATTATAACTTTTTACTATGTGTGTTTATATGAAAAGGGAATTCATGTATTAAGACTCTCATGGGCGAGATGAATTTCATTGTTCAAATTCATTTTACTGGAATTAGAATGTAACACAAAAAGTTTAAATGAATTATTATATTAAACTACATTAAATTTCAAAAATGGATTTATCTCTATGCAACACCATTTTAATAATTTTATACATGAACCGCTATCTTAGCTTAAGTTATACGCAACACTGAGTTTTAAAAAACCCATGGTATATTAGAGATTTAGTTATTTAAATGTGATCATCATAACATAGTCATTAAAACAGTTGATATGAATATTAATAACTAAAATTTATATATTAATTATAGTGAACATACAAAATAAAACATATTGGTTAAAAATAGATTATTTTTCAGTAATGTCTTCATATGTTTCAAAAATACTATTTGTCAACAAAATCTTTTTATAACATTTCGTGAAAAAATGAAGGGTTTTAAAATTTTATATTATTATAATAAATATAATTTTTTTATTAATAATATCAATATTATGTTATGATAAATATATATTATTTTTCTCAAAAGATTCAATTTTTGATGAATAATAAAAAATTCGTAATTTTAATTAATAACTATCTTTTCACATAATTTATTTATACAAATTATTTTTAATTTATATTGGTATTTAATTATAATTAGTTCAATAGTATATATATAAATAAAATTTTTGTTATTATAATAAATGTAATATTGATATTTGGTATAAAATAATGGTGAACATTTGATCATTTTCGATTAAAAAACAAGTTTTCTCATCATGTTTGAAGGATTAGTGTTAAACTATTTTTTCCATTTATGAAAATGAAATTTTGGAAAATAGAATACATATTTGGAAGAATGATAAATTTTTATCTAATATGTACAACATAATGTTCAACCAAATTGAATAGTGAATTTAGTGAATATTAATTAAATGTGTTAAAGTAAAAATGGATATATTAGAGGGTTAAAAATGAATATATGGGTTAAAATGTCCAAAACGTTTGTCCAAAATAAAATTTATGGAATTATTTGGAACCATATTAAATTAAGATATATTTTTTGGAGTTTTTTTAGACATATTGCCATGAATTTGACTTATATAATATGCTATATAATGAAAAATAAAAAATGATTTTCACTTTATTTTAATATCTAAAAAGCCACGAGATAGGTAAAAGGTCACATATATTCAGTTATCAATATTAACAATATTTTTTAATGAGTTTCTCTTATCTTGAGAATTTCTATTTATTTTTTAGAGATGAAATAATTTCATTCAATTCATTAGAAACCCCACTGTAGGAATTATTTTTTATTAATAAAATATAATAAATTATTCGACAACAAATTGAAGTGAAGTAAAATGAATAAAAAAATATGTTAAATTAACTTTTTATAGAAAAATATATCATAAAATGAAGGTTTTGATATTATAATGTTACAATTTCATCCTTTTCTTCGTGTTCATAAATTTGAAATTATATTAATAATATACCATTTGAGATTAATTTTATTTTATAGTAAAAGATATGTGATTACAAGATCTAAAATTACTAGAAATACTATATTCACCCAATAAAATTTTATATTTTAATAAATATCTACTATATTCAATTAATTCATTAATTTTTTCAATTATAATTTCTATATTGACTATTGAATAATAAAGACTCAGTTTATACAGTTATAGTTAATGTAGTGTTTTTAATGTTATGTATCCTTGTGTTATAATTAACATAAAAATCATTGGATTTATATTTAATAAATGAAATTAAATATTTATAATACATTTTTATAAATAAGATAATAATTATAAATATTATATATCCATAATAGATAAATTTACATAGTTATAAATCAAGTTATAATATTGGAGAACCAAAATGGTGAAAATAGGGAAACATACACAATAAAGATGTATATATTCAAAAAATTTGTTTAGTTGTGTGTGGGATGTTATTAAAAAAAATATAATAGAAATAAAATTTCAATTATCAATTTCAGATCCACATTAGTTGATATTGACATGCCAAGAGTGAATACATTTCAATATTTACAAGAATTCCACTCCACAACAATTATAAAAGGAAACTAACTCCCCCAACTTATACACCCACATAAAGAAATTTAGAATGAATTTTTTTACAAAACTACCTAAAATATAATACATTATATATTATTGACATAAATCGCATTAATATAAACATTATTTTAATCCGAAGGTGGATACTGGATGAATTGGTGACATTCATCAATGAGTATTTTAGTTTTATTTCCTCCCAGACCAAGTAAAATTAGTATTATACTATTTTTTTTATAATAAACTCACTATATTCCATAGACCGAGTTGTTTTTATTTTATATTTATTAACTATTACAACACAAACGTCCATAATAATGGTTACAAAATCATTACTCATGTCTAGGATAGACAACCACCCCACGAATGGATGACGATCATTTTTTTTTGATTACTATATTTAATGGTTGGGAATAATGAAATATTTTTGTTTATATGTTATATATAATATATAAATTGTTTTATTAAACATATTAAATTATTATATCACTAATAAATTCTTGATTTCCATTTTATGGTAATACAATAATGTAGTCTGTGTGTTCGGCTGATGAATGCCTCATAATTCTATTTGAGTCATTCAAAATTTACATTGAATGTATTATTAAATGCATTTAACTGAAAAAATCCATATATATAAAATAAATATTCTAATTAACTAAGATATTGTTATATATATATATATATTTGTTTTCATTAATTCAATATGATAAAAAATGGAAACAACATAATCAAGTATGTATGCCATACCATATCCATGAATGGTGTATTTCATTTCATATCACTAAATATAATGGTTTAATCCAAATTATTATATATATATATATATTTAATATATATTATTTTTATTTCATTTATATGATTATTTAGAAAATTAAATCTTATTCAATGCAATAGGAAGTAAAATAAAAAAAATCCAATCATATACAAAAATAATGTTGTTATTACATGAGATGTAACATTAACATGAAATCATTATTTAGAAGGTTAAAATTCCATAATAAAATATTATATAGTGTGATATATATAATTATTATTCCTTAATACGTGTATAATAAACAATTATTTATTATATAATTGTTTTTAATTTGTATGAATGAATGTACGACTTAAGATAAGGTGATTTATTGTATCTATTTTATTTATGATAGAATTATTCCATATTCCCAAATTATTTCTTTTCAATGGTCTATATATTTATCTATGAAATTTTATATCTTGATTAAACCCAATTTAAAAAAATATGATTTATTCTTTGATGTTATTCTTTCAAGAGGATTCATTTTTAAAAGTTAATCAAGCAGTAAGGTATTTTAATCTATCTTTTTACTTTTGAGAGACACATTTCATCCTCACCAACTATTTTTTATGTGTAATATATAATACCCATGAATATATGAGATCATGATTCTACATAACATTATTATAATTTAAATATTCATTTTGGTGTCACTAATTTATTTGATTTATGATTAAACATTTACCAAATTTGTGAGGTATTATTATCTCAATTTTATTTCATTAAACTTGTATTATGTTATGGACCTTTTTCATTTGCAATGTTTATATAAATTCCATTTTATATTAAATTTAATAAATTAAATCATCCTCACAATATATTATGTGTCATTATATTTATTTCCCGTATATTGGATTAGGATTCAATATTACCAAAAGTTGCAATCATTTCATGTTAAAAACTAAGAATTTATATGGATTTTATATGTATAAGTCTAAAATATTGAAATATAATTATATTCTAATCATTAATTATCATGAATTCTCTTATAAAATATTTTCCATTTTAAATTCATATAATGGTAATCTTTTCCACTTTTTTTGTGCTTGACTTTGGTAATTTTATTTAAAAAATATGACTTTATTTTTCTCATTAGTCAGAAATTGTTTTTCATCCAAAACTATCTTTCATAAAAAGGATTCCAAAAAATATCTAAAATTATATTTTAATCCCATTTTGATTGAACTGTTTTTTAGAAAATTTGATTTATATTAAAAAAACGTAATTAATTATAAAATCTATCATTACATGTTTCAAAGGTTATTTTAATAAAAACTGATTTCTAAAATGATTTATTTGTTTTATGTATTTTTAATGATTTTCAAATATTCCATAATTTTTTTGAATATTATTTTATATTCATTATTTTTTTTAAAAATATCCTTTAATAATAATTTTTCAAATCGAAAAAAAATATTTTCCAAATGGAATGTTTTACATTTTTAAAAAAAATAAAACATTAAAAGAATTGAATTGAATTTTCATATACATTTATTTTAACATATTTTTTGTGATTTATAAATGAGTTTTAGTGAAAATTTAAATTTCTCGAGTAATGTTGTAAATTTTCAATCAAAATCATATTAAATCAAATATTATATAATTTGATGTTAACTATTCATTACTCAAGATATGATATAAGGATACCATTCTAATTCATTAATGAGTTGTTTATGTTTATGATGGAATGATGATTATAAAACCTATTTTTCTCCCACAAGTTACATCATGTTAATATTTTTTTAATCATGCATCATTTTCCACAGATTATGATATTTTTTTTATACTTTTATATTTTTGCGAAGTTATGATATGATAAAATTATTATAAACCCCATTATTATCAGTTATGTCATGATACTTGTTTTATTAAATTTATACAAACAAAAATAATGTTTTTTTTATTTTAGGAGTGGGATATATATCTCCCTCCAATTCAAAGGGTGAGTATAAATATTCTAGGATCACATAGGGTGCACGAGCAGTCATCCAATGATTGGAAAGGATAATAAATGGATGTTTATCATAAGCCCAAAAAATATGGTACAAAAGTTGTCAGCCCAATACTAACAGGGGTACATGATAGGTCATCCCAATCCAAATGAAGGTACATGTGAGGTTATCCCAAGACTAACATGTTATGAATGTTTTTGTTGGTATCCTTTACAAAATATTTATTACGATCTTCTGTATTAGACATATCATTGTCACATTCAAATTTCATCCACTAATTTCTTATGTTCATTGATTATCTTATGATTCATATCTTTTGAATTGGTAATATTATTTCGAGGACTCAGGATTATGATATTTGATAAGCAGTGTATGGTTTTTTAATTTTATGATCCTGTTCTCACACATTTATTTTCATGAATTGATTATATCCCCTTTTAAAATATAATTATCATATAAGATAATCCTTTTTTATTTTTCCTTTCCAAGGGTTATGATGAACGATTTTTTGTATGGTATGTCTAGTAGGATTACAGAATGGTAACATCTACATGGGAAACAAAGATTATGTTATTATAGATTAAAAGATTGTCTTCTATTACTCAAATGGAAGTAAACTATTATAGTCTTTAGGCAAGGGTATGTGTAATATAATTAATATTCACTAGAAAATGATTTCATATCCATGTATGATAAACATAGTAGCTATATGGTGTGTATATGACGGTCCTTTTAGGGGCTCTTATGTGGAATTTTGAAAAATAAACATTTTATAATGTATAAAATTTTCAATTTTAAAATTAAATTGAAAATAAGTGGAAAATATATAACTGATAAGGTGGGGCCAATCATTACATCCTCCATCCATTTAAGTAAAATTATTATGTTATTTCATACAAATTACACTTATTTGAAACATTCCATCTTATTTTAGCCTTTATTATAGTGACTAAATTTTATATTGCTGACCTATTTTTATACATAATAATAAAACATCCAATATTAGATAATTAATATATTAAAATTCCCAATGACAAATACACAACATTGGATCAAGTTACGAAAAATGATAAAAATAAATTTTAAATAACAAATGTACGACAAATAATAATTTTTTTAGGAAAGTTCCATTTTATGAAAAATAAATTAATTTATTGGTGGTTTCATACGATGTGTCATTGGTGCCTTCAGGGCCATTTCCATGTCTCCTTGCATGTAGGAGTGGGGGAAAGCATTACTGTTGAAAGATCTAGCTATCTTGTTCTGATTCATTTCCAGATTGTGCCGGGCATGAAGCATGTTCTCGATGAGCACTTTTAACTCAGCAATACTGATTTAGGAAACTTTTTCTGGTGCGTTCTGATCTTAGACAGTTGTGCACAATGCAGGAAATTGAATCTCGGTGGGAAGGACAACCTCTGTCCAATATACCAGAGAATTTGGGGTCACCATGGTAGAGTTACGAGTCATCGGCCGGTATGCCTAGAGGTCATTGTGGATCTTGTCCAACCAACTCTTCTTATTCTGACCAACCAATTTCTGTAGAATGATAGAGAGGGTTTTGTTGAAGGCCATGATCTATCCATTTGGTAGTGCATCATAACGGGTGGTATGGTTAGAATAAATGTTATACGTACGTACAATTTCATCAACTCATTATCCCGGAAGATCGTTCTGTTATTGGTGAAGATGGCGTGAGGGACTTCGTATTGGTAAATGATGTTGATGATAAAAAAGTCAATGATAAAACATGCCTTGACCTCCTTGAGCGGAACTACCTCTGCCCACATGGAGAAGAAATCTGTATTAGTCAGGATGAACATCCACTGGAAAGCTGTCGTAGGAGGATATGGTCCAACAACATCAAGTCTGCATACCTCAAATGGGCAAGAGAACATGACAGAGTGGAGAGGCTTTGGTGTTCCATGTATGAATTTAGCATTAATCTGTCATGAACGACACATTTTGGAGAACTCGATGCAGTCATGGATCATGGAGGGCCAAATGTACCCCATTCTATGGATTTGGTGAGGTAGTTTTGGCCCAGTTTGATGAACCTTGCAAGAACTGGCATGATCCTCCTGCATGACTTTTGATATATTGAATCCATGAATGTGATGATGGATAACCCCATCAAACCCACTCTCGTAGAGGATTTTCTCAAAGGTAGGACCATCTTGGAGGGTAAACTGTAACACGCGGCATCAGATTCGATGGCGCTCATTCCAATCAGCTCGGTGATAACCATTCTAAAGATTCTAAACAAACTGGGGTCTCCAGTCTGGGGTCACATAAATCACTACATCCATGGGACATGGGTGTCCTGTCATGGAGGCTCTAGCAGAAATGTGGCTCACCTGTTTGTCGTCGTCGTCATCTGGTGTGATAGGAGCAATGAATCATCGGTGTGACACGTGGATAATCATATCATCCATATCGGGCTCGACTAGTGATGCATCAAGGCCGACCAGGGCCCCAACTCGACCATTCTCAGACCGGGGGGACATGAGTAGCTTTCAGCTGAGATAGGAACATGGCCATTAGCAAGAGATTGCGTACGAAAAATGGTACAGGATCTGGATTTCTAACAATGTAGACACTATTGATCTGCTTGATGACTAGTTCAAATACCACTTTAACATGAAAATGGGGCACATCAATCTCAAAGGCCAACTTGAGGTTGGTGATGAGTGCTTGATACTCTCCCTCGTTATTATTGCATCCTTCTATCCATAGGAATGAGTATGGCAGAATGGAGTGTTCTGGGTTATCGAATATGATACCCAAGCTAACCTTGTTGAGTCTGCGATCATTGAGTCTTCTGCCATTGGGTCTCCGGGAAGCACCATCGAAGTGCATCTTCCATCACAATGTGGCTTATTCTACTAAGAGGATTTCCTCATCGGGTAAATCGAGAACCAAGGATTAGTCAATAAGAGCTAGATGGGTAGCATGGTTGTGTGCCAGTGTTTTACCCATAATATCCTTCTGAGGGAAAAACCTAATGTCGAACTGTTGGAGAGTCACTCCCCACCGAGCTAGATGAACTGTCAACATTGTGAAGTTCAGGATGTACATCGTTGGATCTATTTGGGACACCAGCTGTAACACATGGTGCTACATGTAATGTCACAATTTTGGTACAGTGAATACCATATCAAGGCATCTCTTTTTTATATAGGTGTTTCTAAGCTATGTATCCAGAAGCATGCAACTAAGGAAGAAATGTTTGCTCTTCGTTCCCTCATTGTTCATCTGGGTGAGAAGGGTGTTGATAGATCGTTCCTGAAAGGACGCATAAAGGACCAGCGACTTTCCAAAGACTGGTGTACTTATGACCTACGGTTGGATCAGATTCGTCATGATTTCCTCAAAATCAGTATAATATTCTTCATCCCACTCATAGAGTGTTCCTTTCTTCATGATCTAAGAAAAAGGAATATAGTTGACGGCCGAATTCGTGATGAATCAGCATATGTAGGCTATGTGGCGTTGGAATACTCGAAGTTCCTAAGAATTGATGAGAGGAGACATCTGGATAATGGCATTGATCATCTTTTGGCCTATCTCAATGTCCCTATATCTGAAAATGAATATGAGAATCATTCTTGAGGTGACCTTGAAGGCACACATCAATGGGTTCTTCATTAGGTGATGTGAATAGAGAAAGATGAACACATTCTCATAGTCTTTTAGATAATTATTATGTTGTCTATATTCGACCACCAAATCATCCAAATTGCGTTCCACCAATGTTCCAAGGGTCGACATGAATATGTTATGAAAATCCCGATTGTAGGTGGCACCTCCATTATTTAAAATGAATTGCATGACTTGGAAATAGAACATACCATGAGGTTCCCTAAAGTCTATAGACTCCTCATCCACGGGGTCCATTAAGATCTGGTTATACCCAGATTACCCATCCGTGAAAGTGAGGGCTTGAAAGCCAGCTTTTGTGTCAATTAAGAGTTCATTCATAGGGAGGGGAAAATTTTCCTTCAAATAGTGACAGCTGAGATCCTAGAAGTTGATGAAGACTCTGATATATCAGTTCTTCATCCTTACTAGCACAAGGTTGGATAGTCATTTGGGGTACTGGACATCCTTGATGAAATTGGCTATGATGAGCTTATCAACTTCTGCCTGTACCATGGCACCGTGAGGCAGGTGCATCTTTCTAAGAGTCTTCTTGAACCTACTGTGATTTTTAGGGAGACAGAGGATTTGGACGACTACCTAGGGATCTAGCCCTAGAATAATATCATAATTCTAGGTGAATATATCACGGTGTTCTTTTAGGAAGTCTATTTTCTGCTGTTTCTCCTCAAGGGGCATGGCAGCCCTGATCAATTTGGGTTTCGGGTCTGCCTCTCTACCGAGGCCCACCTATAACAACTAATCGAGTATGGCAGAGACACCCTACTCAAAGGTACGGGGATCATCCTCTAAATCATTTTCAAAAATAATGGAGGGGTAACCCTCGAAGGGGGGAGTTTCTTCTGGATAGGCATATCCCGATTGGTGGCTTGTACAAGCCTGAGCGGCAGTGGACAGTGCATCGGGGAACTCATGTTCTGCTGCAACCATAGCGATGATGGTTTTTGATCCAATCCTATATGTTCTTCAGCCCAAGGGGACACTCTTGATGATATCGAAGAAATAGTGGTGTGTCGTCTTGAACAGGTTAAATCACGCCTCATTGGAACAAGCATGTGTGACGTACCTCCGTCACCAAGGGGCAGACATCTAGATATCTTATTTGAGTAGGAGGCTCCCAGATCACCTTTGACTGATTTTTATAGGAGTATGAGGTTATAATCTGACATCCCTTATGCATGGGAATGTGTTCCCCCATGATCTAGAAACAATGATGCATTGTACCTTGTCTGCAGTTATAGCCTCCAATCGGTGGATCAGAAATATGTAAGCATCATCAAGATCTTTCCATGGGTCAATCGTAGTTGTGGCATGCTCAAACTCATAATCCTGGATCAGTTTGACGTTTTTCTTATAGTAGTCGTCATCTAGATTTAGGGCATCACAAGTGGAAAAGGGAGATGTGTCGCATTAAAGCATGCCCACTCAGCCATTAAGGGCGTACATGAGGCACCGGTGATATGATGAGAGATCAGCCACATGAAGATGTATCCATGCCCTTATCATCAACACATTGTAGGCGGTGTCTTTGGAGATGACCATAAATTCAGTGCTGGAAAGTAGGCCACCAAACAGGGTATTTAAGCGGATCTTGTTGATGAGTTTTTATTCTATCATGTCATATCCCTGGATTCTTAGGTCAGAGGAACTCAGATAATATTCGGACAATCCATGTTTTGACAGTGTCAGAGTTAGGATTAGGTTGATTCCATAGAAAATGTTGATAAGACAACGACGAACATCCATTCCATTGAACTGGAATGTGATTTGCAGTGGGAGAATGTAACCCTATATGGTAGATCCTTCATATTCTCCAGATATTGAGATGATGTCCTGACATTCACCATTATTGATTTCCTCATCATGAAAGGCTTATGCAGACACTACCTTTATCTCAAATTGGAGGGGGATTTTTAAAGCCTCTGTAAGGACCTCATGCATATCTGATGACAGGAGAGGGGCTTCACATATGAGGATACTTACGGGAATATTGGTTGGATGTTTGAGAAGTTCATACTTTCTGGCTAGGTGTGAACTTCTTCTTACAAGAGGTCTATCTATGCTAGGAGGTATGGTGGGTCCTACCGACTGGACAAGAGGCTAACTAGTACTAGAAATATCCCACTGCTCACTAGTCGAAGCATGTGGATTGGTTATCCAATGAGGGCCAGAAAACTAAGACTATCCTGTAGCAGGTCGTGGCTGGTCACATCATAATTGTGGTGACTCTGCCTGATCCATCAACATGAACGACAAGGAAGGCAAGCATGGTGCCACCAAATGAAAAGGTTGTGTATACTGAGCACAACATTGGGCCTGATTCTTTGTTTCAGTCACATGACCAACCTAATAGGAAGTGCTAACTGAGGCACTCTGACACCCCATATAACTATTGATCCATTGATGCTGACGACGGTTGGGGACTTTGGGAGGATCCACCTGGCGCTTTTCATCGTCAGGTATCATGTAGGTATTTACTAGCTCTATGGTGTTAACCGATGTATACAATTGAATGACACTCAAAGTTTCCCCCACTGCTATATAGTTTCAAGGAGGAACCACCATCTCTTGAGGAATGAAGTCTCTTAGAGTGCGGTATGATTATGGAATTGGAGGGGGATTTGCTTTCCCTTACGCCATCAGGGTTTTCTCTTCTTGGAAGATTCCAACTGAGACCATGATTTAGAAGATGTGGATGCATCTTTTGAAGGTTCCGTCTGATTCAAGTGTGAACGGATGACACCATTAGAATGGTTGAATATTGTACATTCCATATAGTCATCATACATCAGGGTCCCATGACTGGAAACCAAATTCTACTCACCCTTTATAACACTGCAGATGTTTGGCCTCATGAAGAAGCATGCCACCTATGATGAAATAGGGCCTAAACGTACTTTGTTGTTATCTACCTGGTCTTGAAGCCAATTTTTAAACACATAACATTGCTTGAGTGTATACTGTTGTATCCTGTGATAAGGGCATTAATTAGGGCGATCATTGAGGTTTCCCTCTTCTATAATTCTACACCTAGGAAAACATAGAATCCCATTCTCAAAAACATTGTAGAAGTAACCATGGACATGTGCCTCGTTGAATGACTTGTTTTGGATTCTCTTGACCAGATAGGGGGTCATGGGAGATTGACCCAAAAAAAAGATGGAGGACCCTGTCAAGGGGGTGGAACATGTTTATCTAGCCTTGGCGGTGGTGGCGCATTGTGTGGGGAACTTGCAGATTCTGAGGTGGGTGTTGCTGGGCTGGTGGCTGCGCATGGGGTGGAGGACCTCTCTGAGGCTATGGAGATGGCTCCATTGACAACAACTCTAGATTCCAAGGGTCCTCTATTTGGTATACTGTGGTTGACTCCACCCTCGAGGCCCCTCTCACGTAGATTGCTGGTGGCAATAGACATGCCTATGTAGCTTGTTTTAAGGCTTCCTCTAGATGTTGAGCCTTAGCAATGATGTCATGGAATCTGCCGACATAGTTCTTGGTGATTAGAGTGGGGACCAATTTCATCCAGACATTCCCTACACACATCATTAGCAGTTTCTCTTATGCCAGTGACATGTCTAGGGAATACGTGAGTTCATTCCACTGGGAAACAAAGTAGGCAACATACTCATACAACATCTTCATGAACTTGAAGAAGTCCACGATACTCATCTTCTGAGTGGTGGAACTGAACAGGTAGAGAAATTTCCTACGAAGGACTTCCCAGCCGACTACTGATCTGATGGGGAGCCAACTATACCAAAAAAATATTTATACTTCCAATTTTTGAACAAAACATCGGACTTTGGCAGCCACCTGTTGCGCTGGAGTTCCCAACATGGGTCTACATCTTGAGGTGATGTGGGCCAAGTACAGTAGCGGGTCCCATGTCCCATTTATGGGTGGAAAGGTGGGATTATTAAAACCCAGTGGTACTGGCATATCATTCACCCATGTTGGATATGTCTTCCATCCAGCGGGAGCACCACATGTCGCGTCTCTAAGGCATCGATATAGGAAATGAGTTCCACCATTGGATCCTCCGAGTGGGGATTTCTATCTTGATGGGAACCCTAAACACTAGTGCGTTGGAGAGCTCATCACATGATAAGGTGGAACAGTGGCTCGTGGGGAATTTGGTGGAACGATCTGTCGGATAGTTGGGGAATCTATGTAGGTTCTCGGGGATTTTCATGCCATTCAAGAGGATTTGGTGAGACTTATCGTGCTCTCTTGCTGCATGTTCTGACATCTACCTTGCCTTTTTGGTCAGGATGGTCAGTATTTCATGGAGGCAATTAGCCAGGGGAATGTTGTGCCTGATCCTATTTTCTAATCCTAGGATCATATTATTCCTACCATTTCTCTACAGCACTTTTAGAAAGGAGGTCATCGACCATCATCACCTATTTGGCGAGTTTCTAACGCAACACAACTTTTTTGGGGTTGTCATACAGCTACTGCACTGAGATGGAGAAGTCAGAAGGTTTGACAGCTCCAAGGGGTTCATTTGCCTTGTTGGGATTTTGGCTGACGACAAGTGCTTCGGTGGGCACTAGGAGACCCAATAGATTCTTCTATTGACGAGTAATCTATCCTGATTTATCCATGAAGTGTAAATCCCCCTCTTGGGGTACGTTATCTCCAAGAATCTCTAGGTCGTTATCACCCTCTGGCTGGTCCGCCATGTTAATTTTGACTCTTCCTAGAGGCATATACTCTATATATCTTTGAAAATCATGTTGTCACTAGCTATGACGGAAGATGAGTGCATCATACTTCCACCATCCATGGATTTGTGTGTGGGGGAATCCCATTCAATAATCCTATAGAGTACCCTGAATCTATGAACATACCATTGTTGGAGGGACCTATGGTGACCTGGTGACGCAGGGTGCTAGGCCACAAGGAGTGAGACCAAGTCAACCAGATGGCATTGTTCTCCAATATCCTCAAAAAGTGCTTGGTTGTTCGGGTAAGCAACATTCTGATGACAAATAAGAAAATTAGTTTCCTAGAGGTTCTGGAGGACACACTCGATTTCCTCTTGGGTGAGGGATTTTGGCTCACCGAAATTGCGTTTGCAACCGGCCTAAACATCGCAGGGAAGTGGTCTGCTGTGATGATATACCATAATCTCCTGGGCACAGATTCTGGGTCTGGCCCTTCGTTTTCCCATATATCTACCAGAGGCAGCTGGGGGACGGGTAGTGGTATCAAATGAGACCAGTTGGATAATATGCTTGAAGGTGGAGAATACGACATGCAAGCAGATAGACCTCTCCATCTCTGGATATCCTCTAATGAGTGTAGTGACTTTGACACGATGTTGCGGTAAGATGGGATATCCACTGTAGTTTCTGGTGGGGGGACCAAGGCTATTGGTGGTGGACCAGAATGCTTCTCGTCCATCATTGGTCCCTATAATAGCTCTTTTTGATCTCATGATGAGTTATAGAGTGCCTCTGGTGATGACAGTGGTTCTTTCATGGTCGTAACCTATGGAGATTCCAAATTTCCATCCTCATGAATATTCATATTCAGGGAGGTGTGAATCCGATGAACATCATAATCGGGATGTATGTGGATAATGTGCCTTGTTCCTAAACCGGCCCTCGACATGGATTATCTCAGCTAGGGCTCCATCAAAGAGTCGTATTTTGCCTCATATTCAAAGTAGAAAACCTGTTTGATTTCAATCTAAATCTTCTCATTATTCTTTTTATGATCATGATGACCCTCCCCCCTTCCCCAGGATGGTTATTTAGGACATGGTAGATTCTTTGATCGAGGTGGTCCCTCAGCCGTACTGGTTTTGGTGCAGAGATGATTATCGCCTAAGTAAGCCAGGGTGTCAGGAGCATTGGGACCGATATCAAAGGGTACAAGAGGGGACCTCAGTGGGAAGTGATGGAGTGGGTAGGACCTCCTCTCGAGCCGATAGGAGCATGGGTAGGACATCGAGGTTTATTTCCCCTGGCGACATTAGTGTATGTAAGGCCCTCGTACTAGTCGAACCGAACAGGTGTAGGACCACCATGCCCTGTGCTGGAAAAGTGAGGCTGGCCTTCACCCATCAGATTGTTAAGGGTAGGAGGAACTTCTCCAAATGCTGTAAGAACATGGGGAGGTCCCCCCACGCTAGATATTGACCTAATGCGCAACATCCCCACACCGGCGGTCTATGGAAGGAGGCATTACTCTATAACCGATGTAATGAGCACGGGAGAGGCTTTCATAATAGGTGTCACCATCATGGGTAGGTCCCTCATTCGGACTGAGGGTAGCATGAGGAGGACCACCATGATGATCTTGGAAGTGGGTAAGACCAATGTTATCCATGGTGGCGGTATGGGCAGGGCCTTCGTATTGTCGGTGGCCATTCCCTACACCAGCGACCAAGAGAGTCGATCCAGCCTGCCCGTGGGGTGGTTGGGGCCTGGTTCCGGGATGGGTAAAGAAGTCCTCCTACTCATAATTCATAGGGGGTGATGATATAAATCGGTAGTGGCCCATTCCATAGTATTAGCTGACATTGATGTACCTTGGTGGGCGTCCTCCTCAGCCTCTTCCCGACGCTGGCGTCAGGTCATCCCAACTGGGTCCAATGGTGAAGGCACATGGATTACCTTCCCCATGACACATGGGACCATATGGGAGTGCTAGCGCAACCTACTGGGATCCCTCCATGAGGGCCTGTGAATTGGGATCCCTACCGGGTAGGCACAAACATCCCCTACCTAGTTGTCGTATGGGAGAGAGTCATCGAGGCATTCTGGTGAGATTCCCTCAAAATGAATGTACATTGGAGTGGGGAGTAGTGGCTACCTGTGTCGCCCTTGGGGGAAGTGGTAGTGATTTGTTGAAAACACCTCATGATCCTGATGGTCCATATCCCGAGTTGTGATAATCCCCTCATCATCGTACCGGTGGACGAGGTCATTGATCACCCCACACAGAATGAATTCATATGGGGAGACAGGGAGTGGGCGCCCAACATTTTTAGATGTTCACATTTTCGCAAATGCGGTGGATCGACGCAAGACTTCCACATTGGCATTTCCCACGCCCATGTGTTGGTGCACGAGCATTGATAGAATTCCTTCCACATCATGGTTACTGAAAAGCAGAGTGGTTGACCCATTAGGGGTGAAAGGAAATTAATCGACATCATGTTCCCCAATGCAGTTATGTTTTCCATGGAAGGTAAGATGGATCCATGATAAAAAAATCATAGACTTGGATTTACATCGTTTTGATTGGCCCAACATCTGGGGTGTTTCATGCTAGACCCACTATTTTAATAGCGGGAACCTGCTCCAAATAGAAAGATCTGGTGACACTCTAATCTATTGATGTATGGAACGCTATTAATCTCAAATTGAGGAGTATAATTTCACATCATGTTCTCAATTTTTTTTGACGCTTTCTCTGGGGGTTTCACATCCATCTGTTAGAGGATGGAAATGTTGTTTTTTGCCTCGCATTCCTACATTCCAAACGCGGGAATCATCAGCTCCTTTTTTGGGGATGTTTTCTCCATGACCCAAATATGTGAATGAGATACCGGTTCTTCCATCCGCAGATTCCTCCTCGGAACTTTTTGCCTAGTCCTAGTCTCCCAAATTGAGTTAAGACGTTGTTTGTGAAACTGTGCCTAGTATCATATCATTATATACAACAGTTAATTATATAGAATATGTCTGGACATTCCTAGGGTCTGGTCTGGGCAGCAACCTTCGTTCGGGGGAGTAGTCATGTTTGACATCACTAGCATGTCAGGACGCTGGAACAATAGTGCTTCTGGATTTTATCCCCTTATTATAGGGCTTCTCGAGCGAGCAGAAGCCCTAGGGCTCCCACGTCGAATGTGGGGAATAATATTCCATAGGTATTTATCTGAGGTTTTCCTTAGCTTCCAAGGTATAACACAGGGTATCCCACAGGTTTAACATCTAGTGGAGACAGATCTGACATATTGGAAAATTGTCTAGAGTGGATTAGATGGGTGTGACCCCTGGATGAAACACTAAGGATAGGAGTTGAATTGGATTGATCTCACCAAGATGTGGCATCCCTAGTAAGAGACAAGATGGATGATAGATGGTTAAATAAGATGGACTCGACTTGAGGGAAATGGTGATGTTGGGATGGAGCCTCGTAGAGACCTTCTATGTATCCATGTGGTAGGGAATCAATGTCCTCGTAGTTTATAAAGTGATGAGACACCTAATGAGGTGACCCATATGAAGGAAACCTGGAGGAAGTGGAACCTTCAGGTTGTGTCATGAAATTGCGGTGTGTGTGAAGGACACCGACTCGATGACAATATGGGGCTTACGTGTGATTAGTGGCCCGAGAGTTGGTCTAATGACAGAGTTGAAGACGAGAAATTTGGGTCCCAATTGACGGTTCTACAACTTGTTACCACTGGATAGGGACACAACGACTTACCACTGGTTGGGGGTGATAATGGCATAACACTGGATGGGGGGGAACCTCATGGAGGCTTCAGAAGTACCCGATCTAGGAGACAATGATAAAAGTCCACATAGTTCAGGATTTTGGATTCAGTTTAACGTTGTGCAAGATGAAAAGGGGGAATGCTGATTAACATCATGCAGGAAGAATGTGGTCCACCAAGAAGGGGGTTTTAACCAATAGGGTGGTGGTCTTGTAACTCAAGGAGGCATCCTATTTAACATTCATTGGTAGGGATTAACGTCCATGTCGTTCTGGTTGGGTTTGGTGAACTGGCGAGGTGATGGTTAGGACCAATGGGTGTTGGGATTGAACCACAGGGAGGCTTCCTAGGAACTATGCCTTAGCAAGGATCAAATTCCCCATAGATTAGGTTGGGTTTGGTGAACCAACTTTAATATAGACAGGACCCGTGGATGTAGGGATTGAACTTCAGGGTGGATTTCTACATACCTTGCCTTGGAAAGGATCAAAGTTCTCATAGTTCAGAAAGGGATTTGAGGCACACACTCTAGGGCGACCTTGGGTGAGAAAGTTGGTCTAATTTGAAGGGGGTCGGAAAAAATAGGGTGTTG
This sequence comes from Viscum album, assembly GCA_963277665.1. Lineage (NCBI taxonomy): Eukaryota > Viridiplantae > Streptophyta > Magnoliopsida > Santalales > Viscaceae > Viscum > Viscum album. The sequence continues at coordinate 1,025,180,144 of OY728120.1, read as the reverse complement.
GCAATGATCCTTAGGGAGGCATACTACATACCTTGTGTTGGATGGGATCAATGTCCATGTAGTTCAATATGGGTTTGGTGAACCGACATGAAGATGGTTGGGACCAATGGTTGTTGGGCTTGAACCTCAGGAGGCTTCCTACATACCTTTCCTTGAAAAGGATCAATGTCCACATAGTTCAGGAGTGGGTGGGGTTATAACACTCTAGTCTACCTAGAGAGGATATCATGTTCTATGCTTACTATATGCAAAGAATTAATATTTGTTAGCGTACCTATGAAATTAAGCTTAAGGTGGAGCAATGTAATGGGAGGCGCCGCCCTAGGGACTATGATGTTACTTAGTATGATCCTAGAGGGTCATACTAGAGAAGTAGGTGTGATGTAGATCTTTTGGGCACAAGAGGCATCAAAAGATGTTGTCTAGAAGTGGGACATCGAACACGTGCAGAAAAGTATGAAAAAGGAGGGTGGGATGAGTGCGAATAGAGTAGCTGGGCGGAAAAGGCTGGGGTGACTGGTCCTAGTGGGTTGCGAGCAATGGGGAGGGTTGCATGCAATTGATGCACAATTTAACAGTTGCGAGAAAGAGACTGGGTGTGTGCACAATCAGAGTGGTTTTCACGGAAAGGAGATTCGAGGTTTCGCAGCCAGACTAAAGGGAATGCCCACAAGGTTGGGCGTGCATGTAAGAGTTGTTGTGAGCAAGAACAGGTTGAATTATTTCTTGCATAGGGGTATGAATTGTGCGCAAGGGAAATTTATTATGTTACAAAGACATGAATTAACGGATTTGGGTGAGGGTTAAGCCCGAGTGGTCCTGTGTGAATGTGGACCTCTGTGGGACTTGTCGCGAAAATTCCCGTACCTAAATGCTATTTTTTGTGCGATGAAGCAGTTAATTTTTTGAAATAGAGGTGGTTAATATTATTCAGCCCTCATAAGTTGAGGGGGATACCTTCTATTTGTAATCTCTTTGGGTCCTTGTGTCCATGTGGAAGTCGACTGACATGAATGATTGCATGCTCGGGTTGGCGGGGTGATAGATTGTGTGCTCGGGTCGGTGGTGCGAATGATTCGGCGCCCACGGTCAGGCACGCACAATTTTCCTCCCTGGAAATGAAAATTCCCTTAGATCTCGTGTAATTCCACGTGGGAGAGAATTATTTTTCACACCTCTAGGATATTTCGCATGGCCCTTCTGGTCCTCTCGGAATAAATCGCTGACTTTAACTAGGCATTCACTTTATCTGTAAATTACATCTGTAAGATATTCAGTGTTTGTTTGCGTCTACAGTGGTCTACTGAGATAAATACACACAATATGGACTAATGGAAGAGTTTTTAAAATATTAAAAAACAGTTATGATTATATTGCGAAAAAATTTCCATCTTCTAATATCATCATGTAAATATAGTCAAATTGATGTTGATACCTAATGAGATATCATATTGTATTTTGTAGAAGGTACAGATACACAATACAATATTCCAAATCCCTATAAATGAAGTCATTGTGATGAATGATAATTTTTAATTTTGAATGAGAGAAGCATTTTTAGAAAATAGTTATTAGAATTCACTTAATATTCAGGGTCAAAATTTATATTTCTTGTAATTATAGCCCTCTACTAATCTAGAGAAGATTAAAATTTAAATGAACCAAAAGCCCATTCTACAAAATTTAAGTGGCATATATCAAATACATGAAAATGGAAATATTTGTAAAGGAGATACATAAAATATGACCATATAATGCATGTCACATGAATCATATTGGGATTAAATATGAAATAAATTAACCACAAATATCTTGGTGCATTAATTATTTCATAGATCAAAAAACCCCAAATGACATATCCAACCACAAGATCCATCAATAGACTCTTGATTGTGTGACACTAATAAGGTCATGTGATCCCCATAATAGTCATAGATGTCATGTATTTGAGCCATATTCCCTTGAAAACCCTCCAATACATCAATTTTTAAGTTGATACAATAATAATCAAATTATTTAATGTAACACCCAAATCTTCCATGCTACGTTTCCCTTCGAATAATGCAATGGCGTGCATTGTACGCAACTTCGAGATTCTAACACACCATAACCAATCAAACTAGCCGTTATGAATAGTAATACCTACTTTTTGAAATTTTATAAATTCTATCTCTCAAAATGGACTTCATTTTTGGATTCGGAATATTGAATTTATCCTAGGGTGAAATTTTGGAACTTTTCGGATAACACTTATATTTTGATGAATAGTGAAAATTACTAAATTTTAATTAAAAACAACTTTTTAAATCAAAATATTTTATATTGATAAACTATATTATTGAGTGGTTTTAAAGTATAATTAGAATAAATTTTCACCATTTTATCCAATGGTGTTCATTAGAATTATTTTCACTTTGAAATTGGACCTAAACAACTGTCAATCTTTTGATATATATTGTTTCTTAAAAACACGCTATTTGTTGTGACAGCGGGAATTAATTATAAATTTAATTAATGAAACATATATGTTTAAAATTTTGTAAAATAGAAATCATTTTTGAATTTGGAATATCAATTATATCTTAGGGTGAAATTTTGGCATTATTCTGAAAAACGTTAATTTATGATGAATAGTGAAACTACTAAGTGGTAGTTAAAAAAACTGAATTTTTCATAAAACATAATTTTACCACTTCTGTGAATGGAATTTCTAAAATCAGAGAGACGCGGTTAATATCAAAAGTAAAATGTGGTTCAATGAGATGAAAATAATTTTTTGGTGAATAGTAACTTTTTACTTTTATTTACCACGCTTAAAAGTAAATAAGGTAATTATGGGTAAAATAGATATTAATATTACCCTAACACATGTCCTAATTCTATTGGACAAGTGTATCTCGACCAAAAACAACCTTAGGAATAAAATATTATCATTTAGGTCCACTTGGATTATATTAGGACATTTTTTAATATTTAATTCAAAGAAGAGTTAAAAGAGTTAAAAACAAAGTTTATTTACTAAAACATTTTTAATATAGGGTTAAACATAATATAAATTCGATTGTAAATATTCATTAGAAAGATAATAAGATTTAATACATAATTATATTTTATGTATAATTTTTAGACATTAAATAATTCAATATATTTATGACACAATGATGATGCGGTAATTACCATAATAGTGAATATTTAAAATAATTGATATTATAAATACCCAAATAAATATAATTTAAGACTTTAAAAGAATTAAACTAATTTTTTAAGATAATGTGAAATATTAGGATTTATGTAATTGACTTTTTTTGAAGTAATCACTCTATTATGAGTTCCACAAAAATCAACTATTGAATAGTGTCAAAATTGACATAAAAGAGTTTTTAAAACTATTATTATATTATTAATTGATATTAAATTCCTAAAAATCTAAGGATCGGCCAAAAGACTTATATAATGATATGTATATCATTAATGGACCACTTGAGGGTCTCTTGGATGTATATAGTATGTTTATTCACTATATAATATAAAAATACAAAGTGACATGGTAAATGTCAAAGTAATTAACTAAGAGTTAAAACTATAAGATAAGTTTAATATAGTAACCCAAACCTGTCTAAATTCTATTGGTTGAATGGTTTTCTACCTATAACCACCATAAACTTTGAATAATAAACTTTGGAGCTATTGTAAACCGAATATGAATTTATTATAAATTAATATTTCAAGCTTTCCCAATGGTGCACCTCACCCCTCTAATAAAAGGTCACTCCTCCTTCTCATTTAGTCACACCATCAAAGCCTTTTTTCGGCCCAAACCTACCCAAATACTCTCTAAACTTCTCTAAATACAACCTACAGCCCTTAGTTTGATCAGAAAGCTAACCTAAAGAGCCCTTTTGTTCAAATCAAAAAGAAGAACACGAAGAAGAGGTAATGTTTTCACCACCCCTTTTCAAGTTCCTTTCTTCTTCCACTTCATCTTTCATTGTTATTACAATTCTAAAATAATAACTCCAGTATCTTAAATATACGGTGTTGTTATTATAAATATGGTACAATCATATTCAGTATTCTATCCACCCTTTGAATAACATGTCACCATACGTGTGTAAGTACGGATTACCGTCTCCACGTCGTGGTGTAATTGTTATTCAATATATTATTATTTGGGTGGGTATAATAATGATGTGTAACTAATTTAAATAATAAATATAACATGATAATGATTCTTTATATATGATATACCATCCAATTATATATTATTTTAATATCAAAAGAATGGCATTGTCGCTCGTGCGTACGTACGGACTACCGTCTCCACGAACGCGATTAGATTCATTCTCCATCATATCCATTCAAGTATAATTATCATTTGATGATTTAAAAATAATGTTTGATAAATTTATATCATTCAGGATATGAATAATATACAACCTGTCCATGAAAAACATGTCTTACGTAACAAAACATATAAAAGAAAACGAGTAAGTTAACACCCGAAACGACGATGATTCTAAGATATTATTAACAATGCAATTTTAAAAGATCATATATGATATCATATTAATTTATATGATTCTTGAATAATTTACTAACAATTATTCCAACAGTATAAAGGAGGTTAACCTACCCCCAACCAAGGAAATGTACAAGTTAAGGGGTTTCTTAACTCACTCTTAATTTTGTGAGAATTCCATTGTTCACCACTTAATTATTGCATGTGGTGTATGTGTACTGCCCATGTTTGTATTTATTGTGTAATATACTTTAATTAATGTATATTTACATAATCACTGTATGTTCCTTCTTTGATGGGTGTATGTTTTGTATGTAACCAAATCAATAAGGGAATTTTAAATTTCAATTTCCACTCATTCGGCTTTACGCATACTTCATTGATTATTTTACTCCGAGATTATGTGTAGAATCACTATTCATTTGATTATGTCATAATTTCCACTCCCCTTTCTATGGATATAATTTTTATATGCGTAATCAATCCATGGATAAATTATCAAGTCATCGGTATGATCTTGATATGAGCAATTTTTACTCAATCTCGATTTGTTGAGATAAACATCCAATTCATTGGTGTTGTTTTTACTAGAATTTTTGTGAATGTCCCTTGATTGTTTTAAACTGAATATCCAATCATATTTAGTGTATTTATATTTTTCACATATAATTATGTCGTTGATTTATCCTTAACCTAAGCATACGGCCTTTATGATAGATTTCATCTCAATTTACATTCCATTGAGACTTCTTTGTTGTTATACACCAAATCACTTTTATGTGGTGTATATAATGTACTTTGACCTAGTATATCATGAATTCCTTTATTCTCACGATATTAAAATGTTTTTATTTCCTCAATTATTTGTATTCAAGTGTCTCTCTTTTGGTTAGAAACTCTAACTAAAATACTGTTTTTAAATGTTTTAGAGAACTATTCTTCTAAATCGTGTTCATTAATGTCCATGTTTTAAAAAATGGTTTTAATGATTTATTTATATGGACATTAAAGTTATAAAATTAAAACTCCTTTTGAAAGGTTCAAAGTGGTATGGAACACAATGATTCAAAACTCAATTTTTAAACGGATTCTTGACAAATAATGTCACTTTAAATGATTTCAAGAAAAAGGGGGATATTTCTCTCAAATAGTTTTGATGATTATTTTCATCTATGTCAATATCCTTCATTATTCATGATTGAGATTAATGTGATACAATACAATCTTCTATATTGTTTCGAATGAGTTATGTTTTACTATGGATGTGCTATTTTTATACCATTCATGGTTTGTGGTTAATTTATTGACATTTCGTATGCTAGTTTTAATACGAATGTTTATGTTATGTTTAAACCTGTTCATATGAGGAATGCATTGGACGTAATAAGTGACGGGTGGAGCCCTCTATAGCTCCTCGATTCATCTGTATGTCTCATGAGACAAACTAGTGTCTTGGATCAAGGCCTTGGCAAAATCTTATTTGTAGTCTGGGCACGAGGCCTTGGCTATGTGGTTATGATAGTCTGGCATTATGTATTCCATCATTATGAAAGTGGTTATTGATATTGCATGTGATCATTCGACTAGTAGAATATCCATGTAAATAAGTAAATGGAATTATTTCATTTTATCTTTTCCATTTTATGCTGAAGTTCAAGTTTAAAAGGCTTTTGTTTTAGTTTTAAATTGCCTTAAGTGTTTATTCTTATCTATGAAAGCTTCTGCTATAATGTTATCCTTGGTGAGCATTTGAGCTCACCCCTTTCAATTTTTTATTTTTTCCAGGATTATAAAGAAATAATTTATGATTGACCTGGAGGGATAGTATGAGGGGATATGAAGACAAGATGTTTTTTTGATGTAATGTAAAACTTTATGAATGTATCTAGTGTTTCCAAAGCTACTAAACTAATCGGTCTTTCGAGACTTGATCTTTCTTGTGATCATGCCAATTTTATGTAATAATGTACCGACTCTGGGTAACTGGGGTTAGGGCGTTACAGTTGGTATCAGAGGAAGTTTAGTACAAACCTTGGAAGCTAGATTTAAATAAACTCTGATTAGAGCACGTAGACCTAAGATGAACTTTGAGGATTAATATAGAAGAACTTCCTAGAATTTTGGTATTGTAGAGATTTTTTAAGTTTTTTGATCAATACATCCCTGTCTGGATACGAGCAGGTAGAGGCAGCTCTGGCACAGATGTACCTAAGAGTAAAACCTGAAAACACCGATTTGATATGGACATGAATGGGAACCGGTGCACAACAACAGGCCTTGATGTACTCTTGGTTACGACACTCCCGGGGGATATGCTTAGGATAATTTACATTTTTTTACAAACCGATTTAAATTATTATATATATAATATGACAGTAAATGACCTTGGTTAATCCTAATGTGTTTCAAATTGAGAATATGGTGACATGATAATCTCTAAATAATTGTATGACTAGTATTACTCACATAATTCTTCATGGTTTTAGTCAATGGTTGGATTCCAAGGAAGTCATAGTGAATTTGAGAATGATTTACAAGGTGGGAATGATGGTGGCAATGAGCAAAAAAATGGAATGTTTATAGGTGTAAAAGATATCATCTTTATGCCAAATCAATTTTCCAAAAATATGACCAACAATATATATATTAACCGATTACCAGACTTAACAAAGAAGAGAAAGGTGATGAATGATAAGAGCTCCAGTACTGGAAACCATGGAGAAAGAAATCCTCAATTTCCATCATGCATGAAATGTGGAAGGAGACACCCATGAAAGTGTCTCAATGGGACAAAGAAATTCTTTACGTGCGGGAAGGAAGGACATAGAGTAAAGAATTGCCAAAGAAAAATTAAGAGTACTATGTAAGAAGATAAAAATGGTCCCAAGAATCCATTTACAGTCATTTGCCGTAAATGTAGGGGACCTGACCATTACCCGAGTGAATGCCCTATTCTATAGTATATTTTTGATGTCAAAGAAGATGTTATGTGGAAATAAATGGTTGGAGAAATGTCTAAAAATTATTAGTGCTCCTTGTTGATGGGTTTAATTTGGAATAATTTTCTCTTGTATTTGTAACCCCGCAGTTTTCCATGTGAGAATGATATTTGAGGAAGAATTATCTCTTATCTTGTGGATATATTTATAATTAATCATTTGGTTTTATATGATGTTTGGATTTGAGGAAATTATAAGTCATCATAATTTGGGATGAAAATGCAAGGTATGAGATAACATTTGTGGTTTAATTATGTTATGGTTTTTTGAGGAATTTATCTAATTTTGGTAATGTTATAAAATATTTTTTTTGAAAAAGGAAAACACATAGATCGTGTGACAACCCGTCGTGTCAGACAAAGCTGTGGGAATCGAACCGACAACCAAAGTGCGATTGGGATTGATCGCCTACCACTGGAATACGTGAAGTCCCTGGTTATTGTGACTATTATTTTTAGTTAAATGATTTTATTGATCAATAATAATTTGATTTGGGATCTTATGTCTTATCAAATGAATACCCTTATTATAGGAAAATGATTTGGTGATTAAGTGATAAATGTTATTTTGGAAGTTGTTCTCTTTGGTGTGAACACTATATGCCCAAGGAAAGTAGAATAGTTTTGCATTTTATTTGAGGAGTAATGGTAAATTTTTATCTATGTTTTTATTGTGGATTTATAATGATTTGGGTTATTTATGGAAATGATTAGGTTAATTAATTTTATGTATGTGACTTTTAGAGTAATTAATGTCATTTGGAGATACAATTTAACGTGGAAGACTACATTCTTAATATGTTTTGGTTTTCAATATTAGATTTGATTATATTGAACGATTTTAAGGACAATTGATTATTGAATGGTATTTATTTAACATTGGGGTATTGTTGGTATAATTTTGGAAATTAAGATTAGTGTTTATTTCTCTCAATGAATATCCTTTTAGGGGATCATTAGATCTTGTACTAACCATTTTTGTTTTGATTGATCTCTGAAGAAAATGTAAATATATATTTCATCCTACATGGATCATGTGATTCTATAGAAGTTTATTCTATCTCTTCCAGTGTGACCAAGTCTTCTTGAATACTTATCATTTAAAAAAATGAGTTAGTGGTGGAAATTAATTAAAGAATGAAACTATACTTTAAATGTAAGTATATATCTTTATATTATTAGTCAATATCATAAATTAATTCATCATCATTATGTAATGTAACTTAAAACAAAAAAAAGTTGTCCATTTACTTTCCTACTAGGAGACTAATGGTCGTTTGACCCAACACAAGTTTGTGGTTTTCTTATTATTAACTTTCTCCTGATCATGATTTATATCCATCTCCATCATAACTTGACACTTAGTTTATCATCCATATCCATTTTTCCTACATGGAATCCGAGTATGGGTTATCTTGTTTGACCTTTATACATCTCTTTCTTTCTTTTAAAGTGATTGTTTTGTTGACTCTTTTTTTGATGTGGGACATTACATTATATTCCCAAGAAAAATTTTAAAAATTTTGAGGATGCAATTTATTGAAGGAGGGGAGAATGTAACACCCCAAGCTTCCATGGTACGTTTCCTTTCGAATAATGCAATGACATGCATTGTACGCAACTTCGAGATTCTAACACACCATAACTAATCAAACTAGCCGTTATGAAAAGTAATACCTACTTTTTGAAATTTTATAAATTATATCTCTCAAAATGGACTTCATTTTTGGATTCGGAATATTGAATTTTTCCTAGGGTGAAATTTTGGAACTTTTCGGATAACACTTATATTTTGATGAATAGTGAAAATTACTAAATTTTAATTAAAAACAACTTTTTAAATCAAAATATTTTATAGTGATAAATTATATTATTGAGTGGTTTTAAAGTATAATTAGAATATATTTTTACCATTTTATCCAATGGTGTTCATTAGAATTAATTTCACCTTGAAATTGGACCTAAACAATTGTCAATCTTTTGATATATATTGTTTCTTAAAAACACGCTATTTGTTGTGACAGCGGGAATTAATTATAAAATTAATTAATAAAACATATATGTTTAGAATTTTATAAAACGGACATCATTTTTGAATTCGGAATATCAAATATAGCTTGGGTGAAATTTTGGCATTGTTCTAAAAAACTTCAATTTTTGATGAATAGTGAAACTACTAAGTGGTAGTTAAAAAAACTGAATTTTTCATAAAACATAATTTTACCGCTTCTGTGAATGGAATTTCTAAAATCCGAGAGACACGGTTAATATAAAGTAGTAAAATGTGGTTCAATGAGATGAAATTAATTTTTTGGTGAATAGTAACATTTTAATTTTATTTACCACGGTTAAAAGTAAATAGGGTAATTAAGGGTAAAATTGATATTAATATTATCATAACACATGTCCTATTCTATTAGACAGGTGTATCTCACAAAAAACAACCTTAGGAATAAAATATTATCATTTAGGTCCACTTGGATTAGATTAGGACATTTTTTATTATTTAATTCAATGAAGAGTTAAAAGAGTTAAAATCAAAGTTTATTTACCAAAACATTTTTAATATAGGGTTATACATAATATAAATTCGATTTTAAATATTCATTAGAAAGATAATAAGATTTCCTACATAATGATATTTTATTTATAATTTTTAGACATTAAATAAATCATTATATTTATGACACAATGATGATGCAGTAATTACCATAATAGTGAAAAATTAAAATAATAGATATTATAAATACCCAAATAAATATAATTTAATACTTTTAATGAATTAAACTAATTTTATAGGATAATATAGCATATGAGGATTGATTTAATTGACTGTTTTCGAAGTAATCACTATGTTATGAGTTCCACAAAAATCAACTATTGAATAGTGTCAAAATTGACATAAAAGAGTTTTTAAAACAAATATTATATTATTAATTGATATTAAATTCCTAATAATCTAAGGATCGGCCAAGAGACTTATATCATGATAGGTATATCATTAATGGACCACTTGGGGGTCACGTGGATGTATATAGCAGGTTTATTAACTATATAATATAAAAATACAAAGTGACATGGTAAATGTCAAACTAATTAACTAAGAGTTAAAACTAAAAGATAACATTAATATAGTAACCCAAACCTATCTAAATTCTATTGCACTACTACAATGACAGCCTTTATAAGTGGTAAAAATGACCTTTATCAGCGCTAGAAAAGCACTGATAATGTCAGCGTAGATAAAGGGGGGGGGTCTCCTTTATCAGCGCCCCGAAAAGCGCTGATATAGGACCCCTTTATCAGCGCTAAAAAAAGCGCTGATAAAAGGGGTCTTTTATCAGCGCAACAAAAAGCACTGATAAAAGTACCCCTTTATCAGCGCTTTTTTTAGCCCTGATAAAGGGGTGATATATCAGCGCTTCCTTTATCAGCGCTTTTAAAAAAGCGCTGATAAAAGTTAAAAAAATTAAAAAATACTGCCAATCGGGGGGGGCTTTTATAGCGCTTGAACACCCCCTCCCTTTTACAGGGATTTTCGGCCCTTATACAACACCCCACGCACCCCACGCACCCCCCTCCACCCTTTAACAGCGCTTGCTCCAATATTCATCATTCGCGCGCACCCCTGCCTCTACCAGGATTTGAACTCGAGACCTCCCCCCAGCGCGTCTAAGCCCTTACCACTACTCTATTTTGATTTTCTTTCCAATTCATGATATCTCTATATATATATATTTATATATTTAGTTATATTTATTCGTATAGTAATATATATTTATATTAATATATATATATATAGTTATATTATAATATATATATATATAGTTATATTATAATATATAGTTATATAGTTATATTATAATATATATAGTAATATTAATATATATATAGTGGTATTAATATATATCTATATATATATATATATATTTAATTATATTTATTCGTATAGTAATATATATTTATATTAATATATATATAGTTATATTAACATATATATAGTTATATTATCATATATATAGTTATATTAACATATATATAGTTATATTAACATATATATAGTTATATTAACATAAATATAGTAATATTAACATATATATAGTTATATGAATATATAATTACATATTTATATTAATATATATTTGGTGATATTAATATATATATTTATGGTGATATTAATATATATATTTATAGTAATACTTATATATATATATATAGTTATATTAATATATATATAGTTATTAGATTAATATATATATAGTTAGATTAATATATAGGTATATAAATATTCATATATTGGCATTTTAAATAAAATTGATATTAGTTATTATTTAGATAACGCTAATATATTTTATATGTAAATATGTTTAATTATTTATTTAAAAAATTTAATTTTTAGGTGCGAATATATAAAATATATGTACATATAGTTATATATTTGATTATAAATAGTAGTTCATTATAAAAAAGGATGAAATTTAAAAAGCATAATATCAATATAAATGTATTAACTTGGAATAAATTCAGTCCCCACCAAGAAAATCCAATAATACCCCCTTAAACGAGTTTGAAAATCCACAAAATGTTAAAAAACCTGGGTACCCCGACAAAAAAATCAGTTTTGGAGGCCTTCTGGGCCTCTTTTGGCATCGAACAACGCTTTTCCGGGGCCCCCACGCGGTCACAGCGACGTAGAGCTCGTCGCATGCTTCGATTTGATATGTGGTAGATCTCAAACCGACACCCGGATCAAAAGTTATGGCCGTTTGAAGTTTCAGTTGCGTTTTCAACATATTTTGGATCATTTTTTAAATTTTTTTAATTTTTTGAGTCCTCAAATTGTTATTAAATGACTATTACTCCATAATGATTATAAAATTAATAATTAAAAATATTTTTTTAATTTTTTAAGATGTCATTTTCACTATATATCTTATATATTAAGTATAATAAGTTTAAATGTACATTTGTACTTATCTAAAATATATTTAAAAATTATATATTATATTTATATAACAATATAACTATATTTATATATTAATATATTAATATACTGTTAATTTTTCTTTTGAAGCCGACCCTTTATCAGTGCTAAAAAAGAGCTGACAAAGGCCCCCCTTTATCAGCGCTACTAAGCAAGCGCTGATAAAGGGGGGCCCTTTATCAGCGCTCCTAAGCAAGCGCTGATAAAGGGGGGCGCTGCGAAAAACTGTTTTTGTGGTAGTGTTGGTTGAATGGTTTTCTACCTATCCCCACCTTAACCATTGAATAATAAACTTTGGAGCCATTAGAAACTGAATATGAATTTATTATAATTTAATATTTCAAGCTTTTCCAATGGTGCCCCTCACCCCTCTTATAAAAGGGAACTCATCCTTCTCATTTCTTTACACCTTCAAAACCTTTTTTTCAGACAAACCATGCCCAAATACTCTCTCAACATCCCTCAATACAACCTAGTGGCCTTAGTTTGATCAGAAAGACAACCTAAGGATCCCTTTTGATCAAATCAAAAGAAAGAACCCGAAGAAGAGGTAATGTTTTCACCACCCCTTTTCAGGTTCCTTTCTTCTTCCACCTCTTCTTTCTTTGTTATTACCATTCTAAAATAATAACTCCAGTATCTTAAATATTCTGTGATGTTATTATAAATATGGTACAACCATATTCAGTATTCTATCCACCCTTTGAATAACATGTCACCATACGTGCGTATGTACGGCTTACCGTCTCCACGTCGTGGTGTAATTTTTATTCAATATATTATTATTTGGGTGGGTAAAATAATGATGTGTAACTCATTTAAATAATAAATATAACATGATAATTATTTTTTATATATGATATACCATCCAATTATATATTATTTTAATATCAAAAGAATGATATTGTCGCTCGTGCGTACGTACGGACGACCGTCTCCACGAACGTGATAGGTTTCATTCTCCATCATATCAATTAAAGTATAATTATCATTTGATGATTTAAAAATAAATTTTAAGAAATTTATATCATTGAGGATATTAATAAGATACAACCTATCCATGACAAACATGTCTTACGTAACAAAACATATAAAAGAAAATGAGTAAGTTAACACCCCAAACGACGATAGTTCTAAGATATTATTAACAAAGCAATGTTAAAAGATCTTATATGATAGAATATTAATGTATATGATTCTTGAATAATTTAATAATAATTATTTATACATTATATAGAAGGTTAACTTACCCCCAACCAAGGAAAAGTACATGGTAAGGGGTTTCTTAACTCACTCTTAATTTCATGAGAATTCCATTGTTCACCACATAATTATTGCATGTGGTGTATGTGTAATGCCCATGTTTGTATTAATTGTGTAATATAATTTAATTCATGTATATTTACATCATCATTGTATGATCCTTCTTTCATGGGTGTATATTTTGTATGTTACCAAATCAATAAGGGAATTTGAAATTTCAATTTCCACTCATTCGGCTTTATGCATACTTCATTGATTATTTTAGTCCAAGATTATGTGTGGAATCATTATTAATTTCATTATGTCATAATTTCCACTCCCCTTTCCGTGGATATACTTTTTATACACATAATCACTCCATGGGTAAATTCTCAAGTTATCGGTATGATCTTGATAAGAGCAATTTTTACTCAATCTCAATTTGTTGAGATAAACATCCAATTCATTGGTGTTGTTTTTACTAGAATATGTGTGAATGTACCTTGATTGTTTTACACTGAATTTCCAATCATATTTAGTGTATTTATATTTTTCACACATAATTATGTCATTGCTTTATCCTTAACCTAATGATACGGACTTTATGAGAGATTTCATCTCAATTTACATTTCATTGAGACTTCTTTGTTGTTATACACCAAATCACTTTTATGTGGTGTATATAATGTACTTGGACATAGTATATCATGAATTCCTTTATTCTCATGATATTAAAATGTTTTTATTTCCTCAATTATGTGTATTCAAATGTCTCTCTTTTGGTTAGAAACTCTAACTAAAATACCATTTTTAAATTTTTTAAAGACCTATTATTCTAAATAGTGCTCATTAATGTCCATGTTTTAAAAAATGGGTTTAATGATTTATTTATATGGAAATTAAAGTTTTAGAATTAAAACACCTTTTGACAGTTTCAATGTGGTATGAGACACTTTGATTCAAAAATCAATTTTTAAACGGCTTCCTGACAAATAGTGTGACTTTAAATGATTTGAAGAAAAAGGGGGATATTTCTCTCAAATAGTTTTGATGATTATTTTCATGTATCTCAATATCCATCATTATTCTTGATTGATATTAATGTGATACAATACAATCTTCCATATTGTATCGAATAAGTTATGTTTGACTGTGGATGTGCTATTTTTATACCATTCATGGTTTGTGGTTAATGTTTTGACATTTCGTATGCTAGTTTTAATATGAATGTTTATGTTATGTTTAAACCTATTCATATGAGGAATGCATTGGAATTAATAAGTGACAGGTGGAGCCCGCTATAGCTCCCCGATGCATCAGTAGGTCTCCTGAGACAAACTAGTGTCTTGGCACAAGGCCTTGGAAAAATCTTATTTGTAGTCTTGGCATGAGGCCTTGGCTATGTGGTTATGATAGTCTGGAATTATTCATTCCATCATTATGAACGTGGTTATTGATATTGCATTTGATCATTCGACTAGTAGAATATCAATGTGAATAAGTAAATGGCATTATTTCATTTTATCTTTTCCATTTTATGCTTAAGTTCAAGTTTAAAAGTTTTTTGTTTAAGTTATAAATTGCCTTAAGTGTTTATGCTTATCTATGAAAGCATCTACTATAATGCTATCCTTACTGAGCATCTGAGCTCACCCGTTTCAATTTTTTATTTTTCCCAGTATTATGAAGAAGTAATTTATGAATGACCTGCAGGGATAGTATGAGGGGATATGAAGACAAGGTGTTTTTTTATGTAATGTAAAACTTTATGAATGTATCTAGTGTTTCCAAGTCTAAAAAACTAATCGGTCTTTCGAGACTTGATCTTTTTTTGTGATCATGCCAATGTTATGTAATAATGCACCGACTCTGGGTAACTGGGGTCGGGGTGTTACATTTAAGATGTAATAGCATATAATTTGGACAAGCATCAGGGGAAATAATGCCATTTTAATATGTTCTCATGGAAATATCTATCTAATATAATATTCAGTGAATTGTTATCAGAATATATTGTGAAAGGATCAAATAATAGTGGTAATGGAAATATATTTGATAATTAAGTAGATGGATAATGTTTTTTACATTGATTACCTGATTATAGGGAATTATTTGGGTTACCAATCACTTCATGGAAGTACATGTGTAACCCATTACAATGATTAGTGACAACGATGTTGGTTTAGGAGGGAATTGACAATCCTCTATACTATACCATGTTCCCTATGAATGTCACTCATTAGGGGGTCATTTGTTGATTCACTCCATGTGATCATCGTAAAATTAAAAGAAAATTAAATACATTAATATAGGTTATTTTCATGAATATTCATAGGAATAAGAAGGTCAGAAATACATTTAGATCACATAAACCTCTAAGGGATGCAAGTTCGCTTTCCCTTTAGAAGGTCATGATAAAACCCCATGAACATCACTTGAACTTAGGGAAGAAAACTAATGGAATTGTTAATATTTCATTAATATCTCATTATGGTGTATAATAAATTCAATTATCAAATAAAATTATCTATAAGAGTTCCTTTATATCAGGTGACTTGTCAGTTGCTGAATGCCTCAAAAAATTTCCAAAATACATAGAATGTGGGGAGGAAAATATGTAAATCTGGGAGGTGTTTGGTCAAAAATATCACTTGACATGTCTAGGTGTTTCAAAATACACCACAATCCCTTTTTGACATGTCTACATTGTCACTGATGATCCCACAGGCATGTCACCCACACCACGTGAATGGCTTAGTTCACGTCCGGGAAGCCTTTCACATACCCTCCAGCTCCAATGTGAATATAATGGGTTTTTCATTAAATTATTTCACATTACCAAAGAATATTTTTTGAATAAATGAGGAATCACTAATGGGGATGATTGATTATATTTTTAAAAACAAAAAAAAACAAGATCACAAGGGATTTGAAAAATAAACAATGAAAAGAATGAGAAAAGGAGGGGTCTTAATACTGTCAATATTATCACTTGATGTTCCTATGTGGTTCATAATACACTACAAGCCCCCAATAAATTGTCACCCATTTCATGAACGATCTTTTGGCCACGTCACCCTCTTCAAAACATGTTTATTTGAACTTAAAAATAACCTATGACTCCAATGAAAAACTGAGGGTTTTTCCTATGAAATTATAAAGCATTATAACACGATAAATTTTTTTTATGTGCTACATAACCGATGGGGAGAGTGTACATATTCAAAAACACTCATACCAACTTTTGAGATTTCTATCTTTTTTGATATAGACTATGAAATAAAAAGGGAAATGATGGGAGACTCTTGTTTGGGGAACACACACTGATCTCATTAGAACTGAGTCACATAGCCATGATAACCATCCATGATCACACGAGGCCCCCAATAAAAACTCATCAAGATCTTACAAAGATCCACTTCCAATCCTCCTTTTTCTTGTAGCATGTCCCGTAATTGCATCTTGTATCATGTGATTTCCTTGTAATTGTCTCCTGATCTCACAGTTGTCTCTAGAAATATTGTCTTGAAATAGTGAAAGCCTCATAGAATGTACACATAATTAGGAAATACCATTTTATTGGTTATAAAACAATAAAAGGTTATTGATGGGATGATATTGTGGTGACTAAAACTGATGTGACACATATGGTGAGATTTATCAAAATGTGTGACACCTTAGTACATCACTAATCCATCCCAAAATCAGTGTGATACAGGACCAACAAGTCAGCATATAACAAGGGTACCAAGTCATATACCACAACCCCCATACCTCACCATCCCGTAGTTCAAATCAATCCATCAATTATCACTTACATATAGAGGGTTAGAGAATATTTCTCTGAGGAATGGATCACAGATACAAAAAATTATTCCACTAGTTAAAATATTGGGAATAACTAAAAGTTTTATATATATTTAATATGCACATGATGTTATCACATAAATTCAAGTGAAGGAATTTGGGTACGTCAGTTAGATTATGAGAAGGGCAGCTCACATATCAGTTGGGTTATGTGAAGAATAAAACAAGATAAACACTACACAAATCTTACGCACACACATAATAATAGTTGGAACAAAGACAAAAATATTGTATCATACACAATGATTGATATGATGAACCTCATTCACATTCTATGAGTCATTCATATCATTTGACCACAACATGACTTGTCTCCCAAAAAATGCTATTTTCTCCATACATACCACATGGATCAAGTGATGCCCCCTCGAAACACCCAATAAGGCACTTGGAACCATTCAAGAATGCCATCCTAGTATCACAATGACATATAAGTTCTATAATCGGGCCATACAATTCTCGTTCGAAATTTCAACCAAACATGAGTTGAAACCAATGTATATCTGCTAGGTCTCAGGACTTCGTCTATGAATACCATCTATCTCCCACGACACCTTATGTGCCTGTCATCACAACCACACAATGACTCTCATACAAGTCAAATAGATAATGAAATGACACCCAGTCATGTTGGCTTAGGTCATGCAACAACCCATGGACATCATAACCTAAATTATGGGATGTCCTCCAAAAAATAAATCATGGTTTCACAAGGATAGTTGGACAAGTCAGAATGGTCAGGTGACTCCCCCTAGACATGTCAACCTAGATCATACAATTTTCCTTGGACATGTACCCTATGCATCTAGGACATGACTTGGTATTCATATACATTTTAGGTACAAAACTAGTTATATCTGGAAGATAACCTGACAATGTCAGGCAGTCATATTAGGGCATGAAAGCTTTTTCAAGGGGAAATAGTAAGGAAACCATAATGTTGTATCCATGATCAGATTAAACTATTATGAATCTGAGTCATGCCATAACCATGATATGTTGGACACCTTCCTAAGCATCGAGATTCATGATAAAAATCCACATTCTTATCCCAATATATGTCCCACATCCCTAACTGGGGAGACATATTATTTTTTATCCCTTGATTCTCAAATTGATCATAGATCCCATGGAAGTTGATTATTGAAATTATCATATCGATCATTTCATAAAACTCTATAGAATTGGTCAACCCCGTATTATATACCTGGTATGTGGCTTTGTATGACATGTCTTCCAATATTAGGGCATCCTCGGTGTTTAAGCCCCAACGAGACTAAAAATTTATGAATTTATTTCCATCTATAACTAGGATATATATGTTTCATTGCCAAGTCTTAAACTCTATATTAAACATCCAATGGGGTTGTTACAATACCATAGACATGCACCCATAAGCATTGATACCAATTACTACATGTCCCTTATTGGAAACACATATCATAGTTCTTTTTGGACTTAAAGAGTTACAATGATTATGTCCCATGAATTGTGAACCACTATCACATAGGGAAACCTCTGTGTGTAATAGCTTATAAAATTGAATTATTAGATGTCTGATTCCTTATATTACTACAATATGTATGATGGATTCCTAAAGGATCAATCCCAAATATTCATCCTCTTATATTTATGCCTTACCATGCCTCCCACAATGAAACCATGAGGACTTAATATCTCCCATGGGATTATTATTTTTCCTCATCCACCACTAGATCGAGATGTCAATAGATCTACACGATATCTGATTCCTTCTATAACTATAATATATAGAATTCTTTTACAAAGGCCTGATCTTCATATTAAACATTTGAAGGACCATATCGAAACATAATTATTCCATCCACATGTAGTGAGACAGATTACATTCTATCCCTTGTTTCTCACACTGAACGTAGCTCAAATGGGATTAATGATTTGTGATGATCCCATCATTTTCATCATGAATATCCAAAATCCAGGGAAACATTGGTGTGTAATATCATATTAGTGTTATATTACAACTACCCCAAATAATTTTATCCATCTCATGTTCATCTATAATGGTTTGATTGAATAATGAATACATTGATTCTAAGGATACATAAGTCACCTCATTGAGGCTTGGGATCTATATATGGGACCCATGTGCCTCTATATATTTTCATTCCATATGATGTTATACAAAATATGATTAAAAATTTATGTGGGGATTGATTTCGATTATAAAATGTTATATGTAGGATGCCTCATAATGGATCAATTCCATACTAAAAATGTTAACTACCTCCCCAGATTACACTAAACAGTAGAGTTTCTAGCTATATGAATTCAACATTTGTGAAGCAGCCCCAAGTGTGAAATGGATGAAGAACCTCATATACACACAAATGGATTCACCAATAAGATCTATAATCATTCAAATAAAATGAATCAACCAATGATCATTTTGTTATGGTAATCCTTCATGTATAATGATTATGAATAGAATCTCAAATTTATATTAAATCTTTAAGAGAATCCCATAGTAGGAAAACGTTCCACACAAAGTATTTGATGAGATTGACCTCCCATCCGCTGGACCATTATGAGTTCGGATATTTGGTTGGTTTAGAAACCCCAACTCACCACATTTATTTAAAACATTTTTCTTTACCCCTTTATAGATGTGGAAACCATTTTTAATATCTATAGAAGATGAAAATGATTGGTTAACCCGAAATAAATTAATTTAATAAAATAACCCCCCTAATGAAACCATATAGAGAAACCATCCACATATCTTATGGACATAACTTATTGGTAATATGATATTGCAGTATTGAATCATAATATTTGGATTTACACATTAAATGAATATGTTCTAGTGAATATGGAATACATGATGTCATTGTAATATGTTGTATTATTCAAAAAATTGTTATGGAGTTTTTGTGGTGGATTTATTAAGTAAATTGGTATGCTATGTATTTATTCAATGGTTTATGTAATTTATGTGTGATAGTATAGACATTGTTTTTAAAAATTGTTTTGTTTTATCGTGTAGAGACGTTTTTTTGGATGGTGTAATATATTATTGTAATATGGTATAATTACAAGAATATTATGGAATTGATAACAATTTAAAAAAAGAAACAACCATCATAATTTTCAACAACAATATTCAATATCATGGTTCACATGTAATAATAAATAAATTTGAAAAAAAACTTATTTCATTAGTAAAAAATTTAAAATCATTGTTAAAAATAATACAATATATTCAATCAATATATGCCATATTTATAAACATTTTAAGGGGAATATAAATATAGAAAAAAAGGCTATATTAATAATCATTATCCCCAATGATTTCCATGGAGTCACCAATTATAAATATTAAATTATTATAAAATATTATAAATACAATATAAATCTCAATATTTATTTAAAATAACATGAAGAATGAATTTTAGAGATGATTTTAAAGCTATATCGAGAATTATGATGTTTAAATATTGTTATGGGAAATATATATGACTGTTATGAATCTATATAACCAGTTAGTATATTAAAAATATTATAATGAGATTAAGGTATATATTGTATTATTTTTAACAATGAATAAAATAATTACTAATGTTACTATAAATAATGTTCAAAAATAGAGGTATATATTTACCCATTTCAAACCCTCTGATTAAAAATATGGAATCCATTTTTTCAAAATTCAAAATAAAGATGTTAAATAAATTAATTTAAAGTAAATTTCTGTTTTCAAAACCAAAAAGTGGGCTTTTAAAAAATTAATAACTATCCAATGGTTGACATTTGTTTATATCCAATTTAAAGGTGAAATAAATTCCAATGACAACCATTTTAATAAATGATAATAATTTTATCCAATTAAAATTTAAAACCGAATTAATAGTTATTAAAAAATTATAAATAAATTATATAATAAGTTAGTTATGAATTAAAATGTTGTAATTTTCATTATTCAATAAAATTTGAATTTTATCAGAAAAATATCAAAAATTAAAAAAGAGAGTAAATAATTATGTTCTTATTCAAAATAATAAGTTTATTTTGGAAAATTTAACTTATAAAAGTGTCAAAACAATATTTGAAATGGGTGTCCCATCAAAAGTCATCCAAAATGATTTTATTTGAAAAAAGTTCTTTTATCCGAAAAACTGATTTTTTTGTGATATATTGTTCTAGAAAATGTGTCATATGAATGTTAATATCAAATCAAATTCAAAATATGGACAATAATATTCATAATGGCTAATTTAAAACTCATTAAATAATAATATTTAAATAGTATAACATTTTCTACTCAAACCTGGAAGAATGTACAACACAAGCTATTGAGGAAGGTCACAGTTATGTGTAACACAAGCCAAGTTAGGGTTGAGTGTAGTGAAATAATCATTTGGTTTTTCTTATCACATAATCCAAAAAAAAATTTCATTTTTATATTGATCAATATGTACTCTCAGTGTTGAATTATATCAAAATAATTTTAAATTGAGTGCAACGTAAGCCAAGAATAGTGTTTCATAAACTTCTAGCTAATATAGTGTTGCGTATAGCATAGTCTAATCTTGGTGTAGCATACAAAACAATTCATCAAATAAATTTAAATTAATTTATATCATAAAATCTCCGGGTGTAACATTTTATTCCATTAAAAAAACGTTCCCTCGAAATTAATTGGGGATAAAAATGGTTTAACACATGAATGTTTCTTTCATAGAAACCAACATCATAAAAATGAATAGTAAAACATAATTTTAAAAAGGAATTATAGAAACATAAGGGTTACCCCAATTAACTCATCATTGGGATTACAAATAGGATAACATATGAGGTATGTGAAAACATCGACATGGAAGAGAAATCCTACCATCAAGTTCTGATGGATAGTGAGAGAGAATAAGGTTTGGAAAATGATATCTACCTAAAATCCATAAATCAGTAACGATTTAAGTGGCCATCTGATTCATCAGAAAAAAGGGTCATAGGATTACATTTTTGGTTTTCAAGTTCATGTTCCTAAGGTTTATGATTTTTTCATGACAAGATATACTTACATAATTTCGAAACCGTTGATCATTCCCTGAACAATTTCCACATTCTCTATTATTTATAGAAATGATGTTCAATTTTTCATTCATGATTTGTTATTAGATAATGTGATAAAATGATAGTTCATTCCATCTGTCTCAACAAAAATGTAAAAAAAAAATTAAAATATTTTTTAGTCCACATTATAATGAGATAATACATTAATATAACAAACATAAACTACAATTTCACTTATAGAATCCATTAAAGGGATAACCTAACAATTCTTAAAAAAACTGAAAATATAAAAAATTAGAAAGAGGTGTACTAAAATGACTTAAAATTTATCTCCCATATCTCATTTGTATGTTCTTGACATACAGAAATATAAGATGTTTATTAAGATTTCCCCTCTTTTAAGGGGTATGGGGGAACCCAAACGACATCATAGACATAAAGTCAATCAAGACGCACCGTCCAAAGTCCAAGAACCAAAAACAATATGATTAAAATCTGGAAAGACGATCCCCTCCCTAACATCAAAATAATCATGATGAGCTACAACTATCATATCATTGCACTTGAAGAAGTCCCATGATTGAATTCATTGGAAAAAAACTGATGGAAAACACAATACACACTCAGACATCCAATTCCAAAAAGACTTGATGTGTGAAATCTCATCTCTCTGAACCTATTCTGATGCCATCCATTGAGAAGAATCAGATTCATTTAACCATGTCCACAAACCATAGTGGCATAAAACTATCATACCAACAGAACATCCAACCCAAAATTCAATGATTCAACAAACCGAAGATCAATCACGAATTCAGAAATCCTGCAAAAGATGACACTAGAAATTCGAACCAAGTTAAATCAATTTCATCTAGAACCAAAAAAATAAAGAACCATGATCAAGCTTCAAAAATAACATAACAAAACCCATTAAAAATCAAATATTTCAAACGAATGGATCCAATGTTGAACCATGCAACACACATCAGGTCAAGAAGAACACATAAAATCATGAAATCAAAATACCTAGGTCGAAATCCATTACCTCAAATAGTCACCAGAACACCAACACCCCGAATGAATGATCAACTGAAATCTAGCTCTTAACTACCATCACCGCCTCTGATACCGCACACAAATACAACTGCGAAACTCTCAACGCACCAAGAGCAGCCATAGATGCAACCCACAGACACAGAAAATGGCCTCTAATCTTTCACTACAATACATTGAAAATCCCAATAAAATTTAGGGATATGGAATGGCGGTAGGCAGGAAACAATGGAAATGATGGAAGAAGAGCACCATAGTCATGAGCCACACCCAGATTCACCTATTCAAAATTCTGAAGGAGGACTCCTACACATGGATCCAGAGATGTTGGAGCCAGTGTCAGTGGGAAACCCTATATTCAGGGTTCCCCTTACGGGCTCATCCAAAAGATCATTTGGAAGTTATTTGTTTTCAAATTCCAAACATCTGAAAACCTCACTAATATATTCTCTTGAAAGATGATAATAATATGAATTACCATATAACCTTAGTGAAAAATGAATTCTGTCAAAAATAATTTGTTCCACACTCTAAAAATACAAAAGCATCTATATAAAGAAACCATAATATCACATTTTCCTTATATCAATCATAAGCTCATTAAAATTATCAAACATCCCATTATCTATTTATCCCTTCATTTTTCCCATATCTTGTGTTTTGTAAAAATACTTCAATCACTTTTCATGTTTATAGGTATCCTAACGTTATGGATAACCACAATAGACCAATACATAGATATTCCATCATTCCATAATACAATTATTGAGATCCCACACCATTATTTTTGAATCCCTATACATAAACACTTAAACATTCCACTATTTTGTTTTCATAATCAATATCACAAATAGTGATAACATATGACTTCCATTAGTATTTTTTCATATTAGGTAGCTAATATCAATCATAATTAACCCTTGTGTTAGGGGATTTTTTAGCATAATAGCTCATTTCCATTCACTTATAGCATTGATGTGTTAGTGGTGCATTCTCTATACTCTTATCTCTATTCACATAATTTCAAAAACAATTTACTTAACTTTGGCACTGAGCTTCTTGATTACCTCATTTTCCGCATTTGAAAAAAACTTATTCCCTTTATGACAATCTCCACCATTCTTATTTCCACACATTGAACATAAGGAAACATTCATCGTCTTTTCACCATTATTTTGAGATATTTCTTTTATCTCAATCTTTAGTTTCATTTCAAAACCATTTAATAGATAAGTAACACCAAATTCTAGTTCAGCCGTGATAGCACAATGCACAATATCATAATTTCTACTGAAGTATATTGTATACAATTTCATTATATTATTGGTTTTTAAGATACTGATGATTCGATCAAGATTACATTCATGTTTCATTATAAATCTAGAATCATACCTTCCAAGACTTGTTATATTCACCTCGTATGTACCAACAGATTTATCATCCATATTCAAAGGCTCAAGGAACTCATTTTTCATGTTTTTTTGAAAAATACGACAGAATTAATTATTTAAAAACAAGTTCTTTAACGTGTCCCATTCAATGGATTCAATTTCATATAGCTTCATTGTATTCTTTATTAGATTCCACCATAGGCCTACATCACCTTATAAATGATGGAATTCCAAAATGACCTTTTCATGTTTCTAATAGAGAAGGAATGAAAATATCATTTTAATGGTACTAATATATTATTCCGAAACAAGTGGAATATATGACCCACTGAAAGATGGTAGGCGTTTCCTCAAGAAAAACTCTATAGAATGTTGTTCCCTTCCCTACTAAATTGGATGTTCAAAATGAGTCATAGCTTAGGTAAGTATAGAAATATGATTATTAATTCCATAAATAATAAATTTTTGTTTTTCAGAAGGACAATCATTGTATTTTATAGTGAATTGATCACTAACACAGTTACTTAGGATTCCATCCATTATCTAAAACATAAAAAAATAGTATGAGTGGAAAAAATCATTCTATGAAAACAACTTATTCAATTAGAGAGTATATTAAATAAATAACATCTTATGTTTAATCCAAGATTATTCATGATCGTTATCAAAATTCTAGGACTATACCCTATGATTAGGCTTATCCTTAGGGATATCCCAATATATACCTCAGAAATATCTCTAGGGATCTAACTGATGTGTTCACATCCTACTTTCCAATGATTAACTATACTTATCTGTGATACCAACTATTGAGATACAATATGGATATACATAGGGCTTTCATTGTATTATAAGAATACTTAATAGATGACACAAACTGATGACCAAAGACCATATTAGTTTTGTGTCTTTGGAAACTCGAAACATAATATTCTAATAACATTGAAAAATTTTCAACTTTCCCCCTAAAGATCTTCCTATTTTTTCTTATATAAACCTTTTCTTTATATCCTTCAAAAAATAAAACATAAATTTTTTTAGATAAAATGTGTAGTAAGTGTAAACATGGAGAAAATAAAACAAATAATAATCATTTGAATGTTAAAAAACCTGAATATAAAATTTAAACCTCAAAATATTGATCCATGAAATAAATATTGGAAGAACATAAGGAATAGATCACAAAAGAATATTAACCATGATAAATTAGAATTGGAATAAAACATGTAATTGGGGAAAACTAATAAGAACATAATTTGTTTTCTATAATAGAAATGGTATTTCTTCAAATAATTTCATTGTCGACAATGTCCTTTACTGACCACTATTTACATGCACTTCCATCCATGTATTACACAACAAGATTTACTTGTTGTTCCTGACAAGTATTACTGAACTAGATTTACTGGCCATTTCATCCATGTTTATCTCAATAGATATAAATATTTACAAAATTATTTATAGGTATATAATGGTCCCACCAATATCATAATGAAATCTTTCTTACATATTCCACAATGACATAAATCATTGATCATAGGACACCCTACAAAATAAATTGGGATTTTTAGAAATAATTCCATCACAATAAAATCCATATAAAATATAACTCCATCATTAACATTATAAAAATACAGAAATATTCAGGATATATAAATAAAATATTTAAACGTTTCATATTAGATGGAATATAATTTTGATGAAACATTTGAACTTAATTCCTGAGGAAGATATCATTTCTTCTTCAAAAAACATTTCTTTTCTCAAACTGTTGTGCAATTTTAGAAGAAAATTATTTGATCAAATATAAATATAAAAACATTTTATGGATTATTCAATGAAATAATGAATCATGAAACCATAAATATCTATTCATACTGTATAAGTAAAATATCATTCACCACGTACTTTTGCTGGAAAAGTCAAAAAATACCTCATATGGTAAACAAAAAATCATTCCTTCTGAATCATATAGTAAAAGTCTAAATGGTTAAAAATGAATTTAAACGTACATCGAATTATTATAATCATTTTATGAAAACAATTGTCGAAACCATGGACATAGATGATAAATATATCCCAAATAAATAGTATAATTTTAAGAATCTCTGAAAAAAATGAGATTGAAAAATAATCCCTTACATTAGATCGAATTTCATCAGTATGTGTCCAAAACTCATGTAAATCGAGTTCAAATATATTAATAACTTTGAAAAGTACAATAATTATATTTAGGATTTCTTGTATGATTCACATTTGACTTTATACAACCAGTTCATTTTTTTAATTCAATGTAAAAGTAATTTTTTGTGTAATAATTGTTTTATTTATCATACATGTTATGAATTGTTATTCTTGATATTATGAATTATATAATGATTAACATAATAAATGAATATAAAACATGATATATATATTATATATATTCTTGATATATATATATATATTATATTTATAATTGAAATTGATTTCACCATTCATGAAGATGGTAGGATGTACGTTCGCGTGAACGATGTTTTCATTTCCATATTAAATTGAATTGAAGTAAATAAATAACATATATATATATATACATAAATCCAGTAGAATTATTTTTTTCAAATATTTTATGATTAATTATTTTATATACATTATAATCATTCTTGAATGTATGACGTGCAGAATGAATTTCATCACATCATTAAGATGGTAAATCGTATATATGAATGAGCAACAATATCGTTCCCAGAATTTTTGAATGGTATTGGTCTAGATGGTGTATAATATCTCAGAATTAGTATCGTGTTATTATAATCATAAATAGTTATTATTCCAACCATTATACCCATCCAATTAATGTGGTGGTGAAAACTTATTACAGCATGGCATGGAGACGCTAAGTCGTACAATGACACGTGCGTTGATTTCATTTTTCATAAGATGGATAGTAGGTGAAAAAGTGTTTTTTAGTATTTATAATAACATATCATCATAACAGTGATATTGATGTTATTAATTTATTATGAAACAACTAATAAATATGAAGTACATGAATAATGAAATTTTAATGTATTGGTATAAAATATTACCTCTTCCAGGATGAGCCTCCTTTAAATTTCTCTTAGGGAAATAGAGTTAGTATATTGAGAATACCAGAACATCTAAAATATAA
Organism: Viscum album; assembly: GCA_963277665.1. Classification (NCBI taxonomy): domain Eukaryota; kingdom Viridiplantae; phylum Streptophyta; class Magnoliopsida; order Santalales; family Viscaceae; genus Viscum; species Viscum album. Next base: position 1,025,151,890 of record OY728120.1, on the reverse strand, counting down.
ATAGGGAAGGTGAGAAGCTAAATGAGAAGGTTTTGGCATATCTTGAATACTCAAATTTGGGTAAATAGTAGAGGGATTATGTGCACTTTTTAAAATATGTGGGGGAAATTTAGGAAACTCTCAAAATATAAATTTATTAAGAAACCAATTTCGATTTAAAATGGAACAAAACCTATTTAATTTAATTATAAGATAATTTTGGATCCAATACCCATCATCCGATAAATTTTATACATGTTTTAATCTTTTTTATCCTTATAGTTTTGTATTATCCCTTACATTACCCTTTTTAATCTTACGTGATATCTTGTTATTTATGCATTGTGAGTTAATTTAATCACCATAACTTGAAAAACGACCCAAAAAAAGTTATTTATGATATATTTGGACTTATATCAACAATTGTTCCAAATATTATATTTTTATGAATTTAAAATCATTTAATAAACTATTTTATGTTTTACGTTATGAATTATGTCAATTTTGGACCATATTCTTAGAGGTCTTTTTAAAAATTCAAACCAATAAAATTCGATAAAAAATGAATTAATTTATACATAATATCTCAATGGAATCTAGAAAATTCTTGGTTGAAATCAAAAAGTTCGAATTATATTTATTTAAATATTAATAAATTCATTTATTTGATTTATTAAAAAATGAGGTAATCACTACATCCTAATTGTGTCTTAAATAAATAAATAAAAATGATGTGTAAAAATTATATATAAAATACCTTAAATAAGAAATAATTTTATATTTCTATTATTTATTTATAGACAGATATATTATTTATATAAACCCCTATAAAAATTTATTTAGTTAAAGTTATCTGTTTATGTTATTATTATCATTACATTAAATTATTCATATAAAATTTCATTTTCAAATCCATGTGAATATATGGGGTCCTAAAATCGACCCAAGGATGAAAATTGTTGAAAATATCTCACCTAAAAGGATTATGACAAGTTTTAGGATAGAATAATATTATTACTATAATATTTTTTACCCTTATTTTCCTTATTTACCTTTTAACAATGTTAAATAAAATAATTAGTGAAGTTACTATTCATAATGTCGAAAATTAAAATGTACCTATGCACACCATTAGAACATTTTGATTCCAAATAAGGAATTAAATTTTTGAAATTAAAAAAAAAGTTTTATTAAATAATTTTAATTTATTTCTTGTTTCAAAACCAAAAAAGTGGGTTTTTTTAAAATGTAATAACTATTAGAATATTGACATGTGTTTATGTCCAAATTTAAATTTATATTTTATCAAATGACCAAAATTGGGTAAAATAAGAAAAATATAATCCAATTACACTCTAAAACCATTTAAAAAGTTAATCTAACAATATTAATAAATTATATGAAAATGCATTTTTTAAATAAAATTCAGAATTTTTCACTATTCATTAAAATTAGAATGTTATCACAAAAATACCAAAAAATAAAATACAGTAAATTTTCAGGACCGAATACCCAATATTATTTTTAATTTGATAAATTTAACTTATAAATGTGTCAAAAATAGATTTAAAATGGGTGCGCCATCAAAAGGTGGTAAATTTTCATTTCTAAAAAATACTTCTTTTATTTGAAATATTGATTTTGTTCTCATATCATGTTCTAGAAAATGTGTATGATGAATGATAGTGTAATATAAAATTCAATATTTTGTTAATAATATTCATAACAGCTAGTTTATATCCCAAAAATAGAATAATATTTTAATTATATAATGTTGTTTAGTGAATCCCAATATCACATAATGATAGGTCAACTAGGCAGAAAACCATGAGAGGGGGGTTAATCAGGGTATAACAAATTTATAGTTAAATCCCCTTCATATCTTGTTTCACTGTTAATAAAAACACTTTTATCTCTATTTCCTGTTGAACAATATAATCAGAATTTATATCATGCACATGACACTAAGATTTTTCTTGGTTCACCCTCATTGGGCTACGTCCAAGGATCATACACCGGCAACGTGTCGATGTACCAAATCCACTATAAGCACACAAATTTTTTAATGGTTCAGGATAGATCACGTCTATTCCCATGATCACAGCCTTTACAAAGATTAGGGTCAGCTCACTACTTTCCCAAGAGTCACTCTCTGTTTCTCTCTCTCTGGATCACTGTTGGTGGAGAGGATCACTTTCTTCCTCTTTTTTTTCTCATTGCTTCAGAATGGATCCACTCACTATTTATAGATCTGTATGTCTCTTCATTATCACTATTGAATACATCATCTGTTGTATGAAGACACTCTGTTGAAGTGAAACTTTCACCTGTAGATGAATCTCAGTTTTCACCGAAGGTGTCTGGGAATCTTCTAGCTTTCACGCAGCCCTAAATCACTGTCGTGCTTCAACCATACCTGGTGCGCTTCTCCAAGATGGTGTGCAAGTATCAGCGAACAAGATACAAATGGTGTGAAATTCCACCTCATCCATTTTCATGACACTAGCTTCTGCAACTCCAAACATGCCCGACTCACACCCTTTTATGGAAAAACCAATATTGGTGCGCAACAACCAACTATCGAGCTTATTCAAAAACGGGCACGCAAGTGTCCCCAAACCAATTGCGCGACACCCCCATTTTCAACTCAAAACTTGGGAGACATTTTTCCTTTCTCACCCAAACCACTCTTGACACGCAACAATCAACAGGCGCACAACTTCTACTTGCGCGACCACACAACCACTTGTGCGACCACCACACCTGCACAACTGGATCTCGGATTATCTCTATGTTTTGAACTCATACCAAATTATGAGGGATAGAACTCTATTTATAGTCATTTGGACACCCTGCGCAATGGCACACAAACCTCCCCTCAGAGCCCCTGTTTCGGCACGCAAGACTCTGCATCGCAAGCCACCTGCACGACTAACCCTAAAACATGGGCTCCACATTTCACTTTGACATATTTTGATGTTCTGATATTGAAAAACATATGGAATGCTAGTTTCCTCTACATAATAAATGGATAGTTAATCAAATCCCTTGAACTCGACATGCCACCATGAAATCACTTTTGTTAACAAATTTGTACAGCATGGCTTGCTTTCTCAACAATCAAAACACAGATGTCCACTTTTTCAACAAACACAATCACCTCAAAAATGCTTCAAGGATTCCTTGAGGGATTTTATCCCAACAATCCCACCCTTTGGGTTTTTTGGCAACTCTTACATAAAAATACTCATCTTTTATGTTTCAGACACCATTCGTCTATTGAAATTTCAATAGCGATCAAAGATTTACTCAACATATACTTTGGGACCACACGAGCAATGCTCGGCAGGAGAAACAAGAGTAAATGAAAAGTTCATCAATGAATCACTTCATATCTAACACCCACTATTGACACCAAACTAATAATTTTTTTTGGAAATACTCGAAAATATTCTTACCGTAATCCAACACCTCTCTTATGCTTTTATCACGATCCTCAGCTGTCGTGATATCTGTTCTTTGATCGATCACTTCGAGCATTGTCATATTTAATACTCTCCCAATTTTTTCACAGCTTCAACTCTTGTCATCTACAAATCCTTTTCCGAAATATTGCATGTGTTATCCATGAAATTCTCTGGCTAAGTTCTTTGAACCAGCTTCAACTAACCCTATCTGGCTGCTCGACCTGTCGGCTTCTCCCCTATCATTCATGATTTCTCAAATATCCACACTATCTCCCATTTGAACAATCACTATTTTCTCCCCCTTTGTCAATGAACCCAGAGGTCACTCCTTTCTAGTCTATAACCTAGTAGAGAACACATATCGGCGCATTAGGGAAAAAACATCATACCTCAGGGAGAGGGGGGTGTTCCACATCCACAATCTTTCAGGTGCAGTGAGTCGATTAAACTCGTAGAGAAAGTCGATGCCTCTCAAAAGAATCCTTGGGTAAGGCCTTTGTCAGAATTTCTGCACATGTAGCTTTGTAGGCACATACTCCAACTTCACGATTCCATGCTCAACCTCCTCCTTGATAAAATGATACTTTATCTCAACATGGTTTTTTCCTTGAGTGATGGACGAGATTTTTGATGAGATTTAGAGCACTTGAGTTATCACGGTGGATTCTAATCGGAGACTTAACATAAACTCCAATATCTTCAAGGTGCTACTTTATACACAATAACAGTTTGCATGCTTGAGTGGCTGCAATATACTCAGCCTCTACAGTGCCCAATGAAATGCAATATTGCTTCTTGCTTAGACAAGAAATACACAATCTACCAAGATAGAATATACCTTCTGATGTTGATTTTCTATCATCTACTAATCCCACCCAATCGGCATATGTGTAACCCAATAACATTGATTGAGATTTGTCATTGTACATCATACCGAAATCCATGGTGCCTTTTATATACCGAAGTATTATTTTCACTAAGAGCATGTGGCTTTATTTTATATTTCATTGGTAATGTGTTGCATGGCATGTAGCGAAAACAGGATCTGGACTTGTTGCTATTAGGTATAGTAAACAATAGACAATCTGCCTACATTCAGGGATATTAACTACCTTACCCCTATCATCTTTTGATAATTTCATCCAGGTAGTAACCGATGTCTTAATTTCCATAAAATTTTCCAATACAAACCTTCTCAGAACCTCCTTGGCATATTTGTATTGTGGAATGAAAGAGCATTTACTGCCTTGTGTCATCTGTAAACCAAGGAAAAATGATAACTCACCAATCATTGACATCTCAACTCCACCACGTCAAAAGGATATCTTTTTCAAATACTGATTTAGCCTTGAGTACCATGCTCTTGGTTCTTGCTTCAACCCATATAGTTATTTCTTTAATCATCAAACATTATTCTAATCTTCATGAAAGAGAAAAACCTCTAGATTATCAATTTAGACCTCTTCTTCTAGAACCCCATTCAAAAATGAAGATTTGACATTCATCTAGAACACTTTAAACATTCTTTTCACTGCTATGGCTAAAAATAATATGATTGCCTCCTCCCTTGCAACCGGAGAAAATGTCTCATCAACATCAATTCCCTCTATTTTGGAGTATCATTTGCACAAATGTAGTGATTTGTTTCGAATCACCATGCCACTTTTTTCATCTTGTAGAGAAAAAAACCATTTAGTACCGATGATATTTTTATCTACTAGCCTTGAAACAATCTCCTACGTATGATTCTTCTCAATCTTGTCAAATTCTTAATTCACAGCCTGAACTCTGTAATCATCTTCAGATGCATTGGAAACACATTTTGGCTCTTCCTGAGATAAAAATGATATGTGTTGCAATGATATAATTCTTTGAGTCTGACCAAGAGATGATTGATCACCGATGATATTTTTCCTGTCAATTTTAACTCAACTAATGGGTATCTGTGCAAAATCTGATTTTTCTTCTTCATGCCCATAATCAGAATCTTCTTCGGAATCAGCATCAACAACTTCTTCTCCTCCTGCGTTTCTTACATCCTGGTCACTTTCATCCAGAAACTGTTCACTAAGTCATTGAGTATTCTATTCATCTTCTACTATAGTGAGGTTATTTCTCTCAACAATTATCCCTAGCCTTTTATTGAATAATTTATATTCTTTTCTTTTACCAGAGTTGCCAAGGAATATTCCCTCATCTCCACGTGACTCAAACTTCCTGTGATTGTCTTTGTTGAGAATAAAACACATACATCCAAAGATTAAAAAATATTTCAACTTTGGCTTCTTTCCGTACCACATTTTATATAGAGTATTTTCTTCCTTCGGAAACAAAATATCCCTATTCGAAATACAGACTGATGTCAAAAATTCTTCCATCCCCAATTTCTCTAGTTGATCCTTTTCAATAAGAATCGTTCTAGTCATGTTGTTGATGATCTGATTTCTCCTTTCAACTAATCAATTTTGTTGGGGATTTTTCACTGATGAAACTTGATGACTTATATGGTGTTTCTTGAGATATTTTTATACTTGAATGTTTGGGAATTCTGTACTATTATCAGTACGAAACTTTTGAATTTTCTGCCCAAGCATCCTTTCAGATTCCCTCTGATACTACTTTATACAACATAACACATTTGACTTATGGGAAATGAACAATACCTTGGCCATTCTGCTAAAATCATCAATTAAAGGACATAGTACCTTTTCCCATTTATGGATCATGGTGAGATAGGTCCATATACATCAACATGCACCAGTTCGAGCACTCTAGTTGATTTCTATTCCATTGGATTGTATGCCTTTCTAATGATCTTCCCTTTTTGGAAAGAATCATATGAATGAGTACGATCATGTGACAGTTTATGAAGGTCTCTAGCAGTGTAACACTTTACCATATCTTCCATAGATGGTTGGTATATATGACCAAGTAGCTTATTCCATATCTTGTTTTCTTTCTCTCTGCATAAAAGGAACGTATCTTTTTCCCCACTTACAAGGAAAAGATTTCACTTTGTCCTTTTCCCCTATAGAACTATACTCCATATTTTCCTTTCACAACAAACATCATCTTCATAAATATGATATACTGCCAAGAGTCACATAATTTACTACGACTGAGGAAATTATGACTGAGACCCTCTACTACCAAGACATCAGCACATCTCATTTTTTTACCCCTAATTTAGCCTTTCCGGAACCAATAATCTCCAGACCTGTTCATTCCCAAACATGAAAACAAATTATTTGTCATATTTAACGCCTATAACGAGATCCTTATTACCTATCATATGGGATGTGAAACCACTGTCAAGGATCCATACACCTGAAAGATCAGAAACATTAAGGGAAATTTCCTCAACTACTGCATTCTCATCATTTTTCTTTTTGATCCATGTCTTCGACTTCACACCCGGTGTGGTTTGGAGATGTTGTTATTTCTTATATTGTGATGGAACTACTTCATCCTATATAGCTACAAATCCATTTTGTGTTTTCAATTCACTTGATGATTCCCTTACTTGATGAGTACGACTGCTCGAGATTTTCTTTGGCACATTCCTTTGTATGATTGATTTGAAATATCTTGCCATGTTCCCAAATCCTCTATACCAAAAACAATGACCATCTATGTATTTTCTATAATATTGAGAGCTGTTTGGATTCCACTATTTTTCTTGTGACCTTCGGTATCTCTTGTATGTAGAAAAAAAAATTTGTGAGTGTTCCATTTTCCACAACAATACCACCTAATGTAAGGAGCATTCCAATGTGTCACATCTACACTGCTGGGTTTTCATTGGGATCTTCTAAATTTCTTGTTTCATACCCAAATATATATATAATTTTAGAATTGGAGCTTGTGGTATGACATAAATATTTACAGTTTTATGTTTTCGACCAATCCCCAATTCTGCCTTAGCATCTGAGCTCGATTGATGCTACTTTCCTGCTGAACTACTAGCCTCTTCTATCATCTTTTCAATACTATGAATGAATTTCTTTCCTGATATCATATTTGGAGTCTAGAGTTTTTCTTGGTCGTTCATTTTTCTTTGCAGACTGACCACTTCTTCTTCAATTTAATCGATACACATGACTTGGTATTTCACTTTTCTATTCAAACCATCGGTCTACCTTTTCTATTCTTCAATCTTGAGTTTTTACTCATTAACTGATTCTTAGTTTTCTGGTGTTGATAGCCAGTGTTTCTCAATTTCATCCTTCATCTCAGACTTTTATTCTTCCTTTTGCTTCATATAGAGTTTGGCATCATGGACAACATTGTTAGCTTTCTTAGTTTTTGCTCTCCAAACATTTATCTCCTCCAGATCAGCTTCTAACGCATCTTTCATATCTATTCTTCCTTCAACTTGTTCTACTTCTTCATCACCTTTGGTTTCATTCTTCTCCTGAGAACTACCAATGACTACCCCCATATCATTTTCTCCATGATATATGAAATTTTCAATCTCCTAAACCTCTTCAACCTCAGACTCATATGAACTCTCAATTTCGTGTGAAAGATGGTTCTTATTCTTGAAGAAATTTCTCTATAACTGCTTCATACCTTTCAAAGAGGTAGAATATTTCTTCTCGGTAATTTCAACATCATCTTCATCATTTTCTTCATGATACATTTTGGGGCATCATTCTTCCATTTTTCCAACCTTTCCAAATCTAAAGCATTCAAGTGGAAGTTTCCCTTTAAACATTCCTTTTCCTATTTGAAGGTTCGATGAATGGAATTACATCACTTCATTTGTCACTTCATTCTCATGATATTCTTCAATGGTGTCATTATTCATTGCCTTAAATGCCACCTCCTTGGATTTCCCCTTTTCATAGTATCATTGTCATCATTCCTCATTTCATATGCAACAAGCGTACTTTGCAGATTGTCCAACGTCAGCTCTTTTGGGTATTTATCTTCCAGGACTGAGACTTTTTTATTAAACCGAGGTAGACTCTTCCTCATGATATGCCTCACAATCTTTATATCGTCGATGACTTCTCCAAGACCTCACATACCTTCCACAACAACATTTACCATGTTGAAAAATACATCAACAGATTCATTCGAGCTCATTCTTAGATCTTCATACTTGTTCCACAGAACCTGCAGCTTTTACTCTCAAACATTTATATCCCATTCATATATATTCAAAATCTTTTCCCACATATCACGTGAAATTATTCATGAAATCACATTTGTATAGATAGCATTGGAGAGGGCTCCACATAAAGCATTAATACCCTTCGTGTCAGCATCTAGGTCCCTTATTTTCGCTTCTGATAATGCCCCACTGTTGATGTCAGCTGAGATATCATTCATAGATTTTGTAACCACATCCATTCCCAATGATTGGAAATACTGTTACATTAGATTCATCCATATTGGGAAATTACATTCGTCGAATACTGGAATCCCTTTATGATTGGTGACCTCCATATAGAGAGAAGTAAAAATATCAACTATTCCCTCTGATACCAATTGTTAGGTTAACTACGCTAAATTCTCTGAGAGGGGGGGGGGGGTGAAACAGGGTGTGACAAATTTAAAATTAGAGCACCTTATCATCTTGTTTCACTATTAAGCAAATCACTCTTCTCTCTCTTTCCTGTTTCACATTATAAACAAAATGTAATGCATGTAGAGGACACAAAAATTTTACTTAATTCACCCTCACTGGGCCACGTCCAAGGAGCATACACTGACAATGACCCGATGTACCAAATCCACAATAATCACACTGTTTTGTACAAGGATCTGGATAGATCACTTCTATTACTAGGATCACTGCCTTTACAAATTTTAGGGTCATCTCACTACTTTCCCATGTGTCACTCCATGTTTCTCTCTCTCTGGCTCACTGCCGGTGGAGAGGATCACATTCTTCCTCTTCCTTTTCTCACTACTTTGGAAAGGATCCAATCACAGTTTTTAGACCTTTTGGTATCTTCATTATCACTAATGAATAAATCATTTGTTGAATGCAGATGCTCTGTTGAAGTCCATCTTTCACATGTAGATGAATCTCACATTGCACTGAAGGTATCTGTCAAGCATCCAGCTTTCACGCAGCCCTGAATCACTACCATGCTTCAACTATACCCGGCACCCTTCTCCAATATGGCGTGCATGTCTCAGCGCACAAGTTACAACTGGCGCCAAGTCCACCTCAGCCACTTGCGCAACACAAGCTTCTGTAGCTCCAAACTTGCGCAACTCACACCCTTTTTTCCCAAACCAATATTGTCCCACAACCACCAACTATCGTGCTTCTTTAAAAACTAGAGCACAAGTTTCACCAAACCACTTGCATGACACCCCCTTCTTCAACAAAAAACATGGTAGACTTCCTTCTATTATCGCGCAAACCACAATGGATGCGGAACAATCAACTGGCTCACATCATCTACTTGCGCGGCCAAAAAATCACTTGTGCGACCACCACTCCTGCGTGACGGGAGCTCTGATTATCTCTAAGTGTTGAAATCATACCGAATGAGGAGCGTTTGACCTATATTTATAGGAATTCAGAAACCCTGGGTGACGACGCGCAAGTCTCCCCTCGGCACGTAAGTTTCGGCGGAAAAGTCTCTGACACGTTAGCCACTTACGCGACCAACCCAAAAACATGGGCGCCCCTTTTCCCTTTAACATATTTTCATTTTCTGATCATGAAAAACATATGGTGCAAATATTTCCTCTCCTTTCAGAATATGGTGCACAATTCCATTTTCCCAAACCAGTTCTTCCATTTGTCGAGTTTCATGCCAAAAAATTTGCCAAACACTGAAAAACGGTGTCACTTTGTATGTGCTCTTTTAGTACCACCTCCAGTTCAACCATTCCATTGTCGACATTCTTGAATCAATCATGGATTGTTAAATATATCCCTTGAACTCGATATGCCACCATGAAATCCCCTTTGTCAAAAAATTTGTAAGTCATGGTTTTCTTTTTCATCAATCACAACACATATGTCCATTTTGTCTACAAACACAATCACCTCAAAAATGATTAAATGATGCATTGATGGATTTTTTCCCAACACATACTATGTAAGATATATAGGATGGCAGCTCATTCGTGTTACACAAGCCAAGTCATTATTGCATGTAGTGAAATATTCCTTTGGTGTTGAATATAATATAATCCAATAATAATACATTCTTACATTAAAATAAATCTACACTTGTTGTTGAATTCTATCAAAAGAACATGAAATGTTTTTTCAACACAAGACAAGAATAGTATTTAATATACTAGAAGAAAATATGATGGGGGTTTATAAAGAAATATAATCATATTATTATTTAAAAAACTAGACATAAATTGAAATTAAAAGGAATATATCTCCTAAAATCTTGGGGTGTTACAAAATATTTCATTATATTTTGGTTGTGGGTTATGGGAAGTGATCATTTTCCACTATGTATAGGTCACAGACTCGTAAAAAAGTTAAAGTAGACCATTCAAATAGGATTAAATATAATTTGATAAGAGGGATACTTATTCATAAAAATCTATTCATTCATAGAGGAATTCCATCATTACCCCATGATGTGTCTTAACATTAAAAAAATTAGGAATTGTATTGTTTGTGAAGGTCCAATGTACTCATCTGCAAACATGTAGTTCCTCCTAATATGATTTAAATTTTGAGTGAGAACATGATATTAATTAACTATTTAATGGATACATAATTATTAAATGTCATTTTTAGAGTATTATTAGTCATCATTTGTGGTATCATAAAAATAGGATGCTACATAAATCAAATGTCATTTTATTTATCATCTAGGAAGAAATGTTTCCTCACATATAAAAACCCCTAAAAAGTTAGAAAAAAATAATTTTCCACTGGGTTAATATTTTTCACTATAATAAAGAGAACCACATGTTCTCAATGATTGAACTAATTGGGATGATTTACCTTGGTGAAAATCAATAATGAAATCTGATAGGTAAATGTGGGTTTTGACCTAAAATTAAAAAAACATAAATATACAGTGAAGGTTAATTCACATATATTTTTTCCTCATATAGGATCTCAATGGAGGTCACTATATACCATGATCTGTGGGAATTCTCAATGAATCCAATCTCTGATTCTTCATTGTGATTCTCACCCATGATTATCCTTTGCAAAGTTCATTTTAAAATCATTTTTAAGAATAACTCATGTGAACATTATTCAAGAAGGTTCGTTCACATAAAGATAAATTTTTGAACTAAAAATCAATAATTCATATATCATGATAGAATTTATAATTTCAAAAAACTCACTAATGAAATGTCCATATATTTCACACTGAAATATATCATTCCCACTCCTCAATGGTCCTTGACCAGGATGAAATTTTCTTTTAATGTGTCACATAAAAAAATAATTCAATTATGGTAATCCAAGACTAATTCATATATTTTCCTCCAACCATGACATCTTATAATGTAAAATCTTCTTAAATGACCATCCTTGATTTAATTTACCAAATTCAAAGAGTTGACAATACACTTCTATTAGTTTCCCTACCACAATTTTTCTAAGATTCATGTTTATACAATGTGCAATTTCATTCAACCCATTGACAATGTATTCCCAATATAATGGACTTCTCATAGGATTTAATCTAATAATCATTCCCCCATTTTGGTAATATCTATCTTTTAGTCCTTTGATAAGGATGGTCCATGACATTTGAATATCTGTAATCATTTTCCTTCTTTATACTATTGATCATGGTTTAACCATTTAAAACATCGAATAATCCAAAGCATCTAATGAACCTCTAAATTAAACCCAATGATCCAGATAAATATTAAAAACCTTATATAAGGAGAATTAAATAAAAACTAATTTTATCAAACACACTGACCATGTTTGGAGATTCTGAATACTACTTGTGTGAACCCCACTTGTATCATTCCTTGTTATATTCCTGGTATTGACCTTTTATTAGTTGTAATCCCCAATGATTTATTCCTTTATTTGGATGATGATAGGCATGATAAATCAAAACATTCTTAAATTGTGTACACCCCATTAAATCCCATATTCTCAACCTTCAGTAGCACAAATACATGTACCACATAAAATGATATATGAAGGACAAATCCAAAAAATGAAATTAAAATTTAAAAATATAATTATGTGAAATTTTTTTGTTTCAATCCATGATATATATGATTCCACTCTGCTGATTATACCTAAAATTCAAAATCATATATACCTTTTATTATCTTATATTATCATCAACCAAATTATTAATATTCTGTAAAGACCCCAAAATTTTGTTGAATGTTTTTTCATAAATACATGTGATTTATACGAGTCCATGAAAATTTAAAACGCTTGATTTTGAGGCCTGTTGGGCCCAGAATCAATTTATAAAGTTTTGTTTAGGTACGTTAAGTAAATGTATGAGCGGGTTTTTATAACTTTTGAGTCAGGGCTCATAACTGAAGTCAGAGGGCACCGTTGAACTCGCAGTGCCAGTATTTTCTTAACAAGAATTTCACCTCGACGACAGGTGGTAAGGAATAAGAGTTAGTTTTAAGCTTTTTATAAAAAAATATTAAAATAATGTACATCACTTTATTTTATTTTTACGATTACATGTCTTGAGTGTGTTGGTTAAGACCTCCCTTTGGGAGTAGGTGGTGGGACCGCCACACCCTAACCTCCCATGAGAGGTTATGGTGGTGGGGCCCACCAGAGCCTAACCTCACATGGGAGGATAATTGATGTGGGGTCCACCCGAGCCGCATAACCTCCCATGGGTGGATAATTGAGGTGGGGACCACCCGACCCCTATTGATTGGGGAAGATGAAACCTCTCCACTCTCCCTCGTTAATGAGGGAGATCCTCTTGACCTCCTAGTGAAATTAATTGCACCAACGCATCTGTTTTATTAAGGAGAGCCTCGTGGAATCCCCCAAATTAATGAGGCAACACACTTGCATTTAATTTGGTGGAGCCAAGTTTTTAATTCTCCATTTTGAATTATTGTTCCAACGTAATATTAGACGACTAATATTATATTATTTTTTTGGAATTTCTCATTTGGAGGAATTGGGAGGAGCTTGTGAGAAAAGTGCTCCCAACGAAGAATGCTCCTCCCAACGAAGAACATGAAGAACACTAGATTTCTTGTTCGACTTCTTATCTTGAATCCTACCGACGTGGAGCGCCTTCCATGGCCAAACCAACTCGAGATTCATAGAGCATGGTGGACATGACAAATGATGAATTCTTATGACTTCTTCCTGTAACTTCAAACATCAACGAATAATGAACAGAAAATAATAAGGTAGGGGGTTATTGGATGTTGATGCTTCAATTTTCTTCCTATCTTCATCAAAATAAAAAATGAAAAAAATGTTGTAATTAATTGTTGAGCATCATTCTGAAGAGAAAAATTATATCACCGCTAAACATGGAGGGTTCAGGCCAAACTATCATTGCCCGACTCCCTCTGTCGTTCTTTCATAATAATTATTCGGCATAGCGATGAGGTGACACCAACGAATGTGGCAACGATTAAGGCCGCTCTACCCGCAGCCTCCGTGAATCGCACTGCCCCTGCGACACACCTATACATCTGGCCAAACACCGACATGCCCTGCGCCTCCCGCCCGTGGGCTGCCATGCCCCCATGCCGGCTTGCCTGTGCGCCGCTACGCCCAGCGCCACCTGCCTGTGCGCCGCCGCGCCCCACGCCGCCTACCCGCTTGCTGCACGGCTCCGCCACCACTATACCTGGAGACCCTGCACGCCACTACGGCCTGCCCAGCCCTGTCAGCGTGCTGACCGATGCCCCCGCGCCCTACCCGGCACTCCCGCAATCTTCCCAACAACTAGCCGGACTTCCCGCACCCTCCGTGGCCTACCCTCTCACCTCTCGTCCACTGCCTCCTGAGCCACGCCCCACATGGCGCTTGCCGAACCGACCCTGGACATCGTTCCGATTTCCCTGTGTGGCGGAATCCAAGCCGAACCTCCCTTGTAGTCCACTAGTCCGGGCCCAGCGGACTGGGCCTAACATAGCGGGCTGACCCACCCAATGGGCTGGGTATAACCCATTGGGTCTGCCCCGGTTGACCTAGACCGGGTCGGCCCAGACGGGGTTGGTCCGAGTCGGTCCGACCAGGTCGGACCGGGCCCGAGCCCACTACCGACCCCTTTTCTTACTTTGTCCATATCTATAGCACCAGACATTCGATTGACGAGCCTTCAACGATGCTATTAATCTTTATGTGGGACAGTCCCTTTGACTATACTCCACTAGAATTTAGGGTATAGTTGAGATACGGTCGGGTTGGTTCGGACACGAATCCAAACGGGCCCCTGAGACTAAAGGCTAATAACTCGCACACCAGGAGTCTGATTGACACAACGTATGTTACGTTGAGACCCATATGACGTGGCGGAACATTGAGATAATTCTACATGAGAATTTGCGACACTTGGAGTATCGACATGTAGCACGTAGAGCAGATCCTTCCGATGACAAGCAGACAGAGTACATAGACCTAGTAGTTATTTGAGACCTGATGAATTCTTGACCAATTTAACTCAGAGTGACTCGAATAGCCCAGTGGGGAGAACCTCTGTGTGACGTGACAAACCCATGGCAGAGGAGTGCCTCGGTGTGAGCGCGAAATACACGTGGTACTCGATAGGAGAAGTTCCTCTGTAGGCTATTAGGGGGAGCGCCTCTGTGTGATGCGACAGACCCACGTTGGGGGGCACCTCTGTGTGATGCAGCAGACCCAAAACACTCGACAGGAGGAGTGCCTCAGTAGTCCAAGGATTGTTGGAAGCATCTCTGTGTGACGCATAAGGCCCACTTTACTCAATAGAGGCGGAGTATGCCATCAGCCAGGGTGTCAATAATAAAAATCCTGGTTTGAGCTGAGTCAATGACATTTGTGTTTTCCTCTTGATTGAGATGGGTTACGATATTACATAGGTATATGTATGAGAATATACCTAAGTAATGATTTTATATTGATTTATTACATTGTGATTTATCCGTGTTGGTTTTTTGTGAGACCTTGAGGGTCTCAGGGTCCCTACTGAGTATCGTTATACTCATCACTGCACGGGGTATGCCCACACCTTGTTGTATTGGATACAGACAACGGACCTCGCTGACGGAGGCCGAGAGCGCCAAGACTGGATGGTACCTGGAGGTGGATCTTACAATGAGTCAGTACATAGAGGATTCTGACAACAGTGGAGTGTTGAGGTGGCCATCTCTACATACCCATCAGGTAGGATCCACGTAGGACGATCCAGGAGCTTCTCTTTACCTTTCAGTTGTTTTTCCTTTTTCAGTAGTACATGTACTTTATAGTTGGTCTTGTATTTCTGGCCCCTTTATTTTCCAACACACATTTTGTATATAGTTTTTACTTAGTGTTTTTCTTCCAGTTGTGTACTCTAATGTGTTTGTTTACAGTTATAAAGGCAATGCCTTCCGAGTTTAGGGATATACGCCTTTGGTGGTAGTCACCAACCCCTGTCCTATGGAAGGTGTAACGCCCCGACCCCAGTTACCCAGCGTCGGTGAATTATTTTAATATATTGGCATAATTACAAGGAATCATGTCCCGAAAGAAGGATCAGTTTACCAGTCTTGGAAAATAGATTACATAAATGAATGTTACATTACACTTTAATACATAGAAAACAACATAAATAATCCTATATGAATGTCATTATTCCCATGGCTTATCCCTGCATATCAATCACAATACACTTCTTGGAATCCTGGGAAAAATAAAACATAGAATTGGGTGAGCTCAAACACTCAGTAAAGGTATGAAAAATAGAGGAAGATTTCATAGATAAGCATAAACATTTAAGGCAATGTATAACTAATACAAAATACTTTAAACTTGACCTTTAGCAGAATATGGCAAAGAGAAAATGAAATAATTGCATTTACGTATTCACATGGATATTCTACTAGTCGAATAATCACATGAAATATCAATAAAAATTTTCATAATGAATGAATGCATAATATCAGACTATCATAACCACGTAGCCAAGGCCTCGTGCCAACACTAAAATTATGATTTTGTCAAGGCCTCGTGAAAAGACACTAGTTTGTCTCATGAGACCTACCGATGCATCGAGGAGCTACAGCGGGCTCCACCCGTCACTTATTTAGTCCAATGCATTCCTCATATGAAAAGGTCTAAACATAACATAAACATTTGTATTAAAACCAGCATTCAAAATGTCAATAATTTACCCATAAACAATGAATGGTATAAAAATAATACATCCACAGTCAAACATATCAAAAAACCATTAACACAATATGGAAGATTTGTATCATGATAAATCTACTTTAAAACCAGTTTAAAATTCATTAAATACTTTTGACATAGAAGAAAATGATTTGTAAAACCCTTTGAGAGAAATTCCGCTTTTTCATGAAAACATTTAAAAGTCACACAATTTTGAAAGGAAGTAATTTAATGAAATTATTGAATCAAAGTTTCCCATACCACTTTGAAACTTTTAAATGGAATTAACATTTAAAAAACATTCATTTTCATATAAATAAATCCTTAAAAACCATTTTGAATACATGGACATTAATGAGAATGATTTAGAAGAATAAATAATTAAAACATTTGAAATGATGTCTTAGTAAAAAAGTCCCTTATAATAATCCTATTGAAAACACTTTCATGATACATGGACATGGATAATAAATATTTCCCAGTACATACTTATGTAAAAACAAACTCGAATAATAAAGAGATTGTGAAACTAACCCATACCAATTTGGTATCATACGAAACATACATAACATGAAAGAGGTATCATACAATGAATATGTAAATCCACATAAATTAATGTCTATTACAAAAAGATTACAATTATGGGTTGTAACCACACCACACAAATGGTAATAGTGGTAATATGTCACGAATCTCATGGGAATAAGTAGTGAGATGAAAACCCTTTACCTAGCACTTTCCTTATGGCGAGGGTACGTTTAACCTCATGTATGAAGACTGTAGTATGTTATTAAATTATAATAGAAACATATTAATATCTATGATATAATTAATTATTCATTTATGACTATATTCTACCCATATAATAATAATTTCCATTTTATAATAATATTTTTGGTAATAATCGCTTTCTTTATCGTACGTGTTTTAACTAGTTACTCTTGATTGTATCACATAGATCATGATTTAAATACTTCCAGAATATAAAACATGATTTATATATAATATATATTTAGAATAAAAATATTTATAATATACATATATATGAAATGGAAAACACAGTTTATGAAGACAGTAGTCCGTACGTACGCATAAATGATGTTTCCATTTTCATCTAGTATTGAACGGAAGTAATTTTATAATATATAAGTAAGTACATAAATAATTAAATATATTAATATATATGTATCTCTAGTAGAATTATTATGTCATATATTACATAAATATTAGTAATATATATTTTTATAATCGTCTATGAAAGGTGAACGTGGAAATGAATCTCATCGCGTCGTGGAGACGGTAATCTATACGTACGCACGAGTGAAAATATCATTGTTTTGATATTAAAATAATATATAATTGGATGGAATTTAAAATATACAGAATCATTAGGATGTTTCATTTTTTATTTACATCAAATACAGATCATTATTATACCCATCCAAATAATAATGTATTGAATAACAATTACACCATGACGTGGAGACGGTATGCCATACGTACACACGTATGGTGACATGTCATTCCAAGGGTGGATAGAATAATGAATTTGGTTATATCATAATTATAATAACATCACAGTATATATAATATTCTGGATTTTTTATTTTAAAATGGAAACGACACAGAAAAATGATGTGGAAGAAGACATGAACTTGAAAGAGGGTGGTGAAATCATTACCTCTTTTTCGGGATCTCGCTTGTGATTTGATCAAAAGGAATCCTTTGGTTGTCCTAATGATCAAACTAAGGCATCTATGTTGAAGGGAGTATAGTTTATCAAGTATTTGGGCAGGGTTATGCCTAACCAAAAGGCTTTGAAGGTATGAATAATTGTTTAGAAGTGGTGTCCTTTTATAAGGGGGAGGAGGGGATCTTAAGAAAAAACTAAAGTATTAATTAATAATAAATTCATATTCATTTTCTAATGTTTACAAATTGTATTATTCAAATTATAAGGTCAGGATGGGTATAAATACTTTCAAACAATAGACTTTAGATAGGTTGGGGCATTATATTATCCTTTTCTTTTAGTTTTAACTCTGAGTTAATTAGATTGACATTTACCATGTCTCTTGTTTTTTTTATATAGTTAATAAACTTACTATATACATCAAAGAGACCACCAGGTGGTCCATTAATGATACAAATATAATGATATAAGTCCTTTAAACAATCCTTAAATTTTTAGGAATAGAATATCAAGTAATAATATAATAATTGTTTTAAAAACTCATTTATGTCAAATTTGAGAACATTTAAAAATTGATTTTTATAAAGTCTTAACAACTATATTAATTCGAACCAAAATCATTTAAGCAATCCTGACATGTCATATTAACCAATAAAATTAATTTATGGCATCCAAACTTTCAAATTATATTTATTTTAACATTTATAATACAAATTATTTGATTCTCTTATTAATAAAGAAAATACTGCATCATTATTGTGTCATAGATAAATTTAAGTATTCATGGTCTAAAATTATAAATAAAATACCATTATGTAGGAAATTGTTTTTCCTTTATAATTAATATTTATAGTCGAACATATATCATATATAACCCTATGTTAAAATTGTTTTTCGAAAAGATATATGCTTATGTCATTTTTTCATTTACTATAACTTAATTAATATAAAGTGTCATTATCGCTTACAAGTGGCTCCATGGTGTCCCAAAATCGACCCAAAGATGACCATGTATGTAAATGTATCAACCAACAGGTATTGGACACGTTTTAGGCTAATTTATTGCTATTACAATATTATTTTTACCCTTCTTTAACAGATTTACCCTTTAACCATGGTAAATAAAATATTTACCGAAGCAATTATTCAAAATGTCTAAAAATAAAAGATACCTATTTACACAATATTGACCTAATGATTCTAAATATGGAATCCATTTTTCTAAATTTAATACATAGACGTGGCAGAAATTAATTTAATATTAAATTCTTGTTGTCGAAACAAAAAAGCGTGTTTTTAACAAATAATAACTATGCAAATATTGACACTTTCTTATGTCCTGTTTAAATATGAAATTGTGTACAATGAAAATAATTGAATTAAATGGTAAAATTATAATCTAATTATACTTTAAACCCACTAAAATTCATAATTTATCACGATTAATTATTTAGATTAAAAAAGTAGTTTTTAATAAAAATTTAGTAAATTTCAATATTCATCAAAATATGAATGTTATCAGAAAATTACCAAACTTTAACCCTAAGATAATTTATATATTCCTAATCCAAAAATGAAGTCTACTTTTCCCAAATAAAAACATAAAATTTGAATTTATTAATATAAAATTAATTCCCGTTATTAAAACCAAAAGGCGTATTTTTAATAAATATCAAAAAATTGACACTTATTTATGTCCAATTTCAAAGTAAAATTACTAAAAATGACCATCAATGGATTAAATGGTAAAAATATAATCTATTTATACTTAAATTGCATTAAAATTTATATTTTGACAATATAAATTATTTTGATTAAAAAAGTTGATTTTAGTTAAAATATAGTATTTTTTACAATTCACCCAAATATGAATGTTATCAGAAAAACACCAAATCATTATTGAAACTAAATTATTATGTCCCGATTCTAAAGAAAAATTTTATTTTGTAAAATTTAATATATAAAAGTTTCATATATTAGATTTAAAAAATGCTTGGCCATTAAAAGGTGGTAAAATTTCATTTTTTGAAAAATACTTCTTTTATCTGAAAAAAATGTATTTGTTCTTACATTATGTCTAAGAAACTCATAATATGGATTCTAAAATTATAAGGATTATATAATGTCACAAATTCAGTTAATACTATTCATAACCGCTTCTGAATGGCTTGTTTGGTAAGTAATGGTGTTCTAGAACTCAGTATTGTGTGGAGTGCAAGTTATTGAATTACTTTGAAGAAATAACGTACTATGAAATATTGGGGTGTTACATTCTTCCCCCACTCAATAAATTGCGTCCTCTCAATTTTAAATTATTTTTTGGAAATAAAAGGTTTAAAATAGAAAATACCTTTTGGAAAACCCACATGGGAAATTAGGTTAATAAAATTTAGACTTAATAATAGGAAAATAGAAATGGAATGGTCACCACGAAATTATGATATCAATTAGGAGAAAATTGTTGGAAATTAGAGGGATATAATTGGAGGAAAACATAAATATTTATAGGTAGTGATTGAGGTGATAAATCACAAATAAGTTTAAAATTGAGATCCTTACATTCATTAATCAATGATGATTTAAAATACCATCAGTTCAACAAAACATATGGTATTACGATAACATGTTTTTTTAAATATCCCTTCACTTAATAATATGAATAAATTTAATTATATAATAAGATAAGAAGAAATATATATACATGATAAGTAGAGTCCCATCCTTTAAATAATTTCTACCACAAACTCATCTTTCACTCTAAAAGATAATAGAACGTAAAAATAATATTATATTTATCTGCTTCATATAGGGTTAAGAAATGAATTTATCATTAATCTATAAGCCTTTTTTATAAAAAAGACTACATTATTCAATCCAATACATCACGTGGTCCAATGGAAGGTGATACACCCTTATTGCCCTTTGGTTGTGGGTTCAAGTCTCATGGCCTTGCCAGATGCGATAAGTTGCCGCACGACCTTCGGGTTGTCCTTTTATGGCAATCCGAAAATAATCTCAAACTAGAATTATCCAAAATAATTCTGTCCAAACTCAAAGTTAAAAATTTATAAGGAAGGTAAACATAAGGAATATGCTTTTTTCTGTGTGATAACATGTGAACACCTTCATCATGTATTCATTAACAACACTACAACATCCTGAAATACCATAAAACCTTATAGATTACATTCATGATCCCTTATTACTTATAGAATACTATATATACTCATTCTATAAAAAAATGTTGTAAATTACAACAATGATGGAATATAAAAATCATTAATTAGATTCAATGTAGTCATGAATATCCAATTTAATTTATGCAAATAAATCATGTATTATTCCAAAATCACTACCTCGGTATCAGAACCATATTATGGTTTATCTTTCTCTCAAACATATATTTTCCAAATATTTAACCTGCTATTGAGTCACTTTCCTTTGTTCTAAACAATATCAAGTCCTTAATGAAATAGTACTTCAGTACAATCCTTATATACTCCATAATTATTATAACCAGTACATTGTTGATACAACACTCAAAATACATAATTATCTAAAAAGAACTCTAACCATTCCATCTCATCTGTGGTAGTATTATAAATTTATATTTATCTAATAACATCATTTGGTCATACTATGATGATTTGGACATTGGTTCGCGTAGTTTCCCATGTTCTTACAGATTAAGCATTATACAATTGAAAACTTTTTCTTACCCTTGCATTCACGTACTAGGTTTCCATTTTTCCAAACTTATAACAAACTATCAATCCCTTCCAAAATTTAACAAGGTGGTTCATTCCATATTGATGACATATTAAAAAAATCCTTCTTTCCCTTATTTATTTTATCCATATTCCTTTATATCATCCTTTTATTCTCTGGATTCCATTTAAAGCCCTAGGACTGATAGAATTCATTACGTATCTTATTAACACATGAAACTATTTCTTCATATGATGATAATATGTGAGAGACTATTTCCCTTCTAAATTATGGCTTATAACCATGAAATATATGATCCTACTTACACTTTGGATCATGCGTAATGCTGGAGTTCTCATTCCTTCTACTGGGTTCCATTTCAAAACAATGGTATAAACTAGATTTATTTATGAATAAAAAAACATAATTCCATACATGTAAAACACTTAATCATAAATTAAACTATTTATGGATATAATCCATAATCATAAAACAATGATTTATTTGAAGAATTATATACTCATAAACCCATCATAATGGTTTGTTATGAAAATGAGAATTATCCTAAGCATATTTCCCGGTAGGGTCTTAACCTAGAGTGCATCAAGGCCAGTTTTCGTACACCAGTTCCCATTCGAGTCTAGGTCAAAGCGGTGTTTTCAGGTTTTACCCCTAGATACATCTGTGCAAGAGCTTCCTCTACCTTCTCATATCCAGAGAGGGATGTATTGCTCGGAAAACTAAAAAAAATCTCTACAATATCAAAATTCTAGGAAGTTCTTCTATATTAATCCTCAATTTTTATCTTAGGGCTATGCCCTCTAATATGAGATTATCTAAATCAAGCATTGATGTTTATTTCTAAACTTCCTCTCATACTAGCTGTAACGCCCTGACCCCAGTTACCCAGAGTCAGTGCATTCTTTTAATACATTGGCAAGATTACAAGGAATCAAGTCATGAAGGAATGATCAGTTTAGCACTCTTGGAAAAAAGATTACATACATGAATATTACATTAAACATTAAGACAAACAAACCAACATGAATAATCCTTTATGAGTGACATTATTCCCTTAGCTTAACCCTGCATATCAATCACAATTAACTTCTTGGAATCTTGGAAAAAATAAAACATAGAAAGGGGTGAGCTCAAATGCTCAGTAAGGGTAATCAATATTGCGGAATCTTTCATAGATAATCATAAACATTTAAGGCAATGTATTACTAAAAAAAATCCTTTTAAACATAAAAATTAGCATAATATGGCAAAGATAAAATGAAATAATGTCATTTTCGTATTCACATGGATATTATAATAGACGAATAATCACATTCAATATCAATAACCACTTTCATAATTATGGAATGCATAATTCCATACTATCAAAACCACGTAGCGAAGGCCTCATTCCATGACTATAAATAATATTTTTTCAAGGCCTCTTTCCAAGACACTAGTTTTTCTCGTGAGACCAACCGATGCATCAAAGAGCTATAGTGGGCTCCACCCGTTACATATTAAGTCGAATGAATTCCTCGTATAAAATGGTCTAAACATAACATAATCATTCGTATTAAAACTAGAATATAAAATGTCATCACTTTACCCATAAACCATGAATGGTATAAAAATGACACATCTATAGTCAAACATATCACAAAACCTTCAACACAATATGGAAGATTTGTATCATGATAAATAAACTTCAAAACAAGTTTAAAATCCATTAAACTGTTTTGACATAGAAAAAAATGATTTGTAATACAATTTGAGAGAAATACCCCTTTTTCATGAAAACATTTAAAAGTCACACAATTTAGAAAGGAAGAAATTTAAAGACATTTTTTATTAAAAGTGTCCCATTCCACTCTGAAATTTTTAAAAAGAATTATCATTTTAAAAACATTCATGTCCATAAAAATAAATACTAAAACCCATTTTGAAGACATGGAAATTATTGAGAAAGATATAGAAGAATAAATACATAAAACATTTGAAATGATATTTTAGTAAAAAATTACCTTTTAATAATCCCATTTGAAAACACTTTCATGATACATGGTCATGTATAATAAATATTTCCTAGTAGTTACTTACGTATAAACAACCTCAGATAATAATGAGATTGTGAAATTAACCCTTACATATTTGGTATCTTACAAAACATACACCCCATGAAAGAGGTATCATAAAATGAATATGTAAATACACATAAATTAAATTTTATTACACAAATTATAAAATTATGTGAAATACACACACCACACAAAAGTTAATAGTGCCAATATGGCACGAATCACACGGGAATAAGGAGTGACTTGAAAACCCCATACCTTCCACTTTCCTTTAGTCGAGGGTATAGTTAATCTCTTGAATGAAGACTATAGTATGTTATTAAATTATACCATAACCATATTAATATCTATTATATCATAAAATATTCATTTATGACTTTATTATACCCATTTAATAATAATTTCCATGTTATATTACTATTTTGGGTAATAATCACTTTCTTTATCGAACGTGTTTTAAGTTGTTACTCTTGATTTTATCACTTAGATCATGATTTAAATAATTCCAGAATATAAAACATTATTTATATATAATATATATTAATAATATAAATATGTATAATATACATATATATGAAATGGAAAAAACAGTTTATGGAGGCAGTTGTCCGTACGTACGCATAAACGCTATTTGCAATTTCATGTAGAAGTGAACGGGAGTAAGTGAATAAGATATATGTAAGTACATAAATACTTATTTATATAAATATATATATATATCTTAAGTAGCATTATTGTGTCATATATTACATACTTATTAGTATTAAATATTTTTATAATCGTCGATGAATGATGACCTTGGAAATGAATCTCATCGCGTTGTGGAGACGGTAATCCATACGTACGTACGAGTGAAAATATCATTCTTTTGATATTAAAATAATATATAATTGGATGATATATCATATATTCAGAATCCTAATAATTTTATATTTAATATTTACATCAAATACACATCATTATTATACCCATCCAAATAATAATGTATTGAATAACAATTACACCACGAAGTAGAGACGGAAATCCATACATAAGCAAGTATGGTGACATGTCATACAAAGGGTGGATATATTAATTATTTTGGTTATATCATAATATAAAAACAGTACTTTATATAGATGTTACTGGACTTGTTATTTTATAATGGAAACGGAAAAGAAAATGATGTTGATGAAGAAAGGAACTTGAAATAGGGTGGTGAAATCATTACCTCTTCTTCAGGTTCTTCCATTTGATTTGATCAAAAGGGATCAATAGGTTGTCTTTATGATAAAAATAAGGCATCTAAGTTGAAAGGAGTATAGTTTAGAGGGTATTTAGGTGGGGGTTGGCTGAACCAAAAAGCATTGAAGGTGTGCAGAATTGGTTTGAAGTGGTGTCCTTTTATTAGGGGGAGGAGGGGATTTTTAGGAAAAACATTAAGTATTAATTCATAATAAATTCATATTCTGTTTCTAATTGCTCCAAAGTATAATATTAAATGTATAAGGTTGGGATGGGTCGAAATCCTTTCAACCAATAGAATTTAGACAGGGTGGGTAATTATATTAACCTTATCTTTTAGTTTTAACTCTTAGTTAATTAGATTGACATTTACCATGTCAATTTGTATTTTTATATTATATAGCTAATAAAAATTATATGTACAACAATGAGACCCAAAAAGAGGTCCATTAATGATACAAAAATCATTATATATGTCCTTTGGATGAACCATAGGTTTTTAGGAATAGAATATCAATTAATAATATAATACTTATTTTAAAAACTCATGTATGTCAATTTTGAGAATATTTAATAATTTTTTTTTGTTAAAGTCTTAAAAAAATTAATAATTCGAAAAAAAATTTATTAAAGCATTCCTAAAATGTCATATTAACAAATAAAATTCTTTTATGGCATCAAAACATTAAAATTATATTTATATTAACATTTATAATACTAATTATTTGATTCTTTCATTAATAAGGAAAATACTGCATCATTATTGTGTCATATATAAATTTAATAATATAATGTTTAAAAATTATAAATAAAATACAATTATATAGAAAATATTTTTATCTTTGAAATGAATAATTATAGTATAAAATATTACATACATAACCCTATGTAAATTTTTTTTTCTAAAATATATATGCTTATGTTATTTTTGCATTTACATTAACATAATTAATATAAAGTGTCATTATCACTTAAAATTGGCTCTATGGGGTCCCAAAATCCTCCCAAAGATTATACTGGTCGTAAATGTATCAAAAAATAGGGTTAGGAAACGTTTTAGGGTAATTTATTATTATTATTTTATTATTGTGTACCCTTATTTACTGGATTTACCCATTAACCATGGTAAATAAAATATTTATCGAAATAATAATTCAAAATGACTAAAATTAAAACATACCTATTTACACAATTTGGAACTCATGATAATAAATATGGAATCCATTTTTCTAAATTCAAAACACAGAAGTGGCAGAAATTATTTTAAAATTAATTCCCGTTGTCGAAACAAAAAGCATGTTTTTAACAAATAATAACTATCAAAAGATTTACACTTTCTTATGTCCAATTTAAATATGATATTAAGTCCAATGAAAAAAATTGGATTAAATGGTAAAATTATAATATAATTATATTTTAAAATAACTAAAATTCATAATTTATCACTATTAATTATTTCGGTTAAAAAAGTTGTTTTTAATTAAAATTTAGTAATTTTCACTATTCATCAAAATATGAAAGTTATCAGAAAAGTACCAAAATTTCACCCAAAGATAATTTAGATATTCCGAATCCAAAAATGAAGTGTATTTTACCAAATTAAAAATATAAAAGTTTCATTTATTAATTTAAAATTAATTCCCCCTATTAAAACCATGAGGCATGTTTTTAATAACTATCAACAATTTGACACTTGATTATGTCCAATTTCAAAGTGAAATTACAAACAATGACCATTATTGGATTAAATGGTAAAAATATAATATATTTATACTTACATAACATTAGAATTTATAATTTAACAATATAAATTGTTTTGATTAAAAATTTTGTTTTCAGTTAAAATATATTACTTTTCACTATTCAACCAAATATGAAAGTTATCAGAAAAACAACAAAACATTATTGAAACAAAATTATTATGTCCCAATTCTAAATAAGATCTTTATTTTTTCAAATTGAATATATAAAAGTTTCAAATATTGGATTTAAAAAAGGCTTTCCCATTAAAAGGCGGTAAAATTGCATTTTTTGAAAAAGACTTCTTTTATCCGAAAAATGTTGCTGTTCTTACATTATGTCTATGAAACTCATAATATGGATTCTAAAATTATAAGGATTATATAATGTTCAAAATTCAGTTAATACTATTCAAAACCACTTTTGAACGGCTTGTTTGGTAAGTCATGGTGCTCAAAAACTCGGTGTTGCGTGTAGTGCAAGTTATTGAATTAATTTGAAGAAATAAAGTACTATGAAATATTGGGGTGTTATAGAAGGCATGCATGGGGTAGTTATGAAACATGCCCCATTGGATGGGTCATGAAAAATTGGTATCAGAGGAGTCTGTTCTACCGCAGAACATAAGACTCTGAAATTTATTTCTGTGAAGAAATAGTGTTAAGGGTAAAAAGTGTGGTTATCAGTTCAGGGAGTCCAGTGTTGGTGTGGGAGGCTGACGTATCCATACACATATGACACTAACTTTTGATATTTGACTCAGTGCATGAAAACACTGATGGCTTGTGTGTTTTCTAAAAGTTTTCTTAAGTTAGCTCAACCCGGTCAGCTCACCAGGTAAAGTCTTTTGACCGTGTCACATCTGTTTATATCTGGATGCCTCCCCATGGATGACCAGTTAGTGCCCCGAGAGTCATACGTATTGACAGCCCAACAAGCGATGATTCCTCGGTGCAGTGCCCTCTTCCAGTTGAGGCACCAATGTGGGAACCAACGGTACAACTTCCCATTGAGCCACAGATTCCAACAGCCCCAACAATGTACGATGCATTCCACTTGAGAAAGTTTCATTTGTTCCAGCACTAGAGGCCACCCAGGATCAGGGGAGAGACAAACCCATAGGCAGCTGAGGATTGGATGGAGGCTGTGGTGAGAGTCTTCAGGCTAGTAGGGACACCAGTAAACATTATGGTGATCTGTGTTGCCACCCTCCTTCAGGCCGCAGCAGGTAGATGGTGGATCCTGATGCTCCATGTTAATGATGAGGGGACACTTCTTTGGGAAGAAATCAAAATCATGTTTCAGGCGGAGTTTTTCCCAGCCACCCTTTGAGCGGTGCTGATTCAGGAGCTACTGCATAAACGACACGGTAGCATGACGGTGGCGCCATACTCAACGAGGTTCATCGACCTCTCGCGCTACTCCACTGATATGTTACGGGACCCATTATATAGGGCCCGGTTTTTCAGGCTGGGTCTTAGGCGGGAGATCAGAGATGCAGTGATCTCACATAGAATCCCGACTCAGGCAGGGGGGTAGAGATATCCCTCCTAGTAGAGATTTTTCTTTCTAAGAAGTCAACAGCAATGAGACCCACCACTATCCAAGATGAAGTGATGTCGTCTGCAGATGGTAGTAGACTTATGTCACAGAGGTCTAAGAGGACCAAACCTACAAGTGGTTGACCGCATGACTCAGGATCAGTTGTGTAGGGAACACAGAGCAGAGACACACATGATGGAAGCAGGTAGTGTTGCTCATGCAGCGGGCATGGTCACATGGCTTGTGATTGTCCGACCCGCCACTCTGATGACCAGCAGAGAGTTGAGGGACCTCACAGGAAGAGGCATAGATTCGATTGAAGTGGTCTATAGGTCTCAGGCAGATGTGGAAGAGGAGCTGGTCAAGCAGCTGGTGGTGGATGACGTTTCTAGGTGTTTCCACCACCACCACCAGGAGGTCCACCCCGACCGCATGGAGTGGGTGGGAAGGGGAGATCTCAGCTTTATGCAGCTGAGGTTTACAATCTAGGGGCTCTGTAGTTTATTTGAGGTATGATACCTGTTTTCTCCACCTTAGCTGTTGTTATTATAGACACAGGTTCTAGTCACTCTTTCATCGTCACTGCCCTCATTCGGAGCTCGATGATTTTTACGGAGTCATTATCTCGATCCTTACGACAAGAGACTCCGACAGGAGAAGATTTGATGATTACGCACTGGTGCCAGCAGTGCGAGCTTACTCTAGGAGGCGAGAGTTTCGGTCGGGATCTCCTAGTAGAGGCATCTAGGCCTTATGAGAACGTCTTGGGTATGGAATGGTTATTTGCAGTCCAGGATCCGATTGATTGTATTAGGAGAAAAGTGAGGTGTGTCTGCATGGATGGGATCGGGTTTACCTTCACCGGAGAGAAGGGAACCTTTGCAGCATAGGAAGGACTTACTCGGAGGAGGGTGTAGCTGATCACTAACTAGATGGCTTGCCTTACCCTCGAAGCAGTAGATTTGGAGAGTTTGACTTATCCTGTAGTGGTGGAAAAGTACCTGAATGGTTTCCCTGACGATATTCCAGTACTACCTCCTTACATTGAGGGGGACTTCTACAATGACATGTGTCCCGGGACAACCTCGATATCTACTCCATCACATCGGATGGCTCCCTTAGAGATTCGTGAGATGCAGGTACAACTAGAGGACTTGTAGGGAATGGGATTCATCCCACCCATTGTTTCTCCTTTTCTACACCGATTTTGTTCGCCATGAAGTTGGATGGGAGCTTAAGGCTCTGTGTCGACTACCGGCACTTGAACCAGGTGACTGTGAATAAAAAGTACCCACTACCAAGACCGAAGACCTCTTTGATCAGCAAATGGGAGCTCGGTGGTTCTCAAAGTGAGACCTCAGATCAGGCTATCACCAGCTCAGAGTTCGCAACATGGATGTGCATAAGACAATATTCAGGTGTCGTTATGGACACTACATGTTCTTTGTTATGCCCTTCATCATAACCAAAGGTCCAACCATTTACATGAGTCTCATGAATATGATCTTCTATAAATACCTTGATCACTTTGTCGTAGTCTTCATCGATGAAATTTTGATCTAGTCGACTACTGAGGAGGAGCATGCCTTCCATTTTCGTGTAGTAATAGACACACTCCGAGAGCACCAGATTTACGGTAATCCCTCGAAGTTCCAGTTCTGGATTCGAGTGGTTCACTTCTTGGGACACATCATCTCGGAGGCTGGAGTTGTAGTGGATCCTACGAATATTGATGCAGTACTTTCTTGGGTGCCACTCAGGAGCGTGATAGATGTGAGTAGTTTCCTAGTTTTGGCTGGTTACTATCGAAGGTTCATTCCAAAAATCTATAGAGTTGCATCACCCCTTTTAGCCATGAAAAGTAAGGGCCAACCCTATTTGTGGATGGAATAATGCCAAAAGAGCATTCAGGAGCTGTGGAAGAGGCTGACTAGTTCCCCTTTCTGGTGAATTCTAGAGGAAGGCATAGGGTACATAGTCTACTGCGACATATCAGGGACCGTACTATGGTGTGTCCTAATGCAGAAGCGAGCGATGATCGCATATGGTTATCGGAAGCTGAGGAATCATGAGCAGAACTATGCTACCCATGATCGGGAGAAGCAGCAGTGTTCTTCACCTTGAATATGTAGTGGCACTATCTGATGGGTGAGCATTTTACTGTGAACTAGGATAACAAGATTCTTAGGTATATCATCTCTCAGATGGACCTAAACCTGCAAGAGTGGCGATGGATCGAGTAAGTCCAGGAATATGAAATCGAGATAGTATATACTTTTGGGGAAGGGGAATGTTGTAGCTGATGCTCTTAGTAGGTTATCTGGTATACAGCTACTAGGAGAGGCCACAAATCAGATGGCTGCTTTACAGATTTCTTATGTAGAACGATATGGGCAGCTTTCCATCAGTCTCTTATAGTCACTCCTCCACTTCATCAGAAAGTTAGGGAGGCACAGCATGGGGACGCTAAGTGTGAGACACAATGTGCTCATATATCCATAGGGCATGCACCTTATGGATTTTCTAAAGACGGGGAACACGTCATCCTCTCCAGAGGACGTACTATGGAACCAGTAGTACATCATGAGGAAGTGTTGAGTGAGTTCCACACATCTCCCCTAGTGGTACATCTAGGTGTGGCGAAGATGTATCAAGACCTCCATTGACATCACTGGTGTCCAGGTATGAAGAAGGCAGTAACTAAGTTTTTCTCACGATGCCTCACTTGACAGCATGAGAAGGCGGAGCACAAGGTACCTGCAGTCATGGTTCATGATTTAGAGGTCCTTGAGTGGATGTGGGATGGGATATCCATGTACTTCATGACCGGTTTTCCATGTACATCCATGGTTCCCGACTTGATTTTGGTGATTGTCGAGAAACTCACAAAGTCGGCCCACTTCCTACCTATCTGAGAGCATGGCTCGTTAGAGAGCATGAAATTCCTCAACATGCAGGATATTTTGCGGCTACATGGTGTAACTTCTTCTATTTTATCTGACTGTAATGCATGGTTTACATCCCGACTATGAAAGGGGTCATAGGAGGCTTTCATGACAAAGCTCCACTTCAGCACCGCCTTCCATCCTCAGACAGATGGTCAGACTGAGTGGATCATTCAGACCCTCGAGGACATGCTCCAATCTTGTGTGCTGAACTTTTTTCGTAGCTTGGAGGATCACTTACCATTGGTAGAGTTTTCCTACAACCACAGATATCACTCCACCATCGGTATGGAACCTTTTTAGGCCTTGTATAGCCGAACATTCATATCCCCACTGTGCTAGACAGAACCAGGGGAGTCAGCACTACTGGGATGAGAGATGGTACGTGCTACCACAGAGAAGGTGCAGATCATCCAAGAGAAGATGAATGCTGCACAGAGAAGATAGAAGTCATATGCTGACATGATATGGTGACCTCTAGAATTCGATGATGGCGAACACATTTTCCTATGGGTCTCGCCTCGATGAGGTCTATGATGATTTGGCTGAGGCAACAAGTTATCAATGAGGTTCCTCGGACCTTTCCAGGTCCTCAACAGAGTATGTGAGGTCGCTTACCGCCTAGCTCTTCCATCTTAGTTGCAACGGGTGCATGACGTCTTCCACGTATCTTAGCTGAGGAGTTACGTGCATGACCCTTCTCAAATCATCGACCATGGGGATCTTGACATCGATTATGGTGTGACATTCACTTGGTCTTGTTGAGATTGAAGATCAATAGGAGTGGGTCCCACGTGAATGGTTGATAGCTCTGGTGTGCGTTCGTTGGAAGCACACGAAACACTAGGAGACCACATGGGAGCGGTAGGCTTAGATGCATGATTAGTATCCCCATTTGTTCCTTTAGTGTGAGTTTTAGTTTATGTGGACGTAAATCCTTGAGGTGGGGAGAATGTAAACACCCTAAAATTCGATGGAAATTTTTTTCTTAAATTAATGGGACTGTTACGAGTCCGTGAAAATTTATGGAGCTTGATTCCGAGGCCCGGAGTTTCCAGAATCAATTTATGATGTTTTGTTTGTGTACGTTCAGTAATCATATGATCAGGATTTTATAACATTTGATCTCGTGCTCAGAACTGAAATCTGAGGCCACCATTGAACTCGCAGTGCTGATATTTTCTTAACTTGGCTTTCACCTTGACGGAAGGTGATCAGGAATAGATATTAGTTTTGGATTTTTTATAATAAAATAATAAAATAAAGTACAACATGTTATTTTATTTTTAAGCTGTCATGTGTTGTGTGTGTTGGTTAAAACCTCCCATTGGGAGTTGGTGGGGGTACCTCCACACCCTGACATCCCATGATAGGTTATGGTGGTGGGGAGAACCCATGAATAACCTCCCAATGGAGGATAATTGAGGTTGGGACCACCCGAGCCACATAACCTACCATTGGAGGATAATTGAGGTGGGGACCACCAGACCCCAATTGATGGTGTAGGATGAAACCTCTCCACTCTATATCATTAATGAGGGAGAGACTCTTTGTAGAGACCTGATGCCTGACGTACATGGACATTACATTACTTTTGTGGAATACTTAGTACATAACAAAAACACACACACAAGGACCGTAATAGTTTAGTGTCTTTGGAAACTCGGAACACAATCTTCTAATCATGGTGAAAGATCTTCAACATCTCTCATAAGGATATTCCCTTTTTTTCTTACCTAAAACCTTTCTTTATATCCTGGGGAAAAGAAAACATAAAAGGGTGAGCTCAAATGCTCAATAAGGGTAAACAAAATAAATTTCATTCAAATCATATTAATAAGAACATAACTTTTGTAAATCGTAACCTGCAAAAGAGATCATAAATTAATAACATGGGATAAATCATAGAAGTGAAATGTAATCCAAATAATCATAACTTAAAACATGAAACTTTGTGGCATACACACATAATCATAGAGAATCATATCTTATTAGTCAAGACTCATTGCCAAGACTGTCTTAGTGGACAATGTCCATTTCTGAACCAAGTCACCCTCGTTTCAGTCCTATTTCACAGAACCGGTATAACCTACCATTCCAGCCATGTCTATCTCTTGAGATATAAAATATTTACCCAATTCATTGGAGGGAGATATAGGTCCTACCCATCTCATAATGATACCATTCTTATGTGTGCCACAAAATCATAAATCATACATCATTGCATAACCCATGAAATAAAAATGGGATTCTTAAACAACATGACATCATAAAACTATTCATATAAGATAAAGGAATTCCTAAAAATAATTCCATCACATCATTATCAAATCAATGTAGTAATAGTGATAGAAACAGAACCCTATATTATCTTAGATGGAAAATAATTTTGATAAAAAAAACATGAACTCCATTCTTGAGGAAAATATCATTTCTACTTCAAAAACATTTTTCCTTTCTTAACATGTCATAAAATTTTAAACTAAAAGAAGTTGATTAAAAATAAACATGAAAACTTGTAAAGGAAGCTTCTTGGAAATAATGTTTTAAAAATACATTCATTTCGTATAAGTTAAAAAAAATTCTTCTCGTAATTTTTTTGGAAAATTCAAAAAGTACCTCGTACGAAAAACGACAAAAGATTCCTTTCAAATATTTTACTAAAAACTCACCGAAGGGTAAAATTGGATTTATACAATTGTAGGTGGATGGAAATAATATTACATATTGAGGAAACATGGATGTGGATGATAAAATACACCCCAATAAATACCAAAGTATAAACAATCTCGGATAAAAATGAGATTTTGACATTTCCCTTACCTTTGGTCCGATATGCTTTGTACGTGTCCGAACCTCCTGTATAATGATATAAATAATGTTATTGACTTATTCCAGAATCATACTCATTGTTATGATATCATATATTGTTCACTTATGACTTTATATTACCCGTTCTTTTGTAAATTTCATGTTAAAGAGCGTTCCGGGTAAAATCGTTTCATTTGTCATCCGTGTTTTGACTTGTAATTATTCATATGATTACTTAGATTACGATTACATAATTCCAGAATATAAAACATGATTTATATAATATATATATTCATAATATACATATATATAATAGATCGATAAATGGAATGAAATACACAGTTCATTGAGATGGTAGGTCGTACGTACGCATGAACGCTGTTTTCTTTTCCTTATTGAGTTGAATGGAATTAAGTAGATGACATACATATATATACACATAAATAAAGAATCATTATTATGTCATATATTTCATTATTAATTATTATATATACATTATAATCATTCATGAATGGTTAACGTGGTGAATGAATCTCATCGCGTCGTGGAGACGACAGTCCGTACGTACGCACGAGCGATGATATCGTCCTCATGATCATGGAATTGTATTGGAGTGTATGTATACTATTTCAGAATCAATATCACTTTACAATAATCATATATAGTTATTATTTACACCATTATACCCATCCAAGTATGGTGGTGGTGGAAAAATAGACTACACCATGGCGTGGAGACGGTATTCCGTACGTACGCATGCGCGGTGATTTCATTTTCCGTAGGATGGATCGATGGTGAAATAGGGTTGTTTCATACTTATAATAACATATCAGTATATTAGTGATACTGATGTTATTACTTCATAATGTAACAACCTTAGAAGAAGAAGTGGAAGCAGAAATAGAGATGAAAGAATCGGTAACAGACATTACCTCTTCTTTGAAGCGCCTCTTAGGGATCTCCTTTTAGGGCACTAAAATTGGTTTTTGAGGAAGACCACAACCTCTAGGATGTTGCTAGGAAACTGTAGAGGTGAAATTGGCAGGGTTTGGCCGATCATGAAGGCTCAATGTGGTGTGAGGAAGAGGGAGGAGGATGTTCTCTTTTATAAGGGAGGAGAGGGGAACCTTTGGAATAACTAAAAATATTATTTTATTATAAAGTCATGTTTGTTTTAAAATATCTCCAAATTGGGTTATTTCTAAGATAAGGTGGGGATGTGTAGAAATCATCTTATCCAATATAATTTAGACAATTTTAGGTCATTATATTAACCTTATCTTTTAGTTTTAACTCTTAGTTAATTAGATTGACATTTACCATGTCACTTTGTATTTTATATGATATTGTTAATAAACTTACCCTATACATCCTAGAGACCCCCAAAGTTGTGTTTTATTAATATATATAATCTTATCTAATTCATTAGGATGATCCTTATATTTTTAGGAATAAAATAACAATTAATAATATAATATTTGTTTTAAAAACTATTTTATGTCAATTTTGACACTATTCAATAGTTGATTTTTTTGAAACTCATAACAGAATGATTACTTCATACAAAGTTACTTAAATCAATCATAACATGTCATATTAACCTATAAAATTAGTTTAGTTCATAAAAAGTCTCAAATTATATTTATTTGGGTATTTATAACATCAATTATGTCAATATTTAATTAATAAGATAATTACTGCATCATCGTTGTGTCATAAATAAATTAAATTATTTAATGTCTAAAAATTACAAATAAAATAACATTATGTAGGAAATATTTTTATCTTTCTAAGTAATATTTATAGTCGAATTTATCTTATGTATAACCCCATATAAAAAATGATTTACTTATTAAACATTGATTTTAACTATTTTAACCCTTCTTTAAATAAATTAATAATAAATGTCCTAATCTAATCCAAGTGGGCCTAAATGGTCATATTTTATTCCTAAGGTTTTTTTTGGTCTAATTACACTTGTCCAATAGAATTAGGACATGTGTTATGGTAATAAAAATATCATTTTTACCCTTAAATAATCTATTTACTTTTTACCGTGTTTAAAAAAAAGTAAAAAGTTACTATTCACCAAAAAATTATTTTCATCTCATTGAACCACATTTTACTTACTAAAATCAACCGTGTCTCTCAGATTTTCGAAATTCCACTCACAGAAGCGGTAAAATTATGTTTTATGAAAAATTCAGTGTTTTAACTACCACTTAGTGGTTTCACTATTCATCAAAAATGAAAGTTTCCAGAAAATTCCAAAAATTAGATCTAAGCTATATTTGATATTATGAATTCAAAAATGACGTATATTTTATCAAATTCAAAACATATCAGTTGCATTAATTAATTTAAAAATTAATTCCCGTTGTCAAATCAAAAAGCGTGTTCTTAAGAGATAATAACTATCAAAAGATTGACACTTGTTTATGACTGGTTTAAATGTGAAATTACATCCAATGACCAACCTTGTATTAAATTGTAAAAATATATTCTAAATATAATTTAAAACCACTCAAATTAATAATTTATCACTATTAATTATTTCAATTAAAAAAGTTGTTTTTAATTATAATTTAGTAATTTTCACTATTCATCATAATATGACAGTTATCCGAAAAGTACCAAAATTTCACCTTAGGCTAAATTCGATACTCAGAATCCAAAAATGACATCCATTTTGAGAGATAAAATTTCTAAAATTTTAAAAGGTGGTTATTACTATTCATAACGACTAGTTTTAATAATATTTTAATATCATATCGTTGTTTAGTGAAACTCGGTATTGCGTACTACACACGCTATCGTGGAAGGTCGTGATTGCTTGTAATGCAAGGCAAGTCAAGGATGCGTGTAGAGCAAGCTCCTTTTGGTGTAGCGTACAACACAAGACATTAATGAAATTAAAAAGAATATTTTTTTTATAAAATCTCGGGCTGTTACATTCTACCCCCCTTAAAATGAATTTTGCCCTCGAAATTCGTCGAGGTTATAAATGGTTTACTACTCAAAAGTTTCTTTAATAGAAACCCACATCGTAAAAAGGAATACCAAAACATTTCTTTAAAAACTATAGTATGAAATGTAACAATTACCCAAAAAAACTAATCACTGGGTTTCCACATAGGTGAAAATATGGATATAGAATAGAAATCTAACCATCATGTTCTGATAGAGAGTGGTAGAGAACATGGCTATGGAAAATCCAGCAATCACAAAGCCATAAATTTATGACTTTCTAAGGTACCATCTAATTCATCAGATATAAGAGCACTAGGACAACATTTTTGGTTTTCAAATCATTTCCCTAATGTTGATGAAATTAGAAGAAATTATTTCATGATTTTGGTATAGTCTCACCATTTTTCGTTCTTTGGACAATTTCCACTTCATCTCTTAAATAAATGAAGTTGAATTTGTCATTCGTGATGTGTTAGCAGATCATGTGATAGAATGATGGGTCATTCCATCTGCCTCAAACGAAAGGTTAGAAAAGTTATCAAAAAAAATACATAAGTCCATCTATAGTGAGATTAATCATATATGGTTCCTAAAATGGACTTATACTTCATATATCATACTGGTTAATATAATAAAACTAGTTTCTACTAAATAGGGACTTCCTGTAGGCCAGTGGTAGGTGATAAAGGCCAGTCGCACTTCGGTTGTGGGTTCAATTCCCACAGCCTTGTCCGACACGATGGGATGTCGCTCGTCCTGCAGGTTGTCCTTTTTTTTAAAACTACATTACTATAACATCACATAAATAATATCAAAAAAAGTTCTATCCTTAAACAATACTAACTTATGGTTAACATAATCCATTCCAATCTTTAGGCTTATATAAAATAATTCGGTCCAAGCTCATAGTATAAATAAAACGATAACTTGAAATGTCGTCAACCAAGCATGTGAATACCATCATTTATCCCCCATATATCTTGTTGGTCACATTCCAATCATTTGAATATCTTAATGATGTATTCTCTTTAAAAATGAATACCCATTAAACCTTAGTGAAAACACGAATGCTGTCAAATGTTAACTCTTTCCACATACCAAAATCCTAAAAATTCTATATACTCAAACCATGATATCACTTAGTCCTTATATCAATCATGAGCTCATGAATACTGTTAAATATTTCATTTTCTCGTTTTCCCTTCATTATACACATATCATCTTTTTTTCCCAAAATATCTCAATCACTTTCCATGGTTACTAGTACCATAAAATTATTGAAAACCACAATAGGCCAATATATAAATATTCCAATATTCCACGATACTATATACAACATTATTCTGGAATCCCATTACATAAACACTTAATCATTCCACCACATCGTTGTCATATTCAACATCGCCAATGGTGATCGCATGTGACTTCCCTTTGTCCTTTGCCATAAGTGGTTGCTCACGTCGATCATCACTAA
This sequence comes from Viscum album, assembly GCA_963277665.1. Lineage (NCBI taxonomy): Eukaryota > Viridiplantae > Streptophyta > Magnoliopsida > Santalales > Viscaceae > Viscum > Viscum album. The sequence goes on along the minus strand of OY728120.1, from coordinate 1,025,112,983 downwards.
CCCTTGGATTAGGGAATTTATTATCATAATTCCCCATTTCCTTGAACTTGAAGCATTGAAGTATTATTGGTGCGTTCTCTGTAGTCTTTTCTTTATTCACATCATTAGAAACCCTTTTTCCATTACTTCGACAGTCAGCTGCTTGATGACCTTCTTTTCCACAGTTAAAACATTTTCTAGTCCCTTTAAGACAATCTCCACCATGATTCTTTCCACACTTCAAGCATAAGGAAACATTCATCTTTTTTTCAACATTATTCTGAGATTTCTCCTTGAACTCCATCTTTCATTTCTTGTCAAAACTATGAGATGGATAAGTAACACCAACTTCCATTTCTCCCATGACAGCACAACGCACAATTTATTCATAGCTACTGAAGTCTCTTATAGATAATGCCCTTTGAAGATTCAGTTCTAAGACACTGAAGAATCGATCAACATTACGTTCAGGTTGGATGATAAATCCAGATGCATACCTTGCAAGCCTTGTAAAATTCACTTCGTATATACCAACAGATTCATCATCCCTTTTCTTTAGTTCAAGAAACTCCTTCTCCATCTTTGTTCGATGAATACGAGGGATGTACTTATTGAAAAATATGTTCTTGAACTCGTACCATTCCATGGACTCAATTTCATCTCTTTGACTCGTATTCTTGATAAGATTCCACCATTGATCAGCTTCACCTTCCAAATGATATACTGCTAAGATGACTTTATCATGTTCAGAACATTGAAGAACTGAAAATATCTTTTCAGTAGTACTGATCCATTGTTCAGCAACAAGTGGATCAGAAGACCCACTGAATGAATGTGGACGTTGCCTCATGAAGGACTCGATAGAATATTGTTCCCTTCTCTACTCATTTGGAAGTCCAGAATGATTCATAGCTTGTGTAAGTATAGCAATATGATTTTTCACTCCATCTCCCATAACATTTGTTTGTTCAGGAGGAAAATCATTGCATTGTCCATTGCATTGATCAACACGGTTCCTTCGGGTTCCAGCCATCGTCTAAAACCCAAAAAGAATAGTGTGAGAGGTAAAAATCATGCTATGGAAAACAACATAATAAAGGGGGAGTATCCTCAATATCTAACATCTTAGTTTAAATTCTATTATCGTTACCGTAGTTCTAGGACTGTATCCTATACGTATACTTGTCCTTAGAGACATCTCTATACATACCTTAGAAATATCTCTAGAGATCTCACTAAAGTTTTCGCATCCCAGTTTCCAAAGGTTATCTAATCCTTTCCTCTGATACCAACTGTAGAGACCCGAAGCCTGACGTACATGGAAATTACATTACTTTTGCGGAATACTTAGTACATAACAAAAACACACACACAAGGACCGTAATAGTTTATTGTCTTTGGAAACTCGGAATGTAATCTTCAAATCATGGTGAAAGATCTTCAACATCTCCCATTAAGATCTTCCCTTTTTTTCTTACCTAAAACCATTCTTTATATCCTGGGGAAAAGAAAACACAAAAGGGTGAGATCAAATGCTCAGTAAGGGTAAACAAAATAAATATCAATCACATCATATTCATAATAACATAACTTTTGGAAATCTTTAACCGTAAAAGAGATCATAAATTCATAACATGGGATAAATCATAGAAGTGAAATGTAATAACAATAATCATAACTTAGAACATGAAACTTTGTGGAATACACACATAATCATAGATAATCATATCTTATTAGTCAAGACTCATTGCCAAGACTATCTTAGTGGACAAAGTCCATTTCTGAACCGAGTCACCCTCATTTCAGTCTTGTTTCACTGAACCGGTATAACCTACCATTCCAGCAATGTCTCTCTCATTAGATATAAAATCTTTACCCAATTCATTGGAGGGAGATATAGGTCCCACCCATCTCATAATTATACCATTCTTATGTGTGCCACAAAATCCTAAATCATACATCATTTCATAACCCATGTAATAAAAATAGGATTCTTAAACATCGTGACATCATAAAAAAAATCATATAACATAAAGGAATTCATAAAAATAATTCCATCACAAAATAATCAAATCAATATAATAATAGGGATATAAAAATAACCCTATATTATCTTAGATGGAAAATAATTTTGATAAAAAAAAACTTGAACTCCATTCTTGAGGAAAATATCCTTTCTACGTCAATTTTTTTTTCCTTTCTTAACATGTCATACAATTTTAAACTAAAATAAGTTGATTAAAAATAAACATGAAAACTTGTAAAGGAAGATTCTTGGAAATAATGTTTTAAAAATCCATTCATTTCCTATAATTTAAAAAAACATTCTTCTCGTACTTTTGTCGGAAAAGCCAAAAAGTACCTCATACGAAAAACGACAAAAGATTCCTTTCATATATTTTACTAAAAACACACCGAAGGTTAAAATTGGATTTAAACAATTGTATGTGGATGAAAATAATATTACATATTGAGGAAACATGGATGTGGATGATAAAATACACCCCAGTAAATACCAAAGTATAAACAATCTCGGATAAAAATGAGATTGTTACATTTCCCATACCATTGGTCCGATATGCTTTGTACATGTCTGAAACTCCTGTATAATGATTTAAATAATGCTATGGACTTATTCCATAATCATACTAATTGTTATGATATCATATATGGTTCACTTATGACTTTATATTACCCGTTCATTTGTAAATTCCATGTTAAAGAGTGTTTCGGGTAAAATCGTTTCATTTGTCGTCCGTTTTTTGACTTGTAATTATTCATATGATTACTTAGATTACAATTACATAATTCCAGAATATAAAACATGATTTATATATAATATATATTCATAATATAAATATATATAATAGATCGATAAATGGAAAGAAACACATCGTTCATGGAGACGGTAGGCTGTACATACGCATGAACGCTGTTTTCTTTTCCTTATTTAGTTGAATGGTATTAAGTAGATGACATACATATATATACACATAAATCCAGAATCATTATTATGTCATATATTTAATTATTAATTATTATATATAATTTATAATCATTCATGAATGGTTAACGTGGTGAATGAATCTCATCGTGTCGTGGAGACGGTAGTCCGTACGTACGCACGAGCGATGATACCATCCTCATGATCGTGGAATTGTATTGGAGTGTATGTATACTATTTTATAATCAATATCACTTTACAATAATCATATATAGTTATTATTTACACCGTTATACCCATCTAAGTAAGGTGGTGGTGGAAAAATAGATTACACCACGGCGTGGAGACGGTATTCCGTACGTACGCACGCGCGGTGATTTCGTTTTCCGTAGGATGGATAGATGGTGAAATAGGTTTGTTTCATAATTATAATAACATATCAGTATATGATTGATGCTGATGTTATTACTTAATAATGAAACAACCTTATAAGAAGAAGTGGAAGAAGAAATAGAGATGAAAGAATCGGTAACGGACATTACCTCTTATTTGAAGCGCCTCTTTGAGATCTCCTTTTAGGGCACAAAAATTGGTATTTGAGGAAGAACAAAACCTCTAGGATGTTTCTAGGGAATTGTAGTGGAGAAATATGAAGGGTTTTTCCGAGCTTGAAGGCTCAATGTGGTGTGAGGAAGAGGGAGGAGGAGGTGCCCTTTTATAAGGGAGGAGAGGGGCACCTTTGGAATAACAAAAAATATTATTTTATTATAAAGTCAAGTTCGGTTTTAAATAGCTCCAAATTGAGTTATTTAGAAGATAAGGTGGGTATGGGTCGAAATCAACTCATCCAATGTAATTTATACAAGTTAGGTCATTATATTAACCTTATCTTTTAGTTTTAACTCTTAGTTAATTAGATTGACATTTACCATGTCACTTTTTATTTTATATTATATAGTTAATAAACCTAACATATACATCCAAGAGACCCCCAAAGTTGTGTTTTATTAATATATATAATCTTATCTAAGTCATTTGGCCGAAACCTTAGATTTTTATGAATAAAACAACAATTAATTAAATAATATTTGGTTTAAAAACTATTTTATGTCAATTTTGACACTATTCAATAGTGGATTTTTTTGAAACTCATAACTGAATGATTACTTCAACCAAATTTAATTAAATCAATACAAACATGTCATTTTAACCTAGAAAATTAGTTTAGTTCATAAAAATTATCAAATTATATTTATTTGTGTATTTATAACATCAATTATGTCAATATTTCATTAATAAGATAATTACTGCATCATCGTTGTTTTATAAATAAATTAAATTATTTAATGTCTAAATATTACAAATAAATTACCATTATGTAGGAAATATTTTTATCTTTCTAATGAATATTTATATTCGAATTTATCTTATGTATAACCCCATATTAAAAATGATTTACTTATTAAACTTTGATTTTAACTATTTTAACCCTTCTTTAAATAAATTAATAATAAATGTCCTAATCTAATCCAAGTGGGCCTAAATGGTCGTATTTTATTCCTAAGGTTGTTTTTGGTCGAATTACACTTGTCCAATAGAATTAGGACATGTTTTAGGGTAATAATAATATCACTTTTACCCTTAATTACTCTATTTACTTTTAACCGTGGTTAAAAAAAGTAAAAAGTCACTATTCACCAAAAAATTATTTTCATCTTATTGAACCACATTTTACATACTGACATCAACCGTGTCTCTCGGATTTTTGAAATTCCACTCACAGAAGCGGTAAAATTATGTTTTATGAAAAATTCAGTTTTTTAACTACAACTTAGTGGTTTCACTATTCATCAAAAAATGAAAGTTTCCAGAAAAATACCAAAAATTAGATCTAAGCTATATTTGATATTATGAATTCAAAAATGATGTCTATTTTATCAAATTCAAAAAATATCATTTGCATTAATTAATTTAAAAATTAATTCCCGTCGTCAAAACAAATAGTGTGTTCTTAAGAGATAATAACAATCAAAAGATTGACACTTTTTTATGACTGGTTTAAATGTAAATTACATCCAATGACCAAAATTGTATTAAATTGTAAAAATATATTCTAAATATACTTTAAAACCACTCAAATTAATAATTTATCACTATTAATTATTTCAATTAAAGAAGTTTTTTTAAATTATAATTTAGTAATTTTCACTATTAATCAGAATATGACAGTTATCCGAAATGTACCAAAATTTCATCTTAGGCTAAATTCGATACTCCGAATCCAAAAATGAAGTCCATTTTGGGAGCTAAAATTTCTAAAATTCTAAAAGGTGGTTATTACTATTCATAATGGCTAGTTTTAATAATATTTTAATAGCATATCGTTGTTTAGTGAAACTCGGTATTGCGTACTACACACGCTATCGAGGAAAGTCGCGATTGCGTGTAATGCAAGGCAAGTTAAGGATGCGTGTTGAGCAAGCTCCTTTTGGTGTAGCGTACAACAAAAGACATTAATGAAATTCAAAAGAATATTTTTTTTATAAAATCTCGGGCTGTTACACTCTTGACCTCCCTATGAAATTATTGGCGTGAACGCTTGTGTTTTATTAACGAGAGCCTCAGGGCATCCCCAAAATTAATGAGGAAACACGCGTGCATTTAATTTGTTGGTGCTGGGTTTTTAATTCTCGTTTTGAATTGGTGTGCCAACATAATATTAGGATACTAATCTAATGTTATTTGGTTGGCACTTTTCTTTTGGTGGAATTGAGTGAGCTTGGAAGAATAGTGCTCCCAACAATGAATGCTCCTCCCAACGAAGAACGCGAAGAAAACCAGATTTTTCTTCGAATTCTTTCCTCGAAACCTCCCAACATGGAGAGCCTTCCGAAGCCAACTCAACTCGGGATTTAGAGAGCGTGGAGGACGCGACGAACTAAGAATTCATTCATTTTCTTCCCACGACTTCAAACGTCAATGAACAACGAAGAAACAAAATAAGGTTGGGGATTATTGCATGTTGATGCTTCCCTTTTCTTCCTCTCATCACCGAATAAAAAATTGGTATAAAGTGTTTAAATTAATTGTGAGATTCATTCTGAGGAGCCAAATGATATCATCTCTAATCACGGACTGTGTGGGCAAAATAACATGGCCCGAATCCCTCCACTGTTCTTTGGTAATGATTCTTCGACATGGTGATGAGTCGACGACAACAAAGGTGGAAACGACATAGGCCGCGCTACTCACGACCTCTACGACTCTCATCGCCCACAAGGCACCCCTATACATTCGGCTGAACACCGCCGCACCCCGAGCCGGCATGCCGTAGCGCCGCCATGCCCTAGGCCGCCTGCTCGGGCCCTGCGGTGCCCCCGCGCGGACCTGCCCACGCGCCGCCATGCCCTGTGCCGCCTTCCCGGTGCCCCCGCTCGTGGATCATATCTACGGGCTCCCTGCCCGGGGCCCCCGTGTGCTGCTCGCGCGCCCCCGTGGCCTGTGACGCCCTGCCGACGGCCTTCCCGGCGCCCCCGCGCCCTGCCCGGCGCCCCCACGGCCTGCCCGCGCCCCGTGCGGCCTGTCTGCTGGCCTCCCGACCGCCGAACTCATGAGCCGCACCCCGTGCAGTTCAGGCCAAACCTATCCCAGACATTTGGCCGAGTCGCCTATGTGGCAGCATATAGGCTGAACCACCCTCGATGTCTACTAGGTCGGGCCCAGCGGACCAGGCCTAACTTACCGGGCTGACCCGCCCAGTGGGCGGGGTCAGACCCATCAGGTCGGCTCAGAATGGGTGGGGCTGAGTCGGTCTGACAGGGTCGGACCAGACAGAGGCCCACTACCAACCCCTTTTCTCACTTTGGCCATATCTGTGGAACCTGACGTTTGTTTGACGAGCCGTCAGTGGTGCTGGTAATCTCGATGAGAGACAGTCCCTTTAGGTATATCCCACTAGGGTTCGGGGTATAGTTGAGAAACGGTCTAGTTGGTTCATACACGAATCCAACTGGGCCCCTGGACTAAAATGATAATAACGCACAGACCGAGCATCCGATTAACGAATCATATGTTACGTTGCGACCCATACGACGTGGCAGTATTTTGAGATACTTCTACGTGAGACCTCACGATAGTTGGAGTATCAACAAGTAACTCATAGAGAGGATCCTTCCCGTGACAAGAAGATAGAATACAGAGACCCAATAGCTGGCTGAGACCTAATGATTACTTGACCGATTTGACTCGGAGTGACTCGACTAGCCTAGTGGGGAGAGCCTCTGTGTTATTCATTAGACACATGGTAGAGGAGTGCTTCGGTGTGAGCATGGCATACTCGTTGTACTCGATAAGAGGAGTAACTATGTAGGCTATTAAGGGGAGCACCTCTATTTGACGCGGAAGACGCACGGTGGGGAGCACCTCTGTGTGAGAATGGAAGATTCGCACCCCACACCACCTGCCCGTGCGCTGCTGCACCCCCACGCTGGCTTGTACGCGTGTTGCCGCACCACGCACAACTTAGCTGCCTACCGCCGCGCCCCTCGACCCCTTCCCGCGTGCTGCTCTGCTCCACCCGTGCCCAACACGGCACCCACGCGCCGCTTGCCCACGTGCTGACCGGCTCTCCCGGCACCCTACCCAGGGCCCCCGCATGCTGCCCACATGCCACCGTGGCATGCGGCTCCTAGCCTGGCGCCCCAGTGCTCTACCCGTCGCCCCCACGGCCTGCATGACGTTCAACCGGCCAGCCCGCGCCCCAGGCCGCCTTCCCATTGGCCTCCTGGCCACCGACCACACGAGCTGGGCCCCTCACGGTGCTAGCCAAACCGTCCCCGACCTTCGGACCGAGTCGCCTGCGTGGCGGCATCTGCACCGAACCACCCTCAATGACCACTGGACCGGGCCCAGTGGACCGAGCCTAGGTTAGCGGGCTAAACCGCCCAACGTGCTGGGTCAGACCCATCAAGTCTGTCCAGGTTGACATATACCGGGTCGACCGAGACTGGGTTGGGCCGAGTCGGTCCAACCGGGTCGGATAGGAAACCGACCCCCTACCGACCCCTTTGGTTAATTTGGCCATATCTATGGCATCAGACGTTCGTTTGACGAGCCGTCTATGGTGCTGTTAATCTCAGTGAGAGAAGATCCCTTTGAGTATACCCCACCAGAGTTAGGGGTATAGTTGATATACGGTCGGGTTGGTTCTTACACAAATCCAACCGGCCCTCCGAGACTAAAAGGCTAATAACTCACAGATCGAGCATCCGATTGATGTGCCATCGGTTACGTTGTGACCCCTATTATTTGGTTTTCCATTGATATTCTTCGATGTGAGACTTCGCGACACTTGGTATATCGACCAGTTACTCGTAGAGCGGATTCTTCTGGTGATGAGAAGACAGATTATAGAGACCTAGTAGCTGGCTGAGACATGATTACTGCATTGCCGATTCGACTCCGAGTGACTCGACTAGACCAGTGGGGAGCGCCTTTGTTAGACGCGGTAGACCTGTGGCGGAGTACCGCCTATGTGTGAGCATGGAAGACCACAATACACGATAGGAGGAGTGCCTCTGTATTCTATTTAAGGGGAGAACCTCTATGTGATGAGACAGACCCACGGTAGGGATCACCTCTATGTGACGCAACAGACCCATGACACTCGACAGGAGGAGTGCCTCAATAGTCCAAGTATAGTGGGATGTGACTCTGTGGGATGCGGCATGCCCACTGTACTCGATAGAGGAGGAGTACGCCACCAGCCATGTTTTCGAAAATAAAAAACATGGTTTGAGCTGGGTAAATGATATTTTTCCCTCATGATTGAGTTGGGTTACTAGATAACTTAGTTATATATATGGGAATATATCTATGTAATTGTTATATGTTGATTTTGTACTTTGTGATTTATTCTTGTTGGATTTTTGTAGGACCATGAGGGTCTCGGGGTACCTTCTAAGTATCATTATACTCACCACTGCACGGGATATGCCTGCACCATGTTATGTGGGATGCAGACGATGGACAGTGCTGACAGAGGCTGAGAATTCCAGGATTGGATGGTACCCAGAGGTGGACCTTACTACGAGTCAGTACATAGAGGAGTCTGATGGACATGGAGGGCTAAGCTAGAAATATGTTCCTACCCATCAGGTAGGATCCCCGAAGGATGATCCAGGAGCTGCTCTTTAGCTTTCAGTTGTTGGTGCCTTTTTCAGTTCCACTTTTACTTTACAGTTGGTCTTGTATTTCTGGCCCCTTTTACATTCCAGCACACTTTTTGTATACAGTTTTTACATAGTTTTTGATTTCTAATTGAGTAATCTGATGTGTTTTTTTATAGTTATAAAGGAAATTCCTTCCCAGTTTAGGGATATACCCCTTTGGTGCTGGTCTCTAGCCCCTGGCCTATAGAAGGCGGGTTTGGGTAGTTACCACACGGGCCCCGAGGGACCGTTCGTGACATATTCCACGTATATCGTTCTACCTTAAGGAGGAGTATTACATATAATTCATTATACCACATGATCACCAATAATAGTGTGTAATTGTTCCATAATGGGTGATTTTCTATGAGAATAATTGTATCTCAAGAGGCCAAATTACATATAGTTCATTCAACTTCAAGGGTCAAGTTTCCAGGAATGTCATATATAATGGTTATATATTGAATAATAATTCTACCTTAATATTTTTTATTTCCTGTGGGACCAACCAAAAATATCCTATCTAAATAGTAGGATACAATATGATCCTTAATTGGATGTTCATTGATAAACACCACATTGAAAATTTTTACACACCATTCACATAGTACTCGATGAATAATGAAATTAAAATATATAACCCACATTATTTTCCCATGATTTTAAATATATTTATAATATTTCACGGATATATAAACATAAAAAATTACATCTCTAAGTAATAGAAACAAATTATAAATAAATGATCTTCACATCGACTTGGATAAACTACTATAAAAAATACATCCCGAGGTCGTTGATATATGACCTAAATGGAACCATATTTGTCCTTAATAAATGAATTTTAATGGTATAGTGTTCATTATTTACTGGCGCTGAACTATATGGGTTCTGATTCCATTTATAAGGATACATAGTAATATCCTCTGATGGACCTGATCTCAACTCTATAAATTCTACCCCTCTATGGAATGTGATAAATTCGAGAGAAGTTAGTAGGACGGGTTTAAAACAAGGCATATTTTTTCACATCAGGACTATTATCATCCCATTTATCTAAATTAATTTATTTATTGTTCCTTTTCTGTAGTATCATCTCAATCTAATATAGGTTTGGATTTTATAGTATTTTTTGATGGTCCCTTTGATAGCTAGTGAGATTACATCTAACCATTCGACATCCAATAGGATGTATATAACATTTGATATAGTAATTTCTCATTTTATTCACTTGAAATATGTAACCATTTAGACTATCCACAAGTATTATATGTAATCTCTGTTTAAAATAATAGTATGGGGTCATATTTTATAATATATTGTGGCTCAACCCTACCGATTACCAAGTTCTCAAAAATTAAAATAACACATTTTATTTATTATAATTCATCAACAAATATCAGTTTCACTATAATAGTTCAAGATTTTATGAATAATTTCAATCTAATAATCTTAGTTTCTATGAAATCATTCGTGACACGAAAAAAATTGTTTTAATGAAATTTTTCATACTATTAAAATATTATTATTTAATATGATAGTTTTCTCTTAGTCATTAAAATGATTGGTATGAATATGAATAAATAAATTATGAAAATATATTAAATAATACATTATTAAAATTAAATAATCTTTAATAATTTAATTATAAAAGAAAATAAATTAATCTTTTAGATGGAAAAGAAAATATTTCTCTCAAAACCATTTTTATGCACACAAATGTGTCTTATCTCAATAAATTAACAAAATCAATTTTGGGGAATAACTTTAAACATATTTTTATATAATATATTTAATAAATTATTTAAAATTCCTCTTATGTTCTTTCAATGTTTGAGATAATAATGAATCAAGTTATTCAATTAGAAAGTATATATTTTTTTCTAATGTTCAGTTTTGCCCCTTTTTTTATAGTTACTTTAATAATAATTTCATCCACTTTTATAAAATTTCTGGTAATAAATTATGTTTATTTCTAAAATTATCATGTAAAATATATCATTGATTGATATTTTTTGAATTATCTAGAAATGTAAATCTTTATGTCAATTGTAAAAAATAATAGTTTTTGTTTGTAAACAACATTTTCATTTAAATATCATAAAGGAAAAAACTATTTTTAATATTTAATTAAAATTAAAATAGGATTACAAACATTTATATTATTCCAATTTAGGTAATTAGAATCAATTTAATTTTGTATTTTAAAATAAGTACTTTTTAAACATCTGAACATTTTATCTTTAGAAAACTATTTCTAATCGCATTTTGGGTTATTTTTAAAAGAAAAACTTTTTGTTCAATTTATTGAATTTAAAAAAACTGATTGAATAATTTAAATCAAAAAACATAATAGTATATTAAATGTTATAATTATTTTTTCAAAGTGAATAATGAAAATAGTGAATTATAGTCAATGGGTGATGGTTAAAATAGATTTTCCTAGGGTTAAACAAAAATATTAATTGGTATAATGTCAATGACACTTATCCATAGAAAATTTTATGGCCATATTTTGTCTTTAAAAATATACTATTCTATAATATCTCATTATTAAACCTTTTTGGATGGGAAAATATTTTGGAAATCATTCTTCTTTTTCAAAATTTCATGTGTTTCCTCTTCCAACATAAAAGTGCCCACCACTAATTCTATCTTATTCATGCATGCAATACACTTTAGTTTAAACAAAAAAGTCAAAAAAGTCATATATAACTCCCTTCCCACATCTTATATTATTTATATCAACAATTAATCCATTATAAGAATCCATTAAGAGTAAACATAAATTTTTTTTCCCAAAATAGGTATATTCATTAATCTTGAATTTTATTTTCATTTATTCTTACCAGTAATTTAGAAATTCTATAAATATCCTAATATAAATAAAATATTCAATATACATTGTTACTATTATGTTAATAGAATAACATAATTTTTTCCATTCATCCTTCAAAAGGAAAAATGAAACAATAGGTCATATGTGTGGAAGACTACTACCTCACAAACTGATGTTATTCATTTTCCATCACCATGTATCATAGATGGATAAATTATGGATCTAATATTTAAAAAATATTCTTATAATATTATTCTACTTTGTAAAATATATTATCACACCTATGTTTTTAATTTTTAACCATTAGGAAAACAATAACAACAGTCATCCGTATGTTGAACTACCAACTCGCGAACTAATGTGTTGTGTTTTTCATTATATACTATTATAGAAGGTATTAATGACATTTTTAATGACTATATGTCAAATATATGAAATCATAATGAATATTTTAAGGATAATTATTTTTTAGAGTTCTTTTTATTCATCCATTAATAAATTTGAAACATAATTCATGCATATGTATGGAATATCGTCTCCATGAACAATGTATTTCAATTTATATCTCTATATTTTATAAATTATTATAAAAAATACACTAAATATATATTTTTTTATATAACGAACATAATTTTTAATTTTATATAATAATAGTCAATGTTAAGGGATCTAAAATACTAAAACCAAACATTCCTGAAATACAGATCATTTATTACCTTAAATGTGATTATAAAAAGAAATTATAATAAAAATGAAATAAGAAGATAAAATTAAAATATATATGTTTTGATATATATATGATTCATTAAATAAATTATAATAAAATGTATTTTTTATATATGAGGATTTAATGTGGAAAAACAATGTCAATACAAATTATATGTGATTTCATGTCAGTCATTTTATTTTTGAGAGACATATTCCATATTATTAACTCATTTATTTTGAGGGGTATAAACTATACCTTTTACATGTTATATAATTAATACACATTTTCATTATATTTATTATATCATGGAATGTTATTATTTAATCATTTTTACAAATGATATGAATAATACTTTGGAAAATAATTTTTGTCTCGATTTTTATACTACGAGAGTTATGTTATTCTATAATCTCATATTCTATTATAAGGTGTATATACATTCCATTTGAAATTTAATAAAATTAATTATATTATAATAATTTTTTGTATTGTTTTATTTGATTATATTCTTCATTAGGATTTAGATTATATAGTACCAATGTTGTATGGGTGTATTGTTACAATCTCATTATTTATCGTGGTTGTTTATGATTATTCATTGAATGATGATTTATTTTGATCTATTTATGATTAAGATAATGAAATTCCTTTTAAAATATTTACTCCGTAATAATATGTTTTCCCTACATTTTAATCTATTTATTTAACCATGATTCCAAAAGATTGTTTTTAAAGAAAGCATACAATATTTCTCTCTTCATTTGAAAACTCATTTTCATCCATATCCATGAATTATGAAAATGTTTTTAAAAATATTTTAATGTAACTATATGTGTTTTTGAGTTCAAATATATCTTTTAATGGTTTTTTTAGAATTAATATTCATGTAATTTTCCAATCATGTCTAATAGATATTTTATAAAAAAGAAGAAAATAAATATCTTTTTAACATGTATGGAATCTACTAAAAATCATAACCTCTGGACCAAATAATGTTTTAATAATAGGTTAATAAATTGAAAATCATATTTTTAGGGGATAACACATTAAAATGTTATTATGTTTTAAAATATTTTAATTGTGGAATCTATATTTTCATAACGAAATGAATTAAATGTAATTTATATCATCCATTGTCTGTATCAATGATTACATTCAATGATTTTTTTTCAAAATGTTTTATTTTTTAAAAGGTATTTATTAATTTGAAATGTTTAGTTTCAAAATGAGATGTTTTATATGATATTAAATATTTACTTTATATTCATTGAAGGATATTTTCAATGAAAAATAGTTTGAAAATGTTATATTTTTTATTAATGTTTTTTATTCAGAAATTGTTATTTTTAATAATGTAATGACTTAAATAATATTTTAATATATCCTTATACTATTTCAAGGTTATTTTCAAATAGAACAATTTGGAAAATGTTTTAAATTTGTAAATGTAATTTTAAATATTGAAAGGATATATATTTTTTTTTGAAATGTTCTAACTGTTCTTTTAATGTAATTTTATATCTATGCTGAAATAATTTGAGGATATTTATTATGTAAGGGGGATATGATCTAATACACCATTAGTATCCATTCCAATAGTGGATTATGTTTACAATGAAAATACGTTTATGAATCTTCATTCTATTCTTTGGGTTATATAATGAATAAAATGTTGATGAATCCTGTTTATCTTCCTTGTGTTATATAATGATAAATTTATTTTGAAACTAGATTCTTATTCTATAGGTTATTCTACGATTAAATAATGAAGTGATTATAAAACAAATTTCATTTCTATAGGTTATTATTTGATTAAATTTTTATGAAACCAATTTATTTTGAAGTGTTATAGTATGAATAATTTTTTGGAACCCCTATTCAATTCCTGGTATCTAATAAGATATGTTTTTATGATCATGGGGATGAAATAGGTATGATTTTAATTAACTGATTAGTATGGGATCGATAACTCACTATTTTAATTCGTTAATGATTTTTATCTCACGAGATAAACCACAAAATAATTGGGGGTGGACCCTTATCAGTAATGGAAATTTACCACTATATTATTCTATGGAGTGTAACTTGAAAAATACAATGATGTAGGGATTGAACACATTCATCTCTGATTGTTTTTTCAACGTTACATGACAGCGGAGTAAAATATATCCAATTACTATTTATACCACATTAGTCTATGTATTTTTATGTTATTTAATTTCATTGTGATTCTGTAATAATGGAATACCATAATTTATTCCATGAATCATGATTTTGAAGAGTTATATGTAGGGCATGAATATAATTTATAATAATCATATTCTCATACAATTTTTAACTTATAATTTTTATGTGTGTCCCTTGATTACTATTACTGAGAACTTTAACTCACGCATTATTATGTTTCATTACCCTATTCTAGGATGATATGTAATAAATTTTATATAACTATGTAGGGTGATATTTATTATGAACTATGTTAATGAATATGTACAACTCTTATAGACTATTTCTTTATGTTTCCATATTTACAAAGTCACTATAGCTTTAGGATCCTCTAGAATGTGTGTATGTAATTTATTGAATATTCAAAAAAATTGTAATATATATGAATAAAAATAATATGTATCAATACTCGTAATTAAAGGCTTTGTTTAGATAACATCTAGAAAATATGATTAGAAAACCACAGCGAGACCTATAGGTATGTGCCTATGGATAATTTTTAGTATTATTCAATTTATAGGAAAATAACCAGGAATATTTTTTATGAGTAAAGAGAGAAATAAATATCTAAGATGACACTACAAGTTAATTTCATTCTATAATAGGAGTACGTTGGTGTATTTACACCCAAAAAGGTATGTCATGTTTGCCTCATGTGTTTCATGGTATATAATAATGGTCCTTACTAAATACTCAGTTCTACGATCTCATGGTACAAGATTCATAAATTTACATAAAATATATACAAAATAATGTTTGGTTTATATATTTTCACTAATTAAATTTAGATATTATTAGTTTTTAATATATTTTAAATAGGGGCCTATAATAAAAAATATTCAATGTTATTTTAATTGATTTTGTGTATTATACAAAATGAATATTTTTTCTCACATTATTCATTTTGTTTTTATTCAATAAAGGGAACTATAATGATCTAGGTTAACATTAAATGTTATTAACAATGTGTTGATGTGAAACAAAATGGGATAATTATAGGAGTGAAGTACATAGTTATAAATATTTATTAGTTGTAATGATATATAATTAATTTAGTGATCCTCAAAAAACTCTAGGGAACACTAAATAAGAGAGGTATATAGTTTATTGAGTGTTTTGGTGGTGTAGAACATAGAATAAAAAACTTTTGATGCCAATTTATTGAGAATATGGAAAGAGGAACAGAAGTGATTGTCTTTGAGGAACGAGTAGATGTTCCCTACGTGAAAAAGAGGGAAACTTATCATATTACTGAAGAAAATGTAATGTTTTTTAATGAAATGTATGATAATAATAGTCTCCCTAAGGAAAAATAAATGACTGAGTGTTATAAATATATAAATAGATAAAATTATAAAAATTGATGTCTGAGGGATAATTTCTATGAAAAGGATCAAAAATTTGGTACAAGTAAATTTTTTATTTTTGATGATGAATATACTAAATATGACATGTAAATAGAATAAGGATTTATGAAATAAGATTGTTAATAATATTAAATTTTGTGAGATATAATTATATTGAATGAGAATTTTATGTATTGAAATTCAAGAATGATGAAATGTATAATAACATTTATGTCGAATAATTATATTATGGGGTTTCGAGAATATTTAAATGATTATTGATAACCTAGAAAATTTATTTAATGTATAGTTTATATTTTATTTATAAAACAGGATTAATGGAAAGATAACATGTAATTTATTCTTCTGTTGAGAAAATTGGGTTTGGATAATGAGATAATTGATATGAATAATGTAAATTTGAAAGTATTGATGAACAAGGAACATATGAATCTTTTTTTTAAAAAAGTTTAATAATTTACCATTGATTGAGTTTATACAAGTTTTAAAATAATTGAATATATTCAATAATATGTGGTTTTCTTTAATTCATGAAGAATCATGTTGGATTTCATTATGGTATTATATTAATTCTATTTATTACCATTATTAAAGATAATATATTATCCTATGTATTCACATTTTTGGTACGTGACCATCATGATATACTTACTGATATTTAGGGTATTAATTATATGTTTATGTTTCTATATTCAGTGAACAACATTATAATTTTCTATTTTTTAAGGGTCATAAGGAAAACCATTATTATAATACATTAAGTAAAAATTTTGATAGCGTTTTTGAGATTAACATATTATATCACCTTAAGAAGATATATAAATATTAGATAGACTATGAAAAACATTTTTTGTAATGATAAATAAACATATAAGTAATGACATATGATCTTGTTAGGGATCTTGTGATTAATTAACACTTTAGGCATAACATATTCAAATTCATTTCCTGGAGAAAGATATGAATTTGAAATTGAAAAAAATGAAACCATATAATGATACTTCACTTATGATATAAATGAAAGATAATCTATTTGATTATTGATCCCTTTGAAATTATTGATTGTATCAAGATGTAAAATAATTATTTTGAATATCCACCCAACTTATCTAATGTTCATGATGTGTTAAATATATCTCTTCTAAGGATGTAAAGACCAGATATATGACATGTATCAAAATTTGAGGTCATAATACTAGAGAAATATATTACATTTTAGGAACAACCAATGAAGACACATGATCAAAATTAGATTATTAAATAAAACAAGGACAGTTACTTGATCCTATATTTGTGGAGAAACCACAAGCTACAGGAAGCTTAATGTGAGTCTATAGGAATAATAAGGTAGATTTATCCAATTTTTCTTATAAAAGAGTTATGGAATATCATGGAAGAATTTATTTAAATGGTGATAGAATGTATCACCCTAAATTTTTGTGAAATATTTTTTAAAATTAATTTTAATTAAATTGAACCTCGCGTTTTTAAAATACCCGACATAATTGTAAAATAGTAATACCTAATACAATTGTTATCACCTATCGATTATAATGAGGGTTATGAATATTAATATATAAATTATTAAAATATATTTTTTACACATGCATAAAAAATGAATTCATTAATGACCAATTAAATTTGAAATTAATATTAGAGAAACCATTTGATGATTAGGAAAAATATTTTCTCAAAAATTAATTTTATACGCACAAATTGTTTTATCATAACAAAATCATTAAATTATTTTTATTGAATTATAGAAAATAAATTTTAATATTTGATAATTGTTTTAACTTTTATCTTTTTATTTTTCTAGGAATGATATTAGAATAAATCCAGTTTTAAATATAAATTTAGTTTTTTTTGAAAAACAGTTTTATCACATTTTACACACATAATTAGAAATTAATTTCTTCCAAATTATGAAAATTTATGTCAAAAAAATAAATTAATTTTGGAAAAATTAATGTCAATTTTAGCTTGATGTAAAAGTTTCAAATTATTATGAAAAAATAAATTCTTTAGCTATTATTAAAAAATAATAGTTTTAAATTTTAAAATTATATATACATTAAAATAATTTACAAAGTACATTTTATATTAATATTAATTTAAAAGTAATATCAGTTCAATTATAATATTTATAGATAAAATTATTTCACTTTGATGTATTTGATATTGATTTTTTATGTAATGTCCTTTTAAACTATTGAAGTGGTTCTTTTTGGAAAACCCATTTTTCACAGTTCTTAGGGGTCTTATTTTAAAAAAAAAATCATGTTTAAATTAATGGATTCCATATTTTTAATTTTCAAAATTAATATTATATAACGATGTATAATTAATATATCATTAAAATTAATAGAAAAGGTAGAAATATTTATTACCACGATTAAGGTTATAAATGGTTTACCAGGGTTAAACGAAAAATATGTATGGTAAAATAACTTCGACAATTTTAAATAACACATTATATTGAAATATCTAAAATTTATCACTAATTAGGTTCAACAAGTAACCATTTTTTACCTTTTGGAAATAGAAAATCTTACGTACTCTTTATTTTTTTAATGAATTCCATGTTTGTCCTCTACCTATATAAAAATACACACCTCTCATATGTTATACACATATAAACAACACATTGCTTCATCCATTACATACCCAAATATCATCCTTGCATCCCTATCAAAATCCTACATTTGATAGTTTCATTTTGAAACCCACTAATTGTGTATTTAGGTGTAAAAATGAATAAGGTTTCCAAAGAAGAGGTACAATAATTGATGTTTTGTATTCAATCAATTTATTACAATAAATACATATAGTATTCTTAATCTATGTGGATACTAATACATAATTATCTATCCTAAACAAAGATTTTATTATGTTAAGGGAATAATCTATATCCCTCTACACATTAATCAAATATGAAATGAAATAGTCAGTCATGACTATATCAGACTACCGCCTTGTGAACTCGTGATATTTATTTTCCATCACCACATATTAGAACTGGATGTAATGATGGATTTAATTTTTATAAAATATATTAATTATATTTTAAAAATTGTATTATTTTAATATCACCCCTTCATTGGTTCACTGAAAATAATTGGAAGACAATAGTGTTTGTCGTGTGTATGGAGAACTAACACTATATAAACCAATGTGATGTGCTTTTCACTAATTAATTTTATATAAGGAATTAAGAATAATTTTAATAAATATATGTGATATATATTATAGAAGAACTATTCTACGATGTTGAATTATTATTTACATTTAATTTTTTTCCATAATTTATAAAAATTAAATAATGTTCTTGTGTACGTAGCTGAGATCATCTCAATGAAAAGTTTATTTAATTTTATTTCTCTATCATGTATTGAAAATTTATTAAACAGAATACTATGAAAATATATTACGTTTATATCTTATTTAATGTAACATATATTTTTTCACCATTTTCAAATTAAAATGATCAATTATAACTAATAATAAATTCATTATAAACAACATTGGTATAACCAAAAACGTGATTTTAACTATGACTTATTAATTAATGGGAAATAAAAGGTCAAACGTAAGTCATATAAATAATGATTTATATCTTTATGTTTCATAAATTGAAGTATAATAACTCGGAATTTAATATATAGGACGTTCTAATGTGTATAGTGGAAATCGAGACTTAAGGTAAGAGATGTATAGTTTCTCTTTTATTCAGTGAGACATATGCCCGAATCATCCCTCATTTCAAATGTTTTTAGAATATTATTCCCAATTAATATTTTATATCATGGATATTATTCCTATAAGGGTATTTAGTGTTTATTTGTATGTGATTAATTAAAGGGGCTTATGATTCAATAGATTACTAAGAGGGTAAGGAATTTTTTATTGTTTTTCCTTCTTTGAGACATATGTTATGTAATACAAAAACAATCATTTATTATTTTTTTATACTATATCATTGAAATGATATATCTTGAATTTCCTTGTATTCCAGATATATAATGTTTTGTTTTATGTTGTTATTCATAGGGATTATGATCTAATAGTAACCAAATTTCTACCAATTTTATGTTTCAATATCGTTGATTATTATAGGTATTTATGATTATACATTCAACGATGAAGTCATAATATCTATTTAATAATAAATTATAGAATATTAATATCCTTTTATATTCATTTAGAATAAATATTTTTCAATTATATTTATCTCTTAATATTTCTGAGATTCAAGAATATTGTTCTTAATGAAAAGTGAATTTATTTCTCTCTTCATTCAAAAACCAATTTTTATCAACATAAATATTTCCTAAAAATGATTTCATAATTGTGTTATTGTTCCAATACATCTGATTATTATCAAATTTTATGTTTCTAAGGTTTTTTTGAAAATATATTTTAAATAGGAATTTTCATGTCATTTTCTAAACAAAAACCATTTTCATTTTACTAATAATGTTAATGGAATCTATACTCTAATGTGTACTATCTGAATGGAATTTCATATTATCATAAAGACACCGTTTTTTTAAATATTCATTATGATTTTGAAAAAAATATATTTGAAAATACAAATAATTTGATAGTTAATTATGTTTAAATAGTTTGTTTTCAAACTCATATGGATATTTTCATTTTTAAATATTTTAAATGATACTTATTTATTTTTAATAATCCTCCAATGTTATTTTAAAAGAAATTGATTTTTTACA
Organism: Viscum album; assembly: GCA_963277665.1. NCBI lineage: Eukaryota > Viridiplantae > Streptophyta > Magnoliopsida > Santalales > Viscaceae > Viscum > Viscum album. The sequence goes on along the minus strand of OY728120.1, from coordinate 1,025,091,977 downwards.
ATTTATATTTTTTAAATAGTATTTTCTAGAAATTAAAATGATTATTTTACTCAACACATACATAAAATGATCTTTACTAATTCCTTTATATGTTTTCTTAATTAAATTTCAATGAAAATGATTTTTATAAAGCCTTATGTTATATATTTTTTCAATGATAAAAAGATCGTTTCCCTCAAGACCTATTTTAAATAATCATTAAATAATAATTTATATGTTTCCAAGGTTACATTCAAAAAAAATTATTTCTAAACTGATATATTTTTTGAAAATTTATTATCAAATGACCAAGGATGTTTTTCTAAAGGAATATTCCTTATTATCTTTCAAAATAATTTCCCATTATAGAAGAAATCCATTTCTGTTTCTTATTAATTATTGGGGATATGAAATAAGAAAACATTATTATTATTTTTATGAATGTTTTTTTATAAAGACAATATGATTTTGATTCCTATTTCCCTTCTCTGGGTTACACAATGATAATTTTTTTATAAAACTCACTTATCTTCCACATGATATACGATGATTAAAATATTATGAAACCCACTTAATTTCCCATAGGATATAAATTTATGAAATTCGGAATTGATTATGAAAATAGTTTTATTTCCATAATGTTTGATAAGATGAGAGGTTAATGAAAATCATTTCAATCCACGGGTTCAAATTTGAGTAATTTTTTATAAAAATAATTTCCCTTCATGGGTTATGATTTGAAGAATGTTACTGATCTTTTGGAGAATTTTTTTTGATTTTCATTATTTGATGGGCGTTATATATACCTCTCTCAAATTTGTTCAGTTAAAATTAATATATCATAGGATAAACATGAAAATAATGGGGAGAAAACCTTATTTAGTAAGGGAAATTTTTAATAATGATTTCATTGGGAGTAAAGATTGACACAATGATGGTTTAGGGAGTGAACCCATTTTACTATGATATTTTTATTAATGTTCTTTAAATACTATGGAAATGATATTATATTCTTATGTATCTTCCAAGATTCCATTTCTTATTTAAATTTTATTCTCTCAAGGATAATTTTCTTTTATTTTTTATTATTTATGTCTTATAGACATTCGATCATTATTACTTGACTTGGGATTTTGATATTCGATTTTCATGGTTAGGTTTTAATAAGTTATTATCATGTTATCATACCATTATGATCATTCTACTGTTATATATTTCCATTCTTTACCCTTTTTGAGAATCAGATGTCACCCATTATTATATTTTCCCCCCAATTTATAATGATTGTAATCACATATGATCTTCCTAAAGATGATTCTATTTATGAGGAACTACGTGAGGGAAGGGGTAGAACCCTAATGAACCATGTTTTCATGTTTCAATGATTTGAAAGGAAGTATACCTATATGGTCCACAATTATGTGATTGTGTAGTGTAATAAATATTCCACTGAAAAGATGTACTATCTATGTAGGAAAAACATGGTATGTACATTCCCCTCATCCCCCTTAACTGGAGATAGACCATTAGGGACATTAAAGAAACATCTATAAGTCTACATTTAGTTCTTTTCCCCTTTATAATGTTTTACATCATATTTATCATGTGGTGATACTATTTTCATAATGCCTTATCCTTCCTCTATTTGTCTCCTTTATTTCCATTTTGTGGCTTCTTGTTAGAAAGACCATAATGGGGGATTTTGAAAGAATGTACTATGCCTTTTGGTGCCAGGGTGTGTGGTTAATTTGATAGGCTAAGTATCTTATATGTTTGAGAGTTGCATCACATCCACTCCTATTTTAGGTAGATTTTTTTATTTAGATTTCAAATAACCAAATTATATACAATAAGTCTTATTAATTCTTTAGATATTAAATTATTGTTTACTAAAATCTAAAAATCATCATTAAAATTTGTATAGTTATTGGTTAAAAAACAAATATTTCATGGTTTTCAGTGTCTATACGTCATTTCTAAAAGAAAAATAATTTTAAGTGTTTGATATAGATCATAAGTGGACTGTTTTAATGAATTTAAGTTACATAAATGATGTTTTATTTAATTTTAATTACAATTTTGTTTTGAATGAAAATTTATATCTTTTTGTTTTATTTCCCATTGAGGTTTTTGTCTTTTTATTTGGGTATTATTTTCATTAGATATATATATAATGTTTGTCATATTATTTGTTATCATGGAATATACTATAAATTTCAACAAACACCAATATATAAATATATGTCTAATTGATGATAAATATATATTTCCATTGGAATATATATATATATATCATTTTGTGGGTGAATAGCTATATATATATATATTTAATTTTCATAGTATTCATTATTCAAATACTAGGTTCATAAATTTCATTTTCATTCCAAATATTAGTTTGAAAGTGTATTTAAGAATTTGTTTTTGGAAATATATTTTAGAATCCAAATTAGAACATTTTGAAATAGGTTTTATGACTATATATTTGTGAAATATAGGATAATGGATCATTATTTCATTGAAAATTAATTACTAGATTAAAATGGAAATTTTGAAATAAGTAAGTTTAAACTATGTTCATATAATGTAACAACCATTCACGAAATATCCTCCATTCTAGTTATACGTGAAAATGTCATTGAATTTTAAATGGGGGTTACAATTAAATGTGTCTGAGTATTTGTGAAAATAAATTGATTTTTAATTATATTGATTATCATTTGATGTTTTTTAAAGGCAACCTCAACTATTATTTTTATTTCCATCATTGAATCTTATGCTTCTTAGAGAGGGATAAGAGACAGTGACTAACATGTCTTGATTATATATAACAATTACATTATTAAATGGAATTGGTTTAGATTTGTTTCTTGAGTGAGTCTATTTAATGAAAGAATTTTTTTATTGTCATCGTAATTCGTGGATAGTCTTACAGATTATTCAAAACCAAGTATATCAATATTTTAATAGTATATAATTTTTTACTTTTTCTCAACTATATATTCATTATTTCCAGATATGTTCATTAAATTTCATTGAATTTCAATATTTACAATATTATTTTTAATTTTTTACATACCCTACATCGTAGTCGCTTTATTTTGTTATTATTTAAAATATATTTACATTTTCATTATTTATATGAATTATTTTATTCCCTTTTTTTGTTAGTTTAATATGTTTTTATTCTAAAATTGGTATATCTATAATAATATTTAATTTAAATATTATTTTATAAAAAATATAATTGTTTTTGAAAATTATATAATAATTAATTTTAATAGTGGATTGAGAAACTACATTATGTGTGTTTTTTGGGAAATAAAATGTATAGTCACTATGGTAATAATATAAAAAATTGTTTTATCCACATTCCATATTTGTGGAACTAGAAATTGGAAGATTCAAGTGGTTTTTGTGGCTCAGTTGTTGGTTCAATATCCCCATAAGAGAGAAATATTATTATATATAGATGATGTCATTAGAGGAAATATAAATATTATGTTTGATGTTTAGGTACATTGGTATTACATTAAAATCGTGGATATTTCAACTACTCTATTATCATATATTTTGATTGATGTTATATCTTTTATTCTATATTTTTTAATTTTTATGTTTATTTTCTTTTTAATTTTGAGTTTTTATAGTGATGTTTGACAGTTATTATCTATTTTTTTTCTCTCTATATATATCTTTATCATATTTTCTTTGGATGGACATATAATATATTGAAGGTTCATGTTTGAATATATAGACGAACAATACTAGTATTGAATAATAATTATTTGGTGAAATCCTTCTGAAATATTCATCATGATTCCATAAAACATGTCACCTACCTGATGTAATAAGAAACATGAATTATGAATTCTGTGGGATGGCTTGTGTACCCATTTTTTGGGAGACCCCAAGTTCATTAAAAAAGGGTATTTGATCCAAATTTAAAAACAGAACCGTTATTTTAGAATAACATTAAATGTTTTGGTGGTAATTGTAGATTTTGGATAGAGATCACATAACATGATTAATATGAGCGAGAAATATTTTTTGAGTTTTTTCTCATATTTAACAAATATCTAGTGGATATAGGGTTATAAGTATTGATTTTTGAGTCTCTATTAGTGTTTTCATATATTTGGTTAATGTTTATGGGGTCATGGATTTTTTATATGATTTATATGTTTTTAGTTTAAAATATATGTTGAATTATTGGTATGTTTTCAATTAACATGTCTTCGAAAACCATATGGATAAAAAATGAATGGTACGACAAAATATTCATTTGTAGTTTCAAATTTTTAATCTTGTGTTTTACACTATGTAACAATGTCATGCACAACCAATATATCATCTTAATATATTAATAAAACATGTGATATGATTAATTTAGATTTTTTTATTGTTTTTTAAATATATTTTTTTTCCTAAATAAATTTGGTTTTGGATGATATTAATTGGGTTTTATGAAGGGATATTTGTTTTAAAATTATGTATTCTAATTTTAGGAGATGTTCTGTAAAATTAATTAATATTATTTTTATGTATAAACAGTTTAAAATTTGATTTGGTAAATTAAAATATAGTATTATAATAAAATATTAACAAGGTATTGTTTAAAATTAAATTTCATATATATTTTAAAATTTTTATTTCATGAGTTGTGTAGTAATTTTATTGTGAAATGATTAAAAAATTTCTCTAAATATTGATTTATGATCAAAAGTATTAAGAATGTGGTTTTTAGATGGAAACAATTTCTACTTTTTTCTTTTTTTGAATTTTAAATTTCTATAATGGTGGTTATGGTACATTCTATTGAGTTTTCACTATTATTTGAGAAGTTATTTTCAGAATATATGATTAAATATTTTGATGTGATTAAGTAGTTATATTTCTCTTCATGATATTAATATTATTCCTCCTAATTGTTTTTCATAATTGCTAGCCTAAGAGTCACCTACAATGGGCTCTAGTTGTTTGTGTCATTGGAAGTTCATATTCAATGTGTTTAATAAAATATCCCTCCATTTGAATCTCTTGGATCACGGTAATTTTGGAGTTTTTTCAGTGTCTTTTCATTAGGTATAAGTATTCTAAGGGTACTAAGAACTTGTGGTTGTAATAATTTTTTTCTTTATTAAAATTCGTCATGTTCTGTTTTTTGGTAATTTTTATTCAGTGAATTATATGGATATTAACCTAGTTGAGATTATGAATTGAAAGGAGTTGTCTTATATTTTTCAAACCACCACAAAAAATTTCCATCCATGAGTTCTATGTTTTCTATAACATGTTTTCTGACCCATGGGTTGGGACCTTGCTGTTTTCATGGAATACGTTAATAGTTAATACATATATCCTAAATATTTTGATTTGAAAAGATCATGATAATCCATGTATTGGGATTATTATGGTTTTTAAGGGAATATTTCCTTTTGTGAGGATTCTCATGCTTTTATACTTTAGATTGGGAGTATTGATTTTGAGGAATTGAGAATATTATTTGGTTGACTATTTTGTCTTGTGTCCATCCTGTTAGAGGTTTTATTTCTCTTAAGAAATTTTTTTGTTGCCTTAACATGGTTTCCATAATCTCATGATTTTATTTTATGTTAAATTATAACATGTAGTTTATATAAAGATATATAAAATGTGGGTAAGACTCCAATATTTTATGGTATGCCTCTTGGAATTTAACACCATTAGTAGCATATATTTTATATAACAATAAGTTTAAAACCATGACATACTATTAAATATTAACATGAACATTGTAATAGTAATTTTTCCATTCAATATAGTAATGCAGAAATTATAAAAAAACAATAAATTTATAAATAAAATTTTGGTATGTCATTAATGAATATAGAATATATTTATTTCATTGAATAAGTAAGTAAATGTTTTAAAATTATACCATTTATGTTGGTATTTTTGTGAAACATGAATCTTTATTTACAAATTTTTAATTAATATAATAATTTAATAAAATTTTTATTTTCCTAAAATATATTACTAAATTAATATGGTTTTAATTATAATAATTTTAAAATTTTAAAATACAATAATTAAATTTTCCATTTTTCATAAAATAGGATTTAATATTAAAAGTGGCATTTCTCTAATAGATGATAATTTTATTTAAAAATTTAATTTCTCACTTATAGATTATTATTATAAGAAAATAGAGTTCATTTTCTAATATTCATATTTAAAATTAGTTATTATTAATTTTTGGTATTTTATATAATAGTTTTATTTTTAGTGAATTGTGAAATGCAGTAATTTGCAGGATATAACATTATAAGTATGTAAATGAATTATTGAGTCATTCATAATGTATATATGAGGTAATATAATATTGTTTCTATATCATATTATCTATTAGATATATTTATTCCCAAAAATCATTAGTATTAGTATTCATGATCCAAACTTATAAAATAAATAAAATTTTTTTCAAAAAAACCCCTCTCCTCTTACATAATTATCACCCCGGAAATAGCACACATGTGTGGTTTTCAGGAAATTTTTTAATAAAATAGACATGGGTGTCCATATTAGAAATCTGAGGGCAGCATTTTGTGCAATGCAGTATTTTACACATGGATAATCATAACATTGTCCGGAAAAGGCAGGATGTGAAAGATAGATTATGAACGTTTAATGAATACAATACATTGATAATTTTTTTATTTTGACATCACATAATCATTGTGATGTTATATTTTAATTGAGAATTTTCATGAATTTTTTTATCACCATAACCTTGGAATTACCCTGAGATGAGTTAAGGAAATCTCATGACAAACAATGATTACAGATCGAGCGTATCATGGATTATAGTGCCAATGAAGTTTGAGGATCATCTCAATGATAACAACATTGTCGTTCTTAATCAACTATTAATAAAAAATCATAGTAAAGTGGTTATTTCATTTTTTTTCGTGTTATTCAGTTACACAATGAATTCAAGATAATCCATCAATTACATAGCCTATGGATCAGTCGTATTTTTCATGAGGGATTTTATTTCTAGTTAACGAGTGATTTGTATTGGTTTTGTAAAATGAAATCTCAAACCATGATCATTGGCCCAGAACACATGGTCAATGATGTTAAAACCTTATCTAGTGTACTATTATATATCTATTCATTGTGTTCATTTCCATTGGTCACCTGTTTCCATGTATCACCATACCTAGAAGGTTCTGAGAATGATTAGACCCATGAATTCAAGTGGAATCGATATCTGAGGACATATCAATTTTGATCAGGACCCATGAATCATCGATCATCAGCTATTTCATAAAATTGGAACCATAGGTGTTGTGATTGTATGTATAAGGGACCCTTGGAATGGTTTCGATGTCTATTATTGGCAAGAAATGTCAGCGATGATGCAACAATGTGTGGTAGTGGAGTTAAGTGGCGACCAAAGGATGATGGATGTGGCAGTGTTGGCAATCAGAGAAGGGTGCATCATTGGATGTATTCGCCAGTGTATGGAGTATAGTCATAGGTAGTGACCAAAGAGTGCATTGGTTTCATAGAGCATGCAGAGTCCGTAGTGAATGTGGTGGGTGGAGCCACATGGTGAGGTAGTTTCTGTATACTGTGGGGTGACTTTGGGTTATGCGGCCTAGTGAGTAAAGTCATATGCAGAATGTCTTAGGGAGCTAGTGGACTATGACCAGCTGTCTAGTGGGATAGAGCAAAATGGTGGTGTCCAGAGTAGGTCATAGTGGGTTATAGTAGACCGGGCTAGGCCTAATACATTTTCTATCACTGGGACGGACTTGGATCGATCTGATAGGCCAAGTAACTCCCCCTTTAATTCTTTCAAATAGGCATAACATTCAAACAGAGAGTCATTTCATTAACGTTCAATGGCGTTGGGTCCCTGATGTCTAAATGGTTATTTTTTTACCAATGGTGGGTTATAAAAGAAAATTATTTCCTTTGACATGGGTAGTTTATATGGTTGGTATGTCAGGTTAAGGGATTTGGAGGCTAAGACCAGTACTCATCATGCACCCTCTATTCCATTGCATATTGATTCTCTCATCCACTAAATTTTGTATGACATTGATTATGTTTAATTTTCTTTGTTGTTTCCCTAATGTATTTTTAGTATCTCGTCCGAATCACAGTAGTATTATTCCTTCTATTCGTCTAATAGGATAGTTTTATTGAAATTCCCCAAGTGGCCTGTAGTGGATCCTTTATTCCTTATACATTACCTAAGAATTGTATTTAGTATTAGTGTGACAAACATTACCTCGCGTCGATCCTATACGTAGATAGATAATCCATATAGAGTTGATGGTATCACCCCACGTACTTAGTTGTTATCCTCCTCTGATGTATTGTATTTCTATCCAGATCATTCATCGTATCTCTCTCTCGAGATGGTTTCTGACAAATAGTACTTCTCATACAGACGTCATCAGTGCCATCAGTCTCAAGATTGTGTTATCCAAGATGTGAGATTCTTGGAATCATTGAACTGAAACTGTATTGTTGGAATGTTGGTGTTATGAATTAACATACATTTTTTGGTGTGGTTTTAGTATAACATGATATTCATGTGATGTGTTATAGATATATATTTTGTGTAAATATGAATATATATATCCATTGTGTATTTATTTGTGGTTTTAGGGTTTCCAACTGAGTATTTCTATACTCCCCATGCACAAGCCATTCCTACTTGTGTCATGATTGTGAAGAGCATTGACCATTTGATAGTGCCCATTGAGAACTAGGACAAGACTGGCCCTTATGTGATCAAGCAAATTGAGGTGTTCCTACCTCTTCAGACCACAATTACTGCTCCTTTCATTCACCAAGGATCTTGTAATATTTTTTGTATATGAGATTTAGGAATATTTTTAAATACATTATTTAGGAGTGGCTTGTATTATAGCTTTTTTACTTACATGAAAATTCAATATTGTACTCTGTGTGTGGTTTATAGTGGTTTGATTGAATATTCTATTTATTGTTTTTAATTATTGGATTTTTTGGTTTGGAAATGTCTGTGTGAGTGTAGGTATTTTAAGCTAATACCTCCAATTTTGGTGATATGACTACTAGGTGCTGGTCTCCATCCTCTGGAATACTGAAGTGAGTCCTGGGGTAGTCCCATAATAGGATCCTTTGGGATAGTTCTTGATAGACAGTTATAAAAGGTTTTCAGATTTACCATATGACTAATAGTACGTGAGAATTTTTTTGGGAGATAGTGTTATGTGTTTTGAGTTCATCTTTCAAGTCGGGGACCCCATTTCAAGTGTGGAGTCTGACTTATCCCTACAATATGACTCTAATAACCTTATTTTAGAGTCAGTACATGAGAACACTGGTTGCTGGGAGTATAATGGTACATACATAAAATATGAATGGGTTGTGATTTCTATGTCCTTCTTGAGTTCCCTATCAAGATATACACACTGACCATACTACATATTTTTTCCATATCGGATACCTACATGAAAAATACCATCCTGGATTCAACAACTCGGTCATGAGGATGACCTGATTAGTGATGATGCTTTAGTTTATGGACTAGTATCCAAAACGTTATCTCCTGTTGTTTTTGATACTATACTCCCATATGCAGAACTACCATTGTACATATAGTAAAAGCCAAAGTGGAACAAAGGATGAGCAAACTGCATGAGTTTTTGATATAGATACCCCTAATGTTCCGATTTGAGCCTAACCATTAGGATATTGAGGACATCCTTGTGGTGATAGCCCATATTTTCCATCGGGTTAGGACACCCGCGGATCTGATGGTGGTCTGGGTAGAGATCCTTCTACATGGATTAGTAGGGAGATAGTGGAGGTGGGATACAATGAATCATGATTACTTGATTCACTCATAGATAGAGTTAGAGCATCAGTTCATAGAAGATTTCTCACCAGTTATGCTGAGAGATGTGCATATACAGAAGCCTCTAATGTTTGAGCTGGGAAGTATTACAATAGATTATTATTCATCTTGTTTTACAAAAAATTCTAGGCACAGGATGGATATAGTCGAGGAATAAAACATCCTGGATAAAACCTTATATTGGGGTCTATGTAGAGTCATCTGATCTAGTATTATCCCAATGTGAATTCCTACTTAAACTAAGGTGTCTGAGCATTCCTTGGAGGTGGAGAACTTCATGGATGAGGATAAACAACTATTGAAAGTTTTTTGAGGAATTGTACGTGCATAGACCTCATCTAGGAGCCAACATCAGCCACATGGATCAGATCATGGGATATTTTATTTGATCAGTTACAAGAATAGAGGATCTAGCGTTTAGAGTTCATGGGTTGGATCCAGTCATCCTAGAGAGAGGAGGTGATACGCATGTGATGAATGGGGAAATCTCACATAACAGCGTCCAACCCAATGTTATGTTAATAAGTATATTTTGGATTTACCACAATAGAAGAGGAAAATACATGATAATTCATATCTGTAAGGAGGAAGAAATTGTAGAGGATATAGGGTAGTAGTGGGAGGTGGTCAACATTTTGACCTGGTACCACCACCACACATGGGGGTCCACTCTAGGATTAAGGAGCAAAATGATATGGGTGGGGATATCTATATGAGGTCATGGTTTATGACCTGATGATTCCTGGGATGATTCAATCTAGGATCAATGTCATTTCTACTATAGTTGTAGTACTAATAGAAATATATTATATTCATTATTTTCATGCCACATATCTTGTATGAGACCTTGAGATTCCAGTTGAACTGTTAACTTAACCCTTACACTTGGAGATAGTTACATGAGATGGATCAATTATAACACATCTATGATGAGAGTGTGTTCAAACCCCTGGAGGTAAGATATTTGGTTGGAACTTCTTATTGGTAGCGTTGAGGCCTTACGATTTCATTATGGTATGCATTTGTTATGTTATGTTAGTGCATAGATTGAATGATTTAAATGAATTTTACAGTTTTCTTCAGTGATGAGATACATATTTTCATTATTAGTGAAATGAAAATGAATTCATCATTTGATGGACTCATGCGCAGGAGAGAGTTATGTATCTCTCATCACATGGCTATCATAACCCTCAGTGAAGTAGTTGTTATGAGTTTCCAGTTTCTAGTAGTAGTGGCATAATTTCATTACACACTCTCATAAGATTTTCTTGGATTACCTCCCTAGTGGGAAATCATCTTATGAATCGACTTACTACTTGGGATGACACCATTAATCTTAACATCACTTCAAATGCATCCCATAGATCTTCACAAGCTGAATGTGCAATTGGAGGATTTTTAAAACAAGTGATTTGTGAGACCTAGTTTTTTCGCCATGGGTGGCCCAAGTGGTGATTGAGAAAAAAGAAGACTGGAGGTTGAGGATTTCAGTGGATTTTTGGTTCTCAAACATGGTTACTATGAAGAACATGTATCCCCTAATGAGGATCGATGAACTCTTTCACTGGTTGAGAGGGAAATTATGGTTCTTGAGGGTTGAATATGGATAAGGTTATCACCAGCTATGAGTAAGAGATAATGATATAACAAATATAGATTATAGTTTCCACTACAGTCATTATGAGTTCTTAGTAATTAATTTTGTAATGATGAATGCCCTAAAAATGTTGATGGGTCTCATGATCTAGATTTTCCTACCCTTCTTGGACCAGTTGTGGTAGTCTTCATCGATGATATTCATGTGTACACTACATCTATGGAGGGTCATCCAAGACACACAAGGATGGATCTAGGTATACTATGAGATATCTAGATTTTTGAGAAACTCTTGAACGTCTAGATCTGGAATCAGGAGGTGGTTGCGCCCAAATTTACGCTATAGGTATGCGGTCATTGTAGTACAGGTAGGGGTCGAATCCATAGGGACTGAAGAAGGAACCTAAAGACAGTATGATTTTGGAAGGATTTCGCTATGAATTGGACAAATATTCAGATTGAATTTATTTGAATAAATAGTTATTTAATTTAAAGAACAAAATAAAAAACATACATTTACTTAGTCAAATACAAATAATGCAGATGAGTTGATCCTAAGTTGTTACTTTGGTTAAATTGGATGTATTTATTTTCTTATAATATTTGTTTCCCTAATTTTATACGCATCCACAAATTGATATAATTCCTCAAGATCATTTACTATTTTAATCCCTACAAAATTACAATGCTAATAAAAAATTCACTTGTTGGATCAATTTAATGATCACTCTAAGGAATTGGATCGCACTATCACAAAAAATGTGTCATTATTACAGTTGGCGAAGACGAAGAAGAAAATAAATCATCAAATGGAAATCATAAAATAATTAAATGATTATGAATATAAATATATAAAATAACATCCAATCCACCCAATTCAACTCCCTAGGATCAACCTATAAGGGGTTAGACCTCCATTTATTCTATTCAATAAACGGAAGCGGGAAGTCGATTTAAAGAAGCGGGATTGAAGATGAAAAATAAAACAATGAAACGATCAGTCCATCGTTGTGTGAATAAATTCACAAGTGCTGATGTGAATAAGATCAAACCTTGGGGTTAATTCTAAAAGAAGAAGAACATAAAAAGAGAATAAAAATAACTTTTATAGAAAACTAAGGTGATTCAAACAACTTACATGTGAATGAATACGTTACAAAGGCAATTTGGAATAACAACATTTCAATGAAAGTATAACTACAAAGATCCCTAAAACATCCATTGATACTACCTTAAATATCCATTTAGAAGGCATTGTGTCGAGCCACCATCAATCCCACTCTCTTTAATTAATTGTGGTGGACCTGGGTGGGTGGAAATTTAATCTAGAGGAGACCGTTCAACTCTTGCCTTGAAGTGGGAGCCAGATTTCATCCAGCAAATAGAAGTGCCCAAATAACCTTCTAGAAGGGTGAATTAAAGTGGCCCATAGAGGAAATACATTGATACCTGGATGTCCCCTAATAGTCTGTAATATATCAGCCCAAAATACTTTGTGGTTTGCATGATATGATTTAAATGTTGGGCTGTTTTTCTGGGCTGCGAAATCTGGCCCAGAATTGCATTTTCAACATGGGCCACCTGAAAATACACTAACAAATTCAAATTATCAAGGGATAATGTATAATGAAATTTTACCCGTGATGTCTTCTACCTCCAATTAAATTTTTAGAATCTATGGACTTGAATCATGGTCGTTACAGTATGTTTTATGGGATGTTGTCCAGCTCACTTCGGCCAGAATGTGGTTGGTTCAAATCCCACTTGGGTGGTCTTCCAAATTGAATCTCCAAGTTTTAAAAAATAATCTATTGTTCCTTATAGTGTGGGAGAAATGAAAATAAAATATTATAATAAAATCAATACCATTTGTTGTTTTATGAGGTGATCAAGAATGTACCATGTAATAGTGTATTTTAGGAAAGAATGGCAATCATGATGTGAAATGATGTTCAAAGTGTAAAATGAACTAAAATGGTATTTATAAATAAAAAATCACAAGAAAAATATATAAATAAACAATTAATATTATTCTCTTCCAATGGCTAATCACACCGCCAACCTGAGTTTTGATAGTCCAGAGAAAAATATATCTCACAAACATGAAATTTGAATTGTGTTTTCCAAAAACATTGTAATACACATTGCTCACCCAAAGAACATATACCAAAAAATGAAACCCATCAAAATGATTTAAAACAATCTAGGTCCATAGTCATATACCAAGCCCAAGCACATTTCATTGTTCAAATTAATCACCAGTTTTCATCCAAATTCAATTAAGCATGATGAAGTGTTGTATATCACAATAGACAAGGGGGGGGGGGTTAATTTTGTTTTGAGGGAGAAAAGGTGGAAGTAGTAGGAGAAATCGAATTTTTATATTAAGATGAGTAATCTTTTTTTTTTAATTTTTTTTGTTTGTTTTATTTTGGAAATTTTCCATTGTAATTGAAATTGATCTTAATCGAGTCAACCCATGAAGGAAGACATTGACGATGACTCCCAGGATCAAAGACCTTAGGGCACCAAGTGAAGCTCAAATTCTCGCGAATCATCTAGAGTTAACGCAATCAATATCAAATTCTAATTACCACAAATAGAGGTATAATGCCCAACTCCTGGCGAAAAAACTATGGAGTCATGATCCCCAAGTGCTGAAAGCCACATATTAGGTAAATTAATTGATCTAAGTACAATTGATTTTTTTAATACCCGTGTTAAATTTAAAATGATCACCAACCCTGTGCAATTTATTAGGGACCCCACGAACTCAATCTAATACCCAAAAATCTAAAGGACGTGCATTGTGTTTTTTTAAATAAAAGGATGAAAATATAAATGGTGAAAAATCACATCAGGCAAACGAACATTCCAAAATATATAAAAATGGACATAAACTTGCATTAAAATTAGAATCAAGGAATTAAAAATTATTTGATATCCAATTTCAGAGATTGAGATGTGTGTCATCATGTTCAAGGTTAATGAAATTTTCCTTCCATACATTTTTTGATGCACACAAGAATTTTTTTTATTTAATCTCCCCTAAACATAAAATAACAATGTCCAAAGTTTTTAAAGAAATGAATGATTTTAAGGGGTAGAGGTATATGAGAGGAGTTAAAAAAGTAATTTTAAATAATAATAATAGAACAGAATCACCTGGTTTTTGAAGTTGATGTTCATGATGCTCCAGATTACTCCTTTGATCTCTTGGGAGAGGTAGGTACCTCCTTGATCGAATATGTATCACCCAAAATAGTCCCTGAACCATAAAAATAAAAACAAACTAGACCAAACAAACAACACAACAATTTAAGTAATACCAAGTATCATCATTTTTATGATTTTACCTATATTATTTTTTAATCAAACTGATGATACATTGTCTTATTTTATATTTCTGGGTAAGGTATTACTCATTGATCACACAAGTGATACAGATTAATATGGTGATCCCATTTAATACCTATACTTTATCAAAAATGAAGAACAGGTCAACAGTCTCTATTTTTTAAATGACCTACAAAAACATAAATAAAATAAAATAAACTAATAATACATTGTCTTCTGTTAAATTTATGTGTATGGTATTACTCAGGGATCACACTGCGTGACATGGATGAATACGGTGCTTCCCATTCATACCCATCCTTACCCATAAAATAACAAAATTCCAACAATATAATTATCTTTATAAAAAAAATCAAAATGAAAAAAATTATTCACAATGATTGGAAACATGAAAACCACGAGTTTCCTCACGTGAAACACTTAATTTAAAGTCTTTAGCTTGACTTGATCCCCCCCAACTTATCCAATTACAACATTCAAAATTTTAATGACCTCATCTTTCTCCACATCAACTTTATTGAGATTGAGTCTCCCTTGTGGTTGGTAATATGGTTTTGAATTTTATTCATAAAGAATCCTATATTCTAAAATGAATGGGAAAATGCAAGGAGTGTCAGAAATGGTTGATCTTTTCTCTTCTATAGTATTTCCTAATAAATCAAATATCAATCCCCATTTTTGGGTTTCATGAGATGAATGAATAAAAACCCCAAGCTATTTTTATCACAAATTATGTGATACTCGAGTGGGGAAGGAAGGAAAATGAATTTGAGTTCAGGTTGATTGAAATTTCCTAAATAAGATTGGAAATTTGAATGAAAATCAATTTAGTCTCCAAAGAAATTAGAATGAATTGGTTCCTTATAAAAATATGTTTCATCTCAAAAAGATTCCATTTGATTTCTAGGAGTAGGTATGGGGTCAATATTTGGGATTTCTCCCAATTGATCAGTGATCGGTGGTCCTAAAAATTAACTAATGTATTCACGTTCAGGAAACTCTATCCATGATGTCATGTTATTATCTTATGAATTAATAAAATTAAATTTCCTCCTGATTTAAAGACGTTTTAACAATTTCTTGATTCACTTCCCCTGACCCAAATCCAATGAGTTGTTATTCAAGAAATTCATGAGATTTTTGTGGGAAACTAGACACTCCACATAAGGTTTCGGAAGGTACAATTGGTGTATGGATGAGTTCCTCAAAATTATTAATGCACTGTAGTTTAAATCCCAATAATGATACCTCAGAACTCATTATCTCCATTTTATTACACAATATTTCAAGGATTTTTTTGAGGATTAGGCTGGATAAGAGTTTTTAAATCGTGAACTTCATTACATTTCTTCTCTTCAATCATCCTCGAGTGGGCTGGAGATTGATTCTTTCAACAATAATTATCCCATTGATTGTACATCTCATCGGGTGTGTCGTAATTAATAATGTGTTGATTAAAGAAATTTTCTAATTTACGGGCTTCCCTATATTCATTTTACTTTTCATTCAAGCATGATTTTGTGACTTGATAATTTGGAAGATTCTCCATTGGAGAAGATAGAAATATTGATTCTAGATTCTCAGGACACACACAAACAGAAAGGGGTAAAGATGAGAGAGAAGGGGAGAGAATAGAGAATGTGGGGTGATAAAAGAAGATTTGTGTCTAATGTAATTACTTTGTTCCCTGGAAATTGCGCCAAAATTTGGTTGCGCCAAAATTTACCCTATAGGTTTGCGGTCATTTTAGTACAGGTAGGGATCGAATACACAGGGACCGAAGAAGGAACCTAAAGACGCTCTGATTTTGGATAGATTTTTCTATGAGGTGACCAACTATTCCGATTTAATTGATTTGAATAACTATTGATTTAATTTAAAGAAAAAAACATACAACTACTTAGTCTAACACAATTAATGAAAATGAGTTGATCCTAAGTTGTTACTTGGGTGAGATTGGATGTATTTGTTATCTTATAACATTCATTTCACTAATTCAAGACGCATCCAAAAAATTGATATAATTACACAACATCATTCAACAATTTAATCCCTACACAATTACAAGGCTAATCACCAATTCACTTTTAGAATAAATTTAATGATCACTCCAAGGAATTGGATCGCAGTAGCACTTAAAATGTGTCATTGTTAATGTTGGCGAAGATGAAAAAGAAAATAAATCATCAAATGGAAATCTTAAAATAATGAAATGATTATGAATTTAAGATTATAAAATAACATCCATTACACCCAATGAAACACCCTAGTATCAAACCATAAGTAGTTAGCCCTCCATTTATGCTATTCAATAAATGGAAGTGGGAAGTCAACTTAATGAAGCAATATTGAAGAAGAAAAATAAAACAATGAAACGATCACTACATTGTTGTGTGAATATATTCACAAGTGCTGGTGTGAATTAGATGACACCTTGGGACAATGGTACCAATGTGAAAAGAAGTAGAACCGAAAAAGAGAATAAGAAGAACTTTTATTGAAGACTAAGGTGATTCAAACAACTTACATGCGATAGAAAACATTATAAAGGCAATTTGTCATAACAACATTACAATGAAAGTAAAACACCAAATATCACTAAATCATCCATTTCTATAGCATTTAATAAGAAATTTTGGAGGCCTTGGTTGGAGCCACCATCAATCCAACTCAATTTAATTAATTGTGGTGGACCGAGGTGGGTGGACAATTAATGTAGAGGAGACCTTTCGACTCTTTCCTCAAAGTTGGAGCTAGATTTCATCTACCGAACAGAAGAGCCGAAATCACCTTCTCGAATGATGAATAGGAGTGGTACATAGAAGACATAAATTATTCCATAGAGGCCCCCTAGTAGACTGGAGAATATAATCCAGAAATACATTGTGGTTTTCAAGATATTATTTAAATGGTGAGCAGTTTTTCTGGGACTCGGAATCTTGCCCTGAATTACATCTTCAACTTGGGACACCGGGAACTACATTAAAACATTCTAATTATCCTATTACACTATATAATTAAATGTTCCACATTATTTTTTATATCTACAGTTAAATTTTTACCTTCTATGGGCTTGAATCATTGCCGCTTGAGTACATTTAATGGGATGTTGTCCAACTCACTTCGCCCAGAATGTTGTTGGTTCAAAGCCCACATTGGTTGTCTTCCAAATTGAATCTACAAGTGATCCATAAGAATTAATTGTTCCTTTTATCATGGGAGACATGAAAATAAAATATTGAAATAAAATCAAGAACATTTGGTGTTTTATGTGATGTTCAAGAATGTACCATGTAATAGTGAATTTTAGGAATGAATTGCAATCATTATGTGAAATGATGTTCAAAGTGTAAAATGAACAAAAATGGTATTTATAAATAACAAATCACATGAAAAATATATAAATTAACAATGAATATTAGCCTCTTCCAGTGTCTAATTAGGAGGACCACTTTTAATGAAATTGTATCTCTGCAGATGGAGTGGCAATGGACCTGTCCATGGTCGAGGTTCAATTAGTATGTGAGCCACACAAGAGTATGATGGTGGTGAAAATCATCCCTAGGAATGTAGGATATTACTAGATATTCATATCTAATTTCTCTTGGATATTAGAATCTCTTAAATCATTACCCTGAATGGAGAATAAATTCATGCGGAAGAAGAATTTTCAACGATATTCCAGCTGTTGAGGTGGAGTTTGATGAGGACCCTAATCATAAGATTGCTGGAGGAGGGTGTCGTGTATGTAGTGGTTGGATACACATCATCAATTGGAAATAGTTTTGTTCTGATGCAGTGGCAAGTGATTATTTCCTATGATTCACACTACTTTATACATCATGGGAAAAATACTGGACCCATTTTCTTAAGATAACATCAGTAGTATTTTCATCGAGGATGTGACAACGCTACCTATTAGGTGGGAGATCGTTCATCGACTTTGATCACAAGTGTCTCATGTTTATCTTATATTATAATTATATAAACCTGAGATAGAGTCGGTGGAATGATTTACTATATGACTATGACATTGATACCGTTTATACTCCTTGGAAGGGGAACATTTTTGTATATTATCTCTGTAGAAGATGAAGATTGATGTTTCTAGATGATGTGTTAGAGCCATTGGCCTTGTTGTAGTTATCCATTATGGATGGAGATGGGGGATAATACCTCCAGTCAGTTGTTGTTTACAATTCAAATTTATATTGAATACGACAGGTGAAACTTGGGGATCCTAACATTGAGATTGTACATGATCAGTTATCCATAGGACATGCATCTGATGGATATTCGAATGCTATGGGGAACATCATTCATTTCATATGATTTAATATTGTACCAATGGTATTGTAGGATTAGTTTCAGGGGGAGTTCTATACACCCCATTTACATTTACTTCTCGGGTTGGAGAAGATGTACTGGGACCTCTGATTCTAGTTTTTGTGTGTAATAATGAAGAATTTATTTAGAGAGTTCTTTTATTAGTTCCTCACTTGTTAGAATGTGATGACTGAGAAATAGGTTCCAATAGGATTGGTTGATCCACATAAGGTTAAAAGAGTGTAAGAGGGATAGGATATCTATGGACTTTGTGAGGGGTTTACCAGACACATCCATGAGACACGATACAATCTGGGTGATCATTGACGAACTCACTATGACGACACACTCCATACATATCCAGGAGAACTGTTCAGTGGAGTGTGTGGGGATCCTAAAAGGGGAATATATTTTTGGGATTCACTGAGTTGAATTTATGATTGTTTCAAATAATGATTCTTGTTTGAAATCCCTATTGTTTAAGTGATTGTACGAGGCATTTGGGGCTCAGATATGCTAGATAATGAAACTTCTAACCCAAAAAATGGCCAGATGTAGACAACCATTCTAGTTCTGGAGAACGTGATGTGGGAATGCATCATAGAAATCGGTCATAGTTGGGAGGACCACCAACCAATGGTTGAGGATTAACATAACAACAACTACCACTCCACCATTGGTATGAAAATGTTGGAGGCTATATACGGGAAATCCAATGGGTCCTTATATTGCTCGACTGACCAAGGAGAGTCAGCACTCATGGGATTGGAGATTGTTTGACCCACTACTGAGATTTTGTATGTCATAGAGAAGTGTATGTGGGAATTGATGATCTTTAAAAAGTCATATAACGATTGGAGAAAGAGACCCTTGGATTTTGAGGTTGAAGACCATGTGTTCCTTTGGGTCTCACCCTGATGCGGTTCATAGAGATTTGGTTGGGGAAAATGTTATAGCCAAGGATCATCATCCCATTTCAGATAGAGAATAGTGTTGGTGAGGTGGCATACTGCTTATCTCAACACTTGATGTTGAACTGGGTACACAATGTCTTTCATGTGTCATAGTTGAAGAAGTACATGCCTGACCCATCACAAATCATCGACTGGGGTGAGTTGGACATCGATGATAGTGAGAGTTTTACTGAGTACCCAGTTGAGATTGAGGATCAGCATGTGATAATACTTTATGGGGGAGAAATTTTAATGGTACATCCCTAGTGGTATCACAGGAATCCCAATGAGAGAATTTTGGTGTTGGAGGCTCATATTCTTGGGCAGTAACCACATATTTTTTAGTTTCCATGTTTTTAGATATTTAGAGATGTAAAGACATAGCATCGGGAGAATGTAATGTACATTATTTTTCTGTGTATTTTATTAATTATTTTAAGGAATTATTTCAATAAAATTAACATAGATATGAGGTTATTATGAGGCCCTATGTTCATGTAATAAATGATCGAAATGTATTAATCTTTTAATAGCACACATGATTAGATTTACTCAATAGGGGGATAACATCCCAACGGGTTCCCAGATAAAAAAATACTAGGGCACAAATGTGTTTCATGTTGTGAATTTATTCTAGGAGGGGAATAACATCGGTAGGTGAAGGAAGGATATTAGTGTTACGGTTTGGAGATTTAATTATTAAAATATGTTTAATTTATTTTATTTTGACTTCACATCGACATAGTAGGAATTCTTTTTTACTTTAGAATTGTTTGAAAAATCATGTTTTTAACAATAACCCTATAATTATAATATGTCGTAGGGATGAACCCTCTCCACAAACAATGATGAAGTATTGAGCAGATCATGGATTATCGTTCCAATGATGTTGTAGTATCTCGACAACAATGAAAAAACAAATGTTCTTTGTCAAAAATGAATACAAACTCCATGTATGGAGGTTGTTTCATTTTTTATTACCCATGATCCTCAATTATATGTGGAACAAGGGAGAAACCGTGAATATATTTTCCCTTGGAGCGGGCGTATGTTGTAGGCGGGAATTTACTACATGTTAATTATATTTTTTCCCTGGGTTTCTAACACGAACTCTCCAATCTAGATCTATTACCATGAACTCTTGGAAGATGATGTTAAAACATTTTCTAGTGTAGATTTAAAACTTCATTCTTCATGTTTATCATCTTTAGGACCATATATCTATATCTAGATGCTTCTGGTAGGTTCCATGCATGACCAGAACACAGGATTTGAGGCGAATTGGCATTAGAGAATGGATTAGAGAAGATCAGGACCTAGGAATCCAGGTTCTTCAGAATTTTCAAACACCCATTAATAGTGGTGGACTGGTGGTGTATAGAATAGATCAATGATGTGGGATTGTCATGGCAGACCACATGGTGTGGTGTCTATGGTGCAGTACTGTGTGGTGGAGGCAGTTAGCGGTGAATGGATGTGGGTGGACATGGAATCATTGGCAGTGTCTAGGGATTTGTTATCTCGTATGAGGATTGGAGCCATAGAGGGCCACCTGGGAGCATGTGGGAGCGTTGGGGAATGTAGAGGACATTATAGATGTTGCGGGAAGAGAATCATGGTGAGTGGTCCACGAGGCATTGTCGGTCGATGATGTGGGATGTTGACCAATATAGCGGGGAGTTAGATGAGGGCCCTAGAGGGCTAGTGGGGAGTGACCAGGTGGACCTGTGAGCTAGTGGTCCAGAGTAGGTGGAGATGGCCAGAGAATTCTAAAGTGGAGCAGGAAATATAGAGGGGGTTGGGCAAGGCTAGGTGGGTTGGGTTGATGTGGTCATTCTCGGGTCTAGCCCACATTCTTAGTAATCCCACATTGAAACATTCAAACAAACATAACATTCATATGGATCATCTATTTGATAATCCATCTATGGAATAAAGACTGTGATGATGAGATGATCCTTTAATGTCCAATGGTGGTTTTTAAGGAAAACTTATTTCTTGTAAAACGGTCCATTGATAGGGGAAATACCTAGGGTCAATGGAGGTGGTGGGTGTGACCACTACTCATCGTAAACCCTCAATTTCATTGAGGATTTTTTTCACTCATCCACCATAACATGGATGAGTGTTTTAGAGGTCATTCCATTTATAAATTCTGTGAATGTTTTTTGGTATCATTTCATAATTATGTTATTATGACCCATTATCCATGACTTCCAAGATAGAGTTTTTGGAATCCACTAAGAGGCTATTAGTGGCCCCTATATTCCTTCAATGTGACCTAGGTAGAGGCTTCGGTATTGACGTGACCAATATGACTAGGCATCGATCCTCTATATAGTGGGTTAATCAAGATTAAGTTGTTAGTATCAACCCATAGTCATGACAGGAATCCTCCTATGATGTATCATATCTCACTCCATATCATTCAGTGTATCTCTTTCATGACAATTTATGACAAATGTTACTTCTTTGATAGAAGTTGTAACACCTTGACCCCAGTAACCTAGAGTCGGTGCATTAATTTAATACATTGTCATGATTATAAGGAATCAATCTCCTAAAGACCAATCAATTTAGTAGTCTTGTAAAATAGATTTTATACATGAAAATTACATTAAACATTAGAGAACAAAACACAACATGAATGATCATTTTATAATGCCATTAATACCATAGCTTAAACCGACTTATCAATCATAATAAACTTCTAGGAATCCTATAAAAATAAAACATATGAATGGGATGAGCATAGATGCTCAGTAAGGATAACAATATAGTTGAAACATTCATAAATAATAATAAACATTTAAGACAATGTGTAAGACTAAAACAAATGACTTTTAAACTTAAACTTCATCATAAGATGGAAAATATAATTCAAATAAGGGAATTAACTTATTAACATAGATATTATACTAGACATATAATCACATGTAATATCAATATACAATTTCATTATGTTGGATTGCATAATTCTAGACATAATATCCACATAGTCAAGGCCTTGTTCGAAGACTAAAAATAAGATGTTGTCATGTCCTAGTGCCAAGACATTATTTTGTCTCATGAGACCTACCGATGCATCGAGGAGCTGTTGTGGGTTCCACCCATCACTTACTAATTCCAGTGAATTCATCATATGAAAATGTGTAAACATAGAATTATCATTCATATTAAAACTAGAATATGAAAGGTCAATACATTATGTAGAAACTATGAATGGTATAAAAATGAAAATTCCACAGTCAAACATATCTCAAAACCATCAATACAATATAGAATATTTTTATCATAATAAATTAACCTCGATCAAGAATAATATCTCATAATCTATGTTGTCATAGTTGAAAATGATCAGTAAAAATATTTGAGAAAAATATCCCATTTTCAAGAAATCATTTAAAAGTCACTAAATTTACAAAGGAAGTCATTTAAAGATAGTTTTCAACCAAATATTCCCACAACACTTTTATTCTTTTTAAAGGGATTAACATTTCAAAACATTCATGTCTATATAGATAAATCATTAAAACCATTTTGAAAACATGAACATTAATGAGAAAGGTTTAGAAGAATAAAGGTATAAAACAATTAATATGATTTTTTAGTAAAAAATCCCTTAAGAAAATCAATTTAAATACACTTTTATGAAACAATGACCTTGATAATAAATATTTCCCAGTAGATACGTACATAAACACTACCTCAGATAATAAAGAGATTGTATAATTAACCCTTATCTTGCACTCTCTTTTGGTCGAGGTTACATTTAACCTCATGTATAATTACCATAGTATGTTATTAAATTATACCAGAACTGTATTCATATCTATTATATCATACATTATTCTTTTATGACTTTATACTACATATTAAAAAATTATTTCCATGTAAATTAACATTTTGGGTAATAATCTCTTTCGATATCATACATTTTTAACTTGTTATTCTTCACCATATCATTGAGATAATGATTTACATACATAAAGAATTTAACACATGATTTATATATCATATATAATTAGAATATAAATATGTATAATAGATAGATATATGAAATGGAATTCACCGTTTATGGAGACGGTGGGCCGTACGTACGCATAAACGATATTTCCTTTTTCATATCGTATTGAACGAATGTATGTGAATACGATATATGTATGTAAATATATATATCTATCCAGTTGAATTATGATGTTATATATTATGTAATTATTTATAATATATATATTTATTTATTTATAATCATCCTTGAAGGGTGAACATGGGAATAAATCTTATCGTGTCGTGGAGATGATAATCTGTACGTATGTAAGAGCGACTATATCATTATATTAATGGTAAAATAGTATATAATTAAATGGTATATAAAATAAAAAGTATCTTTAACATTTTATATTTCCCTATTAAATCATTTATAACGATTATTATACCCATCCAAATAATTATGTTTTTGAATAACAAATTATACAAAGACGCAGAGACGATAAGCCGTATGTACGCACGTATATGACATTGTCATTTATTGGATGGAGATAATAAAGAATATAGTTTTTCAATATTTATAATAACATCACATTGTATTTTAGTTACTGGTGTTATTATTTTTTGTATGTAAACAACAAATAAAGTGGATGTGGAAGAAGAAAAGAACATGGAATAGGTTGGTGGAATTATTACCTCTTCTTTTGGTGTTTCCTTTTGAGTTGATAAAATGGGATCCTTAGGTTGGCTTTCTGATCAAAATAATGACTCTAGGTTGATTTGAGGGAATTTTACAGGATATTTGGTTTGGGGTTGGCCGAGAAAAATGTATTTGGAGGTTTCATGATGAGAGAAGGAGAAGTGCCCTTTTATAAGAAAGGTGAGGGTCACTTTAGAAAATGATAAAAATATTAATTTATTATAAAATCATATTCTGTTTATAATGGCTCCAAATTATTGTATTTTGATCTTTATATGGTTATGGGTAGACATAATCTCAAAAAATAGGTTTTAGAAATGTTTAGGTAATAATTTTAACCTTATATATTATATTTAACACTTAGTTAAATAGTTTATCTTTTACTGGGTCTTCTTGTATTCTTACACTATACGACTAATAAACTTAATCTAAACCTATAGGTAATATTATAAGGGTTCAATAATGACATATATATTATTATTTACTCCATTTGGCTGAACCGTATATTTTTATGAACATTAAACCAACCAATAATATAGTATTGGTTATAAAAATTAATTAATGTCAATTTTGACACTATTTTGTATTTTGTAAAATTCATACCAACCTTATCACTTATATTTTTTTTTCTAATCTACCCTAACATGTCACATTAACCTAGAAAATTAGTCTAATGCATCAAAAGACTCAATTTAAATTTATTTGGATTTTATAAAATCAATTATTTTAATATTTCATTTATAATGTAATTACAACATCATTATTGTGTCACAAATAAATTAAATTATTTAATGTCTAAAAATTATATATAAAATACCATTATTTATTAAATATTTGTATCTTTATAATGAATATTTATAGTCAAATTTATCTTACGTTAAGCCAAATATTAAAAATGGTTTATTTATTAAACATTGAATTTTACTCTTTTAACTATTCATTAAATAAAATAATAATAAATGTCATAATATAATCTATGTAAACCAAATGGGTTCAATTTTTATTCCTTAGGATTTTTATGGTCCAATTACACTTTTCCAATAGAATTAATACATTTTTTATGGTTATTATAATATCATTTTTAACCTTTATAATTCTATTTACTTTTTGTTGCGGTAAAAAAGTCAAAATTTACAATTCAAAAAAAAATTCATCTAATTGAACCACATTTAACATACTTATGTCAAATTTATCTCTAGTATTTTTGATATTCTACTTATAGAAGTGGTAAAATTTAGTTTTATGAAAATTTTCAAATGCTCCAAGAAGGTGGGTTAAAGCCGTTAAAAATTTCAATAAATTTTTATATATCTAAAATAATTATATGATGACTCACAAGAATTACACTGAATATATACAGGAATTATATATGTAGTTTTTCATAAAATAAATTTAAATAAAATAAATAATTATTTAAATAAAAATTCAATTTAATATAATAATGCAGTGGTTTTCACTATTCATTAAAAATTTAATGTTTTTAGAAAAATTCCAAAAATTCACCATAAGATAATTTTGATATTATGAATTAAAAAATGAAGTATATTATACTATATTCAAAACATAGAAGTTTCATTTGTTAATTTAAAATTATTTCCCTTTGTCAAATCATAAAAGTGTGTTTTAAAAAAGAAAAAACTATCAAAAGATTTACATGTGTTTATGTCAAATTTATTTGTGAAAATACATATAATGACCTACAATGTATTACATGATAAAAACATAATTTAATTATACTTACGAATAATTAAATTGTATAATTGAACACAATAAATTATTTTGATTAAAATGGTTGTTTTCAATTTTTTTTTTACTATTTGGCCAAATATGAATGTTATCAGAAAAACACAAAAAATTTATGAAACTAGATTTTTTTGTTCCTATTCTAAAGAAGAAGTTTAGTTTTTCCAATTTAATATATAAGTTTCAAATATTGGACTTGAAATGGGATCTCCATTAAATGATGTAAAATTTCATTTCTGAAAAATACTTCCTTTATCAAGAAAAAATGAATGTGTTCTTATATTAGGTCTATGTAACACATAATATGGATGTTATAATTTATATGGAATAAATAAAATTCAAAATGCATATAGTACTATTCATAACCTATTTAGAATAGCTTTTTTGGTATGTCACGGTGCGCTCGAACTCGGTGTTGCGTGTATTTCAAAATACTGAATTACATTGAAAAATTGTATTATGAAATATTGGGTGTTAACAATATCCCTTCCTTCAATAAATTCTGTCCTCTCAATTTGAAATTTTTCTACAAAAATAAATGGATATAATAGGAAAATACCTTTGTGGAATACCCACATCAGAAATTGGGTTAATAAAATTTATTCTTAATAAGAGGGAATTTGAATGAAAAAGTCCCCACCAAATTATGATCTCGAGTAAGAGAACATTGGTGGAAATTAGAGACATCTAATTAGAGGAAAAACATAATTATCTATAGAAATTTATTGAGGTCATCAATTGAAAACATGTGTAAAATTTAGTTCCTCAAATCCATCAATCTATAATGAATTAAAATATCATTAGTTCAACAAAACATAAGTTATTTGGATAACACATTTTTGGTTTTAAGATCCTTTCCGTAATGTTTATGAATTAATTTATTCATAGAATAATAGGAAAAAATTATACTTGACATCTAGAGTTTCATCCTTCAACTAATTCCTACCATAAACTCTCCTTTCACTCCAAAAGATAATAGAAATCAAAAATATTCTATTTATCCTAATCCTATAGGGAAACAAGAAAATGAATTTTATAATTTATCTATTAGGCCATTTTAAAAAACCTACTTTATACAAACCAAGAAATCTTGTCGGCCAGTGGTTGGTGATGGACCCTTGTTGCCCTTCGGTTGCAGGTTTAAGTCTCACGGCCTTGCTGGACGCGACGGGTTATCGCCCGACCTCCGGGTTGACCTTTTTATAACAATCCAAAAATAATCTTAAGAAATTATTTAACAATAATAATGGTATCCACTGTCAAACATAATCCATTCCAACTGTTATAATTAACCAAAATACTTATGTCTAAACTCATAGTCCAAAATTAATAAGAAATGTAAACACAATGATGAGATTTTTAGCCACATAATAACATGTGATTTCCATAATCATGTATTCATTTATAACATGGTAACACTTTGAATTACCATAAAACATATTGATTATATTCATACTCCCTTATTCATTATAGAATACTCAATATACTCATTATATAAAAAAATGTTGTATAGTCCAACCAAAATGGAATAAATAATAAATTAATTAGTTTCAAAGTAGTTAAGAATATCGAATATAATTTATCCAAATAAATCATATCTTATTCCAAAATCACTACCTCATTATTAGAACCATAATAAGTTTTATCTTTACATCAACCATGTATTTTCTAAAAATTTCAACTTTATAATGAGTGACATTTCATGGAACCATAAAATCACAAATCCTCAATGAAATGGTACTATAGTACAACCCTTATTATTTCCATAATTCATATAACCAGTACATCGTTCATAAAACACTCAAATAAAATAATTATTTAACAACAATATAAGAACACTAGTCATTCCCCTTCATCTGTGGTAGTATTATAACAAGACTATTATCCAACAGGATCATTTGTGGCATACTCTGATGATTTGGACATTGATTCACCTAATGTTCCCACTCCTTGCAGATGAAGCATTGTACCTTTGACACCTTTTTCATACCCTTGCAATCATGTTCATTGCGTAATTTCTCACCACACATATAACAAACTATTATTCCCTTCAGGAAAGGACCAAGGTGTTTCTTCCCACATTTACCCCATGAGGGATATTTTTCATTTACCTTCTTCCCCTTATTTCCATTTGCAGAGTTTTCAGATGATCTCTTTTTCTCTTTCTTTTATTTAAAGTCGAAAGTCATAGAAAATTCATTTTTCAAACATGATAGTGCATGAGACTATTTATTCATATGATGAGATGTATTTTGATACGAATTATCGATGAGGAAATGGTTTTATCCAATCAATGAATCGATCAATCTTACTACTTGGGTTACATGTATAATTTGTTGAATGCCAGGCTAACCTTGTAATGTTTTCCTCATACTTTGCGACATTCTCATCCCACTTTTTCCTCAGACTCAGAAATTGTCATTCCATATCTGCTGGATGGTCACGAGGAATGTATATTTCTATGAAAATCTCTTTAAACACCCTCCATTCAAAGTTTTATAATTATTCAACTTCCTTTATGTTTTGGATTAAGGACCTCCATTGATCTGCATGTTTCGTGTGGTGATAAACATCCATGACAATATTTTCCATTTCTCTACTCCCCAAAGAATGGAATCTTTTCTCTAGGGAATTTATCCACTGCATATATATTAATAGATTCATTCTCCCATTTAATGTTAGTGGTTGTTTCATCATGAAGCGGTCTAACATTGGTCATTCATGTTTTGGATTACGGTGCTCCATACAGGTATGGTTATTATTCATAACCTGAGTGAGTTGTCCTAAAATTGCGATAAGATGATCAGAACCAGTTGCATCACCATCTACACTATAATTATCTTGAGTAGGAGGGAAATACCTAAATGGATTACATGCATTGATATGATTTCCATTTCTTCCACTATGAATCATTTGTTTAAAATGGTATACACTGTATTAGTTTATGAATCGTAATACATAATTATAAACTTGTAAAACATATAACATAATTACAATAGTTAATGGATATAATACATAATCATTAAAAAGTTTTCTCTATGGATGTATATACTCTCAGAAGACCGATCTGTTTAGAAGTCTTGGAAAATAGATTGCATATATGAATGCTACATTACAAATTATAAAATAAAACACAACATTAACGATCCAATGATAATTCCATTAATCCCCTAGCTTAAACCATCTAATCAATCATAATATACTACATGCAATCCTAGGAAAATAAATCGTAAAAAAGGGATGAGCTCAAACACTCAGTAAGGATAACAATATAGCGTGGACCTTCATAAATAAGTATAAACATTTAACACAGTGTATATGTATAAAACAAAAGTCTTTTAAACATAAACATAAACATAATATGGTAATGATAAATCAAATAATTCCATTTAATTATTGACATGCATATTCTACATGTCGAATAATCAAATGTTATATCAATATACAATTACATAATGATGGAATGCATAGTTCCAGACTTCATAACCACACGATCAATGCCTCATTCCATGACTACAAATAATATTTTTTCAAAGCCTTGTTCCAAGAAACTAATTTATCTTAGGACACCTACTAGGGCATCTAGGAGCTATATCGGGCTCCACCTGTCACATACTAAGTCCAATGCATTCCTCATATCAAAATGATTAAAGATAACATAAACATTTGTATTAAAACCAGTATGCGGAATATCAATACATTATCTAAAAAAATGAATGGTGTAAAAATAAGACATACATAGTCAAACATATGTCAATATTTTCAATACAATATTCAATATTTGTGTCATAATAAATCAACCTCGATCATTAGTTATATCCTATAAAGGATGTTGACATAATTGAAAATGATCAATAATAATCACTGAGAGAAATATCCATTTTTTATGAAATCATTTAAAATTTACATTATTTATAATGGAATTCATCTAATAGATAGTTTTGAATAAATTTTTTCAATAATAATAGTAATGGCCTAATGGCCATAAAAAAAACATGTCTATATAAATAAATCCGTAAAAGCATTTTGAAAACTTGGACATTAATGAGAAAGGTTTAGAAGAATAAATCTTTAATGACTTTAAATTGATGTCTTAGTAAAATTTTGCCTAAAAACCAATAACTTTGAAAAATCATTTATGACTCATGGACAATGATAATAAATATTTCACAATAGATACATATGTAAAAACAACCTCGGATAATAAAGAGAATGTAATATTAACCATTACCTTTCACTTTCCATTGGTTGAGGGTACGTTTAACCTCCTGTTTAATGAACATAATATGTTATTAAATTATACCAGATACATATTCATGTCTATTATATCATACATGATTCATTAATGACTTTATAAAACTCATATAATAATGATTTCTATATTAGATTAAAATTTTAGTTAATAATAACTTTCTTTATCGTACGTGTTTTAACTTGTTATTATTGATCATATCATTTAGATAATGATTTAAAAACATAAACAATATAACTAATGAATTAAATATCCTATATATTTAGAATATAAATATTTAAAATAGATAGGTATATGAAATGTAAGTCACCGTTTATGAAGACGGTAGGCCGTATGTACGCATAAACGATGTTTCAGTTTTCATATCGTATTGAACAGTAGTAAGTGGATAAGATATATGAAAGTAAATGTATATATATCTACTATAGTTATTATTTCTTTATTACATAATTATTAATTATATATTTTTTTTTATAATCATCCTTGAATGGGGAACTTGGGGATGAATCTCATCACGTCGTTGTGACATTAATCCATATGTACGCACGAGAAATAATATCATTATATTGATGGTGAAGTAGTAGGTAATTAGATTTTATATCATATATAAAGAATAATTAAAATTTTATATTTATTATTTACATTATTTATACTCATTATTATACACATCCAAATAATGATGTTATTGAATAACAAACTACACCATGACATGGAGACGGTAAGCCGTACACACACATGTATGGTGACTTTGTCATCTATCGGATGGATATAATAATGAATATGGTTTAAAAATATTTGTAATAATATAAAAGTATGTATTATGTACTGGAGTTATTATTTTGGTATAGAAACAACAAAATATGGAGGAATTGGAAGAAAAAAACATGGAAGAGGGTGGTTATATTATTACCTCTTCTTCAGATGTTTCATTTAGTGTTGATCAAAATGGCTCCGTCTATTTGCTTTCTGATCAATGTATTCTCTCTAGGTTTATGTGAGGGAATTTGGGAAGATTCTTGGGCTGGGGTAGGCCGAGCCAAATGGAACTGGAGGTGTGATTTTGAGTTAAGGGGAAGTTCCATTTCATAAGAGAGGTGAGGGTCGCATTGGAAAAAGATTAAAATATTAATTTATTATAAAATCATTTTCAAATTATAATGGCTCCAAATGAATTTATTTCGACCCTTAGGTGGTTATGGGTTGAAATAAACCCAAAAAATTGGTTTTAGAAATGTTTAGGTTATCATTTTACCCTTATATTTTAGATTTAACTCTTAGTTAGATACTTTAAATTTTACCTTGTCTTCTTGTATTTTTACACTATATGATTAATAATATCACTATAAACATCCAAGAGAA
This sequence comes from Viscum album, assembly GCA_963277665.1. NCBI lineage: Eukaryota > Viridiplantae > Streptophyta > Magnoliopsida > Santalales > Viscaceae > Viscum > Viscum album. The sequence goes on along the minus strand of OY728120.1, from coordinate 1,025,059,821 downwards.
CCTAAAATGGATCATTAATGACCTATATAATATTATTTAATCCCTTTGGCTGAACCATATATTTTTAACAATATTATATCAACCAATAATATAGTATTTGTTTTTAAAATTAATTTAAGTCAATTTTACACTATTGGGTAATTTGTTTTTTTGAAAGTCATAAAAACCTTATCACTTAAAAAAAATCATCTAATCAACCCTAAAATGTCATAATAACATATAAAATTAGTATAATCCATTATTATACTCAATATTCATTTATGTTGATATTTATAATATCAATTAATTTAATATTTCATTAATAAGGTAATTACTGCATCATCGTTGTGTCAAAAATAAGTTTAATTATTTAATGTCTAAAAATTAAAAATAAAATACGATAATGTAGGAAATATTTTTAGCTTTCTAATGAATAATTATAGTCTAATTTATATTATGTGTAAACATATATTAAAATCGTTTTAGTTGATAAAATTTGAATTGAACTCTTTTAACTCTACTATAAATTAAATAATAATAAATATCCTAATCTAATCCATGTGGACCAAAGGTGGTCATATTTTAATCATAATGTTGTTTTTTTCACATTACACTTATCAAATATAATTAGAACATATGTTAGGGTAATAATAATTTCATTTTTTTCCTTTAATTACACTATTTACTTTTAACAGTGGTAAATAAAAGTCAAAAGTTACTATTCACAAAAAAAAAATATTTTCATCTTCTTGAACTACATTTTACTTACTGTTGTCAACCGTGTCTCTCAGATTTTTTAAATTCCACTCACAAAAGTGGTAAAATTTTTTATTACACAAATTTCAAAATCCTCCTAGAATGTGGGAAAATGATGGAAAAAGTTGAATAAAATATTATATATCTAATCTTATTATAAAATGACTCCAAATAATTACGACGAACATATATAGGTATTATAAATATATTTTTTCTTAAAATAAACAATAAATAATTATTTAAATAAAAAGTTGATTTTAAATAATAATGTAGTGTTTTTCAGTATTGATCAAAAATTAAATGTTTTCTGAAAAATACCAAACATTCACCCTAAGTAATTTTTTTATTCTTAATTCCAAAATTAATTATATTTTAGAAAATTCAAAACATATAAGTTGAATTTATTAATTTAAAATTAATTTCTGTTGTCAAAACACAAAAGTTGGTTTTTAAAAAGTAAAATCATTCAAAAGATTAACATGTGTTTATGAAAAATTGAAATGTGAAATTACTAATAATTCCCAACATTATATTATATTATAAAAATATAATCTATTTATACATAAAATCTATTCAAATGTATAATTTAACAATATAAATTATTTTTGTTAAAAATGTTGATTTCAATTAAAATATAGTATTTTTCACTATTCACACAAATATGATTGTTATCAGAAAAACAACATAGACTTATGAAAACTATTTTTTTGTAACAATTTTAAAGAAGATGATTATTTTGTTAAATTAAATAAATAAACATTTCAAATATTCTATTTAAAAAGGGTTCTCAATTAATGGCCGCAAAATTTCATTTTTTGAAAAATACTCCCCTTACCTAAAAACAAATAAATTTGTTCTTATAATACATCTAAGAAACACATAATATGGATGTTAAAATTTATATGGAATATATAAAAATCAAATTTCAGATAATACTATTCATAACCACATTTGAAAAGCTTGTTTGGTAAGTCGTGCTGTGCTCAAACTCGGTGTTGCGTGTAATGAAAGTTATTGAATTACATAGAAGAAATAACGTACTATGAAATCTTGGGTTATTACAAATGTCATCAGTGATATCAGACACATGAGGGTATACTCTAGGATGTTAGCATCATGGAATCAAAGAAAGGAATACCATATGTTTTTATGCAGTGGTTATGACATACACTAGACTGTGTCGTATGGTTTGAGTATATGTGGATATTCCTATTATATGGTGTAGACATATAATTGTGTAGAGATGAACGTACCTTTAACTGGTTTATTTTATTGTGGTTTTAGTGTCCCCTACTAAGTACTGTTATACTCAACATACATATGATTTTCCTAGATGTTTCATGTCTTAGGTCGATGACCAATCGTCTGGAAAAGTGAAGGTTGGACTAGGACCAGATGGGGCCTTGTGAAATTATGCATACCTAGTTATTCCTATCAATTCAGATAGTACTTCCAACACCTTTTCATCATCATGGATCAAGTAGAGTTATTTATTGATGAGATTCAGGAAAATGTTTACAAACAATTTTTTTGGTGGGATTGATTTATATCATTGTTTACATTCCAAAACATTAATTGTTTTACAATAGGTGTGGTTTATAGTTGTTTGAAATAATTTTTTAATTATGTTTTTTACATTTCACCATTTGTGCCTTCTAGATTTGTACATGCATGCATTTTATTTGGGTTAAATCCTTCCATTTGTGTGATATGCCTACTAAATTATATTCAGCATCCCTAATCCTATTAGAAATTGGATTAGGGTAGTTACATCATGGGACCCACTAGGATGGGTCATGACATTATGTAATTCAATATTTTAGAAATTCCATAATATAATCTAGTTAATGAATTTGTTTAGAAATATTACATAGTAAAGGAAATGAAAACTGTATCAATGTATCTATTATTTGTAGGATTGTTTCCCCTATGAGTGAAAACGAGTTAGAATCTTGAGTTAAAACTATATCTGAACAACATATAACTATACTTGGATAATGGTCTCAGATTATGTGAAATAACATTACCCGCATTGAGGATCCTGATCCACAATTTGGTGTAACTATGTTAAACCAATTCATGTGACAAAAACATAAATAATTATATTGGATAACTAACCAATTTGAATATGAGCATTAGAAGAGTTCCACAGTTTATCGTCTCTCTGAAGATGTAGCTCAACGATGGTCGTTAATTCAAAAAAAAATTGAGGAGGATAAAATTGATAACATGGAGTGGAATTATTTAAGTAACTTTTCATGTATAAATACTTTCCTAGAGAACAGTGACAATATACAAAGAGACAATTATTATGTCTGAGAAATAATTAGGTTAAAAGCAATGTTAAGTATGATGCTAACATTTCTTGGTTATAAAGTCATGTCATAGACTACATAAGTTATCCAAGGTGTATGATTTAACGTTTCACTGATGGTATATAACAAATACTACTAAGAGAAATATTTTACCAAACATTCTCATCCAATGAGGATATAGTATCATTTTTCATCTAGATTGAGAAATAATTTTCCTAGACGTATAGATTGGAAGGGAAGAATGATATGAAGAGGGATGCTATGTACTCTTGAAAAGAAAATAAGGAAGAGGTAAAAAATTGAAAAATTGAAAAATTGAAAAACTATAAATGTGGAAGGAAAAAACATGTATAATGCATATTTGAAATGTGAGTTTGTTTCTAGTGCGGAGAAAAGGCCCACTTGGCCTGTGATTTCATGGTAAATAAAGAGGTCATAATTTTGAAATGCCTTTACTATAATGATATGGGACTCTACACACATGAATTCCCTTACATGAGGAAAAATATCCCAGTAAAATTAAATGGAATAAACTAAATTCTTATGATGCTAAAACATCATAGGTTGAAGTCCCTAATGATTTGGAGGCATGTAGATTAATCATATCCCTTAATTTATTGAAATCATTATTTGATTCTAGATCATCTAATTCTTTAATATAATCCTCTTTTTCTATTAAAATAGTATTTTTCCAGTCCATAGTTACTGGAGATTTGTTAGTCAACAGACATAGGGGAAACCATACATTAATAAATAAGTTTTGGGTAGTTTCTATAACAACAAAAACATGCCCTAATTGCTGATTATATTATCGTGTCTGCTACTGATTTTGATATAATCCTTCGAATGGACTAGATTTCAATGTATATTGACAAAAATTATTGATATGAGAAAAAAATTATAATTCATTATGAATGTATACAGATTATCATATTTATAACCAAGACATCATCATTTGATTCATATCTAAATGCACCTATAGTACCTCTTCCAAAAGAGATTTGTGGACAAAAAGAAAATATAAAACCTACAGATAAAAAAGGTGATATTCAAATTATGGATGTATATATTTTACATGAATACATCAGTGTATTTCTAGTGTAATTATATAGACATCATCTAGGGTGGGATGTTTATATTTCTATTGATTTATTCCATGACACATAAACTATATCAAAGTCACCCTTTTGAATAGCCATGGTGGAGTAAGTTATGTCAAATAATCAACAAGAGGAATTTAGGGATAAGGGATTTCTACACCTTGATGTTTAATCTTGGGGATATCCTATTCATTACACAAGAAGATTGACATAACAATTTATCTTTTCATCTACTGTAGGAATATCAGTGCTCTTAGGAAAATGAATAAGTAACCACTACATCATAGTGAAAACTAATTTGTCCAATATCATGATATTCAATATTTTTCAAATATTTATCATCTATTGGGACATCATCGATTACATGTGAAGAAGTTATATATTCCAGAGGAATTGTTTCAAACATATTACTAGCACTATGAGTATATAGGAATATAATTTCGGCTAACTAATACTCCCTCTATTATTGATGGATATAAGGAATAGATTACTCAAAGAACATATTGATAATTTTTTAGTATTTATTAATGATGTATTGGTGTAATAAAAAATATATATGGACAATGAAATCCACTCATATATTTTTCACAAGAAATTTAGAATAAATGTGTTAGATTGGGTTAATAATAGTTGTAAATTATGTATTCGAACAATTACTTTTCATGGATATATTGTCCCCAATGATTTAATATTAGTTGATCCAATGAAGAAAAAGATTGACCATTGATGGCCTACAAAAATGAATATAACATAGGAACATAGATTCATTACATAAGTAGGTTAATTTAATATTATCATTCTTAATTTTTCCCTACTGGATATCTTGTTAACCAAGATTACTTTTCAATGGGTTATGTTTATTAAGAAAATGAAATTTAAATAAATCATTGAAGAATTGAAGAATTTATTATGGAATTCAATGATCTTGACTCCACCATCAGAGAATTGTTTATTTTTTATTTATTTCCATGAATTGAATAATCATCATTAATGTTTCCTACAATATAATTATATATTTACTAATAATAAATCATGGTAACTAAACATTCCTGAAAAATCTACCCATCTGGTGATCTTAAGTTAGTTATTATAATATTTTAATAGAATATATTGAAACAGTATATCTCTTTCAAATGATGTGATATATGTATGGATCACAAGATTTTGAAATATATCATCTCACATAAATAATAAAAAATGTAGGTTATAAGATTGCCTTAACTACTCAAGGATATCTATTCCCCAATAAACTACCGTTGACGAAAGGAAAATGAGCTCGTAGATAAGGTGCGTAGGAAGGATCATAGATTTATAAAAAAAATAGTATTGATAGGTATCCTATGTACACGGATATAGTAATGATGTATATGAGCATTATCATTAAAGGTGAAACATCACTGCATTTTCAAATGGTTTCAACACATATTTATTGTAAAGTTTTAACATTTTTAATACTGTTGGTCAAAATATTCCAAAAAATTAATGAAGTGATTGATGGGGAATTGGTAGACATCTTATATGAAGATAGAATTTTATGAATTGGGAAGAGGTTATTTCATCCCTCTATAACCGATTTAAAATGGAAATTATTAGTTGATTCTCATAGATCAAATTTTTATTTAAAACATGATAGAACTATGATGTATATAGAATTTAAGATTCATATTTGGTGGGATTTTATGGATCATGAAATTGTTGATTATTTCTAAAGATTTTTGGTTTATGAAAATGTGAATTCTGAAAGATAATATCCAAGATGATTCATGCAACCTCTACATATTCTTATAAGCAAGTTAGATGACATGACTCTGGAATTTTTCAATAGATTACAAAGGACTCCAATAATGAATGATTAAATATGTTTAATTGTTGATCGAGTTACTAAATCCAACAATTCACTAGATATATTGTAATATTTTCCCCAAGATTGTGTTTGATGACTCAATTTATAATGTTGTAAGACATCATGGTGAACCTCTATGGATTGTCTCTCATCGAGATACTATTTTACATTAAAATACTTGTAAATTGTTCATAAGGTTATTAATACCAAGTATCAATTGATCACTTTTATCACACTCAAACTGATGGGTAGTCAAAGGAAAATTTCTAAACATTAGAATACAAGTTAATTTCCTACTCACATGATATTAAGCGTATATGTGATCGATATTTCTATTTAGTTGATTTTTTCTATAATAATATTTTTAATTGATGTATTCAAATGGAACTGTATAAAGACTTATATGGGAAGAGATATCATACATCAATAATTTGGGATGAACATGGTGAATATATCCTTGTTGGCCTAGATGATTTTGACTGATAATGAAAATAGTAAAGATATTAATGGCCATATCAAAGCATCTCAATGTTTTCCAAATATTTTTCATAATAACGTGAGGAATGAATTTTTGTTTCAAGTTAGAGATCATGTCTTTATGAAGGTATCTTCATGAAATGGGGTTATAATATTCATAAAGAATGGGAAAACCCAATTGTGCATTGGTCCTTATGAAATTCGTGGATGAATTGGAAGATTATCATAACTAATATCAATGAAAATAATATCAACAAAGTACATTATGTGTTCCACAAATATTTGTTATTTAAGTACATGGAAAACGCAATGTGTGTTTTCAAGTATGATGAAATTAAATTATAACATGATTTATCTTACAGTGAAGAGACTGTTTAAATTTTGGGCATTATAGATCATGTGTAGATGTAATGTATTGATCATCTAGTAAAGGTACTTTAGAAAAATCATAAAATTAAAGAGGTGATGTGGTAACCATAGAGAGTTTTGATGAAGAGATAACTAAATATTTTTATGCGGTTTAATTAAGGGGATTATATTTATAAGGATGGGAGAATGCAACACCCTAATATTTTATGGTGTGTATATTCTAATTTAACATATATGAGATCTTTTATTTCATGAAACTCCATTTCTAAAAAAAAAATATAGTATTAAATATTAACATGATTGTTGAAATAATAATTTAATTTTTTGTACTATTAATGTGTCCATTAGATTAATAACATCACCCATAAATTTATTAATAATATTTCAATATCTCATAAAAGAATATATGACATATTTATATCCTAAAATAATTAAACAAATGTTTTAATATGATATATTAAATGTTGGTATTTTTGTTAAAAAAAAATCTTAATTAAAATTTTATTATTAATCCCATTTTTTAAAATAACTTTTTCATTAAATAGGTTTATTAATTTCTATTCTGTTTCATTATAATTACAATTTAATTTTATGATACCATAATTAATTTTTAAAAGTGTCGTAAAATTTATTTTAATACTATATGAGGTATGTTTCAAAGAAATGATTTTTTTAAAAAAATATAATTCTACATATTGTAGAAATTATTTTCTTAAAATAGTGTTCATTTTAGAAATCAATCCATTGATAATGGTTATTTTGAATTTTTAATATTTTTCATAATATAGTTGAATTTTTGGTTAATAGCTAAATATGGTATTTTAGGATATTAAATTTTATAAGTAAATAAAAGAATTATTGAGTAATGGATTATATATCGATGAGGTAAGAATTGAGTATTTCAAATTCAAATTGTCTAGTTACATTATTTATTATCAATAATCAACACTTTTTATAGTCTTCATCTAAAATAATAAAATAATCAAAAACACCCCACCTCCAAAATTAATACAACCCCCACCAAAATTCAACATCCCACAATATAATTCTTATATTTTTTTATATTCAACCAATTTCCTCAATCAATCCACTTACCCATGTTCTAGTATTGTTGTTATGACAATAACAGCATTTATATATGCCATAATGTGGTTCTCCATGGGATGACACAAAGGGGTAAAACCAGATAACATTATCATTTAATTTATATTTTCTACTTTTCCATTAATAAAATCACCTATTAAAAAGAGTCATGATAACTCCATTATCATATATATTCATTAATTTTATTATGATAACGGAATATACCTCCCCATGTTGCTTCTTCTACTCATTTTATTCTGAATATGAAAACATCATCTATGAGGTCTCAACTCACTGCCATGATGGATGGCAAGTTTTCATTTTTCCTGACCACCATAAAGGATTTTTATAAAACAATTTATACTGTAAAAAATTTATAATATGTGTATTACAACTTATTTAATTTTATGTAACTAGTAAATAAAAACCATATTAAATAAAATGATACTAGTTAATGTCAGTCTTAAAAACTGCAAAAATAAAGTAATAATTTTTTCCTTATGTTTTTATCTATTGAATCATCCTCATACTAAATAAAAAATTATATATGATATAATTTATGATTTTTGAATTTAGTTAACACAAAATAATATCACTTCTCGAGAAGTTATTCCCATTTGATATAAATTACCACTAATAAAATTAATGGAACCAATCAGGAATTCATTAAAAGAACACCCCCAGAATGAGGAAATTGTAACTTATAACACATAAAAAATCCTTAAAAGAAGATAATAAAAATATAATAAATAAAATAATTTTATGATAGGTAATTAATTAATTAACTAATTGATCAATTTTGATTATACTGCACATTAGGTGTTAGTGGAAAACAATTTTGGACATATGGTAACATATACTCTTAGAACCTCCATTTACTTTCTGGTTATTAATTATCTCTATATACTGAAATATAATAACAATTAATTATTATTTAATCCTTTTAAATAATTTTTTTATGTTTCCATAATAACTAACTAGCTTAATTATGCATTCTTTGATGAAGAAATACGTGTTTTATGATGTTATCGTTTTTATTTCTTCTTGATAATCAACACTGATTAAAAGGAAATTCCGAATTTTATAAACCATTTTAATGTACAGTCCATAATTTATATATGAATCCACTAATTTCCTATAATTAATCATTCTATGATTACAAAATATCATAAATTTTTTTGGTTTTATTCAATGATTTATTACATTGCCCACTTAAAATACTCTTGTACATTTCCCATTGAACCTCACTAATGGGGATCATTTAATGACAACATTAACACTATTTTTCATGTTTTCACTTTAGTAAGACATAAATTATGATAAAATATTTATATTTTATCCTAATAATTATCATTAATGATATAAATCCATTCTTTCATAGACAACATTATGATACACTGAATTTTTATTCCTTATAACATGATTATGACACCCATTTCATTATATGGGTAACCCTTGTATTAATAACTTATTACTATTTAAGGTTGATCTTTTATAATACCACATATCAAATTTTATTTAATTTTTTATGATCATCTTTTCTAGGTATGTAATATATTATCACCGTTCCACATATTACATTGGATAGATTATGATTATGTTTTCTTATAGGGGAAATTATTTACACTCTATATGATAGTTTCAATATGAATTTAAATGTGGATTATGTTTCACCCCTTTCATATGAGAAATTAATTGATCCTAGTATGTATCATTCAGGTCATGCATTAGCCCCTCAATGCATCATTAGTTGACATTAGACAATCTAGTTTCGGTATTTTCTGATGTCTTCCCTTATTATGTATGGTATCCAGGAAGATACCTTGATAATATGCTCATGATTTCCCACAATAAAAATCCCCTCATTTTGATGTTATTTATTTATAATCCATGTTATTATTCTAAATGGATAATATCAAGGGCTACATTTTATTCGAATTTTATTATATATATTGAATTATATGATCAATTTTATTCCCACCATACAATGCTCAACCTTATGTTTTTATTTCATTTGATTTTAGTTATTCACCAGGCCTTCTTATTTATTTTCATTTACGTATTCTTCCATTGTATGCATACTATTACATAGTATAAGAACTCACCCCTGAATTATGTTTTCATATATTTTTTCATATCTACAAAACTTTTCTATCCATTGGGATGAAATTTTATTTATTTATTATACCAATGTAATAATGTTCTAATCTAATCCAAGTGGACCTAAGTATGCATACTATTCTTCCATTGTATGCATACTATTACATAGTAAATAAACATTGATTTTAACTCTTTTAACTCTTCTTTGAATTAAATAATAAAAAATGTTCTAATCTAATCCAAGTGGACCTAAGTGATAATATTTTATTCATAATGTAGTTTTTGGTCGAGATAAACTTGTCCAATTGAATTAGGACATGTGTTAGGGTAATATTAATATCAATTTTACCCTTAATTACACTATTTACTTTTAACCGCGGTAAATAAAAGTAAAAAGTTACTATTCACCAAAAAATTATTTTCATCTCATTGAACCACATTTTACTTCTTGATATTAACCGTGTCTCTCAAATTTTCGAAATTCCATTCACTGATGCGGTAAAATTAAGTTTTATGAAAAATTCAGTTTTTTAACTACCACTTAGTAGTTTAACTATTCATAAAAAATTGATGTTTTTTAGAACAATTCCAAAATTTCACCCTAAGCTATAATTGAAATTCCGAATTCAAAAATGATGTCTATTTTACAAAATTATAAACATATAAGTTGCATTAATTACTTTTATAATTAATTCCCGATGTCACAACAAATAGCGTGTTTTTAAGAAACAATATATATCAAAAGATTGACAATTGTTTAAGTCCAATTTCAAAGTGAAATTAATTCTAATGAACACCATTGGATAAAATGGTAAAAATATATTCTAATTATACTTTAAAACCACTAAATAATATAATTTATCACTATAAAATATTTTTATTTAAAAAATTTTTTTAATTAAAATTTAGTAATTTTCACTATTTATCAAAATATAAGTGTTATCCGAAAAGTTCCAAAATTTCACCCTAGCATAAATTTGATATTCCGAATCCAATAATGAAGTCCATTTTGAGAGTTAGAAATTATAAAATTTCAAAAAGTAGGTATTACTATTCATAGCGGCTAGTTTGATTGGTTATGGTGTGTTAGAATCTCGAAGTTGCGTACAATGCACGCCATTGCATTATTCGAAGGGAAACGTACCGTGGATGCTTGGGGTGTTACATTCTCCCCACCTTCAATAAATTGAGTCCTTGCAATTTTTAAAATTGTGCTTGGGAATATAATGGAAAGTCCCACATTAGAAAAAGAGTCAATAAAACTATCACTTTAAATGAAAGAAAGAGAGGTATAAAGGTCAACCAAGATAACCCATACTCGGATTCCATGTTGGAAAACATGGATATAGATGATAAACTAAGTGTCAAGTTCTGATGGATAGGGATAGAAATCATGATCAGGAGAAAGTTAATAATAATAAAACCACAAACTTGTGTTGGGACAAACGACCATTAGTCTCCTAGTAGGAAAGTAAACGGACAACATTTTTTTGTTTTATGTTACATTACCTAAGGATGAGGAATTCATTTATGATATTGACTAATAACATTAAGATATATACTTACATTTTAAGTAGAGTTTAATTCTTTAATAAATTTCCACCACTAACTCATTTTTTTTAAAAGATGAGTATTCAAGAAGACTTGGTCACACTGGAAGAGCTAGAATAAACTTCTATAGAATCACATGATCCATGCAGGATGAAATATATATTTACATTGTCTTTAGAGATTAATCAAAACCAAAATGGTTAGTAAAAGATCTAATGATCCCCCAAAAGGATATTCCTTGAGAGAAATAAACACTAATCTTAATTTCCAAAATTAAACCAACAATACCCCAAAGTTAAATAAAAACCATTCAATAATTAATTTTCCTTAAAATCCTTCAATATAATCAAAACTAATATTGAAAACCAAAACTTATTAATAATTTAGTCTTCCACGTTAAATTGTATCTCCAAATGACATTAATTACTCTTAAAGTCACATACTTAAAATTAATTAACCTAATCATTTCCATAAATAACCCAAATCATTATAAATCCACAATAAAAACATAGATAAAAATCCACCATTACTCCTCAAATGAAATCCCATACTATTCTATTTTCCTTGGGAATATAGTGTTCACACCAAAGCAAACAACTTCAAAAATAACATTTATCACTTAATCACAAAATCATTTTCCTATACTATGGGTATTCATTTGATAAGACATAAGATCCCAAATCAAATTATTATTGATCAATAAAATCATTTAACTAAAAATAATAGTCACACTAACCAGGGACTTCACGTAGTCCAGTGGTAGGTGATAAATCCCAATCACACTTTTGCTGTGGGTTCGATTCCCGTAGCTTTGTTCGACGCGACGGGTTGTCACACTGTCTACATGTTATCCTTTTTCAATAACTATATTTTATAACATTACGAAAATGAGATAAATTCCTCAAAATAAACATAACATAATTTAACCACAAATGTTATCTCATACCTTTCATTTTCATCCCAAATTATGATGACTTATAATTTCCTCAAACCCAACGATCATATAAAACCAAATGATTATTTATAACTATATCCACAAGAGAAGAGATAATTATTCCTCAAATATCATTCTCACATGGAAAACTGCAGGGTTACAAATACAAGAGAAAATTATTCCAAATTAAACTCATCAACAAAGAGCACTAATACTTTTGAAACATTTCTCTAACCATTTATTTCCACATAGATTCTTCTTTGACCATGAAAATATAATATAGAATATTTCATTCACTCGGGTAATGGTCAGGTCCCCTACATTTACGGTAAATGACAGTAAATGGATTCTTGGGACCATTTTTATCTTCTTCCATAGTACTCTTAATTTTTCTTCTAAAATTCTTCACTTTATATCCTTCCTTCCCGCACGCAAAGAATTTGTTTGTCCCATTGAGACACTTTCCTGGGTGTCTCCTTCCACATTTCCTACATGATGGAAATTGAGGATTTCTTTATCCACGGTCTCCACTACTGGAGCTCTTATCATTCATCACCTTTCTCTTCTTTTTTGAGTCTGGTAATCGGTTAATATATATATTGGTGATCATATTTTTGGAAAATTGATTTTGCATAAAGAAGATATCTTTTACACCTATCAATATTCCATTTTGTTTCACATTTCCACCATCTTTCCCACCATGTACATCATTCTCAAATTCACTATGACGTCCTTGGAATCCATCCATTAACTTAAATCAGAAAGCAATGTGTGAGTAATAGTAGTCATACAATCATTTAGATATTATCATGTCACTATATTCACAATTTGAAACACATTAGGATTAACCAAGATCATTTACTCTCATCTATTATATATAATACTTTAAATCGGTTTGTAAAGAAAATGTAAATTATCCTAAGCATATTCCCCAGGAGTGTCGTAACCAAGAGTACAACAAGGCCCGTTGTCGTGCACCAGTTCCCGTTCGAGTCTAGCTCAAAGCGGTGTTTTTGGGTTTTACCCTTAGGTACATCTGTGCCAGAGCCGCCTCTACCTGCTCGTATCCAGACAGGGATGTATTGCTCGGAAAACTCACAAAATCTCTACAATACCAAATTTATAGGAAGTTCTTCTATATTAATCCTCACAGTTCATCTTAGGTCTACGTGCTCTAATCAGAGTTTATCTAAATCTAGCTTCCAAGGTTTGTACTAAACTTCCTCTGATACCAACTATAACGCCTCGACCCCAGTTACCCAGAGTCGGTGCATTATTACATAACATTGGCATGATCACAATAATGATCAAGTCTCTGAAAGACCGATTAGTTTAGTAGCCTTGGAAACACTAGATACATTCATAAAGTTATACATTACATCAAAAAAAATCTTGTCTTCATATCCCCTCATATTATCCCTGCAGGTCATTCATAAATTACTTCTTCATAATACTAGGAAAAATAAAAAATTGAAAGGGGTGAGCTCAGATGCTCAGTAAGGATAACATTATTGCAGAAGCTTTCATAGATAAGAATAAACACTTAAGGCAATTTATAACTAAAACAAAAGCCTTTTAAATTTGAACTGAAGCATAAAATGACAAAGATAAAATTAAATAATTCCATTTACTTATTCACATGGATATTCTACTAGTCGAATGATCACATGAAATATCAATAACCACTTTCGTAATGATGGAATGCATAATGCCAGACTATCATAACCACATAGCCACGTCCTCGTTCCAAGACTAAAAATAAGATTTTTCCAAGGCCTTGTTCCAAGACACTAGTTTGTCTCATGAGACCTACCAATGCATCGAGGAGCTATATCGGGCTCAACCCGTCACTTATTAAGTCCAATGAATTCCTCATATGAACAGGTTTAAACATAACATAAACATTTGTATAAAAACTAGCATACGAAATGTCAATACATTAACCAAAAACCATGAATGGTATAAAAATAGCACATCCACAGTCAAACATAACTCATTCAATACAATATGGAAGATTCTATTGTATCACATTAATCTCAATCAAGAATAATGAAGGATATTGACATAGATGAAAATAATCATCAAAACTATTTGAGAGAAATATCCCCCTTTTTTCTTGAAATCATTTAAAGTCACACTATTTGTCAAGAAGCCGTTTAAAAATTTATTTTTGAATCAAACTGTCCCATACCATTTTGTAAATTTCTAAAGGAGTTTTAATTTTAAAACTTTAATGTACATATAAATAAATCATTAAAACTATTTTTTAGAACATGGACATTAATGAGCAAGATTTTGAAGAATAGGTCTTCAAAACAGTTAAAAATGGTATTTTAGTTAGAGTTTCTAACCAAAAGAGAGACACTTGAATACAAATAATTGAGGGAAAAAAACTTTTTTATATCATGATAATAAAGGAATTCATGATATACTATGTCAAAGTACATTATATACACCACATAAAAGTGATTTGGTGTATAAAAACAAAGAAGTCTCAATGGAATGTAAATTGAGATGAAATCTATCATAAAGGCCGTATCCTTAGGTTAAGGATAAATAAACGACATAATTATGTGAGAAAAATAAAAATACACTAAATATGATTGGATATTCAGTGTAAAACAATCAAGGGACATTCACACATATTCTAGTAAAAACAACACCAATGAATTGGATGTTTATCTCAACAAATCAAGATCGAGTAAAAATTTATCTTATCAAGATCATACTGATGATGTGAGAATTTATCCATGGAGTGATTATGTGAATAAAAAGTATATCCACAGAAAGGGGAGTGGAAATTATGACATAATCAAATGAATAGTGATTCCACACATAATCTTGGAGTAAAATAATCAATGAAGTATGCGTAAAGCCGAATGAGTGGAAATTGAAATTACAAATTCCCTTATTGATTTGGTAACATAAAAAACATACACCCATGAAAGAAGTATCATACAATGATGATGTAAATATACATGAATTAAAGTATATTACACAATGAATACAAACATGGGCAGTACACATACACGACATGCAATAATTAAGTGGTGAACAATGCAATTTTCACGAAATTAAGAGTGAGTTAAGAAACCCCTTACCTTTTACATTTCCTTGGTTGGGGGTAGGTTAACCTCCTGTATAATGTTGAAATAATTGTTATTAAATTATTCAAGAATCATATACATTAATATGATATCATATATGATCTTTTAACATTGCTTTGTTAATAATATCTTAGAATTATTGTTGTTTCGGGTGTTAACTTACTCGTTTTCTTTTATCTGTTTTGTTACATAAGCCATGTTTTTCATGCATAGGATGTATCTTATTCATATCATAAATGATATAAAGTTCTTAAAAATTATTTTTAAATCATAAAATGATAATTATACTTGAATGGATATGATGGAGAATGAATCTCATCGTGTTCGTTGAGACGGTAGTCCGTACGTATGCACGAGCAACAATATCATTCCTTTGATATTAAAATAATATATAAGTGTATGGTATATCATATATACAGAATCATTATCATGTTATATTTATTATTTAAATGAGTTACACATCATTATTATACCCACCCAAATAATAATATATTGAATAACAATTACACCACGACGTGGAGACGGTAAGCCGTACGTACGCACGTATGGTGACATGTTATTCAAAGGGTGGATAGAATAATGAATATGGTTGTACCATATTTATAATAACATCACAGTATATTTAGGATACTGGAGTTATTATTTTATAATGGTAATAACAATGAAAGAAGAACTGGAAGAAGAAAAGAACTTGAAAAGTGGTGGTGAAAACATTACCTCTTCTTCGGGTTCTTCCTTTTGATTTGATCAAAAGGGATTCTTTAGGTTGGCTTTATGATAAAAATAAGGCCTCTAGGTTGTATTTAGGGAAGTTTAGAGAGTACTTGGGAAGGGGTTTGCCGAAAAAAAGGCTTTGAAGGTGTGAATAAGTGAGAAGGAGGAGTGCCCTTTTATAAGAGGGGTGAGGGGCACCTTTGGAAAGGATTGAAGTATTAATTTATAATAAATTCATATTCGGTTTCTAATGGATCCAAAGTTTATTATTAAAAAGTTAAGGTGGGGATAGGTAGAAAACCATTCAACCAATAGAATTTAGATTGCTTTGGATTACTATATTAACCTTATCTTTTAGTTTTAACTCTTAATTAATTAGTTTGACATTTACCATGTCACTTTGTATTTTTATATTATATAGTTAATAAAATTACTATATACATCCAAGCGACCCCCAAGTGGTCAATTAATGATATACCTATCATGATATAGGTTTCTTGGCCGATCCTTAGATTTTTAGGAATTTAATATCAATTAATAATATAATATTTTAAAAAAAAACTCTTTTATGTCAATTTTGACACTATTCGATATTTGATTTTTTTGGAACTCATAACAGAGTGATTACTTCGAAAAAAGTCTATTAAATCAATCTTTATATGTCATATTATTTTATAAAATTAGTTTAATTCATCAAAAGTCTTAAATTATATTTATTTGGGTATTTATAATATCAATTATTTTAATTTTTTACTATTATGGTAATTACTACATCATCATTTTGTCATAAATATATTGAATTATTTAATGTCTAAAAATTATAAATAAAATATCATTATGTAGGAGATCTTAGTATATTTCTAATTAATATTTACAATCGAATTTATATTAAGTATAACCCTATATTAAAATTTTTTAGGAAATAAACATAGATTTTAACTCTCTTAACTCTTCTTTGAATTAAATAATTAAAAATGTCCTAATCTAATCCGAGTGGACCTAAATGAAAATATTTTATTCATAAGGTTGTTTTTGGTCGAGATACACATGTACAATAGAATTAGAAAATGTGTTAGGGTAATATTAATATCAATTTTACCATTAATTACCCTATTTTCTTTTAACCGTGGTAAATAAAGGTAAAAAGTTACTATTCACCAAAAAATTATTTTCATCTCATTGAACAACATTTTACTTCTTGATTTCGAAATTCCATTCACAGAAGCGGTAAAATTATGTTTTATGAAAAATTCAGTTTTTTTAACTACCACTTACTAGATTAACTATTCATCAAAAATTGATGTTTTTCAGAACAATGCCAAAATTTCACCCTAAGCTATAATTGATATTCCGAATTCAAAAATGATGTATATTTTACAAAATTCTAAAAATATAAGTTGCATTAATTAATTTTATAATTAATTCCTGCTGTCACAACAAATAGCGTGTTTTTAAGAAACAATATATATCAAAAGATTGACAATTGTTTAGGTCCAATTTCAAAGTGAAAGTAATTATAATGAACACCATTGGATAAAATTGTAAAAATATATTCTAATTATACTTTAAAACCACTGAATAATATAATTTATCACTATAAAATATTTGGATTTAAAAAGCTGTTTTTAATTAAAATTTAGTAATTTTCACTATTCATCAAAATATAAGTGTTATCCGAAAAGTTCCAAAATTTCACCCTAGGATAAATTCGATATTCCGAATCCAAAAATGAAGTCCATTTTGAGAGATAGAATTTATAAAATTTAAAAAAGTAGTTATTACTATTCATAACGGCTAGTTTGATTGGTTATGGTGTGTTTGAATCTTGAAGTTGTGCACAATGCACGCCATTGCATTATTCGAAGGGAAACGTACCGTGGAAGCTTGGGGTGTTACAGAAATTTTACATTAATAATGGATACTATATTACGTTGTAAAGCATGAATAAAAAATTTCCCTTTCATTATTTAAATATTCCAAATATGTTTTTTAGGAATAATTAATTAGTGAATGGTTGTATATTGTTCTATTAAAGACTAATAAATTTTATTTATGATAATTTTAATTAAAACATTTTATGATTTCATAATTACCAAAAATTATTACGTAATAACAACCTATTTATAATGTGACGAAATAAAGAATCAATTAGAAAAATTTTAAAAAAATTAACACGAATATGTTTGGGATGAATTATGGTGTTAAAAAAATTAATGTATAACTATAAATTATTACTAGTCATGGAATTACATATTTTCAAATTTAATTGTTATATTGATTCCTTTACAGAATTGGTAATTGGAATAGGCCTGAAACCATCCATAAATGTTATTAATGGTTTTAAATTTACTTATATATAATTTGAACATAATAAATGTCATTTAATAATTTATATTTAATGGAATAATTAGAGACTATGATAAATGATTTATTTATGTTTTGATTTCAATTTATAAAGTAACATTCATGAACCCTAATTTTTTATTCTTTGTTACCATAGTTCGGTTTAAAATGGGTTACAGTGAGGGTTAACAATTCATATGGTTTATAATTAATCATAAAAATTTAATAATATAATTAGATTAATTGATAATTCCATTATAATTATTTTTGATTTATTATTAACATTGAATTAATTTGACATGATATACACACATAAATTATATTAATATTTATTTTATTTACAAAACGCCGATCAATAATAATTATAAAAGGGAAAAAAATGTCCCTTCATCACCCAACATCAAATGAAATTTATCTCATACAATATATACCCAAATACCTTCCATGGTTCATTCTAAAATTCTTAGAGCTTCTTTTATTCCCCCAAGCCCATCCAAAAAAGGATTAATGAGTACAGAAATTAATGACATTGGTAGAATATGTATAACTCCAAATTGAATTATTCTATTTTAGTACTTCTTCTACATAAATCAAATAAAACCAAACCATAATAATATAAATTCAATAATATAAAATATATATTAAAATAGTAAAATTTTATTGGTGAAATCTTAATTTATATCCTTTTTAAACCAATGGAAAATGAAAAAAAAAACTCATGTGTATTCATGGACTATCGTCTTCATGAAGAGATGCATTTCATTCTCCAAAAACTCATTACATGGTTGGTTATTATGATGTTTATAATTATTTGGTATGATATTTTGGATTTTTATATTCCACTATATTGTTAATATATAATCTAAATTATTATTATTCCATCCGATATAAAGTTAAATCATCACTCAAATGTATGTATGAACTATAACCTCTATGTAACAATGTTTTTTTATTTTTTATATATACCTCCCATATAAAAATATAATTATGATTAATAATTATATTTATGATACAAATATAATTTTTTGGAGTATGAAAATTAATTTTCCATCCATTTTATTTTAATAATTAGTTAATGATAATGATATTCATGCATTTGTATAGACAACAATCTCTATGAATGATATGATTAATTTTTATATTACCCCCTTTCATAGATGTTTTTGAAAACTATCACAACTTGAAATTAAATTATATTAATAACTTAATAATTAGAGTCTTTATTCATAAATATACAACAATGTTGTGAACCCATTGTAAATTACCATTTGAATGAAGGGAATAATTTTTTTCATTGACCATCGTATTTTTTAATAGGGTCATGTGGACATCATAAATAGTTTTCCCCTACATAGAGGACAGTAATTATTTTCAAAGGGGTACATTTTCCATCTCAACATGTTTATCATGGAAAACATATAATCATTATACATGATATAAAAAAAATCCATTAAAACAAAAAAAAATTAGAAAAATTTGAAAATAAATTAGAAAACTTGAACAAATTAAAAAAACTAGTATGTAATACTGAAAATTTTTAATTAAAAACCATATAAATAATATATTAACATTAATTTCTCATATTATGTTTTTCATAAAATTATAAATCAATATTTTTGGGGAGGAATATCTTACGGAACATTTTAAAGAAACAATATCTCTATACAAAAAACAAGTCATAAAATATACGCCTCAATTTATTGACGTTTTTGCTCTTACCATCGATGATGGTTATCTTCCACCTCCATCTGATGTCAATGAAACTCCACCTACACACTTATAAATAACTATATAAACACATTAAAATCTTAAAAATTCAAGTTATAATTTTTATACTATGACGATGACCATCACAAGCTCCCCTCGTGTTGGACTACTGCCACACAACATTGTTGTAATAACCGAAAGGAGTTAAATAAGAACTCATAGAAACCAATTAGGCTTTATAAAATCTATACAGTCTCTCTTAAATCCAATATATTGTAACAAACCATTAATATTATATTATAATTTTACTTTTGAAATTATGATTTTTTTTACATATAGTTACTTAATATTACATAATGCATACACACCACATGAAGAAACCAAAAAAATTATTTCACAAAATTGAAAAAAAAGTGAGTCCATAATAACAATAATTCATGTTGTGAGATAATAAATATAAAATATAAAAATATTAATAGGAAATAATGGATCTTCTTAGTCCCCTAATATAATCACACACACGAACAACACTTTACAAAAGAGACTGAGAATTATTATTGAAATAATGATTCTCAAAATAAAATATTTATATTACATTGGGGAAAAATATATGTGAATGATAATTCACATAAATTGAGTGTATTTATTGGAATTATAATACCCAAATAAATGGTATAAATTTTAATATAGTTATAGCAATCTCACATATTGAATTTTAACCTAACCATTGGAATACTATTCTGGTTGTTAGTAATTGTAAAAACCATTAGAATTGACCCCTCAATTATTTATGTGTAAAATAATGACTATGTATCAAATAAATATACTATATTACTTATTTTTTTCATTAAACCATTAATTTTATTATTAATTATAAAATAAGGGATTGCATTTCTGTAAAACCTTTATGTTAAATATTCATTATTATAAAAAATATAATGATTTAAACGATGTTTTTTTTCATAAAATGTATTAATAAATTAATTATAACATTTAATATAATTTTAATATAATTTTAATGGATCATAATTAATTGATCAAATTATATGAAAATAGATCACTATAAAAAAATATTTTTTTAATAAATATTGACGTAAATTTAAAATAAAATTTTTCATATTTATTGAAATATTTAAATTAATTATATTGATTTTCTGAATCATTATGTCAATAAAATGATACTATATTTTTTCATTATAAATAGCTGTAATTTCGGTGAATAGTGAAATTTGTTAAATTATAGTATTTATTATTGGATGCTAAAAAAATTTGATTTGGGAATGAGGTAGGAAATTATTAGTGTTAACTAAAATGCACTATTTATATTATATGGTAATAACAATCAATAATAGTTATAGTATTTATAAAAATAATTAACCAGTGAATATAAAATTCAAATACACCTATCTCATCCCCTTATAAATACCATCACCCTCTACCCCATCTTTAAGTGACCTATAAGCCATAGAACATGAAATATTTTTTCTGAAATATCATCCCAAACCTCTCCCCCCCTTCCTAGTGAAACTGTTCTCACCAATAGACCAATTCATGGGGATTGAAAGATTATTTCAAAAAAGATTCATTTAAGATGTAATATTTTCACTTTATAGATATTAAATTCCTTCCTTCTACTACCACCACTTATTCTCCCCCATATGACATAAATTAATGAATATTTTCACACACACACACATATATATACTATAATTTCATGGAACTAATGGAATATCTATCATCAATCCACTTCATTCCACCTCTAATTATAAGAATCAAACCACTGTCCACATTATGGTGGATAACTATCTCTGTGGATAACAAGTTCTAATCGTCAATTACAACCCTAGAAAATAGTAAAAAAAATAATTATTATTTTTAAATAAGATGTTTATAAGTATATTATAATTTATTTAACGTTTTGGAACAAATATGTTGACAAAATATTAAATAAAATAAATCAAGTTTGTGAGTTTTACTACAATCATCCTAATGATCTAAACATGAACCATTAACATTTTTACATTATGAACCATCCATATATTGTAACACATATAGATATATGGTACAAATATGTCTTATGTAAGTAAATTAATAGAAGATAATTTCACATCTATTGTTTTAGTCCAATTCGAAAACCACTTCTATAATTATACTCAAGTGATCAAATAGTGACAACATTAAATAAAAATTACTTGAATAATGAAATTGGAAATTATATCTCATTAAATTTACAAAAATAACATAATTTTTTTTTAAAAATAAAATATATTTTTTCAAAATTATTAGTTAATTAGTTAATGTGCCAAATTTTAATATCCATCTTTCCATGATCAGGTGGAGAATGATTAAAGAATATAAGGACTATTTTTTCTCTGAACCTATCTATTATCACGAGGTTACATTTTATCTTTATTTACCTAAATTTATCTCCAAATACATCTTATAAATATATTATGTTTTTTTTATATGTCACATACATAAATACCAAGAATATTTGAACTTTTATATGATGGTGATATACTTGTTTTCAGTGTTACATTTTCTACTCTTTTTTAAAAGATATTATTGTCTACTTCTTTATTTTAAATACCAATTTTTACGTTAAAAACAATGTTATGTTATAAAAAATAATTGTTTTATAAAATATATTTTTATAAATAAAATAATTTTACTTTACTTCTGGTTTTAGGGAATTATTATCCTTCTACAGCTTTCACTTATTCATTACTCTTTAACCTAAAACCCCTCTTAAGGGGGACATATAAAAAATTTAATAACAACTCTTTTTATCTTTTTATAATTCATTTTAAAACATATATCATTATCCATGATTATTATTTTTGAATGAAACTGAATTATTTCATCCTTTATTTCTGGGAAACCATTATGAATTTCCCTTTGGTGATGTATTATGAAAGGACTATAAAACTTATTTTCTCCCATTGGAGAACCTTATGTTTATTCTTTATGTTTGATTACATTATTTTTCAAACATAAATTGATTATTTTGGTGTTGAGAAAATATATATCTCTATCTCTCTGGGTATTTTTTTCTCTTGAGACATTATGTTTGGGATTTATGAGTTAAGATAAACCATTATAGTACTCTATCAACCATTTTATATCTTTATGGATGTCAAATATTAAAACAAACCTATTCTTTATTACACAAATAAACATGAATTATTACATAAACAAGAATTTAATACAACTCTGAGGATCAAGAGGTCTGGTTACTTGGGAAATAAGGCTTATTACAAAACAACATAGAACATAAAATAGATGGTCATTATTTATAACATTTTTTATATAACCACACCATTAATTCGTTCGTAGCATTTCATGGGATAACCTGATGTCAAGAAAAATAAATGTGTGATCTATAATGCCCAAAAAAGAGTAAAAAAGTTAAATCACGAAAAATATATTACATGTTAAGAAATAGGAAAATTAATGGATCACAAGTGGAACATGAGCATTATGGCATGATATAGCATGATTATCCTAGCATGGAAATATGGAAGCAACATTTAACATGATATTAGCATGATACAAGGCTCATTCCACATGGAGTTTGAGTAAAACCTCATTGAACATGAATTATCATGAGTAAACCCACTTTTAACATGACGTTTCATGTTACTAATCTTTACCCAGTGCATTCAAGTATAATCAAAGAGCACCCTTCTTAGTCATTTCATTTAATGCATTTGGGTGCAACATGAATCATATAACATATATTCATTAATCATCATAATTTATTCCTAGATAACTGAATGTTTATTTGATACCTTAAAATCTATAATCAATATTTAAATGTTTATAAAGGTGAATATCATTAATAGAGGAATGGGAGTGGTGTTCACAACACAATGACTTTCGTTTGGAAAATTGTGGTGTAATTTTGATAGTATAATAGTGTGACATAAAAATTCATAAAATGGATGATGTGGGAGAAATGGGGTCTCATCATCTATACATGAAATGGACATTACATCATTCATATAAATACATGTAACAACATATGTAATTGAATTTAGAATCATAGCACTAAGAAGTTGGTTTAATGTAAATGAGAAAAGAGAAATTCCTTACCGAATATTTACATGGTAACATGTGTACATGAGAGGCATTAAAGAGAATAATTAAGTATCAAATCATTTTAACATAATGAGGGTTGTATGGGGGAGGTTATAAAACATAAACAAACATTTTTAATTAAAAAATGTTATAGTAACATAGTGAAATATGAAAAAAATGAGAATGGAAGAAATTCCTTACTTGCAACTATGATCCGAATGGATTGGGAGGGGATTGAGAAATTGTTTTTTTTGAGATTTGGGAACCTATGGAGAATTTTAGTGAGATGAGGGAAGCATAGGGATGTGATACAAGGTTTTTTAGTGAAGAGTAGTGGGGTATTGAATGGGTTTATATAGGAAAAGAGAGATAATTCTTTAATATATAGGTTTTGGACACCACAAATTAATATAATCAAAAACCCAAACCATATCGTGGTTTTTGACCATTTAATTTTCCAATTTAGAATGGATAAATTTATTTAATAATGCTATTGGGAAAAAATCTTAAAATATTAGTCTTTTTTAAGTGGAGGTGTGTCACACTCTCACGAAAATCATATCAAAATGTTAAAATGTTTTATTATTTTTGGAGGGTCCACTAAGGCATTGTAAAATAAAACAAACATATAGAAAATAACATTATTTTATATGAAAAACAAATATGTCATGAAAACACAACTTATAGTAATTTTTTACAACACTATTGGGTTATTATGATTCCATAAAAGACATTATATTTTTATATGTACTTATTTTTTACCAAATATTTCGACTATCTTGTGAAATTATGAAAAAATAACTGTTAGATAATTTCGAGGCCCTGAATCCAAAAAAATATTTTTCATTTTATCTAAATAATTTCTTAAAATATGTTAATTATTATTTTTGAAAAAAAAACTGATATTTTTTTAAAATTCATGGGTTTTGACAAAAACAGTTTTCAGACATTAATAAATGTTACAATTCTATTCATAAAAATTATACAACAATTTATATATAATAATTAGAAATTTAATAATAATATATAATTGAAATATAAATTAATTCATTAAATTAAATTTATTTATTGATTATTAACTAAAATACTATTTCTGTATTATGAACTATTTGAAAAGTAACAATAATAAAATGAATTCATATTCATTATTCTATAAAATATTATTTACAAATTCATTAGGTTAGAGTCTTGTAACAAAAACCCTTATAAAACGAATATAAGACATATAGTTATTGTGTGTAAGGGAGACCGACTCTTGGGGTGGCCCATATATCATCTCTCATGTGGAAATCACTATAAACATCCACTTCTCCCATAGGAGGTTCCATTCAAGATTAACATGTTGAAGCTTAGATAAGGATTGGTAATGAACGAAGCCAAGTGACGCTACCTATTTTCCAAGCTCTAAAAAATGGACATCATATGGAGAAATTCTACTAGATGAGGTCATCAATTTATTTTTTAGAGATAATTGGATTAGTTAAATCATTATATTTAATCTAATCATTTGATCACTGTTAAATGGATGTACTAGTAATCGTACCAATTCTCAATATTATTTGAAAATCCAAAAAATCAAAACCATGGATTAGAATATGTTTTATATAAAATTTTTACACAATAATAAATTTAATTAGATCGAGGGTAATTTTCATTAATAGAAGTTTAGGGCATTACAATATTGCCCCTAAGAAATTGCGCCCTTCAATTTTCCATTCCCAACAAAAAAGATGCCTATAACTCTTCTTCAACACTTACTCTAATTCCCACGTTGCCTCTTCAAACATGTGGTTTCACCACAACACCATGAAGAGGGGAATTTTCTTATTTTTTGGAACATTTTCCTTGTGAACTATGATCATCACTAGCTTCACTTTATAGTAGAGGTCATACTATAACAATACTACCTTTGGATTTAGTACATGCGACGGTTCAGTCATTTACATCATCAAGAGTGATACATGAAATACATCATGTACATTAGATAGTTTTGGTGAGAGTTTTAGTCGAAATGCTGCTTATCCAATGCGATCAATGTTCTATAAACGGCCAATGTACCTTGGACTAAGCTTTCCCTTCTTCCCAAATCTCAAAACAGACTTCTAGGGTGATATGCAATGGACTACCTTGTCACTGACATCAAACTCTTGGTATCATTGATGATTAATATAATATTTCTTTTGTTGACTTTTAGAATTTTTAATATATTTTTCATAGTCTTAACCTTCTCCACCATTTCATCAACCATTTATAGAACATGGATTTTTCTCTCCCCAACATCATCCCAAAATGAATGTGTTCTACACCTCTTCCCATACATGGCTTCATAGGAAGGAATTTAGATGCTTTAGTGGAAACTGTTTCATGTATGGGAACTAAACCATAGGAATATGTTAACGTCATACTCATTTAAAGTTCTTTAAGAATTCTCACACCATGTACTCATGTGTTTGTATAGTCCACCCAGATTGGCCATCAATTTGAGGATGATAATTCAAACTGAATATTAGCTCTGTATTCCAAGCATGATGAAGACTCTCCCCGAACATTAAGGTGAATCTTGCATCCTGAACAAATACAATATATTTTGGAACTCCATGTAGTCTTACCACATCTCTGATATATATAATTTATAATTGACCAATTGATAAATACACTCGAATTTATATGAAGTGTGCAGTCATTGTAAGATGACCCACAACAACCCAGATAGCATTGTTTCATTTGGAAGTCTTTGGATGTTCGGTGACAAAGTCAATAGTGATGATCTACCATTACCATGATGGTTTGATTAATGGGATCATCATCCCATTTGACTTCTGCCAATATGACTTCACTTGATAATATACTAGGCACATTGATGTATACTCAGTGATATCATTCATCATGTTATCCCACCAATGATACTCTTGTAGATCATGCAACATCTATGTGTTCCTAGGGGAATGGAGAAATTCATATTATGTTCATCATATAAAATTTGTTTCCTTAACCCCATATTTTATGAAACACATATTATTTTCGAAAATATCAAAATTACTTCTTCAATAAACTTGAACTCCGAGGATTACCCTTTTTTATTGATTCCACTTCCTTATTAATACAGAAATCATCCTTTTGAGCGTAATTTACCCATTCCAAAAGATATAGTTGTGAAATAATTTGTGAAAAGATTTATGATGTTTCATTTTTTATGATTCCCATGTATATATTTATCAAACCTCAAAATATTGCATCCTTTTTAGTTATCTTCAATTATAGAATCAATGGGTCCTTTCAACATAGATCTTCTGCAACCTTGTTCGCATTCCCAGGGTGGCAATAGATTTAGAATTCATATACTTTCATTAGCTCAAACCATCTTCATTGGTGTGTATTAAACTATTTCTACGGTAATATATACCTGAGGCTATTTTGGTACATATATATCTCAAAATTCTCCCTAAAGAGTTAATGATGCCAGACATTTAAAGAGAAAATTATTACATCAAACTCCATATCATGTGTTGGATTGTTTTCCCTTGAACATTAAACTAATTTGTATCATAGGCAATGAATTTATCATTTCGCTCCAACATAAAGCTCATGAACTTCATTGAAGCATCATTTAATACAACAAATTGTACTTCACTTATGGTTAGTGTGAGAAGGTTCATAGTGATAATATGCCTTTTAAAATACTATAAGCTTTCTTCGCATTCGTCACTCCATGAAAACAATACTCCCTTCTGAGTTAGCATTGAAAGAGGGTTGTACAATCATGAGAAATTTCTCACAAATCGACGATAATATCCAGCTAATCCCAATATTCAATGGTTATCCATTACTGATATTGGAATCGACCATAACTCAATTTTATTTATGTTATAGGGATTCATGTATATCCCATTTCGAATGATGATATAACCCAATAATGAAAAATACTTCTAACAGATCTCAGACTTGTTTTATTTTTCATAGTGAATCTCCTTTTGTAATGTCACTAGTATAGTCCTTAGATTCTCCTCATACTTCTCATTGGTCTTGGGAGTATTATAATATCATGTATAAAGGATTCCACACATTTTTTGAGATAACAAATAATGACTCTATTAATTAAGACCATTAAGATTGTTTGAGAATTAGTGAGTCTAAAACTCATTACAATAAATTCAAAGTTCTCATTAATTTTTTTGAAATTTGTCTTCGGGATATCCTCCACCATCACCCTTACATGGTAATATCCTGATAGAAAATCCATAATGGAGAATTATTTATCTTAATGTATCTGATTAAAAATGTCATCAATATATGGAAGATGATTTTTGTTTTTTTATTGTGATTTTTCTGAGCTCGCGATAATCAATAAAAAGGAGAATTAGCCCATCCTTCATCACGATGAAGAGGACTGGTGCACCCCATAGTGAAGCACTTGGGTGTATAATTAAATTATCCATATTCTCCTGTAGTTTTTTCTTCAACTCCTCAATCTCCACAACACCCACTCAATATGTTTTCTTGGATTTAAACAATGCACCATGTATAATTTCAATTGATAATTCAACATCTCTTCTAGTAGTAAAACCATGCTACATCTCGGGAATCACTTTAGGGAATTCCCTCACAATTGGAATATCTTCCATGATGGTTACTTCTATAAACTCAATCATCATATAAATATATGGTTGTTCATAGAGAAAAAATATACACACATGAGTTGATGGTGCTAAAGAAGATTCATTCTCCTTCTTTCACTTGAATAGAATCGGGGGGTCGATTCAACATATGGATAGTGATCTTCCTCCCACAAGAAATTTATGTGGGATATATATAAGTAAATCCAATCTATGATAGGTATTGAAGAAAATTACACTAGATGATGTATGACCATGTTTGCATAGATGTTAAATCCACATGTTATGACAGGGTATAAGTCATATTCATGTGATTAAATGTAATCCCCATTTGTCATTATCACCGAAATGTTTTATTCCATGATTTGTGGTGGTGCTCGTATTTTTATACTAATAGTTTGTTATGTAAAAGATTGTGTTGAACCATAATCAAGAGTCATGAACAATATTATTGAATGAAAAACTACAATACATGTAACCACCTCTTTGTTAGGGTTCACTTTAGCTGTTGTGATGGAAATGCTCCCCCTTAATAACTTGAAGGTAATTGGTTTCCTCTGAATACCCATGGCTTAGGGAACTAGTTAAATAAAGTGACCTATTTATTTTTAGTTGGAGCAATGAACAACATGTTGAGGGTCAAATGGATAATTCATCTCCTATGTCACAACCACTAGGTTATCTTGTCACCATGTAATTGCTAGGTTCTCCTTTTTTCCACACCTAAAGTATTTCGTCGTCCCCTTCAAGAAATATTTGTGTTGCTAATTTCCGCACCATAGGAAAATTGGGTTCTGGAATTTCTTATCACCATTGGATTTATCCATCAGAAGACAATAATTAAAATCCACCTTACACAACTTATCACCATGAGACCACTGGTATTTACTGATTTCTATTTGATCATTGAGGGTACCTCAGACAATTTCCTCATTCCTCTCGAAGTCATGTATCGTTAGGGATTTCCATAGGCTTGTTTATACCCAACCAAAGAAGTATTCAACCTTACATTCAGGGGTAATAAAAAAGATAGAGGCATATTGTGTAAGCCTTATGATGTTTTCCTCGTATGCACTATTGTATTTTTTGACTTTTTTAATGGAAATGAATTTCCATTCCATATTAAGATGGAAGGTTTGTTGAAAACATTTATAAAAAAACATTTTCCAGAAATCATTCCATTCCAACGCCTCAATCACCTCTTCAGGCTTCATGATTCAGATAAATGTCCCCCATTGATCGGCCTAACCCATAATATGATAATAATCCACAAGTGCCTTATGTTGTTCATAAAATGATCGATGAAGAAGATCGTATCATTGGATTTGATTCATTTTTCAGTGATCGAGGGATCAAATGTTCCATTAAAAGTAAGAGCCATGGGTCACTTGAAGCTCTCAACTGCAAGTTGTTCATTCTTGAGGGGTGGGGGGGGGGGGGGGGTTGAACGTCCACATTACCTATGATTCTATTAAAAACATGAAATTATTAAGGGATAAACATGACAATGTTCACGATCCGTGTTCCCATCATATTGGCAATCTAATTATAATAGTTGTCACATTGATCTTTGCGTCAGTTGGTTGACAGAGACCCCATAATTGTAGGATCGATAGAACGATAGATATTTTACTGATTTTAGTATCAAACTATGGTGTATTTTCTCTATATAAAAGAGTGGGTGAATTTTATACATTAAAAATTCCCTAAGGAAATTTTTTATAAAAAAATTTCACAACACCTCTAGGTTCTAATAACATTCTTGATTCCATAAACGTAATTCCAAAAAGGAGATTCTAGAAATGAAACATAAAAAAAGTTTACAACAACGAAGAATCTAACATAAAGAGTATGAAATCATCTTTAATCAGATTACAAGTCTAAGGAAGTATAAGATAGTTATACATTCTTGAACAAAAAATATTACAACGGAAAACAAACATGAAACTGTACAAGTAACAAGTAGTAAATCTTTTAACCAAAAGATAAGGGTATCCAACAACCGTGGATAATGGTTCCTTTATTTATACTTTCAAGAATTTCTATCTTACCCATACCCAGGTAAGCCCTCAATCCAAAGATCTGTATCTATCTTTCTATCCCCTCAAGCCCTCAATTTGTAATAAAATCAGCACCTCAAACTTCACCACCCGAAGTCTATGATTTTAAGGAAATCACACATCATCATAATGAAATTATGCACAATGAAATGATTGACCAAGTTGTTCAAGATTTCTGCACGAAGCCTGATTGTTTATAAGAGCCTATCTATATAGATAACTTCAACCACATGTAATCTCTAGATTGATCAACATGTTTTCAGTCCATTAAAATGAGCTCTTATTTATAGTCATGGCTTCAACGGTTGGCTACCGCCCCCAATGGTCAAATTTTTCCTTGATTTTGGGAGGGACCAGTACACGTGTCACTCAAAAAACTATTAGTTAGTAAATAAAATCATGACATAGTTTTATAAAAAACACCCGAGAAAGCAAAAATATAGTTTCTTATGCAAAGTCATATTTCAAAATTTAAGTAAAAATGAAATATTGGAGTCTACCCAAATAATTTTTGGATCCAACAATACAAGGATATTCATATTTTATTTTCCATGGAATTCAGAACCTGAATTCTATAGAATTATGGAGTATGAATTTCAAGGAAATTAAGAATTTGGATTCACTTGAATTCGAAACCTGATCATAAAATGTTTGGAATCTAAATTCATAAGAACTCAGATTCGGAACTCAGTAGATTTCAGAGTCCGAATTTAGAGAACTCAGAGTTAGAACACAGAACAGTTCAATGTATGAATTCAGAGAACATAGAGTTAGAACTCAATAATGTTCATAGTCTGAATTCATAGAATTCATTGTCAATACTTGGAAAATATCAGAGTATGAATTCCGAGAGTTCGGAGTGAGAACACAAAAGAGATCAGAGTCTGAATTCATAGAGTTCAGACCCTGAATTAGGATCCTGAAAACCAAATACTTTATATATAATTTTACATGTGATTTTGAGGTTTTCCATAAGCATCCGAATTATATACTTATACTACATGAACAATGAAAAACATAGTAGGGATAAGTTTCCATGTGGAAGGAAAATTTTCATTATCAATGCAAAACATAGGGTAATATTAAATTTTTCTTTAAGATAGGGTGTTTGTGATTTTCAAAACAAGAATGAATGGAAAAGTCATAAGGAAACCCTATTTCCTCAAAAATCTCCACAAACATGAGTGAATGGAAAAATCAAAAGGAAACCATATTTACTCAACAATCTCCTCATTTTTTGATAGCACAAACATCCTTACAAAATATTATATAAGGAATTAAATAATATTTTTCTAGACTTTGAAAATAAAACTTATCTCCCTTAACACTTGGGAAATAATGAATATGACTAACTCCCCATTAGGCTTTGGAACACTAAGGATAATAATTTATATTTCTTGAATGAAATTTTTCATTATCTTGAATATAGAAATCCTTGTAATGAAAACCCCCCTTACATATGGATATTTCTTATTTACTCAGTATTCTTTTTCCATTATTCCCCTTTGTGATTTTGAAAAAGTAATTTGTGGGAATGGAATAAAATTTATGGTACGTGAAATATTAGTACAACACATCCAAAAGACAATAAACCAATAATTACATTATGATAAGAAATATTTATTCAGGGAAGGAAAATACAACAACAGATCAGATTTAAACAAATTTATAATTCCTTTTCCTTGGGAATCAGCTTATTCAGTATTATTTTGATCTTCATAAGATCCCTGGGATCTTCCTCTACTCACTTAAAAATATGATCCTGATACTCAACTTTCTTCTCAAATGCATTGATTCTATCTTCTTGAGCTTTAAGATAACATTCCTGAGCCTTCAAGACTTCTTCTTGCATGACTAGATTTTCTTCTATCTTAATCTTAAGACCTCTTTATCTATTCCATCATTGAGTCATTGAATATAGCTTCCCATTCAAATCCTTCACTTCGTGAATCTGAGAATTCTGTTCCTGAGTAAGCTTCTCCATAATGATATTTGTGAGTTCCTTGATTTTACCATCTTAATTTGTCATATGCCTCCATGAAACTATCTTGGGACTCATCAAGACATTTCTTGTCTTCTATGGGTTTTCTTGACAAACTAGTAATCTTTTTACATGATATTTTGTGGGATTATTAGTTGATGAAAAACAACTTCAATTCATCCTCATGATTTACACACTTATAAATCACCATAGATAATGAATCCAATTTTTGGTTAAGGTTTTGTTAAAGAATCTAACACCTGGATTCAATGCTTGGAAAAGCAGAATGGTTCCAACAAGCTTATTCAATGATTGAAAAATGGAATCATATCTAAGGGATGATGATTCCAAATTTGAGAAATTTCTAACGGATGTATCTTTCTCTAGATCAGCATGTTTCCTCTTTGAAGATCCACCATATTCCTACTTATTTCCAACTGCTTTACCCAGTTTATCAAAAACCACATTTATTCCATTATTAGTTATTGGAATGGAATCCTCATCCAGAGATTCATGATCACTATCAGACATCTGAATGATTTTATTTTCATCTACTATTTATTTTTGAGCTCCTGCATCACATCCTCTGGGTGTATGCAGTGATTATTAGAACATTATTCTTAAGATAGATTATTGACTTCTTCTTTAACATTGTTATCTTCCCCTTTCTCATTTTTTCCATGTGTACCCATCTTGGAAAATTCTGCTTCAGATGTTCGGATTGACAGCTTCTTAGATGGACTTTCCTTCCCATTAATGTCTTCCACTTGCTTGATCAAATCTTCAGTGCCACCACCACATTCTACTTCTACTTCATCTTCTTCATCTTCTTTGTCTTTTTACAGAATAAAAAACATCTTTCCCAGATTCTCAGGTTAACATTCTACTAAGAATGATTCTGGTATTAAAATTTTCTCAGAAGAATTCTCAGCATCCATCAGAAGCGATTGAACAGTTTCAGCTGCAGTCATTCTCTTCTTCTGCTTCATTTATTTAGCTTACTTTTCAAGCTCATAAATTTTCACCTCTTCTAATTCTTTTTCTTCAGTAGGATCCAAACCAAAACATGGCACCCCTTATTTCTAGTTCTGTTTGTCTTCACTCCACATAATAACTAACTCATCTGGATATGATTTTTTCTTCATAGGTTTTTGAGGTGAAGATTGGATTTCCATAGGCTCTACAGTTTTTCCTTCCACTACTACTTCCTTCAAATTCCTCTTCCTTCCTCCCTTTTTAGATGATTCAACTAGTTCTTGTTTTTTCAAAATAGCATCATATTTTTCCTCTATTAAGTCATAAAATTATCTAGAATCATTAGAAAAATAAATGTTCATGTTCTTGTGGGTATCATCACTAACTAAAATTTCATTGAAATTCCTTGGCTTCGAGCTCCAAGTAATTTTAAAAGATTCTATGATCCAAACAATTAACTTGGAAGGAATGGCAGGATAAATAATAATCTAATCATTCAAGTTTCCAATCATAATATTCTCAATCATAATGAGGATATTCTTAACCAGATTAACCTTCCTCAAGTTCACCAGAAAATATAAAATATACATGTCACATTTCTTCAATGTGACTTTGTCAACATTTCTAAGAATGATGAATCCTTGAACCGATAATTTGAGAATCTGATGATTTGTTGTCATATGATAAATCGTAAAAGTATTAACATCGGTAATACCATAGAATTTCATGGATTTCGCCATAACAAAACTTCCTTTGACATCTGGAAACTTATGAGAACAGAAATCAAGTTTCCCTTCGTATGAAATACCAACAAAACTAGCTGCCTTAGTATATGAAAGAGCCTAAGTATTTCTATAGCTCTAAAACAAAAACTTCTCTCTTCCTATTCTATGGAGAAACTGACTGATTCATAAAATTCAATTAGAAAATCCGGATACACTGAATCTTGATCACATGGATTCGATATGGTAACACTATCCCATCCAATTCAGCTTAATGTTCTTCTAGATGATCGAATCATACTTTTTCAAGACGTTCGGATGCACCAACCATTCACTATAGACCTTCCACTCTGAGATTGGCTTGTAAGTAGACATATCATTCTGAAATGATTCTGCGATAGACATTAGAAATTGAGAAACCCTAGAAAATTGGGTATGACATTATATAGAAGGTCAGAACTTCAGCATCCTAGAGCATGAGATTAGGTGTAGGACAACCATCAGGGGGACCTTTATATAGGTTATTGATGTTACAGTTCATCTTCCATACTCAATCTTATGGATGAAAATTCTTCTAATCAGATCTGACGGTTGATATGATAGTAGAAAGGAAATCATGGATCCGATCAATTGAAATTTTTATGAAAAATATATGAATTAAATGGAAATAGAATCCGAAAAATTAAAAAGCAAAAGAAACTACCAAACAAGTAATGGATGATTACGAAATCATAGGAATGAAAACGTACCTTTTGGATTCCCAGTAATATTTTTCTTAATGGTGAAAATTCATCTTGAATAAAATTAGATTACGAAAAAAATTTGATTAAGAAAACATTTGAAAAACTGACTAAGAATTTTTAGAAAATCATTCTTTACAACAAAAATTTGTAAAATTTTCATTACAAAAATTTATAAAATATTCATTAAAAATACATATAAAATTTCCATTGTTATGATTTAGAAAATATTCATTATGAAAACTTAAAAAATCTTCATTATGAAAATATTAGAAAGTCTTACTACGAAAATTGTATTTATGTAAAATTTGAAAAAATTACTAGGGAAATTTTTATTACGGAAGAATTGAAAAATATGACAACAAATATTTTCATTACGAAGGATTTGAAAAATATTTCTACAAAAATATTCATTAATAATGATTTGAAAAATCTGGCTATGAATGTTTTAGAAAATCATCATTACATAAAATTTTGAAAATCATCATTACGAAATCTTTTAACTACAAATAGTTTCATTATGAAAAATTATCATTACGAAAAAATTATAAGTACAAAAATTATTATTCTAAAAATTTACGTTATCAAAAATTTTAAGACATAAAAAAATTTGGAAAAAAATTATAATGCGAAGGATTAAAAATAATTAGACTATGGAAAAATAGTTTAGAAAACTAAGAAAAATATTTACCCCCCTATGAAAGGGGATTATTACTGAAAAGAGATTACATTCAACAAAAAGATAACAAGGAATATTAACTTATGGTTATCATTCATAACTATTGTTTAATGTATTCAAATCTATGAGAGGGTAAATATTTTTTGAATATATCAACAAGTAGATATTGTGTTCCGATAAATTGAAAAATGATATCCCCTTTATGTGTGTGATCACTAAGAATGTGATTCCTAATGTCTATGTGTTTTTAATTTGAGTGATGTGCAGGTTTTTTACTTTGCTTATGACACTAGTATTATCACACAAAATTTTTATTTTGGTAAAACTCATACCACAGTCTGTGAGTGTGTATTGCATCCAAAACACTTGTGCACAATAAATTCCAGCTGCAACATATTCAGCTTCAGCAGTGGAGAGTGATACTGAGTGTTTCTTATTGCATGACCATGAAACTAATGAATCTCCTATGAAATGACGAGTTCCAGATGTACTCTTTCTATCCATTATACATCCCCCGAATCCCGCATCTGAAAATATCTTTAAAATAAAATCATTTCCTGAAGTATAAATGAGTTTTAAATCCACGGTTCCCTTTAAGTAGAGAATTTTTTTATTTCCTTTAAATGAGATTCCTTAGGATTAGATTGATATCATGCACATATGCATACTGAAAACATTAATTTTGGATGACTAGCTGTCATGTAATGTAATCTTTCTATCATACCTCTAAAATTTGTTTGATCTACTGGTTTCCTAGCTTCATCAAGATCATGTGTGTTTGAGGTACCAATGGGTGTACTAATACTCCTAGAGTTGTCATATCCATACTTTTTTAGAATATCATTAATATACTTATGTTGTGATATATAGGTTCCTTCTAGTTTTTTAGATATTTGAAAACAAAGGAAAAATGTTAACTCACCCATCATACTCATTTCAAACTTAGATTTTTTAGATCGGAAAATTAATTAGTTAAATATTACTAAGTTGAACCAAATATAATGTCATCAACATAAATTTTAAAAATCAAAACATATTTATTATCATTCTTTATAATAATATTTGGATCTGCATTTCCCTTTACATAATTATTTTGAATAAAAAATCATGAAACCCTATAATACCAAGCTCTAGGTGCTTTCTTAAGTCCATACAAATCATTGGTACGTTTATAAACTTATTCATGTTGTTTTGTATCGTCAAAACTAGAAGGATGTTCAATGAAAACATCCTGTTGAACAAAACAATTAAGGAAAGAACATTTTAATTCCATTTGAAAATGATTGAAATTGACAAATGCTGCAAAGGGAAGTAAGATACGAATGGATTCAAGTCTATCTACTAGAGCATAGGTTTCTTCATAGTCTATTCTTTTGTTGATTATAGTCTTTAGAAACCAATCTAGTTTTATTCCTTACTGTGATTCCATTTTCATCAAATTTATTTCTTAAGACCCATTTTACCCCAGTAATAGAATTTTCTTTTGGTCTTTCTACCAAGGTCCAGACTTTATTCCTTTCAAATTCATTTTGTTCATGTTGCATATCTTTTATTCTTCCATCATCATTTAAAGATTCATCAGTGCTTTTGGGTTCTAATTTGGAATGTAATTCTAGATGTTCTACTTTATTTCTTAAGGAACTTCTAGTACTTACAGGGTGATTTACATCACCGATGATTCTATCACTATGATGATTCTTAAGAAACAAATGATTTGGATTTTGAAAAACCTATTCATCAACATATGGTTGTAAGTCTTCTGTGGTAAATTCTTATGAAATATTTTCTTGAACATTTTTTTTATTAGAGGAATCTTTTAACCAAAGTTGACTGTCGGTTTTTTTAAAAACTTATAATGATGTAGATTGGGGTTTTTTAAAAAAAGGGATCATTTTCATAAAATTTTGCATGTACTGTTTCTTCAAAAGTACAAGTGTTTTTATTGAAAACTCTATAATCCTTAGAAGTTGTGGTGTAGCCTAGGAAAACTCCATCATCAGATTTTGGTGTGAATTTGTGTAAATTATCGTTTGTATTCAAAATAAATACATTGCAACCAAAAACCTTATAGTATAAAAGCCTATGTTTTCTAACATTCCATAACTAATAAAGAATTTTATTAAGAAAAGGTCTAATCGAAAAATGATTTATAGTATAACAAGTAGTACTTACGACTTCATCCGAAAAATGATTGGCTACAGAATACTCACTAAACATGGTTCTTGTTATCTCTTACTGAATTCTATTTCTTATTTCAACTAAACCATTTTGTTGAGGTGTTCTAGGTTTTGAGAAGTTATGGGTAATTAATTTTCTACTACAAAAAGTTTCAAAATTAGAAGTTTGAAATTCTCATCCTTGATCACTATGAATAGTTATCAAAGGAAGATTTTTCTCATTTTTAACTTGGGCTCTTAATCATTGGAAATACAAAAATGATTCAGATTCCATTTCTAGAAAATAGACCCACATAAATATTGTGTAATCATCAACTAAGACAAATACATAATATTTTCCTCTAATTCTTCTTTTTTGTGTTGCACCAAAAAGATCTATATGCACCAACTGTAATGTAACAGTAGATGAGACTTCACCGACTGATTTAAAACATGATTTATATTTCTTACGAAATTGACAAGGATCACATACTTTTTATGTATCAAACCTAATCTCAGGTAGATCCTTTAATAGTATTTTATTAGAGAGTTTTCATCGGTTCCTAAGTTTATAGTGTCCAAACCTTATATGTAACAACCAAGAATGATTTTTCATAGCACTATGAAAAGGTAGATCTGGTCTCCTAATGTCTTCTATGTTTAGTGTGTAAACATCCTCTTACCTATGGGCATAAAGATGAAAATCTTCCCTGGAATTTTGTACTAAGCACTTTTTATTCCTAAAAGTTACAAGTTATCCTTCATCACATAATTGACATATGCTAATGAGTTGGGGCTTAAGACCTTCAACAAATAAAACATTTGAAATCAATGTTTTTCCAATATGAATAATGTTACATATAAAAATAACTTCTCCCTTAGAATCATCTTTGAAACATACTTTTCCTCATTGTGTCTTGATAATATTTTAAATGATGTTTTTGTTACCATACATATTTCCGGAATATCCACTTTCCAGGTTCCATGTATTGATGTTGGTACATTCTTTATTTTCCTGGAAATAAGAAAGCTAGACTTTCAGAATCCAAACGTTATAGGATCCGAAATTGTTAGACAATAAAACTTTTGGTATCCATATTTGTTCAGAAAAATAAACTTTATTAATCCCAAGATATTGAACATTATTCGATGAAAAAGTTTTCTTCCTATGCCCAACACCATTAAATTCCGTACAAAAAGGGGCTCTGGATGGAATAAAATAATTGTTTTTGAAAATAGGTTTTCTTTGAGTATAACCTTCTCCAGTAGTATTTCCTTGTGGTTTTATATGAGAATAACACTTGTCAAAATTTTCGTTACTTGAAGTAATGTTTGTTAGAATTTTCTTAAAGGATAATATTTCAGATTTTTGTCTTATGACATAATTCCTATCCTCAACAATTATTTCTTTAGAGTTATATTTTTCCTAAAAAACATTTATTTTTATAATAGGATTCTTAATATATTTTGAATGTTTTTACTTTTCAGAATTTACCTTCTTAAGTTCTATATTTTTTTTTCTAGAATCTCATCTTTATCTTCATGATCTCTAGAGATGGCTGAAATTACTTTTGTAAAAACATATCCTCTAGTATTTTCCTTGTCTAGTTTCATAGGAATTTTACAATTTCATGCTTCTAACAACATGGAAAATATAGATACTTATTTACATGAAGGTATTTATTCATTATATGATGATGAAGTATCTTCATTATAAGTAATATTTTCATAATAGTAATTCTTATCAAGTGATAAATTCGTTAAATCCTTGGCAGAGCATACATTTTCCATAACACAAGTATTTGGGAAATAAGTAGTAGCAATGATTCCAATATTTTTCTATGATGATGATTCATATTCAAGAGATTAAATTCCAAAAGTGTCTCTATAGAAAGCACTCCATGTGTCATTTTATTTAAGAATTTTCTTGTACATCGAATGATATAACTCTTTCTTGTTTCTCTCTGAATTCATTTTCTTTTCCTTATTTTTAATAGAGGAAAATCAGGTTTAATATGTAATGTTCTTCTAAATTCATAACCTGTTACTTCCCCAAATATCTTCTCTTAGTAGTCACACATATTGAACTTATTTGGATAGTTATTATGAGAAAATATCTAGTTAATTCTCCAAGAAATATTATACAATTCAATCTCATACTTTTCTATATCACTAGATTCTAACAAAATATTAACATCCATAGACTTTGATCTAGTATCTGTTTCTGTAGTCTTGGATTTCATATGTTTTAAAGTAGTTGTATAATCTACACTTCCATTCCCATTAATCTATTTAACATTATCATCATCTCTCTTCATTCGAGTGTCATGCCAAAGAAGAGTTTAAAATTCCCCATCTAAGGAAATTTGGGTGACATTCATGTTCTCATCAACTGTGCGCCACTTTGACTCCAAATCATTTGGCATGATGTATATGACATTATCTACAGTGTACTCATCATCTAAACCTTTTTATCCAATATACTTAAAGTTATTCACAATATTCATAATCCATTGCTGAACTTTGTTTATAGGTTCTCCATAAAGAATGTTAAAGCCATGGTATTCGTCTTTCCACAGAGCCGTTCTTGTCATTATGACTTTAGAAGAACCAAAATGTGTAACATCTTGTTTATTCCAGATATTTTTTTCATCTTCCCATGATGATATTTGATGATAGATGTTCTTATTCCTGGAACATAGCAATGTATTTCTTACTCTGAAATTTTCTAGATATACTGATTTGTCCTGATTAGTAAAAGTTCTCAATTCCTTAACAGGAATCTTATTTTCTCAAATCAGCATTAGGTAGTTATCAACTCCAGTGTTAATAACGAATGTCTTCTATATAACTCTCAATTACCACTACTGGAAATGTAGGCTATAGCCACGGTTTGAAACTGTGGCTATAAGACCAAAACCCACAGCTGTAGGTTATATCCATTGTTCAATGAACCGTGGATGGTATTGGCATGGATATATGCCAACTCTTATAGCCACGGTTTTAAACCATGGTAAAAGCATATAGCCATGGTTCAAACCGTGGCTATAGCCAAATTGCCACATTTTCAAACTGTGGCTAAAGCCTTCTAGCCACTGTTTGAAACTGTGGCACAAGGTAAAGCACAAACATTCCTTATAGCCACGGTAAGAAACAGTGGCTATAGATCAAAGTTCAATAAAAAAAACACCCAGCCTGTAGGCCTGCCTTCCATCCCTGTCCCCTGATAGGCCCCTACGACCCCCTGCCTGTCCACCTTGCACCCTGCGAGTCCCCTACCACCCCATTCCAGTCCCCCCCTTCCCCCTTCCACCCCATGCCACCCCTTGTCAGTCCCCCCTGCACCCTACTAGTCCCCCTGCCCCTAACTAGTCCCCCCTGCAACCCCCTTCCAGTCCCCCCTACCCCCTTCCAGTCCCCTCCTAGTCCCCTTTCCCCCTGCATGTCCCCGTGCCTATCCCCCTTTCCCCCTTCCACACCCTGCCAACCCCCCCCCCCCTTCCCCTACCAATCCCCCATGCCCCTGCTAGTCCCCCTACCTTCCACCCACCTAGTAGTCCCCATGCCCCCCACACATCATGTCTCCCCCTATTTTCCATCTGGATCTACCCCCTACCAGCCCCCTACCTATGTTCCCCTAGTTACCCACCCATATTAGTCCCCCTATCTGTCACCCCCCTTGGACACACCCCCACCCCTCCCCTACACAGACACCCCCCACCCAGGACAGACACCTCCCTGGACAGGCAGACATCCGTAGACTCCCCTCTTCTGGACAGACCCCCCCCCTGGACAGACAACCCTGCACACCCCTTCCCTTGGACAGACCCCCCCTCGGGACAGAAACCCCCCTGGACAAAAAACCCTAGACAGACCCCCCGCCCCCCGAACAGACACCCCCACCCTAGACAGACACCCCCCCTACACAGACAACCTTGGAAACCCCCAACCCAGCATGTCTCCCCTCTATCTGCCCCCTTCCAGTCCCCCTACCTATTTTCCCCTGGTTCCCCACCCCCGCGTCGCTACAGTGAACGACTATCACCTTTTTCAAAAGTGCTATAGTGACTGCCAAGTCCGCGATAGTTGTGGGCCAC
Organism: Viscum album; assembly: GCA_963277665.1. NCBI lineage: Eukaryota > Viridiplantae > Streptophyta > Magnoliopsida > Santalales > Viscaceae > Viscum > Viscum album. The sequence goes on along the minus strand of OY728120.1, from coordinate 1,025,017,340 downwards.
AAGCATTCGGCCCAACTGGATTAGGAAACACCATTCCAACAATTTCCCTTATATAATTAACACATTCCCATGAATCATGCTCTTGATTACAACTCCATGTGGACATCAGTTAATAATGTCACTTTATTCCTTATCATGGTAACAACCTAATGATCAAAGTTGGATTGAATTTCAATTACATTGTAAATTAAGACAATCCCATAAATAACTTTCTCATTTCTGGAAGTGAGAGAATCTTATGCTTTCCACATATAAGTAAAGGATGGATCTTCAGTTATGATCTGGGAAGAAAGGTTGTTATATCTTTTTTTGTCAAGCCATATAGACATATTAGGAATACGCAGTCAGTAGACTACATTGGAATCTCTTTGTGTGTACCCGATCAAGGAGAGAGACAACTGTGAGACCATTGTTTGCTGTTGTACAACACCAGCACAGCTGCGAGGCGATCACAGTTGGAAAAAGTGAGTGCTGGAGGACAGTTCATGCATTATATATGACAATTCCAACAACGTCCTTTGCTTTTCTAATACCCATGAACATAAACAAAGTCCTCTTCAAATTTCATAAAAAAATCAGCCCCCCTAGATAGAAGCCCCCCCCCCCCCCCCACACACACATCCCTTGCACTGCTTGCACACCCCTCGCCCCCCCTGCTATACCCCCCTTGGACAGAACCCCCCTGGACAGTAGCAACCCCAAGTTGGACCCCCCTGGACAGCAGCCCCCTAGACCCTGGACACCCCCCCCCCTCAGTACCTGGACACCCCCTCCCCCTGGACAGATCCCCCTCCCCCTAGACAGATTCCCCCCAGACCCTGGACAGATTCCCACCAGACCCTGGACAGATTCCCCTCTCCCCTACCAGTCATTCTCCCCTAGACCCTGGACAGATCCCCCCCAAACCCTGGATAGATCCCCCTCCCCCAAGACAGATTCCCCCTAGACCCTGGACAGATTCCCCTCCCCCCTTCCAGTCCTGCCCCCCCCCAGACCATGGTAAGATTGACTCGGTTTTAGTTGAAACTATACATTAATATGTTTACCCATAAATATTAGAGAGAAATATATGAAGAAATACCCATTGGTGAATCAAATAGTTGACTCGGTTTTAGTGGAAAATATAGTAAGAAAAATCGAGCCCATGCTTTATATAGCCAATGTTAAATTGGAATGGATGGTGGACAATGGTTTGGAATTCACTAAGAAACATCCATTGATCTTTCTTGGTGATAAGGTATTATAGGGATCAGAATAATGGATTAAGATTATTTAGAAGTTTTTTACATTATTAACACTTCAAACATTTCCAAGGATGGTATCTCTACTTATATGCTTTATGTATTGGGAATAAAGTGGTTAGGATCTATTGTGATATCCAAATTTCATGAATATCTCAACTATAATACTTTTGAAAAATAATTTAATAAAAAAAATTTCTTGATACACTAAGAGTAGTGAAGTCATGATATTTAGTTAATATGGATCCGGGATATCATTCTAACATGGTGTATGTTACTTAGTTTGTTGTGTTAACGAACTTATTTAAAAATATTGTTTCTAATGCCTATATAATGGAACAGATGTTTGAAATGGGTTTGAGGCATGATATTCAGTCTATGTTGATTCTTATATTCCTACCCACCTTCATGAAGATTATAGGCAAGGTATCTATAGATGAGGAGGATACAACTAGGAAGATAATACTCTTGAAAGAATCAGTGATAGTTGGACGTAACCAATGTTTTGATTCTATCTAGAAGAGGAAGTTATATGTAAAATTATGAGGGGGTTGTAGGAGTGTACAATATATATGAAGGCTAAATATAGTGTCATGTTACCAATGCAGGAAAAGGGTAAACTTCAAACCTTATTATATTGAGTCACCCAAGGCATGTCACCTGTGTGGTAAATCTAATCTTATTAATTGTTTATATGAGACATAACAATATGTTAATAGATTTATATATGATGTGTTAAATGTAATGTGATCTCAAACACTTTCCAACAGTGATGTTCAGGTCCTAGAGAAAGATAAAAATGTGGTTGGATGTATCTATGCAACAGAGTGTACAGTAGAGCAGTTATAGGCATGACTAACTTCAATGAGAGGTATTTTTTAATTTCCTATTATATGTTTCTATTATTATTTCATATTTTTTTAACTCATTTATTTATATTATAAAACATTATTGATGCATTGGATTTATTGTTAGATCTTATTCCTTACATGATTCATATTTCCGCTCCTTTGAGGAAGAGGTTGAAGAAGGGTTTTAAATGTCCTGAGTTTTGGGAGATGATTGTTGACCACAAAACCATATGGTACATTCTATTTCTTGATCTTGACATCTATTATCACAACATTTTTATGGAATATATGATTAGTTACAAATCTATAATCGATTACAATCATCAACGTGTCCAATTTCATTCTTCCAATACAGTCACTCATATCTTTCAGGTTGAGTGAGATCCCAAATCTAAGAGAGAAATAAATGTTTCCCCAAGTTCTAGGATGATATTACTCTATATTCTGAATATGTTTCTAGATGTCTTTGATCCATATATTAGTGGTCCTCTACCTGTAGTGCTGAGTGAGTTTCTTGATGTTTTTTATATAAATTATCAGGGTTACTAAATCAGAGGGATGTTCAGTTTTATATAGACTTTATCTTAGAGAAATGGACCATTTTCTTACCTACATACCATATGGATCCCACTAAATTAAAATAATTAATGGTTTATTTTTATGATCTTGAAGATGATGGATTTATTCATCCCAGTGTTTCACCTTGTATTCACCAATTCTCTTTAAAAACAATGTGTACGGGAGTATCAAGATTTCTATTTGTTATTGGAAACTAAACCAGGTGATAGTTAAGAATAAATTTACCTTTCTTAGTATTTATGGAAATATTTATTATCTCATGTGATCCAAGTGGTTTTAATAAATTAAACTAAGATTGGGATACCATTAGCTAAGGTTCTGAGAGGAAGATATTCCTAATACATTTTTAAAAATAATATATGGTCATTATAATTATATGTTCATGTCATTTGGACTTAATAACACTCTTATAGTGTTTATGGATCTCAAGAATCAAATATTTAATCAATTCTTGTATTCAATCCCGATTTTTTTTATGGATCCTATCCTTGCTTAATCAAGATTGGAGCAGGATCATGCTGAGAAATTAAATATCATCCTTGGAAAAAATGAAAAGAATCTCTGATATAGAAATATATATAAATTTTAATTCTAGATTGAATAGGCTAAATTTATATGTAATTTTATTTCTAAGAAGGGTGTATCAGTGGATGTTGAGAATATTGAAGTGGTGATGTCTTTGGAGTATCCAAAAAATGTGTTTAAAATCCATATTTTCTTACAATTATATAGTGATTACAAGAATTTTATTTGGGACTTCCCCAATATTACATCTATCATGATAGATTTACGCATAGAAGTGTGACGTTTTTAGGAGTGATCAATTCTAGAGATATTTTTAGGGGTTTGAAGGGATATTGAGTTTAGCTCTAGTTTGGATTCTTCCTGATTCGGGTTTGGGATATAATGTTTACAAAGATAGCTCGTGTATGAGTTTGGGTTGTGTTTTGATGAAGGGGATATAGGTATTATCTTATGGATCTCTTTAGTTTTTGAATCATGATAATAAAAACCCCATTAATTATCTTGACATCGTTTCAGTGATTCACACTCTAAAGACATGGAACCACTACCACTTCAAGGAGTGGATTATAGTTTATTCAAAGAATATGAATCTAAATTATATCTTATCTCAAAGGAATATGAACTTGAGATGGATATTGTAGGTGGAGTACAATTAGACCTTTGATTTTGAAGGTGGAAGGGTGATAGTGTGGGCGGGATGTGGCTGGAGCAGGGCCAAATCACGGGGTGATCGCGGCGTGATCACGGCATGACCGTGGCATGACCGCGGGGTGACCGCGGGGTGACCGTGGTGTGACCGTGACATGTTGGTCCGATCCAGTGACATCCGCGGGGCATCATCTTCTGGCCAGGAGAGAAGGGAGTGGGAGGAGGCTGGAATGCTGGTGGAAGGGGTCTGGTCGCAGGTGTTGGGAGGATTGTGTGGGCTGATTCGAAGCTAGCATGGGGGGATGTTGCGGGGTGGATTGCTAGTGGAAGCTGTCTGAAATGAAGGTGGAAGGGGGTGGGTTTGGGATGGATGTGACTGCAGTAGGGCCAAATCACTGCATTTCCATGGCATGATCGTGGCATGATAGCGGTGTGTTGGCCCAATCCAGCGATATTCGCGGGGCAGCATCTTCCTGCCAGGAGCGAAGGTAGTTGGAGGAGGCTGGAATGGTGTTGGAGGGGGGCTGCTTGCTGGTGTAGTGGGGGGTGGTGCGGGATGATTCAAAGGTGGAAGGGGGATTTTGTGGGCTGGAATGCTGGTGGTAGTGGGCTGAAATGATGGTGGATGGGGGCTGGTGTGGGCTGGATGTGGCTGGAGCAGGGCCAAATCACGGCGAGACTATGGCGTGATCGCGGCGTTACCCTGGCGTGACTGCGGCGTGATTGCGGCGTGACCGCGGCGTGACTGCGGCATGTTGGACCAATCTAGCGACATCTGCAGGGAAGCATCTTCTGGCCTAGAGAGAAGGGAGCGGGACGAGGCTGGAGTGCTGGTGGAAGGGGGCTGGTTGCAGGTGTTGGGGGGATGGTGCGGACTGATTCGATGGTGGCAGCGGGGGCTGTTGCGGGCTGGAATGCTGGTGGCAGCGGGCTGAAATGAAGGTGTAAGGTGGCTTGTGTAGGCTGGATGTGGCTGGAGGAGGACCAAATCACGATGTGACCACGACATGACCGCGGTGTGAGAGCGGTGTGATGGCGGTGTGACCGCGGAGTGTTGGTCTGGTCCATCGACATCCACAGGGCAGGTGGGGCTGTTGCGGGCTGGAATGCTGGTGGCAGCAGGCTAAAATTAAGGTGGAAGGGGGCTGGTGTGGGCTGGATGTGGCTGGAGCAAGGCCAAAACATGACATTACCGCGGGGTGACCGTAGCGTGACCGTGGCGTGACCGCGGCGTGATCACAGCGTGTTGGCCCGGTCCAGTGAAATCCGCGGGGCATCATCTTCAAAAACAACGCACTTCTGTTGGAGGGGTTTTATTAAAAATTGTGACTTTATTTAACAAATAAAACAAGTATATTAAATAAAGCTTATTAAATATATGCAATTCAATATAATTAAACACACCAAACCATTCAGCTATTTTAATATTACCATAATTTCAATTAGCCTCGTTTCGAACATAACCTGGAAAATCTAAAAGCTATCTAAAGTAGTTCTAATTGTTGGAGCAGTAAAACACCAAGAAAAAATATGTAATACACAAATCTAGCAATGAGTAAAAATGAAGAAAATGACAAACCAGCTTAAAAAAATACCCATCCATACATTAGATCTCTTTAGTTTGCAATCTATTGGTCTCCTTCAATGGTACCACGTACAAAAGGAGGGTGACTATAAAATAACAAGCATGTTTTGCTTCATCCTAGAAAAACAACCATTAAAAAATCATAGCACAAAGAAATGAAAAAACAATCAACAGTTGGGTAGAAAATTGAAAATAAATAATATTTTGAATGTTTAATATGAAATATACAATGGGAAATTATTATGAACATGAAATTAATGATATATTAATCTGGATGCATTAGCGGTATGAACAAGAGAGTTGGTCTATATTCTCTGACTTCATTTTCCTTGAAATGGAGGAAGACGCCCAGCCCCATCCCCCACCATCCCCTCCCCCTGCCCAGCCCCATCCCCCACCGGCCACCTCCCCCTGCACAGTTCATCCCCTTTCATCCCCTCCCCCCATGCCCAGCCCCTTCCCCCACTAGCCCAACCCCCTGCCCAGCCCCATCCCCCCTGCCCAGCCCCATCCCCGCAGCCCATCCCCATCCCCCACCATCCCCCTCCCCCATCACATTTCTTCCCCTCTCATCCCCTCCCCCCTGCCCAGCCGCATCCCCCACAAGCCCCCTCCCCCTACCCAGTTCTTCCCCTATCATGCCCTCCCCCCTGCCCAACCCCTTCCCCCACCAGCCCCTTCCCCTGCCCACCCCCATCCCCCCGCCAAGCCCCATCCCCCTCTAGTCCCCCCCTACACAGTTCTTCCCCTCTCATCCCCTCCCCCCTGTCCATCCCCTCCCCTCCCAGCCCCTCCTCCTGCCCAACCACATCCCCCCCTGCCCACCCCCTCCCCCCTGCCCAGCCCCATCCCCCCTGCCCAGCACCTCTCCCCTGCCCATCCCCTCCCCCCTGCCCAACCCCCTCCCCCCTGCCCATCCCCACCCCTCCCATCCCCTCCCCCTACCCAACCCCATCCCCCCTACTCATTCCAATCCCCCAACAGCCCCTCCCCCCTGCCCAGTTCTTCCAAATAAAAAAAATGATGCATGGTAGTAAGAAGTAACAGTAATCACTCTAATAGCATTCACTCATTCTGAGGGATGTATGGATAATTTGATATATAAACACTTACCAACCAATAATATTTTCAACTAATGCATGGACACAATATCGAGAAACATTAAATTCAATACCATCTAAAAAACACATCCATTCAAATCATTATCACATGAGATAGAAATATCAAACATACTAATTATGAGGCGTTCACCAATGATCCCAAAATACATGAAGAAACTATAATCAATACTTTATAAAATGAAAATTGTAATATAATACCTGGATTAAGAAACATGATTAATTATATTACCTTCAAAAACAACATTCTATACATGTCTTAATGATAGTAAACATCTCCACCATGGGATATGCCATGGTTGTTTTGAAGCGCAACCCCTTTCCCCACCAGCCCCTCCCCCCTGCCCAGCCCCATCCCCCACCAGCCCCCTCCACCACCAGCCCCCTCCCCCATGCCCAGTTATTCCCCACTCATCCCCTCCCCTCCCTGCCCCTCCCCTTGCCCAGCCCCTCCCCCCTGCCCAGCCCCATCCCCCCAGACAGCCCCATCCCCCACCTACCCCCTCTCCCCTGTCCAGTTCCTCCCCTCTCATCCCATCCCCCCTGCCCATCCCCTTCCCCCACCAGCCCTCCCCCCTGCCCAGACCCACCCCCCCTTCCCAGACCCATCCCCCACCAGCCCCTCCCCCCTGCCCAGTTCTTCCCCACGTGCTCCCTCCCCCTGCCCATCCCCTCCCCTCCCCTCCCCCCTAACCAGCTTCAACCATAATCAATTCCACTAGGCTGTAGAGTACCCTGAAATCAAACATAAACAGTTAAATCTTTATGTCATAATTTTTCGTTACAAGTATTACAAATATATGATCATCCAACTATAAAATATCAATTTAAACTTTATATGGTTTTCTATGAAATGTAGTATTCAATTAACTAAAACTGGTTCAAAAAATGTACAGATTACAAGATACACGCGATTGTCAAAAAAACAAAATAATCAGCAGATTTCATGACAGTAGTGTTAAACATGTTTGCAAAAAAAAATGAAAAATTTTGTGAGAAAATGTTTAAAAATTTGTCATAAAATGATAAAAATGTTAAGAATGTACAGCTTATAGATCGCAGAAAGAGTTTTCATGCCTTTGAACAATGAGCAGTATCAACTGTAATAAGATGTGCGGAAAGAGTTGAATGTTTACATAATCTTCCTTCAACTGTCAACTCATTGCTTCCACCTGCTGGATCATCATTGTGTTATCCTTCCATAATAGTTGAATCTGTACATAAAGATCAATAAATAATTTAAATACCATGAAAAAACTTAATTTAATTACCAATAACAATGTATTATGTTGCCTTACATGATTCAAAGTATTTGTGACTAAAGAACACTAATCCATAGATATTATTTCAATGAAAACCACTTTATATGTACTGGGGAAAATGTACCTGCAAATTTCAAAAAACCACCCATTATTTAGTTAATATAGATGCACTTCATTCAGAATAATGACCAGTTGACAGTGGTGTTTTTTCATTCTAAAAAACAGATCAATAAACATATTAAATTTAAAAGTCAAAAAATTTCGAATTCCGACAGATAGTTTCTTCAGTTGGTTAATGAAGATAACGACCATGTTTATTTCTTTGTTAGAAAACATTCAACGTAAAAATGGATAGTTCATAATAATTAAAAATTATGAATGAATTAAGCATGAAAAGAATATTGTATAATTATAAATAATTGGAAAATAATAAATAGTTTCCTTTATGGATTGATGAGTCCAGACATAAGTGTCATCCATGGCATATGAATACTACAAATCCCTATAATACTGAAAAATGAAAGCCTAAAGGTAATTTTCGTCATAATTAAAATACATAGATGAGTACTGATCATTAAATTTCCTATTTATATTAGTCGAAATGAAGAAAACCTAATTCATTATAATTTTCAATTCATGATAAAAAATATACAAATTAAACTGAACATTCAGCATGAATGAAAACCTAAACTTAGCCTTCGAAGCAGATCAATAATTTTGTGTTGGTTTTAAAGCTTGCCTGAATAGAGACATGTAATGGGAAAGCATAAGGTCTTCCAGATTTGTTCTGACTAATTGTATACATTCACTCATGCCATGAACCTTCAACATAGAGCTTTCAACCACTTCAGATAACCTGAGAACATGAAATTGATTTAAAAAATATATTTTACGACTATTGTTGTAGCGTGATAGTCAACATCACCATTCAATTCAACTTTTAAGCAATATAAATATTAAGTGGTAGCAATCCTGCCGGGCCATAAATACATGTGAATTAATTAGATGTGGCAGTTTAATTAATGTAGTAGTCCAGAACCATCGCTTCTCACCCAAAGAAAAATAGAAGAGGCATATACATTGTTATTTAGGTCATATAAGTAAGAATAAAAAAATATAATTGACAGTGTAAGTTAATTAAGGAAATTCTGGATCTATGCTATGTTTAAAAAAACATTGAAAACTGCTTATCCTATGAGCGTGAACTGTATGAAACACTGGTGTTGGATTCAGTACATTATACTATAAAAAATATCACGTATAACCTATATGGATATAAACTTGAGCAAGATTTCAATCCAAAATACAATCCCATAAACTATGGAGAAATAGAACCAAAACTCATTAGGTCGTAACTGAATTATAAAATCAAACTCTTTTCCAGATCATCCTATTGTATTCACATGCACTAAGGAAATAAATAAGATAGTAACAGTTTAAACAGTAGTGGAGTTCACAAACCAAATATATATTTAACTAAATAGTCTCAGAAATATCCATTAAAGAGATAACTAAATCACAACTTGGATATCATTGACCTGAAGCCTTCACATAGAATGTCTTGTAGAGAAACCTGCAAATTAAATGGGAAATGTTTCGCAATAAATTTAATATGGAAGGTGGAAAACATCAAAAAAAAATTGAATAAAATGTAGAAACACAAACATGGATGTCTATTTATTCTTCAAACAATAGTATGATTTGATCTCCAACTTGCGCGTGGGGTGTTGTCCAGTTATTTTCCTACAAGGAAAACACAAAAATAAATGTTATTAAATAGTAAAATAACACCTTATACATGTCATTAATAATCTATGTGATCACATCATTCAAGGAATTGTCTTTACAAATACTTTTAGTGATAAAAAAAGATTTAAATTGATGGACTAAAGCATTAGATATTCTCCACTAAACATTAAAAGTATTTTCATTCACCTTAATGCTGGAGATATGTTTTTGGAACTTTTTCTCCTTCTTCATGACATAGAAAAATAGAGTTCTTAAAAATAGATATGTAAACATAAATAATATAGAAAATTGGTTGAGAAAATATTCTCATCATTTATTTTCTCATTTATGAAAAAGAATATTAACAATATTCCTTATCATCTATGTTGTATTTTTGAGTTAACCATGTGGGGAGTTTTAAGATGAAGCTGTTTATTAGGGGGGAAACTATATAACATATGTTTTCAATACTAGACAACATAAGTGGAGTGAAGAAAACATTCCAATATGTATAGTAGTTTGAAAGATACATTTTATTGAATTCTTTACATAAGACATTTTAAATTCAATATATAAAAGATATAAAGCTTAAGGATAACAATATGGTGTATCTTATTAAAGTGGAGACTAGAAGAGAATACTTTCAGAAGATTTCCAAAATTATCAATATCATATTAATCAAGATATTCCATAAATTTAATGGAAAAATATATATAATATATGGTTTGATTTATTATTCTCTCATCTATGGTTACAAAATTCCAAACCAAACTTTAAGGGGGATAAATTATTCTTAATCAAGGAAAATAAATTGAAATTTTGAACAAGATTATAGGATATTTACCAGTGTTTAAATTTATATAATTTTATACTTTAATATTTTTATAATTCTTATTAATATGATTGCAGAAACTAGGGTTGAAATATTCCAAAATTATAGTTATTACAACTGGTATTATATAATTATCTTATATTGAATACATATTCACATCTTATGAGAAAGGTTGTGAGTACTTTTATTTCAGATTGGTATCAGGTTCTTTTATAAATAGACAGATTTATTATATAAATAAAACCCTCTACCTTTTTTACGAATCTCGGATCAAAACCACTTATATTAGTACATTTCTGGAATATGAATTCATACAATTTTTTCTCTCATGTACTCAGTAATTATTATCTTAATGGAGGAGAGAACAAAATGGAAAGAAAAGACTTATTAGAATTGGCAAGAGAAGAGAAATATGATTGAGAAATGAAGACTATATATTGATATATCATTTTATTAGGTATTGGAAATAAATACAAAGGGGGTTTGTTGAGAACACTTTGTGTGTGATTTATTTCATTCAATGATATTGAATTGTCAATAAATTTTTATGTCAACATTTTGATGAATAAGATATAGATTGGATTTTTTTGGAAATCCGAATCTTATTATTGAAAAATAAATTTTCCCAATATTTTTTATGATTATATTAATTCAAAATATATTAAATAAATTATTCAATTTAGTTTTTGGAGTTTCTTATAATTGTATTAATGAAAAGGGGTGACTTTTCATTTGGCGTTTTTTATATCCATTCATATTAGAAAAATAAATTTGAATGTATTTGAATTTTCTATCCTTTTTGTTCATAAGAAGTATGAAAGAATCATTGGTGTTTTTTAAAGTTATAATAGAGTAATAATAGTCATTATGTTGTAGGGAGTTTGGTTCCTATGTAATTAGGTATTGAGGATATTACTATATTATCTATTTTGAAAAATCATAGAGGAGTTAGAAAACAATAAGTCCTACTAAAGGTTATCTTAGAACCTGTTAAGCCAATACATATCATAAATATATTTGAACAATTATAAAGGTAATATAATCAATATTGGAATGGTGAATGAATAGTTCATTTTTAGTTCAGCACAGGCATAGAGAGTGTGGGTTGGTGCTTAGAGGAATATATACCATGTTGGGTTGCATGATAGACTGGCCTCCCTAAGGGATCTAAATGACCAGCAACCTCACAACTTATATTGTATAAAAGTTTAAACCAAATCAATTTCTAATATGGTGTAATGAAATGTGTTGTATTATTCACATTAAAAATCCAAGAAATTATTTGGAAAATATGACGTCATGTACATTGTCATATTCCTTTCATGATAGTTTTCACTTTATTCTAGTAATTCTCTGGTTGTGTACTACCATCAAAGCTAGAGGTAAGCTCAAGTTGAAATGTCATGATCCATGTGGATGTTTTTAAAGATCATATAAATGTTATGGATAGAAATGTTTATATTAACAAAGGATGGTGGAAATTATTTTAGGATAATATCATCATAAGAAGTGTACTCTAGGAAGAATAGTGTGATAATATGATACACTCTAAATAGGATGATGTGATTGTGTAAGACATCGATATAAATATAGAATTCCATTCTCATAAGATGTAATCCTGTGTATGATACTAATATAACATTTGATAATAGACTTCATAAGAAACAACCATTTCAAAAGATATTATTTGATTATATAATGTACATAAAATTCATATAAAGCAATGAGAAGCTTGGACTTCATGATGTACCTCCATGGGGTATATATTGATCGTTATATGGTATAGATATATCATGAGGTTCAAGAAGATCATGAGTATATGTGAAGTTAAGAGAGTACATTTTAAGGTGTTATAGAATATTGTAGGGTTTATGAACCCTATGCTATAACAACATAAGGTAAAGATAAATATAAAATTTTGTGGAATTGAAACATCTAAAAGAATAATTGGATTAGGTGATGCTACAAATAAACTGGGTTACCTTTGGTGTTGAGGGTTGTGTGGGAGAACCGTTGGGAATGGAGGAGGAGGGGAGGAATCCCAGAGCAGCTTCGCTGGAGGAGGGTCGGGGTGAAGAGGGTCACCGCGAGGAGGGGTCGATGGTTTTTAGGGTTTCTGGTGAAAAGGTGTCAGGGAGGGTGATGGGGGTGTCGACCTCATTGTCGGAAGAGAGGCGTCGAGGAGGAGGGTCACGACGAGGAGGTCTAAAAAGAGCTGCGTCGAGGAGGAGGGTCGCAGTGAGGAGGTGTCGGGGAGGGGGGTTACGACGATGAGGAGGGCGTGACGAGGAAGTGTCGGGAAGGACGGTCATGGTGATAAGGAGTGTGTGGAGAGGAGGCGTCAGGGAGGAGGAGGGCGCGGCGTGGAGGAGGTCGTGGTGGGGAGTAGGGCGCGACGAGGAGGAGATCATGGGGAGGAGGAATCGCGAGGGAAGGAGGGTTTGAGGATAGGGTTTCCAATAAATAGACATGGTCATTTTATTAAACTGTGGCTATAAACAAGCTATAGCCATGGACCAATAAAACCGCAGTGATAGGTCCATGGCTATAGCCTACATTTCTAGTAGTGTACTCATAATCATTTCAATTAAAAATAGGATTTTTGGTTGGATTTAGATTGTTGATAGAACCAACATTTAAACCTTCCATCTTATTGAAAATCATTCCACAGAAAATTGTTTGTAATAAAAGTTTTTAAACAAAAAAATATCATATTCAAGGAAAATAGAACTAGAGTATCTCTAATAAAAAAATGAATTCGAACATTATGAGTCCAAAAATCTGATTCCGAAAATGTGAAGAAGAATATTTCTCTTCCGAATCTAATCGTGAGATTAATTCAAATTGAACCAACACTCTAATAACAATTATACGATTGGTTCATGTTGTGAGTTTGGCTACCTATGATACAAATTATAGGATCGGTAGAATGTTAAATATGATACTGATTGTAGTATCAATCTATTGGGTAGATACTCAATATAAAATAGGTGGGTGAACTGTATACATTAAAATTTTCATAAGGTATTTTTGTATAAACAAAATTCACAACACCTCTAGGTTCTAATAACATGCTTGATTCCGGAATTGAAATTCCAAAAAGGAGATTTCGGAAATGAAACATAAAAAAAGTTTAAAAAACAATGATTATACCTTAAATCGTATAGAATCCTATTCAATTAGTGTACAAGTCTAAGACAATATATAATATTAATACTTTCCTCAACAACCAAAATTACGGAGGAAAACAAACATGAACCACTGCAAGTAACAAGTAGTAAATCTTTTAACCCAAAGAGAAGGGAATCCAACAACCTTGTATAAATGTTCCATGATTTATACATTCAAGAAAGTCTGTGTTGCTCTAATCGAGGAAATCCATCAATCTAATGCTTGATATCTGTCTTTTTATTCCCGCAAGCCCTCGATTTGTAAGGAAATCGGCACCTCTAACTTCACAACCCGATGTATCTTCCATTAAGGAAATCACACCTCTTCACACTACAATTCTGCACGAAGAAAATCGTGAAAAATCCATTCAATATTTCAACACGAAGCGTGAGAGTTTATAAGAGCCTCTCTCTCTAGAAATAACATCAACATCATGTAAGCTATAGATTAATCAACATTTTGTGAGCTCCTTCAAATGAGATCCTATTTATTGGCATAACTTCAACTGTTTCCTCCTTCCTCAAATGATCATATTTTCCCTTGAATTTCAAAGGGACCTATACATGTGTCACTCAAACAACAGTTAGTCTCTAACTGAATGCATGATAACATTTTATAACCAAAATATTAGTAAGAAAAAATATGTTTACTTAAGAAAATTGATTTTTTGGAATGTAAGAAAAAATTGAAATTTCAGAGTCTACATAAAAACTATTCAGAGTCTATAATACAAGGATAATTAGATTCTATTTTCCATGGGATTTGGGACCTAAATTATATAGAATTATAGAGTCTGAATTTCATAGAAATTCATGATCTGGATTCACAATAATTTGGAACCTCAACTTAGAAAATTCGGAATCTGAATTCATCATAATTCAGAGTATTAATTCAGAAGAGTTCAGAGTTTGAATTTGAGGAACTCAAAGTCATAACTCAGAAGAGTTCAATGTCTGAATTTAGAGAACACGGAGCCAGTACTCTGAACAGTTCAGATTCTGAATTCCAAGAGTTCAACATTAGAACTCATAAGAGTTCAGAGACTAAATTCAGATAGTTCAGAAGCTGAATTTGGATCCTGAAAATAGAGTGATTTATATCTAAGTATATATGTGTTTCTGAGGTTTTTGATACGATACCGAATTTTATACTTTTAGAAAATGAAAAATGAAAAACATGGTATGATTAAATTACCTTGGTGATGTGAAATTTTCATTACAAAAGTAATAAATATGGTAAAATGAAATTTTACATAAGATAAGGTGTTTGGGATTTTCAAAACATAAAGGAATGGAAAAGTCATATGGAAACCTTATTGACTCAACAATCTCCCCAAACTTGAAGTAATGTAAATGTTATATGGAAACCATATTGACTCAACAGTATTACCAGCCCTTGGATTGAATACATGAATTTTAAGGGTAAAACATAAAGGGTTAACCAAAGATAAGAATGGATGAATTATAAATTACCTTTATTTCATTAACATATGAACTTTTAGGCTTTTATTAATTTTATCCACGATCTACATCCCAAAATAGATTCTTAGGAGCATTTTTTGATTCACATAACAATGGTTAATAATATGGTTGTGAACATTCAAACAAATATACCCACAGAGTGTCTTAACCAATAGTATAGCAAGGCCCATTTTCAGGCACCAGTTCCCTTTCGAGTCTAGATCAATGCAGTGTTTTCTGGATTTACCTCTAGAAACCATTATGCTGGAGCCACCTCTACACGATTGTATCTAGACAGGGAGGTATTTTCATGATAATCCACATACTCAATACTCACCAAAATTTACTGATGGTTCAATTATACAATGTCTTATCCTGATGGCTTTGAGCAGGGTTTTGTCTAATACTATCACCAAAAAAAATCAATCCTCGAATACCAACTATTAAAACCATTCACTTTATTACACACTCAAACATGATTTATTACAAAAAAATCACTTAAGGAAACTATAAGGATCGATATGTCAGGTTTCTTTGGAAATTAGGATCATTACATAAAAACATAGAACATTTGACCCATCATCTTTATTAAAAACTACATTAACATAAACACAGTATTCCTTTGTACTTACCATTGCAAAGGATAACTTAAGGACATGCGTAAGAAAATTGTATGGTATAAAGCCCAAAAATGGAGTAAATAAGGAATGCCATGAAAAATATAGTACATGATTAGAAATAGGCATATTAATGAATTTGTAGAGGAGCATGAGCATAAAGGCATGATATAGTATGATTATCATAACATTAAAATATTGTAACAACATTTAAAAACATATTAGCATCATCCAAGGATCAATGAACATTGATCATGATTAAACCCTAATTGAACATGATTTATCACGATTACACCTTCATTTTACTTGATGTATCTTCATAATAATATTACACAATGCATTAGAGCACTATTAGGGCACACCCTTCTTAATCATTTCATCTAATTCATAAGAGTTCCTCATGGATCATATAACATGGATTCATTAAGAATTATCATTGATTTATTGTTAAAGGAATGGGTAATTAATATGTGATTCTATATAATAAATATGTAACAATGTATAAAGAATAATACCCTTGATAAAGAAATGGGCATGATATTCACTACACAATGACTTTGCTGGGAAAATTTCAGTACAATTTTGGCAGCATATCAGAGTGACATAAGAATTCATAAAAATGGTTGATGGGAGTGAAAAGGGTGTCTCCTAATATGTACATGAAATGGATGGTAAGTGGTTCATATAGATACATTTCCGAATAAATGTAATGGATATAAATTCATGATTCCAAAATAATTATTTGAAAGTAAATCAGAAGAGAGAAATTCCTTACAGAATTTGGGCATGGTAACGAGTGTTCATGGGAGACATTAATGAGAGATAAAGAGGTATAAAATCATTAAAACATATGGAGGTAATTATAATGGAGGTAAAAAAGCATACCCTAACATTATTAATTGAAAACATTGCATAACAACATTGTGAAATTTGGAAAAAATTGAGAAAGGATGAAATCCCTTATATGGATGTGTGATCCCAAAGGCTTGGGAGGGTCTTGAGAGAGGCATAATGAGAGATTGGGGCACATTGGGGGGATTTTAGAGATAGGTGGTCAGTTTCAGGATGTTCTCCGATGTGTTTTACTGAAGAGAAATGTGATCTTGGTTGGGTTTATATAGGGAAAGAGAGGGAGTAAGTTATTATTTAGTTTTTCAACACCACAAATTAAATTAATTCAAACACAAACCATCGCATAGTTTTTTTCAGAGGTGTTATTAAAATTGGAGTATAAAACATTATATTATAATTCCAATGGCCTAAAATAGTAAATATAGGGCTTTTTTATGTGGAGATGAGTCACACTCTCAAGGAAATCATATTATATTTTTAAAATGTTTATTACCTCATGGAGGGCCCACTAAGGATGTGAAAAAAAACATAAAATCACATTATTTTACTGTTAAAATAGATATTGGATGAAAATACATTTATATTATTTTATTACTCAACAAATGGGGCATTATCAGGTCATAAAACACATTATATATTAAATTGTATTTATTTTTTACCCAAAAATTTTACTTTCTTGTAAAATAATGAAAGATTAACCATTAGATAATTTTGATTCCTTGAATCTAAAAAAAATATCATTTTATCTAAATAATTTTATAAATATGTAAATTTTTACTTTTAAAATAAAAACATACATTTATCAAAAATTCATTTATTTTTACGAAAACAACATTCAGTCCTCAATAAAAGCTATAATAGTAATAAAAAAATATACGATCATTTATATTTAATGAAAATTAATTTATTAATAATAGTCTATAAAAATATTATTTAATTCAAAAATCCATTAATTCATCCAAATATATTTCTTAATTTAATATTATGTACAATATTACTTGTGATTTAAAAACTATTTTCAATGTAACTATAATAAAATGAATGTATATTCATTATTTTATACAAAAATAATTCACATATTCATAGGTCTACGGTATTGTTATATAACACTTAATAACACCTTCATAATTCATAAGGGTAAGGTGTGCGATGGTGACCAACTCTTTGGGTGGCTATGATAACATCACTCGGGTGGTAATATCTATCATCATCCACTTCTCCACTAGGTGTTTCCATTCATTCATAACATGATGAAGCTTGGATTTGGATTCGTCAAGAGTGAATCCTAGTGACACTACCTCCTTTCCGAGGATGAAAAAATGTGCTTCGTATGGATAAATTATATTGGATGAGGCCACCACATCATTTTTCTATGTAATTTTGATTTGTAAAAGACCTATATTTATACTAATGATTTGATCACTGTTAAACATATATATTGGAAACGATAACAATTATCAATGGTATTTTAAATAAAAAAACATTAATCCAAGGATTTGAATGTGTTTTATATAACTATTTAACATAATAAGACATTTAACTATATCATGGGTAATTTTCATTAAATAAAGTTTGTGTCATTACAACTGTTACTCATGACTATGTAATGTTGTAAGTTGTTTCAAAATTTATTTGTCTAAATTTTCTTATGTTTAATGGTTTTAATGTTATTCCTAAAAATTATTTTTCAAATTCCATCCCTGTATGAATTCATGTTATTCTTAATGACACATATGTTATGATTTTTTTTCATGTTTATAAATTTACATGTCTTTTTAGCTCATATGATTTTTTAATGTATTCCACAAGTTACGTTATGTTGTTTTAGGATGTAAAATAAAGTTATGAGCACATTATTTATTTTTAAATAAATAATTTCTATTATACTTTTATTATTCATATTTACTTACGAAATCATCCAATGATGCAACGAATTTTGGTCCCTAGTTTTTATTTATTACAACCATCATGTTAATAACATGTAAAAATATTTTTAAAAATATTCGGATTTTTATTTGGTATCAAATCATGGTTTTTTTCATATGGGATTTACAGAAGAATATGTTAGTGAGGAACCTAGGGATATGTCTTTGAATACATCTAAATATAGGAAAAAATATGATGGATAACATAGATTTAATATTTTGGATATATAATTTGAAATATACCACTATTTTATATTTTTTTCATTCTTAGATGATAGTTTAATTTTTATGTAATACATAGATTTGTATTCAATCACCAAATTTTATTTTTCATTTGTTCAAATTATATGGAAATAATTGAACATATAAAAATATATAATGTTATTGGTGATGTGAGGATTTACCAATAGAAATACCTAACTTCAAGATAGTAGGATATAAAAAAGTCAGGATATTATTGAACTAAATATCACATATTTAGAATAATAAAAAGAATTTTTTGGAACTCTCTCTTTCTCTTATTAAAAATAAATTTTCTTTTGAATTACATATCTGAAAATGCCTTGTATATTCGGTGTATTTTCTGATATCCTCCTTACTAAACAATGTATAATATCCAATTATATGATATTATATGTCCTATAATTCTAAAAATATTATTAATTCATACATGAGGTACAATAATTAGTTTTGGAGTCTTATTAGTGTTTGAAACTAATCAACAACACAATGTCTAATAATGAAATTGATTCCATTAAATGGGAAGGATACAAGAAAATATTTTTTAATAAATATATTCCCAGAACTCACTATCTCAAAATAGATAATTAATTCCTTAGAATAATGAGAATATAATATTATTCCACTAGTGAAAAGAGGGAAAATGTTAAAAGGCGTACATAACATGGCATTAGAATTTTCAGAAACACTTAATGAAAGGTAGGTTAATTATTTAGGGAATTAAATATTATTATATGAAATTCCTTTAAAATAAATAATTTAAGATATATGAAGGGATTTTATATTTCTCTCTGAGGGTTAATATGGATATTAGTGACTCTTTATGGTCTCATGGGACCAAACATAATCATTTGAACATGTGTTCATGATGGGAGGGTAAAAAAATAAATCACATAGGGAAAGGAAAAAATAAGTCCCTCATTTCAATTGTGCATGAATAATAATTCTATAAACCATATCAACGAAAAATCGATATGATCAAATTTTCATAATATATATATATATATGGATAATCATTTCCAATGTAAAATGAAGAAACCCTATGATGTGAAACAAGATAATAAGGTTCAAATCAACAATAACCTTGTGAAAAAAATGATTAAATTTAAAAAAAATTATGAATTATGGGAGCCAATTGCCTAATACATAGGATGCTAGAGACAACCAATTAAATAAACTTCTAGGTTGTATAACGAACTCATTGGAATATTCAATCACAATTGATGTGGTGTGTCCCTATTAATGATGTCATGATGGGTATTCTAGTTCTTCATTATAGAATATAAAAAATAATATATGATTCATGTTATAATCATGATTCCCTATCAACAATTTATATTATTCATATTAATACACAATTTCAAATCATAGAGGTTTAGTTATCCATGATAATTGAAAATGGGTATATTATTACATCCCATGATTCTAAATCATCCCCAGTATAGCAATCTTGGATTGGCATACATGGATATTACATCATTTAATATAAATATTCATCACCTTAAAAAATACATGAATAAGGACTATAAGAGTATATTGTATCTGTAATCATGTATGACAAACTTCTATAATGGTGAATTATCTTTTACATGTTTTTTAATGATCTCCCACTCCAGTACCATGACCGAAATTATCATATTTTCACAAAATGGATTTAATGAAGGTATGTGTTATATAATAAATAATGAATCCTAAATAAATCATATAGTTCATATATATCATATAAAAAAAGATTTTTTGTCATAATTCATGACCATGATAGGTTGTAATGGGAAAAATAACTATATCTTTTCATAAATAAATTGCTCAGCATAAATAAGATAGGTTTGTTTGATACCCATTATAGAGAAGTGTGTGCAAGTGTAGGTATAACCCATATCACAGAAAAACTCAATATCTTGATAATACTATAAATATTATTTATTCATCGAATATGATGAAATGATTTTCTAGGGAAATTAAATTATAGAATAGATCTTGAGAATGGATGTTACTCTTCTTTGGGTAACTCTTTTTTGATTGATCCAAAGGGATTCCTTAGTTTGACTTATACCCAAATTGATGATTCAAGGAGGATGATAAGGATGCTAGAAAGTGATATGGTATATGATTATCATGCTTATGTGTCCTCATATGTGTGATTAATGGGGAGAGTTGGAGGATATTTATAGGGGAGAGAGGGGACACAAATGTCATTTTTGAAAACTAGATAAGTGCATCAACAATTTTACCCAAAAAATTCATCAAAAAAACCAAGAATTGAATCTGTATGGCCAAAATATGGCCATCCTATGGGTTTTTTACAAGTGTAAATGTCATTTGTTCCCTTTTCTAAGGTTTACTACCTTGATATACTTAATAATACCTTAATAATAATAATTATTTTTATTCTAATTAAATAATATTACTTGAAAAAATTTAAATTTATATTATTAGACTATAAATATAAAACTTATTAAAACCAGTTGGGTACATTTTTTGTAATTTCAATTCACGTAATTTTAAACAGTAAATTTAATTCTATTCTCATAGATGTGGCTATAAAATTGTGAATTATGTGAAATGTTCAAAAGAACATTAAGGTTTTATATCTATTTCAAAAATAAAATAGATTTTAATGACCTAAATTGTATTTCTGTACATATTTTTGATATATTTGTAATTTAAAACAAACTATAAAAATAATATATCTATTTAATAAATTATATTAAGAATAAGTTTTGCGTTGAAATTAATATTTACCCCATTCACCAAAAAATGTACTTTCTCAAAAAAATAAAAAAAACTAACCCTAAGGTTATTTCATCATTCTAAATTAAAAAAATGAATTTTATTTTATGAAATTATATTTCTAAAATTTTCTAAAATTAATTTCATATTTTTCATAGAAGGACATAAAATTATGTCCTTTGGATAAAAAAGTATTTTCTATCATATAATGATTTTACCATATATTATATATTTTTTCTTTATTATTTTTTATTTTAATAAACTCATTATAATAAAAAATTAAATTACTGTTACTAATATTCAAATTAGTAGCTTTAATGACAATGTCACAACTATCTCCTTTAATTAATTATTAAAAAAATATAGTTTCGTAGAAACACAATGTCACATCTAATGCAAGACAAGTAAATATTGTTTATAATTAAAGACATGTTTACATTGCATATTGTGAAATATTATATTGAGATATAATATAGTCAAATAATTATTTAGTTTATCATATAAAGGAATAATAACTTGTTGATTTCATAAAAAAATCTATGTTAATTGTTCATTGAAATATCAAATATCAAAAATATTAAATTAAATTGAGAAACAAAATTCAAAAAATGAGGGGTTGTTACATTATATCCCCCATTAAATAAATTCCTAAATTTATATTTTTATATGATATTAATGGTTTAAAAAAATTATTTTCCTTAAATAGGAAATCATATCATAACAATGAACACTAAAACATCCTTTAAAATAGAAATTTAAGAAACAAAACAATTACCGAATGTAACTCATTGTTGGGTTTCTATGTAGGTGAATATAGGTGGAATGCGATAACATGGACATGGAAGCTAAATATTTCCATCATGACCTAATGGAGATTTGTATATAAAAAATGATGAGAGAACTTAACAAATCCAAAACTCATAAATATGTGATGATCTAAGTGTCCATTTTATTAGTATGAAAATAAGTAACTAGGATAACCATTTTGGATTGAAGACCATTTCCCTAGATTTGTATAATTTTCATCTAATTATATACTTACTTGATTGAGTAAAATATCACCCTTTCTTGTGCCTTGGACAATTTCCACTTCACCATATTATCCAAAAAAGGATGGTGAGTTTTTCCTTCAAGAAGCACAAATAGGTCACGGTTTTTATGATAAGTGATCCCATATATCATTAGTTAAAATGAAGAAAAAAAATTTAGCATTGGTTTTCAAATATGATTGATTACTCAAGTGGTGAGATAAAACATTAACCAAATTAACGTCATCCTAAGTATAACTTAATATTTCTATAAATCATTAACCATATAACCCTTATATAAGATGAAAATACGAAAATTTACAAAGAAGGTCACAAGATCCACTATTTGTTTTTCACCAATAACAAAAATTATATATTGTTTGTCACATTATATACAAGTGAATAATCTCATTGCATATATTCATGGAACATGTTATTAACAAGAATTACCATAAATTATTTTCAAAAACATTGAAGATTCCTTATTTAAAATATCACTCGGTATATTCAATAAAGTAAAGAAGTTGTAAAATTTATCCATTAAAATAAAGAAAAGATTTTAAACAAATAAATTATTGGTTATGTGGTCGTGAATACTATCAAATTTATTTTATGATAACCAATAACCTCCAAATCCCAGCTAAACAAAATTGTCTTAATATATTTAACACATTGAGGGTAAAAATTGCTTATTTCAAAATAGCACATTTCTATTATATCTATTTTCTATGTCATCAATAAAATTTAAATAATTCATAATAATACGTAATGAAAAAATTCTACAAACAATGCTTATATACTCCCTTATCCATATAACAAAATCCTTGAATTCTAAAACATATACACTTCAATCCTGTAAATTTATTATAAATCCATTACTCTTGCTTTATCAACATGTCACATAATACGAAATACCTAGAATAAAAAATATAAATCTTCTATTAAGGTTACTCATCCTTAATATAACAAATCTTCTAGAATTTTATTTTAATGATACTGGAAGAATAATTAATACTATTCACATGTCCTTTACTGTCTCTGTATCTTTAAAGTATACCCAATACTCAGGGACCATCCTAATGAACATCATGGGATTTCCAATTTGGAAATATATTATAATAATTATCATAAATTTTATATAATAAACATTCAATTTTAATCAAGTTCCTTCTAGCTATCACTATTTAATAAATTCAGAAAGCACATGTTGAGAAACACATATCATATAAGAAAACAATATATCCATGAATAATTACATTTATGTTTTCTGAATAATGACACATACTTCTTTAAACTACGACACTCTTGGTGTATCCTAGTATATTACTTATGACATTCTATTTAAATTATACATTATAAATTGGAAAAAATTTGTGAATTTCCTAAGCATTAACCTTGGGAGTGTCAACCCAAGTGTGTAGTATGTCGAATTATCTTTTACTATGTTGTGCTCGATTCAAACCTGAAACACCATGATATAGTTCTTTCATATTTTTATATTTAGTCTAAAAAAATTTCCAAATGTAGTGTTTAGAAATTGATGTATTTATAAGAAACAAAACACTCTATCTTTTACAAAAAATATAAGACCTTTTCATAGATGATAAATCATCCTTAAACATATGCATTAATACAACCCCATAAATATCCAAAGAAATATTCATAGGTATATCAGTAATTTTTTCATATCCTAGATTCAAATTGTTGAATAAACCTTTCAATTTATGCCTTATAATGTGACCCATTATTAGAATATGATGATATTACAAAACATTACAAGAATATTCATCACATTACAACAATATATATTGAAGTTATTTTATAGTTTAGTGTCTTAAGAATATTGGATGATATTTTTATTGTATGGTGAATGATAATAAATATCTTCTATAATTATATTACCATCTAGTACTAATATATAATACCAATATAGAGAAACATGGGAATGGAAACACAAGAAATTGTGGCTGTCATATGCTCCATAAGTGTAAGAAAGGGATACATTTAATCACAAACCTGATCATAAGGGTATGAGAACATGATCATAAAATTATATGATCACTCAATTTATATAATAATGTCATAATAATGAAAGGTGAAATAATGTTTCGATGTTCATAAGACATGAATCAAATGAGACAATATTATAATCTGTGAATGAATAACATATGAATGAGGAATGTAATTGCGTGATTGACATAAATAAGTAATAACATTTCTAATAAGTCGTGATGTATTTCTATAACACATTCACGAACATCATGGGGACTAATGATGTGTGGAAAGACACACTACCATTCCATGTCATAGTCCAACCCTTTTAAGGGATCATGTTTCACCGTCATCCAATATTAGACCTAGTATCACCATTTTCCCATAGTGAATCAGGATTACCCATCTAACCATAACGGATTGAGTTACACCATATTCCATCCTCACGGTGACCAAACTAACTGAGATGGGAAAGCCTATATCCCCAATTATATTCCTTTATATATTAGGAATCAGGTTTTCCCATCTTTCTATAGAGGATTATTTTACTCTGTCTCTCCTACTGAATAATGATTCCACATCATCCATATTCAAGGTGACTACATGTACACGACATGGCACACCACCTTCCCCAGCTATAGTAATTTCCATTTAAGGGATCATGTATCATAAACATATAACCCATCCAATATAAATGGATTTTAGTGACATCATGATTCGAAACATAATATATTCAGATAAATACTATAAATGGAACCATTGGATCATAACCTAGAAGGAATAAGTAAAACCAAATGATAGATTTTTTTATTTAAAATAAGTATGAAAGATCAATTTAATTCCCATTCTTGAAAAAAAATTATCATTTTTTAATTAATTTTTTTAAAACATAATAACATTTTCAAAATCATTCTCTCTGAAAACAAATTTTAAAACACATACAAAAGGATTGAATTTTTTTTGAAAAACATTTCCCATGAAAAAATTTAATAGAAGATTGAAAATATATTAAAATCCTTTTACTTAAATAAAAATGAATGAAAAGAAAGAATTCCAAAAATAGTTTTCAAAAATGTTTCCATTGAAATCTTATAAATCAGTATTTAAAATAATTTCAAATCCTTTTTTCATTGAAAATTCTTAGAAAACATAGAAAGAATTCCTGAAATCATTTTTATAGCTTTCTTCCATAAAAACAAAAACAAATTTATTAAGGAAATTTTGAGATCATATTTCAATAATATTCATTTAAAAACTTATTTATTTTTATTCATAATCATTGAAATAGTATTTATTGAAAATAAACTTTTAAAAACTTATAAATTATGTTTTGAAAATCATTAAATTATTTTTGAAAAATAAATTATTTATGAAATCATTTTTCATTGAAAAAAATCTTTAGAATTCAAATACTACATAACATTATAATATAAATTTCCTTAAAAAATAATATTTTAATATTTTTAATGTATCATCATGTTATTAATAGTCTTAACAGTAGGTAAATCTGAACACGAAAAACATTAATTTTTTTCATTACAAAAACATTAGAAAGGTGCATTAACCATAAAATGATATAATTATTTCTTATTAAATCCCGTTTTTAGGTAAAAAATGGGTAAAAATATAATTTAAATAGTATATGTTAATAGTATAAAAATTTTTTAATCCCTTTCGAAATAAATTTTTAAGGAACACTATTTCAGATCAATGGGTGAGGTAAATTATGACTTTCGTAAAAACACATGCTTGGTGATATTATGTACCAATGATTTGAAAACTTCTAACATTACTTGGATATACCATGTATTACCTTGGGTTAATAAAAATCATGAGAGTACAAGATAGATTTTTAATAGGATTTTATCAACGAGAGAATAATCGTAAACAATATTGATAAATGGTGAGATTAATGCTATAATTTTTTTCATATTGGTAACATTAAATGATAAGAACATGGAAATAATAAAATAAAATTAATACTAAAATATGAATAATGAAAGGATATTCATGATATAAAATTTCAATGGAACTATATACACCTCATGTAAAAATATATGTTCATAACATGGTATGTGTCTCAATGAAAGAAAAATGAGAAAAAATTATTTTTCCGATTCAGAAACATTTTAAACATAAAATCCATGAATGAAATATCATAAAATTGATATTTAAATACCTATAAATTAAAAAATATTATTCATATATAAAATCCATATTTATTATACACTCCATTCAAATGAAATGACTGGTGAGTAAGGCATGAATCTCATGAAAATAAAAAAAGTGAATTGAAATTCCTTTACCTTATGTCTTTACTATATTTGTAATTATAAAGACATATATTACACTACATTTAAGATTATTATATATATTTTAAAGAAAAATATTTTTATATTTAATAACATAAATGGTTTTATTATGAATATATATTATCCTCTTATTAACAATTCCATGATAAAGTTTTTCTTCGGGTAACTACTTTGTTTTTTCAAGTTTCCTATAATTTAGGTCCTCATCATTTTATCATTATTTAAATAATATATAAAATTATATTAATATAATTTATATTAATTACATATTTATTTATAAAAATATATTGAATATAGAAATTTTAAATGGAATAAACCATTCACGGGGATAGTAGGTCGTAAGTATAAATGAACACTGTTTTTGATTTTATTTGAAATATAAAAAGAATGGATGTAAATGAAATTAATGTATATATATAATATATAAATATAACAAAAATATGTAACATATATAATATAATTTATCTATTCCCATCCTTAATACATTCTATGTAGTTCTTGAATGAATCACATCCCTTTGAAGACCCTGTTATCCATACATCCCAAAAATAAATTATAATACTTACACAAAATGGAAAGCATGAAGGTATGTATAATTTATTAATTTAAGAATAATACATAATCGTAAATTTCCTAAAAATATTGCGTTACAAATAATTCCCAACCATGAGAGGTGGTTAATGGAAAATTAACAACATCATTTTGTGAGAATGTAGTTCGATTTGCACAAGAATGGTTGGTTTATTTCCTAATAGATGGAAGTGTGTGTACGAATATCTAAAACAAAATATCAAAATATATGTATATTTATTATACTTATTATATTATTATTTCTTGGATTAATTATAATTTTGTTAGTGGATATTGAAAATAAAAGGGAGGTTCTTATGGAAGGATGGTACATCTTCTTTGGGTAACTTAATTTTGATTCCCCCAAAGGGCTTATGTAGTTGGATTTCTACCTAAAGGGATGATTCCAGAAAAAATACATCGATGTTTGTAATTTAATTGGGTTGTAATTTCTGATAATAATTTGTTTTTAATGATTGAATAAGGGTGAGAGGTGGTAGCCAATTATATTGGCGAGATGGGACACACATGGAATTTTTAAAACAAGTTAGGTGTACACATGTTTTAAAAAAATGAAAAATCATAAATAACCAAAAATAAATAAATAAGAATAGGGTTATATGAATCATATCTTCATATAATGGGTTTTCGAAATGGTAATTTGTCATTCGGTACCTTTTTTTAATGTTCAGTCCCTTGGTTAGCATATTTTTACCTTAATTGTTTAAATTTATTTTAATCTATTCCACTAATATATTTATTAAAAAATGATTTTATATTTTTAGTCTAAAAATATAAATTTGATTATAAACATTTATTTATATTTTAAAAATTAAATTCATATAATCTAAAAAATTATGTTTAATTCTAATCATGCATATGTGGCCATAAAGTAGGTTTTTTAACTGAGAATATTAAATAATACAGTAAGATTTAATATCAAAATTCAACATAAAAATGATAAAAATGAGATTAATTATATTAAATGATGTATAATTGTGTTATTTTCAC
Source organism: Viscum album (assembly GCA_963277665.1). NCBI lineage: Eukaryota > Viridiplantae > Streptophyta > Magnoliopsida > Santalales > Viscaceae > Viscum > Viscum album. Next base: position 1,024,989,063 of record OY728120.1, on the reverse strand, counting down.
TTTAAAACAAATTTTGAATATAAGATTTCTAAATAATAAAGTAGATGAAAAATCATTTTTTAATTAAAATTCAATAAATTATACTATTCAAGTTTCTTAGAAAAATACAAATAACTCATTGTATGATAATTGAAAAATTCAGAAAGATAAAATTATTTATATTTTACCAAATTTAAGTTGTAAAAGAGTTTGAAAAATATTTTTTCCCCAAAAAAGGACTTAAAAAGAAGTTATTTGGGGAAAATATTATTTACAAACATATAAAGACTCTTCAGAAAATTATATTTCATAACATTATTTTGTATTATTTATATTAAAAAAATTATAAATATTTATTTAATTTTTTTTAATAAAATATTATTATTTTTAACTTCTATTACCTGAATACCATGTTTAATTAATTATGAAAAAAATATCATTCCATAGAAGCTCAATGATCTGTGTAACACAAGCCATGTATGATTTGAATATAAAAAAAGAAAAGTTAGTAGTGCATGAATTGTAAAATTATATTGGGGCATCTTACAACTAATAAATAACATGTTGTAAATTTAAAAAAACTATAAACATTGTACTTTTACATAACCAATCCTTTATTCAGTGTTGCATGAAATGTAAAATAACAAAATAAATAAATGAATACAGAAAAAAATATTTCACAAAAAAATTAGGTGGTATACTCATTCATTTTTATGGGGATATAATCATTGAGGAAAAATAAACTTACCTAATTTCGTGATTTTGATGCAATATTGGGTAGGGAATGACAATCCTTATATAAATACAACATCAACTATCAAGTGAAGGAGATCACTCATTACATCATGATTTATCCTCTAATTCTATACAATGGTATGGAGGAGGAGGAATGTCCTTTGGAATCATCCTCTTAGTTATACAATTTTTTCCATATGAGAATTAATATCTAACTAAAATTAATTATATAATGGAGACATTCATTCTTAGATACATGATTATTTGGGGGACCACAATGTTGCATTCCCTAAAGACTTTTATTATGTTCCTCCAAACCGAGTGGTTGTGATCACATTTGAAATTATACATTGATCTATTCGTATATCCATGACACCCTTTAGAATAATAAACACATAATTTTATGAAATGAATTAGTTTTTACAAGATAATTATGAGAAGGTATTTATATTCACGATTCCTTCACCATGGGGTATGTCAGTCCTCTTCATCAAGAAGAAATATGGATCTCTTCACCTCTACACTGATTCCCATGAGCTCAAAAAATCACAATAAAGAAGAACTATCCCCAATCATAGATTAATGGCATATTAATTAGTCTTTATGTTGACTATAATTTCTCTAAGGTTGAGTTTTTTTGAATTTTCCATAATTAGAGGTGAGGAAAGATGATACCCTCATGAATACCATTTGATTGGGGATTGGAAAATATGACTTCGTAGTGATGTCGTACAGGCTCCCTAAAGCTTCATTAATTATTATAGTCATAATGAATAGTGTTTTTATTTATTAACATTATAATCATTTTATAGTATTAATAGATTATATTTAATTATTCTCCATAATAATGTATGATCATGGGTTTAATTTTAATATTGTTCCGAAGACATTGAAAATGGAGATACAATATGCAATGAAATGTAAATGTGTTTTCCTGATAGATGACGTACCATTAATTGGGAAAGTTATCATGGGTAAAAGAATATATATACACCCTTATAAGGAAAATTAAATTTAGGACTGTCCATTTATATAATCTAAATTTGATATACATTGTAACATTATTCTAGCTAGGAATTACTGATGATTTTTTAGAACCATGTTGTTATTTTACAACCCACAAACCAATATGACTATGTAGTGAGTAAATATTTTACAATCTTGTGAGTGTGAATATTACTAAAAAAATATGAAAAATAGATTTAACACAATAAAAAATACATACAAAACCCATTGTGGGAAAGTAACTAATTTATATTGATGCTTTAAGGAAGGTCTTAGGATTTTAACTAATGGAGAGAAAATACTTGATTTCATGTGAATGTATGTATAAGGTTGTTCAAGATAAAAAATATCCCACAAATGAACTATAGTTTGATACTTTGATATTCATGAAGAAAATAATTAAACATTTCCTCTATGTGGAGAAGTGATTGATATATATAGATAAAAAGTGAATTATATAATCATTCCAAATGTGGAACCTAATTTGCACCTGTTAATATGGTTAAAGATGATCAATGATTATGACTTCTTAAATCCACTTCCATCATCCAAAAGAAAATAATGTTTTAGATAATATATTTAGAAAGGATCTAATGACTTTATCACTGATAATAATTGAGAATAAACCATTATTCATATAATTTCAATTTATGGAAAAGGTAATTATAAATGAAGGAACCTCATCAGTTTATTCCCTAATATTTCCTCAACCATCCATTATAGAATATATAATATATTCTCAAATAAATGAAGTGTAAATTATAAAGATTGTGGATGTCATAGAAATTGGGAAATCAAAATTTTAAAAAATTGATAAAGAAAGAGCTTTATGATTTTGGTTTCATCATTGAGAACCATGAAATCATGAGATAAAGAATCATATTTTGAAAGATAGACATATATGTACTATCTCCATAAACATTAAGGGCATGAAGATGTATTGTGATCTGTGAGGAAACTATTCATGGGATAATATGAATAACAGGATTATGGAATATATATATATATATATATTCGATTTACTTCAGTAAGTGAAAGATGAAATGAAAAATGTCTAGGGGGAAGATGCAACCATTACCCACACTTGTATTCAAAAGGGAAACAAAAACATAGACAATATCACTGAAAATCTGATGAAATGTAGAGGAAAAAAGGCTATACAGATTTTCTAGTTTCTCTTATGAAGAGAAACACTTCATTTTTTTGCATGGACTTCTCAATCGATCAACACATATTGTTATATAGAAGATATGTTTTAGGATGCACGAAGTACCATAATTGAGTGTATCTGATCAAGTTATAATATTCACTTATATGTTTTGGAACCGTCTCAAACATGATTAAAAACCCATTGTTGAAATTCAGTATGACATATCAACCCAAAAATAATGGCAAATTTGGGTAGAAAATATAGTCCATGTAAGGAAAGATGAGGGCATGCACGATGGACATTAAAGGAAGATGGAATAAAAATATTCAAATGGTGGAGCAGTAATACAATAATTGTTTCCACTTAATCATCCAAATCAATCTATATGAATAACTTTCTGGGATAAAATGTATAAAACCTAATTTTTAAAATAATTTATGTTGATATAAGATGTTGGGGCATTAAATGGAATAGGATATTATATAAAAGTTAAAGACCAATGAGCTAAACATCATGGATTCTCCTAGTCCAAAGATGATATATGCTTATAATCATTTATTGGATATTTAGTGTGACGATGGAGATATGTTTTCCACAATTATATCTCAATGGAATTAACTTATGATATTTTGGAAGAAGAAAAATATATATCGTAGGTTAATATTCTCCTCATAGATTCATAATGACATAAATATTGGGGCCTATCAAGTAGCATATTCACCAACAATGATACAAGTACACAATATATTCCACATATCCCTCTTAATAATGTACATATATAATCCCTCACCTGTAATGATTTAGAGGTGGTATAGTTATTAAATGATCTCTCTTATAAGGATTATCCAATGAAGATATTATAACATATATATAATTTCTATGCAACCACATTCGTCACATAGTTAGGATACTACATTGAAACCATTTTTATAAGGATGAGACATTGGAAACAATGGAATGAATGAAGTTTATGTTCTCTCACATATTCTAATCTTATCCGATTAATTGAATTCCATCGGTGTGTTTTTTAATAGTGGAGAATGTAACAACCAATAAATTAAATAATATATTTTCCCTTCTAAAAATTTATTTATTTTACATCGAGTAATAAATTATTACATTTGAGATACAAAATATTATTAATGAAATATAAAATTTTGAAATTGATAATATATATTACCATTTAGATAAAATAAATGTGAATTAAAAATATATTAAATGTTATGTTTTAATTGGATGTAGGGAACCCATATTACCGAAAAATATTTCAACATTGATATAGTAAAATGATAGTTATAAGAAAAACCATAGAATTGGAATATAAGTAAGACAATTATGAATAGTAACATTAAAATTATAATATTATAAAAATCTATTTAATGGTAAAATATTATTTGGAATCATTTGATATTAAATATATGGAAAATTTATATCATTATAAATGAAAATAAATGATTTGAAAAATATAAAATAAGTGTTTCCATTATTTTCAGGCATTTATGATTTATTTACATTAATATAAAAAATAGAACTATTTAAAATAATTATTTTTATCATGGAATTTCATTAAAATTTGATATTATGTATTATTATTAAGATTATATAATTTTAACAAATCATAAGATTTTTTTCAAAAGGGATAAATAAATGATCATAATATTAAAAAATTTAATTATTTTGGATAAGTTGTTATTTTATTTTAATCAAATTTTGCATATTTGAAGAATTATTTTAATAAAATGATTTCATTTTTCTAATCTACATATTGAAAATTTTTTATGGTTAATTTTTTGTATGTTTTAAGAAAATGATGAATTTTTTATTAATTCTGAAAAATGATAATTTATTGTATTTTACATTAAATGTTAAATATAAGAATTTTCATGACATAGATAAAATCTAAAACCATTAGATCAAACTCAAATTCAACAGTTAATGTATATATTCAAAATAATTAGTAATATTATCAGTTTTTATCACAATAATAAAATAATATATATAATAATTTAAAAACACTCTTCTAATTCCCTTATAATCACCACCATCACCACCCACTCTCCTAAAACAATATAATAATTGTATCATGAAATATTTCAAGGAAAATTCCATTCCATAACACTCCCCATTATCCTAGATCTTCTCATGTAACCAATAGTGTAATTCTAGGGGAATTAATGATTATTCAAAAGAGGATCATTTAAGAGGTAATATTCCCACTTTTCCATTTTTTAAATACAATTATTCTTCTAAATTCACATAAAATCAATCATCCAATATAAATTAATCACTATATTTTATTATATAAACTCTATTTTCATCGTGAAAATGGTATTTATTCTGCCCATCATATTCTTTCACCCCATTATTGTTAGAACAAAACCATTGTCGATATTATGTTGGTTAACCATCTCTAGCGATAATGAGTATTCATATTCTATTACTTCCTTATTAGCTGGAAAAAACTATTAGTGTGGTAAAATAAAATTTTAATGTTTAGCTTTTTTCATATTTTGGTACTAATATATTTTTTTAATATAGAAAATATTTGAGTAGTTCAGTAGATTAGGTAAGAAAAACCTAAATAATCTAACACAAAATTATTGATTTTATGTAGTGACCCATCCCCATATCGAACGACACATGGATATTTGCTCCCATTCCAATTTTATTATTGTAACACCTAACCCCATTTACCCAGAGTCGCTGCATTATTTCATTACATTGGCATGATCACAAGAGATCAAAACCGGAAAGACCGATAGGTTTAGTATCATTGTAAGTACTACATGAAAAATGGGGGATCAAAACCCATTGGGCACAGGGTGCTGTAGCAGTACTGTAGCAGGTACTGTAGCAGCGGCGACACTTTTGATCGGCGGGTACTGTAGCAGCGGCAGAGCACTGTAGCGGCGGCGGTACTGTAGCAGCCAGGTTACTATTCATAGAATAGGAATTTGGGCAAAAATTTGGGCCTACGGGCTATGTAATGGGCTACTAGCCCACTAAGACTTCGGGCTATGTACGGGGTCTCCCTCTACCTAGCTAAACGAGTTCTTTGCTTTGATTTATTAATAAAAATGAGGCTTCGGCCCCAAACTTTTAAAAATAATGAAAAACAACAAAGACATTGTCCCCATTGACCACATTTACACCCCATAGACTATCATTGCAGGTCAGTCATAATATACATCATCACATCCAAGGAAAAATAAAACCTAAAATTGTGTGAGCAAAGATGATCAGTAAGGATAATAATATAGCTAATCTTTCATAAAAAAGCCTAAATATATAAGGAAATGCTGAAAACTAAAACATATGCCTTTTAAAAATAAACGTCTTCATAATATTTCCAATATAAATCAAATAATTTCATTTACTTATTCCAATGGATATTCTACTAGTCTAATATTTACATGCAATATCAATATCCAATTTCATAATGATGGAATTCACAATTCCAGACATCATATCCACATAGCCAAGGCCTTGTGCAAAGAATACAATAATATTTTCTCAAAGACTTGTTCCAAGACACTAGTTTGTCTGATGAGACCTACTGATGCATCGAGTAGCTATTGTGGGCTCCACCCATCACTTACAATCTCTAATGCATTCCTCATATGAAAAGGTTTAAACATAACATAAACATTCATATTAAAACTATCATATGAAATGTCAATACATTATCCATAAACAATGACTGATGTTAAAATAACACATCCACCTTCAAAAATATCACAAAACATTCAATAAAATGTGGATGTTTTTTATCATAATAAATCAACTTCAAATAAGCATAAAATCTATCAAAGGATGTCGACATATATGAAATCAATTTTTTTCAGAAATATATCTTTCTATTTTGAAATCATATAAAAGTCATATAAATATCATAGAATTTTTTTTTAAAAAAATACTCTTATATGCGTTTAAGGGAAGCTTCAATGATGTTATAATAGTGTAAAATAGCCACTCTCTCAGTATAAGTTATAATAAAGGCATTCTTATATTATTTTTGTCGAAAAGGTCATAAAGTACCTTCTTTGGATAACAACAGAAAGATTTCTTTCAAAACAGATAAGGTAAAATAAGGGTATAAATGTATTTAACCCACAGTCTAATATATAGTAAAAACGATTTGAATTAAATTTTTATGAAAAAACTAATGTGGATGATGATGTGGTCCCAGTAGATAATTACGTATTAACAGCCTCAAATATGTATAGACATTTTAGAATTAACATTAACCAAGTAATTTTAATTAGTTGATAGTATGTTAACCTCCTGTATTATAGTTAAAACATTGATATAAAATTATAAAAAATCTATATACATAACTATGATATAATATTTGATCCTCTAATATTTCATTGTAAATAATATTTCTGTAGTGTCATCATTTCAGGTGTTAACTGATTCATTTTCCATTATATGCAAGAATACATACGCCATGTTTGTTATAGATAGGATTTATTTGATACATATATAAATTTATATTTTGTTCATAAACATTATTTTAATTCATAAAATGAAAATTATTCTTGAATTATTGTGATGTGGATTGAACCTCATTGTATTCGGGTAGACGGTAATCCAAACATACGCACGAGCAATAATATCATTATATTGATGGTGAAATAGTATTTCATTGGATGGTATATTATACATAAAGAATACATAACAAGTTACATCTTTTATTTACATCATTTATATTCGTTTTTATACCCATCCAAATAATGAAGTGTTTGAATAACAAACTACACCATAACGTGGAGACGGTAAGCCGTGCGTACGCACATATGTTGACTTTTTCATTTATAGGATGGATAGAATAACAAATATGGTAGTACCATATTTATAATATCATCAAAATAAGTCTAAGGTACTGGGGATATTTTTTTTGTAAGAAAACTACAATGAAAGAGGATGTGGAAGAACAATATAATTTGAAAGAGGGTGGTGAAATTATTATCTCTTCTTCAGGTGATTAATTTTGAGTTGATCAAAAGGGATACTTATGTAAGCTTTATGATCACATTAAGGAATCTTGGATGATATGAGGGATTTTTTTAGGATATTTGGATAGTGGTTGGCCGAGAAAAATGGCATCAGAAATGTGAAATTAAGAGATGGTGAAATACTCTTTTATAAGAGAGGTGAGGGTCACTTTAGGAAAAGATTGAAATATTATTTTATAATAAAATAATTTCTAGTTTATAATGGCTCTAAAATAATTTATTTCGAGGATAATGTGGGTATTGGTATTAAAATACCCATAAAATAGGTTTTATACTTGTTTAGGTCACCATATTAACCTTATCATTTAGATTTTAGACTTAGTTAAATAGTTCGACATTTACCATGTCTCTTCATATTTTTTAATGATATGGTTAATAAACTTAATATAAAATGTCATGTAAACCCCAAGTAGTTCATTATTAATATATATATATATAGCTTTATTTATTTCCTTTAGTAGAACTGTATATTTTTAGGAATATTATCTCAGTTAATAATAAATCATTCATTTTAAAAATTCAATTTTGTCAATTTTGAAAGTATATAGTAATTGATTTTTTGAAAGGAATAGAAACATTATCAATTAGAATAAAAATTATCCAATCAACCCGAAGATGTAATTTTAACCTATAATATTAGTGGAATTCAACATAAGTTTCAATTTACATTTATTTGGATATTTATAATATAAATTAATTTAATATTTCCTGAGTATGTTAATCACTACATCATCATTGTTACATAAATAAATTAAATTTTTTAATGTCTAAAAATTATAAATAAAATTCCATTATGTATGAAATATTATTAGTTTTTTATTGAATATTTATAGTCTAATTTTTATTGTGTGTATCCCTATATTAAAAATGGATTAGTTTTTAAACATTGAATTTATCACTTTTAACACTTCTTTAAATAAAATAATAATAAATGACCTAGTATATTCCAAGTAGACCCAAATGAATAATAATTCATTCCTAAGTTTTTTTATGGTCGAATTACACTTATCTAATTGAATTAGTTCATGTTTTATGGTAATTGTAATATCATTTTATGATTAATTACCCAATATTATTTTAACCGTTAAAAAAAAGTAAAAATATAATATTCACCAAATATTATTTTCATTTTATTGAACAACATTTTACTTAATGATACTAACCATGCCTCTCATATCTTTTCAATTCAACTCATATACGCGGTAAAATAAGGTTTTATGAAAGTTCTTAAATACTCCTAGAAGGTGGGTTAAAGACAGTAAGAAGTTTAATAAGATTTTATATAACTAAACTTATTATAAAATGACCCCAATGAATTATATTAAACATATATAGGTATTATTTATATATTTTTTTAATAAATTAAATTAAATTAAAATAACTTATTATTTAAATAAAAATTCGTTTTAAACAATAACATAGTGATTTTCACTATTCATCCAAAAAATTGAATGTTTTGAGAAAAATGAAAAAAATTCTTCTTAAGCTAATTTTGATATTCCAAATCCAAAAATGAAGTCCATTTTGAAAAATAAACTTTAGAAAATTTCAAAAAGTGGGAATTAATATTCATAATGTTTAGTTTGATTTGTTGTGGTGTAATAGAACTCCACGCTGTGTACAACACTTGCTACTTCATTATTCAAAGGGAAACGTACCGCTGATGCATGGGGTGTCACATTCTCCCCTCCTAAAAAAAATTTCTACCTCGAATTTTCTAGAATATTACATCTTAAAAATAGTCAGTTGGATCTTCACCATATGTTCCTCATGATCCAATGTTACCTATTCCATCATAGGGTTTCTCCATAGAACATTTACCAGATGAGTTTTCATGTTTCTAAACACTTTTTCTCTGGTATCACGAATCTTGACAGGATCTTCACAATTAGACAGATTAGATTCTAGTTTAATTTCTATGTAGGTGAGTACATGCATTTGGTAAGGAATGTATTTTCTCAATAGTGATATGTGGAACACATCATGAACTTTGGAGAGACTTGGAGGCATTGACAAACTATAAGTTACAAATCGAATTCGTTCTAGAATTTTGAAAGGTCCAATGTACATGGGTCTCAAGTTACCCTTCTTACTGAATTTTATAACACCCTTTCATAAAGATGCCTTCAAGAAAAAAAGATGGTCTCATACTTGAAATTTCAAATCCTTCATTCGGTTATCAGCATATCTCTTTTGACTAATTTTTGGTGCCTTGATGTGGGTTTGGTTAATCTACAATTTTTTCCATTGTTTCCTCAACTAGTTCTTGGCCTATGAGTTTTCTTTCAGAAACATCATTCCAACAATTTGTTGTGCAACATCTCTGGCCATATCACGCTTCATATGGTGTAGTAGCAATATTTGGATGTAAGATATTGTTATAAGGAAATTTTACCAGAGGTTAATATTGATCCCCCATACTATGAATGTCATTTGAGAAAGATATCAACATCTATTCTATGGTTGGAATAGTCCATTTTGATTGTCCATCAGTTTGAGGGTGGTAGGCAGTGCTCAAACAAAGTTCAGTACCAAGGGCCTTCTGAATACATTTCTAGAATTTTGATGTGAAACGAGGATCATAATCAGATGCAATCAATATGGGTACACTATTGAGTCGTACCACTTCATTAATATATATCTGTTCCATATGTTCATGTGGTAAATCTTATCTTTTAGAATGAACATGTGATGATTTGGGAATATGATAAATAATTACCCATATTTCATTATTCCTTATAGGAGTCTTCGGTAGCCCCATGACAAAGTCCGTCGTAATATTAACCCTTTCCCACTCTGGTATGGATAGAGGTTACATGACTCTTCCAGGTCGTTGCCTTCCACCTTTCATTTGTTGACATACAATGCATCATAACACAAAATCTGCATTTTCCATCATCATATTTTCAGACCAAAAATATTCCTTCAAATATCTATACATCTTGGTGTTCACAAGGTGTATAGATAAATTTCATCTTTGAGTATCAACCAACAATTCCCCATTCCAATCAGATATGTTACAAACACAAAGTCTCTTCCCAAATTTCAAAATTCCATCTTTATATATGAATTCAACCAATCTCCCATCATTCATTCCATTAATCATCTTTTTAAATTATTCATCATCATTCAAAGAACTATTTATCCTTCATAGTATATATGTTTCAGAAACCATTTGAAAAAGTATTCAGGTCTCACCTTCAACGGTTTTTGTCATATCTATCTTTACTAGATCTATGAAAATAGAATCATTATCAACTCTCATATTGTTCAAAACTCCTTGATCCTTTCTACTCAACGAATCTTCCAACATACTTGGGGTCGTTGGGTGGTAGTGTATTGTGCAATAACAATCCTTGAGTAGTTCAAGCCATCATCTTTATCTAATGTTGAGTTCTTTCTATGAGATAATATACATCAAACTCTTATGATCAGTATAAATCTTACATTTTTCACTATTGATATTGTGTCTCCATATTTTCAGATAAAAAATTATATCATCTAACTGAATATCATGAGTAGGATTTTTTTTCAGATGAATTTTTGGCTGTCGTGATGCATAGGCAATAAATCTATCATTCTGCATAAGGACACAACCATTTCATTTCATTGATGCATCAACATAAATAACAAACCCATCGTTACATAATGGTATATTCAACATAAGATCATTGACTAACCTTCACTTTCGTTCTTCAAATCATTATTCAAACTATTTTTTCCAAATAAATTTAACCCCTTTACGTGTGAGATTGTTTAATGAGATAGAAAACCATGAAACATTCTGGATGAAACGTCCATAATAACCTGGTGAACCAATAATACCACATACCTCAGTTATACTTGTCAGTGACGGCCATTCATATATTTCCACGGTATATGAAATGTCAACATAGATTTCATCTACATAGACAATATGGAAATGAAAAAAACTCATAAATCATGAATTCACACTTTCTAAACTTCCCATATAATTCATTTATTCTGAGAGTTATCAGAATATTTCTCAAGTGATTTTCATGATCTTCTTTGACTTTTGAGCATACTAAGACATCTTCAATAAGTACTACTTCATAGTACTAATGATATTCATTGAAAACTCTATTCATTAGATCCATGAAGACAGAGGGGGCATTAGTCAATCCAAAAGGCATACTTGTAAACTCGTAATGCCTGTACCTAGTTCAAAATTCTATTTTCTGAAAGTCTTCATTCTTCACACACAACTGATGATATGCAGATCGAAGTTCAATCTTTGAAAAATATTGACCTCCATGATACTGGTGGAATAATTCATCAATTTGAGATAGAGGATACAAGTAATTTATTGTTCTATCATCGATATACCTGTAGTCGATACAAAACCTCATAGATCCATCTTTCTTATTAAACAATGTTTAGGGGCTCTCCATGGAGAAAACTAGGGTGAAAAAATCCCTTGTTACTCAATCCCTCTAGTTGTTTCAGTAGTTCAAATATTTCTACTATGTCCATTCTATAAGAGGTCTTCGATATAGTCCTTTCACCATGAATTAAATCAATGGAAAACTCAATTTCTCGTTCGAGGGGATGTCCAAATAAATCCTCTAGAAATACATCAGCATATTCTTGTTCAATATGTACATCCTATATTCAAAAATTATTTTCCTGAACCATAGTTATTTCATTCTCTTCGTCTATAATAATTTAATTTAGTAAAGCTATTGGGGGAGGATATATATAAGAATCAGGTGGTGACATTTCTACTATAAAGATAAGTTATTATTTATCATCATCGAAAATTGTATTCTCCATAATATAGTAAAATTTACCATAATGGACCAAAAAGAAATCTATTCCAAAGATTATATCATATTCAGTCATGGGAATGATGTTGATATCAAAAAATAATGAACATTTATATACCCTATCAGGAATAGAATCCCAAAACATTATTGTGATGAAACATCATTTGTGTGTTTTGACTGACAACTCCCATGTAAAGTGAAATTGAAAATATATAATGATCGTAGAAATCTAGGATGATATGAAACAATGTGATGATCCAAAATCAAATAAAGCATTAAAAAAACATGAGGAAACCATTAAATTACCTACCACCTCATCTTTCGGAATTTCAACCACAACAACTATGATCATATAAGCTTGTCCATGCTCCCTTGGGCTTTTTTGAGGTATGATCTCATGGTGATTATGACATTCATTTTCATAATGCTCTTTTACTATACAATTGTGGCATTCAACAATGGCAGCCTCTTTCTTCCCTTTGCAATCATGAGCATGGTGGGGTTTTTTCACAACACTTTTAACAGACACTCATTCCCTTCAGGAAAGTACCGGGGAGTTTATTTCAACATTTACCATAGGATGGATATTCAATTTTTTCCCTTATTCCACATATTTTACATTTCCATAGTGTTCAATAGATCTCTTTTTCTCTTTCTTTTCTTTAAATTCAAAAGACATAGTGATTTCCTTTTTTGTCTCAATAGCGCATGAGATAATATCTTCTTATGATGAGAATGATTTTGAGACTAATGCTCAAAGGAGAAATAGTTTCAACCCATCAAAGAATCTATCAATCATACTCATCGGGTTATGTATATAGTCTTCTACATGCCTTGTTAATTTTATAAATTTTTCCTCATACTTTGTGACATTCTCATCCTTCTTTTTCCTCGGACTCTGAAATTGTCTATCCATATATTCTAGATGGTCACGAGAAAATATTTTTCTAAGAAAATATCTTTAAAGCCCCTCAATTACATGTGATACACTGCTTGATATTTCTTTTTGTTTTGGATTAATGACTATCTGGGATCTACATGTCCCGTGAGGCGATAAACTACCATGAAAATTTTCCCCATTCACTACACCCCAATGCATGAAATATTTTTCTCTATGAAATTTATCCATTTCTCATCTACTAATGTATTTTCACTCCCAATGATGGTTGATGGTTGTTTCCTCATGAAGCAGTTTAACATTGATCCCCCATGTTTTTTATCAGTGTGCTCTATATGGGTAATGCAATTATTCATTACCTGAGTGAGTTGTCCCGGTATGGTGATCAGCTGATCAGCACCAGTTGCATCACCTGATATTCTATAATTGTATTGAAAATGATGTAAATCTATTCATGGATTACATGTGTTGATTTGGTTTCCATTCCTTCTACTATGAGCTATTTCTAAACAATGGCATATAGTATATTTGTTTATGAATCACAATAAATAATTATGAACATGTAAAAAACATTACATAAATTGAAAAGTTTATGGATATAATCCAAATTCATCAAAATTATTTCTGTGATAAGGTATATACTCATAAATCCTTCATAATGGATTGTAATGAAAATTTGATTTATCCAAAGTATATCCCACAAGAGTTTCGTAACCAAGAGTGCAACAAGGCCCATTGTCATGCACCTATTTTCGTTTGTGTCTTGATCAAATTGGTGTTTTCAGGTTTCATCCCTTGATACATCTGTGCTACATCCACCACTACTGGATCGTATATAGAGAGAGATTTATTTCATGGAAAACTCACAAAATCTCTACATTGACAAGATTCTTGGAATGTATTCTATACTAATCCTCAAAGTCTATCATTTGGAATTGTTTACTAATCAGTGTTTTTCTAAATCTAGCTTCAAAGGATTATACTAAATGTCCTCTGATACTAACTGTAATACCAAGACCCCAGTTACCCAGAGTCAGTGCATTATTAAATAACATTGACATGATAACAAGGGATAAAATACCAAACGACCAATCAGTTTATTATCCTTGGAAGTACCAGATACATTCATATGTTGTTCATTTAATTATAGAATTAAACACAACAATAACATTATCTCCTTTGAACACATTCATATCATAAAGACTATCCCTGTAGTACATTTATAAAATACATCTTCGCATCTTGGGAAAAATAAAACATATTATGGGGTGAGCTCAGATGCTCTTTAAGGATAACAATATAGCTGAAACATTCATAAATAAGAATAATCATTTTAGGAATTGTATAAGAATAAAACATAAGCCTTTTAAATAGAATATTCTATATAAAAATTCCAATAAAAATCTAAAAAATCCATTCACTTACTCACATGCATATTATACTAGTCTAATAATCACATGGAGTGACAATAGCCAATTTTAAAATGAAGGAATTCATAATTCCAGACATCATAACCACACCTTCAAGGCCTTCGGCCCAGACTACAAATCATATTTTTTCAAGGACTTGTGGAAAACAATATTTTGACTAATGAGACCTACTGACGCATCGAGAAGCTATAACCGGCTCCACCTGTCACATACGAAGTCTCATGACTTCCTCATATGCAAAGGTTTAAACATAACATAAACATTCGTATTATACTAGCATAATTAATTTTAAAAATTTATCCATAAATAATGAATGGTGTAAAAATAACACATACATAATAAAACGTATGACAAAAACTTCAATAATATTTGAATTTTTTTGTCATAATAAATCAATTTCAGTGAAGCATAAAATTCATTAATGGATGTTGAACTATATGATATAAAAAATTTATTGAAAAATATCTATTCTATTTTTAAATAAATTGAAATACATATAATTAAAAAGAAAAAATTTATTTTGAAAATAATCTTATAAGTCTCTATGGGAAGCTTCGAAGATGTTATAATGGCGAAAAATAGTTGTACCTTCCATATAAGTTAAAAAAAGTCATTCTTACAATAATTTTATCGAAAATGTCATAAAGTACCTTATTTGGAAAAATGACAGAAAGAATCCAATCAATGCTTATATGGTCAAATAAGGATGTAAATTAATTTAACCAATAGTTTAGTAAATAGTAAAAATGTTTTGAATTAAATTTTTAAGAAAACACTGATGTGGATGATAAAGAGGTCCCAGTAGATACTTACGTATTATCAACCTCGATAAGTGAAGAGATTGTAGAATTAAGCCTTACCTTTTCATTTTACTCAGTAGATGGTATTTTAACATCCTTTATAATATTTATAAAATTGTTATTAAATTATACATGAACTATATACATAAATATGATATCAAATATGATCCTTTAATATTTATTTGTTAATATTATTTCAATACTGTCATCATTTCAGGTCTAACAGATTTGTTTTCCGTTATATGATTGGTTATGTAAGCCATGTTTGTTATGGATAACATTTATTTAATTTATATACATCATTATATTTTGTTCATAAACATAATTTTTAATCATTAAATGAAAATTATTATTCAATGATTATGATTGGGAAGAAATTTCATCACGTTTTGGAGACGGTAATCCGTACATACCCGTGAGATACAATATTTTATATTTATGGTGATATCATATATAATTGGATGTTATATCATATATACCAAATCATTAACATGTTATATTTATTATTTAAAATAGTTATACTCATTATTATACCCATCCAAATAATGATGTTTTTGAATAACAAACTACACCACACCATGGAGATGACAATCTGTACGGATGCACGTACGGTGAAATATTCATTTATTGGATGGATATAATAAGGAATGTTATGGTAAAATATTTATAATAACATAAAAATATGTACAATCTAATGGAGTTTTTATTTTTTTAGGTAAAAAACAAATAATGTGGAAGTGGAAGCTGAAAATACATGGAAGGGGGTAGTAAAATTATTACATCTTTTTCGGGTGTTTCCATTTTAGTTGAACACAATGGCACCATATGTTTACTTTAAGTTCAATGTTAAGTCTCTTGGATGATTTGAGGGAGGTTGGGAGGATTTTTGGGAATGGTTTCTCCTAGAAAATGTGCTTTGGAGGTGTGAAATTAAGATAAGGGTAAGTATACATTAATAAGATTGGTGAGGGTCACATTTGGAAAAGCATCAAATATTATTTTATAATAAACTCATTTTCGGTTTCTAATGGATAAAAAATTATTTATTTATGGATAACGTAGGGATTGATCTAAAACCTCTCCAAATATAGGTTTTAGATAGGTTTAGGTCACCATATTAACCTAATCTTTTATATTTAACTATTAGTTAAATAGATTGACATTTACCTTGTCTCTTTGTATTTTAATATTATATTGTTAATAAACAAACTATAAACTATCAGGATAAACCCATGTGGTTAATTATTAATATATATTACCTTATTTATAAAATTTTTATGATCCTTATATTTTTTGGAATTTTATATAAATTAATAATATAGTATTTGTTATAAAAACTCAATTTTGTCTATTTTAATACTATTTCACATTTGATTTTTTTGAAAACCATAAAAACATTATCTCTTAAAAAAATATTTAATCAACCATAACATGTAATATTAACCTATAAAATTATATTAATTCCTATTAAGTCTCAATTTACACTTATTTGGATATTTATAATATCAATTGTTTTAATATATCATTAATAAGGTAATTAATGCATCATCATTGTGTCATTAATAAATTAAATTATTTGAGGTATAAAAATTATTTGAAAATTACATTAATGTAATAAATATTTATATCTATCAGATTAATATTTATATTCTATTTTATATTTTTTGTAACCGTATATTAAAAATGGATTAGTTATTAATAATTGAATTTAACACTTTTAACTCTTCTTAATATAAAATAATAATAAATGTCATAATCTAATAAATGTGTACCAAAAGGATCATATTTTATTCTAATGTTTTTTTAGGTCGAATTAAATTGACCCAATAGAATTATGACAAGTGTTAGGATAATTATAATATAAATTTTACCTTTAATTACCCTATTTACTTTTAACCGTGGTAAATAAAAGTCAAAAGATACTATTCCCCAAAAATTATTTTTTTTCTTATTGAACCACATTTTACATATAGATGTTAAAACTATCTATAGAATTTTTAAAATTAACACATAGAAGCGGTAAAATTATGTTTTCTATAATTTTTCAAATCCTCCTAGAAGGTGGGTAAGAGACAGTAAAAAGTTCAATACAATTTTATATATCCAACAATATTATTAAATGACATCAATGAATTAAATTTAACATATATTGGTATTATGTATCACTTTTAACCTAAATTAAATTAAAATAATATAAATAATTATTTAAAAAAATTGGTTTTAAACAATAACATAGTGTTTTAACTATTCATAAATAAATGAATGTTTTTAGAAAAATAAATACAATTCATTCTACACAAATTATGATATTCCAAATCCAAAAATGGTGTCTATTTTAAAAAAAATTATAAAATTTCAAAAAGATGGTATTACTATTTATAATGGTTTGTTTTATTGGCCATTGTTTGTTAAAATTCCATGTTCCGTAGAATGTAAGATTTATCATTATTCAAAATGAAACATACCGTGGAAGCTTGGGGTGTGACATTCTCCCCTCCTTAAAATATTTTCATCCTTGAAATTTCTAGAATATTACTGCGTAAAATGATTCGGGTGTTTCTTCATCATAAGTTCCTCGGGATACCACGTTCCCTCTGCCATCTTATCGTTTCTCCACATAACATTTACCAGATGAGTCGTCTGTTTTCTTAGCACTTGTTCCCTAGTATCAAAAATTTGGACTGGCTCTTCACAATAAGTCATATCAGGTTCAATTTCAATTTCCTCATAGGTGAGTACATGCATTGGGTCAGGAATGTATTTTCTCAAAAGTGATACGTGGATCACATCATGAACTTTGGAGAGACTTGGATGCATTTCCAAATGATAAGCTATAACAATAATTCGTTCTATAATTTAGAAAGGTATGATGTACATGGGTCTCAATTTACCCTTCATACTGAAAAGTGTAACACCGTTCAATGGAGATTAATTCATGAAAACATAGGGTCCTAATTGAAATTCCAAATCCTTCCTTCAGTTATCGGCATAGCTCTTTTTCCTAATTTGGAATGATTTTATGTGGGTTTACATAATCGTCACCTTTTCCATTGTTTCCTCAACATGTTGTGGGCCTAGAAGTTTTCTTTCACCTATATCATCAATACATGTTGGTGTGTGACATCTCTTTCATTATAATGCTTCATATGGTGCCATATGAATAATAGAATTGAAGCTAGTATTATAGGAATCTTCTACCAGAGGTAAATAATTATCCCACATACCTTGAAAGTCAAGTGAGAAAGATCTCAACATGTCTTCTAAGGTTTGAATATTCCATTTTGATTTCCCATCGGTTTGAGGGTGGTAAGCAGTGCTCAAATGAAGTTTAGTATCCAGGGACTTCTGATGACCTTTCTGGAATCATGAAGTATAACGGGGATCATGATCGTAAATAATTGATAGGGGTACATCATGGAGTCTTAAAAAATCATTAATATATAGTCATTCTAGACATTTATGTGGTAAATCTTCTCTAATAGCAAGAAAATGTGATGACATTGTTAGATGATCAACAATGAACCATATTGAATCATTCGTTCTAGGTATCTTCGGTAGCCCTATGATAGAGTCCATCGTAATATTATCTCATTTCCACTATGTTATGTGAAGAGGTTTCATGACTCCTCCAGGCTATTCCCTTCCAGCATTCACTAGTTGACAAACAATAAATTTTGACACAAAATCCGAAATCTCCCTTTTCAAGCTGTCCAACCAATATGTTTCTTCAAATATCAATACATCATGGTGCTCCTAGGGGGTATAATGAAATTGAATCTAGGAACATCAACCAACAATTTTGTTTTCAGATCAGGTATGTTTGGAACACAAAGTGTCTTCCCAAATTTCAAAATCCCATCATCATATATGAAGTCACTCAATCCCAAATCATTCACAACATTATTATTCTACTAAAACTCATCATCATCAGTCTGATAACACTTTACCCTTTCTTGTAGATATGGTTTTGAAACCATTTGAAAAAGTATTGATGTTTCATCGTTCATGATTATTCCCGTATCCATCATTACTAGAACAATGAAAATGGTATGCCTTTCAATTGTCATCTTTCTCAAAACACAATGACCATTTATACTCAAAGCATCATCCACATTATTTTCCTTCCCCGTGTGGTAGTTTATAGTTTAATAATAATCCTTGACTAGTTCAAGCCCTCGTCTTTACCTCATGTTGTGTTCTTTCGGTGAGAAAATATATGTCAAACTCTTGTGACCAGTATAATTCTCACATTTTTCACCATAGATATAGTGTCTCCGTATTTTCGGAGAATATATTACATCTTCTTACTCAAGATCATGAGTAGGATAGTTTTTCTCATGAAGTTTCAGCTGTCATGATGCATATGAAATAACTCTATCATTATACATAAGTACACAACCAAGATCATTTTTTTGAAGCATCACTATAAACAGAAAACCCATCATTCCCTGATTGATGATTCAAAATTGGAGCATTGGATAATATTCTCTTGAGTTCATCAAAACATTCTTTACAATATATTTTTTTCAAACAAATTTAACCCCTTTACATGTGAACTTGGTTAATGGGTTATCCAATTGGAAATATACTGTATGAAATGTCGATAACACCCTATTAACAAATAAAATGTTGTTCCTCAGTTAAACTCATCAGAGCTGGCCATTCTAGGATTTCCTAGGTCTCTGATTAATCAACAGAGACTAAATACTTATAGACAATACGGCCCATAAAAGTAATCTCTTGAATCCAGAATTCGCACTTGCTAAAAATCACATATAATTAATTTCATCTAAGGGTTTTCAAGCCAGTGCTCATGTGATTTTCATGACCTACAGATCATTTTCGGAATACAAAGATATAATCAATTAATATTTGATATTCCTTCAAAACTCTATTCATTTGATCCGTGAAGATAGAGGGTGAATTAGTCAATCCAAAAGGCATTATTGTAATTTTGTAATGTTTTTAGCTGGTTCAAAATATTGGTTTCTGAATTTCTTCCTTCTTCACCCACATCTAATGATATCCTGATCGAAGGTCTATATTTGGAAAATATTGAGCTCCCGAAATTGGGTCAAAATAATCATCAATGTGTGGTAGGGGATTCATGTTCTTTGTTGTTGTATCATTGATCTCCCAGCAACCAACGCACAACCTGATAAATCTGGCTTTCATCTTAAAAAAATGACGTGGGATCGAGATGGAAAAAAACTAGGGAGAATAAATCCCTTGTTACTAAATTCCTCTAGTACTTTTAGTAGTTCCACTAATTCAATATAGACCATTATATATGGGGAATTCATATGGGCCTTCAATATTGAATTAAATAAATTGAAAACTGAATTTCTCATTCTGGAGGATGTCTAGGTAAATTCTATGGAAACATGTCAACATATTCATGAAAAATAGGAACTTCCTCTATTCTAACATTAATTTCCTCGCCCATAGTTATTACATTCACTTATTCCCCAATACTTGAATTTACTAGAGCTAATGGGGGTGGAACTAGATTATAATCATGTGGTGACATTTCTTCTCTAATGATAAGATACACCTTATCATCATTAATAATTGCTACCTCCTTTTTCTTACAATAAATTCTCACATCCTATTTTTAATTCCAATCCATTCCAAGGATTATATAGAATTCAATCATGGGTATAACAAATAGATCAACAGATTAAGATCATTCATATTCCCTAATGGGAACTGATTCCCAAATTATTATTGTGATGATACTTCCCATAAGTGTTTCGGCTGACAAATCTATTGTTATGTTAAATAGAAAATATATTACTTTCATAGGAAACTGGGAAGATATGAACCAATGTAATGATTCAGAATCAAATAATGCTCTGGCTAAACATGACGAAACCATTAAATTTCTTTCCACCACGTCTTTTCAAGCTTCAACCTCAGTAGTAGTGACAACATTAGAAATGCATTTCTCCCTTGGCCATTTATGAGGTATGTTCCCTTGGTTCTTAGGACATTCATTTTCATAATGACCATTTTCTCTACAATTGTAGCATTCATCATTGATAGAATCTTTCATTTCCATGAAATCATGATCTTGGTGGATTTTTTCACCACACATGTTACAGGCTCCCATTCCCTTCAGGAATGTACCAGAGTGTTTCATACCACATTTACTGTAGGATATATATTAATCATTTTCCTTTTTCCCTGTACTTCCATTTCTATATTGTTTAGAAGATCTCTTTTTAAATTTCTTTTCTTTAATGTCCTAAAACATAGGGACATTTTTTCCTTCTTGATAGCAAATGAGTCAATATCTTTGTATGATAAGAAGGATTTTGAAACTAATTCTCAATGGAGAAATGATTTTTACCAATTAAATAATAGATCAATCTTTCTCCTAGGGTTATGTATATAATATGTTTCCTACCATGCTAACATTGTAATGTCTGCCTAATACTTTGCAACATTCTCATCCTCCTTTTTCTATAGACTTAAGATATTTTCCTTCCAAATCCGCTAGATATTCATGACAAATGAATGTTTATTTGAGAATATCATTAAACATTATTCGTTCAATGTTCAATACTTATTCATATTCGGTGGTGTTTTGGATTAATTACCACCATTTATCTGTATCTCCCGTGAGGTGATAAACTGTCTGGACAACTTTTTCCCTTTCGTTACGCACCAAAGGATGAAATATTTTCACTACAAAATATATCCATATCTCATCTACTAGTGGATTTGTAAACCAATTGAATGATAGTGTTCGTTTCCTCATTAAGCGGTCTAGCATTGATCCTCGGTGTTGTGGATCAGGGTACTCCATATGGGTATGACTTTTATTCATAACCTGAGTGAGTTGTCCCATTATGGGGATAAGCCGAACATCACCAGTTGAATCACCATATCCATTATAATTATCACGAGTATGAGAGAATACCTACATGGATTACATGCATTGTTACAGTTTACATTCCTTCCACTAGACACCATTTCTAAAAAAAGACATATAGTAGATTAGTTTTTGAATCACAATTCATAATTCCAAACTTGTTAAATGCATAACATAAACTGAAAATTTATGGATATAATCCATAATCATACAAATGATTTCTTTGAGGAGGTATAAACTTATAAATCCTTCATAATGGTTTGTAAAAAATGCGTATTATCCTAAGAATATCCCCCCAACAGTTTCGTATCTAGGAGTGAATCAAGGATGGTTGTTGTTATAAGGATCGGACCTTAAACCTTACATAATATTGAATTAAATGAATATTTCACGTAGAGGATCCTTTCAGGTTTAGAGTTTTATAGAGTTAGTCCAGAAATATTACATTTCAAAATATTACAATATAGACACTTCTACTCAGTTTCCATTTTTTTTAAAACAAGAACTCTTGAAAAAAAGTGTCATGTCTACTTCCATGTTCTAGACGACATGACTTTTAATTGATCCCATCCATGACCCTATTCCACTTTATGTCTTGTGAAAAACATTTTAAAACTTGGGATGAGCATATAAATCTCATTAATGGATACACAAAGAAGGAAAACTATTATCTTTTCAAAACTATAAATAAACAATGAATACTTAATCATAAGTAATACTTTTCACCTTTTTTGAAGAAGAAAATACTCTTCAATGAATAAAATATCATTACTTACCCTTTTGTAACCATAAGATTACCATAAAACCAATATAAAGAACACATAACATATAAGTGTAACTTGGGACATGCATATAATTAAATGGAATAACCATACGGTCAACTTCCACACATATCACTAAATGGAATTCCCATACGGATGACTTCTATACCCAATGCATTGGAGGTTATTACGTAACCACCAGTCCTGGTATTCACGGCACCACCCTTCATTTGGTTTATTACGTACCCACACATAAAATGTCCATGTACCAATATAAAATCATAAAACATTCAACAAATATAATGGAATGAAAAAATTTCAACATTTAAATCACAATATATCACTTAAATATTTTGACAAGACAAATCCATTATCAAAACCATTTTCCAAACCAAAATACATAAAATAGTATGTGGTATTTATTTTCTTTTTAAAATATTACGGCTTGTTGAGGAAGCCAAAGATCAAATAATACTTGCAACGGCAGAAAGGTCATTGTCACCAATTACGTTAAATGAAAAAATATTTTTTGTTCTTTAATAAAAATCTTTTTTGAAAAATATTCCCTTTGAAATGTCAAGGGTGTTCATACAGCTTATAAATGAATGTCATGTATTACAACAGAATATGCCTCAATGAAAAGAGATTGAGATGATGTCCCTCACCTCATGTCGAACTTGACCCGTTCCTTCTTTAATATCCTGAATAATAAACTCAAGCTTGTTTTTTTACATTATTAAGAACCTTTATCAAGTTTATTATTTCTTTTACATCACATATTACCATGTTATAAACATTATGTAATCATTTAAGATAATAACATTCATTTAGTCGATATTTGTTACTTGAGTCAAAAATGAAGACCTTATATTTACAAGTTGTCCATGTGGTCAATAGTCCATTACATCCAGAATGATATTAATGATTTAGATATAATATATATCATATATATCCAGTATATACATTTATTTATAATAGTACATGACATTTTGAGGTGTGAAATGAAATGCACCATTCATGGAGACGGTAAGCTGTACGTATGCATGAATGCTAATTTCATTTTGATTTCTTATTTTAATGGAATTAAAACATAATGATACATAATTATATTTCAATTTGAGTATAATATCATTTATAATATAATTAACTCTTACTTTATGCATCCCACATAAGGAATTAATGAGTCATATCACGTTAAGGGGGCGGTAGTCCACACTACCTCAAATGAGATTATCGTATTTACCCACTATGGAAACCATAAAGTATTGATATAAATGGGGAAGTACAAAAGCATAAGTAAATAAAAAACATAATATATATCATATATAAATACAGTGCCATCATAATGGCCACCATGATAGGTGGTAAGATGTAATTGAACAATCGTCGATTCGTGAGGCGTTAGTTTTCTACCCACAGAAACATTATGTTCTTCATCCATTAGATGGATTTTTGTGTAATTTTAGTTATAATATTTCTCATAAAAACAACCTAGAATATTTAGGGTACTTGTGTTGTTAAAAAAAATTATATAAATAGAGTATAGGGGTTGGAGAAGTAAAATAAGAAAACAATTTAAGAGAAACAGTTACCTTTAATTTGGGTAACTCCCTTTGGTTTGAACCAAAGGACTTCTAATGTGTCTTCAGACTAAGGTAAGGTTTCTAGGAGTTGGATATGGATGTAGGGAGTGTAATTGGGATGATTTTGGATGATCCAAATGGCTTTATAGGTGTGAGTAATTGTTTATAAGTTGTATCCTTTTATAAGGGAGAGCATGGTCTCTTTAAGAATGTGTGAAAATAGTATTTTATAATATAATGATATTCAGTTTATAATGGTCCAAAAATAATTAAGGTCGAAGATACGATGACTAATATTCGATATAAAATCATCCAATTAGTATTGGACATTTTTTGGATAATAATTTAATCATTATAATCTTATCTATTTAATTCATTTATTAATGAGGTAAATACTGCAACATTATTGTGTCATAAATAATTAAATATATATGATATCTAAAAATTATAAAAAAATTCCATGATAGAGCAAATCTTTTTATATTTCCAAATAATATTTTTAGTTTAAAATATGATATATATAACACCATATAAAAAATAATTACTAAAGGATTTTTGTTAATGTTAGTTTTGTCTTCACATTAAATTAATTAATCAAAATTTTCATTTCCATTCCTAAGTGGCTCAATGGGATCCCAACATCTACCCAAATATGCCTAAGGACATTAATGTTTCAATGAAACAAGTTTGGAAAAGTGATAAGGTTATTTTGAATTATTATAATATTATTTTTATGTTGAATTACCCTATTTTCCTTTAAATGCGGTAAATAAAAGTCAAAAGTTACTATTCACCAACAATCATTTTCATCTTATTGAACAAAATTTTACTTCTTGGTAATTATCATTTATATCTGATTTTCTAAATTCAATTCACAGAAGTGGTAAAATTTCATTTAAATGAAAAATTCAGTTTTTTAACTACAAGTAAGTGGTTTCACTATTCATAAAAAATTGAAGTTTTTCAGATAAATACCAAAAATTCATCCTAAGATATATTTGATATTCATAATTAAAAAATGATATCTAATTTTACAAATTCAAATCATTGAAGTGGAATTAATTAATTTTAAAATTAACTCTATTTATCAAAACAAATAGCGTGTTTTTAAAAAACAATAACTATCAAAATATTGATACTTGATTACATCCAATTTTAAAGTGAAATTAATTCCAATGACCAAAATTGGATTAAATGGTAAAAATATATTTTAATTTCTCTATAAAACCAATTAAAAATATAATCTAACCATTTCAATAAATTATATGAAATGGCACTTTTGAATTAAAATTCAATATTTTTCCATATTCAATAAAAAATGAATTTTATCAGAAAAATACCAAAAAATTACCCCTATTAAAATTATATGTCACCATCCAAAAGAAATATTTTATTTGGACATATAGAATGTATTAATGTGACCAAAACTAGATTTAAATAGGTTTCACCATTAAAAGGCGATAAATCAGCCTTTTAATGCAAATAATGCTTAAAATTAGATTAATCCATATTTGAAGCCTATAACTTTTTATTGGATAAATGTAAATACATTTAACAATCATGTATAATCATATTATAGTTTGTTTCTTTCATTCTACCAAATTATAACGGCTAGGAGTTAACTACCATTTAAAATAATAATATTATATTATTAGTCTGCAACGTAAGATTCCAAAAAAAACATGTTGTTGCGTATCAGGAACGCTATCCAACATAGAAGCCCCTTTAAATTAAAATAAATATTTAATTCAGAAATATTAAAGAATATTAAAATATCATATTCTTCATTTACCTGGGATGTTACATCCTTCCAAACTTTTTGAAATTGTGTCCTCGCAATTTTTATTCACTTATCAAAATTAGTGGGGGTATTTATCCCTCATAGCATTTTTAGATTCCCACATTGCCTATTCAACCATATTTTTTTTCACAAAACCATTACATGGTGAAATACCTTAATTCGCGAAACTTTCTCTCTGGGGTCCATAATTTTCACTGGTTATTCTTCATAAGATAGATTCTCTTCCATCTGAACTACCTCTTGGCTCAAAACATGAGATGGATCTGGAATATACTTTCTCAACATCAAAACATTAAATAAATTGTGTACCTAGAATAAATTTGGAGGTAAATCCACTCTATACGCAACTGATCCAACATTCTCCATAATTTCATAAGGTCCAATGAAATTCGGACTCAACATTCCCTTCGTACCAAAAAACATCACACTTTTCCATGGAGAAACATTGAAAAAGACATGATCACCTACCTCAAAAGAAATATCCTTCCTCAGGTTATCTGTATAACTTTTCTATCTACTCTGAGATGTTCTCATGTGATTCTGAATCAACTGAACTTTCTCTGACATCTCTTCTACAAATTCTGGTCCTATCCGCCTCCTTTCACCTACTTCATCCAAAAAAGTCAGAGTTCGACAACACTTTCCATATAATAACTCAAATGGAGCCATCTGCATAATAGAATGAAAACTGTTATTATAAGAAAATTCAACCAATTAATGATGTCGGTCCCAACATCCTGGGTCATCCATAGAGAAATCATATGACATATCCTCCAATGTCTGAATTGTTCGTTCTGATTGACCATCTGATTGAGAGTGAAAAGAAGTACTAAAATATAATTCAGTACCCAACTACTTTAGAAGACCTTTCCAAAATTTGGAAGTAAACCTGAGATCACAATCAGATACAATGTAGAGAATAACACCATGAAACATGACTATCTCTCTAACATACAACTGAGAAAGTTGATCTAAATACAAAGTATATCTTCTCGGAAGGAAATGAGCAGATTTTTTCAATAGATCGACTATAACCCTGATTTCATTATTACCTCAAGATGTCTTGGGTAATCTCACAACGAAATCCATGGATATATTTTCCTATTTCCATTACGGCACCGGGAAAGGCTGAATCATTCCTTTTGGTAACTGTGGCTCTGCTTTAAAGTGCTGATATGTCGAAAAATTCACAGTAAAATCATGAATATATCTTTTCATTCCATCCCACCAGTAATACTCCAGAAGATCTATGTAAATCATAGTACTGCCATGATGAACTAAAATTGGAGAACTATGAGCTTCACATAACAACTCGTTATTCAACTATGAATCACAAGGCACACATAATCTCTTTCCAAACCTCAAAACACAATCATTATCAATGATAAATTGAGGAAACTTACCCTTCTAAACCAACTCTATCTTTTTCTGCAACTCCCTGTCTTCCTTCTGCGCTTTCTTTATTCTATCTTATAGAGATGATCTCACTATCCCCAGAAACAAAAAAGAAAAATTTCCTGCACCAACAACTTCTATGCCAAATTTTATCAAATCAATAACCCAATGATCTTGTTGCAAACGTAGCATGGGTAATGAGACATTACTTTTCTGACTCAAAGCATCGACCACATTATTTCCTTTTCCTGAATGCTAATGGATCATTAAATAATAATCCTTGATTAATTCTAGCCATCTCCTATGTCTCATGTTAAATTATTTCTGAGTGAGTATATTCTATAAACATTTGTGATCAGTATATATTTCACATTTTACTCTATACAAATGATGCCTCCAAATTTTTAAAGCAAAAACATCAGCATCTAATTCCATATCATGTGTTGGGTAATTTAACTCATGAGGTTTCAACTTACGTGAAGCATAACCAATTACCTGATCATTCTTCATTAGGACACAACCCAGTCCTTTCAACGAAGCATCACTGTAGATAAAAAACTCACAATTTCTGGAAGGCAGTTCCAAAAATGGAGCATTTACCAATCTTCTTTTCAATTCTAGAAAACAACAATCACATTCTTTTTTCTAGATGAACATAACACCTTTTTGAGTTAACTTAGTCAATGGACTAGATAACCATGTAAAATTTTCAACAAACCTTCGGTAATAACCTGCCAAACAAAGAAAACTATGAATATCAGTTATATTGGTCAGTCTTGGACACTCATCAACAACATTTGTTTTATCTGTATCAACAATTATGAAATTGTTTTAAACAATGTGACCAAGAAATGAAATTTGTTGTAACCAAAACTCACACTTGCGGAATTTCCCATAAAATTTCTTTTCTTTTCATGTTTGCAAGACAACCCTTAATTTACTTTCATTTTCCTCCATACTTTTGGAATAAACCAAAATATCATCAATAAACACAACTATAAACTTATCCAAGAACTCACGGAAAATTCTATTCATAAGATCCATGAATACAATAGGTGCATTGGTTAACCCAAAAGGCATAACTACAAATTCATAATGTCTATATCTAGTATGAAGTGCGGTCTTCAGAAAGTATGATTCTTTTACATTCAACTGATGGTACCGCGAACTCATGTCATTCATTTAAAAATACAGAGCTCCATGGATCTGATCAAACAAATCATCAATATGAGGCAAAGGATACTTATTCTCAATAGTGATGTTATTCAATGCTCTATAATCAATGAAAATTTTCATTAAACCATCATTCTTTTTAACAAACAATACAGTAACACCCCATAGTGATGTGCTAGATCAAATAAAACCTTTATCTAATATCTCCTAAAATTTCTTCTTTAACTCTACAAATTCAATTTGATCTATTCGATAAATGGGTTTTGAAATTGGCATAGATTCAGGAATGATGTCCACAGTAAATTCAACTTCCCGATCAGGTAAAATTCCAGGAAACTCATCTGGAGAAACATCAAGGTACTCATTTACCACTGGAACATCATTAATATGAAATGTTCCTTTATTTTCAACAATATGTGCAAGGTAACATTCATTTCAATTTTTTAATAGTTTCTCAGCTTCTTGATATGTTATCAAAATAAAGGGTTTATTCTTGTACACAAACTGTAAATCTTTCTGAAAATAAACTACTTTAGATCTATAGTAAATCATACCATGATATATAGAAATCCATTCCATGCCCAAAATAATATCAAAATCTACTAGAGGCAAAACAATACGGATTGTGGGTATATTCTTTCCACGGACATGGACATGAAGGTTCTTATGTTTTCTTTTTGTCTCAACATTTCCTCCTAGTTTTTTTTACCATAAGTTTAGTATTCATTTCATGAGATAGAATTACCAATTTACTTGAAAACTTCTCATAAATGAAGGACTGTGTAGACCCTGAATCAAACAATACATTGGAATAATATGAACAAACAAACAATGTACCTAGTACTACTTCATTTGATGGCCCAATATCTGCTAAAGTAGTTGCGAATGATTTCACCACCCATTTCTGCTTGTTGTTTGACTACTTTCCCTCAGTTGAGTTCTTCACAGGACACTCATTTTCATAATGAACCATTTCGTTACACTTAAAAAATCTTTCCGATGGATTTTCATTGCCTACTTGTTCATAATCCTTACAGTTACAAGCAATATGACCAAACTTACTACACCTAAAGAACATTCCAATCTTTGATAAAAATTCTCCAGGATGATTTTTACCAAACTTCTCACAAGTTGGATATTTAGTTTTCTTACCTCCAGGAATCTTTGATGAATTCTTCCCCTTTTCCTGTGAACTGGACCTCTTATTCTATTATTTTTCAAAGAACATTTTATCATCAGGAAACTCCATTTCCACCTTCTCTTCACATCGAACAAGTCTTTCATTACATTCGAACTCACGAGAGGCTTACTCTCTACGATATCGTGGATTCAGTCCTGAGTAAAATCAATTTATCTTACTATCAAGATCGTGAATTAAATTTGGAGCATAACTTACCAGTTGTGTGAAATTTTCTTCATAAGCACCCACTGAGTCATCCTCCTACCATAATTCATGGAATTGTTTTTCCATCCTAAGATGAACCACCTTAGGAAAATATTTCTCAATAAACATACCTTTAAATTCATCCCAATCAATAGCACAAATCTTCTCACAATCAATGATATTTTTCACCATCGACAACCACTGATCAGCTTCACCTTCAAAATGGTAAACAAGGAGACTAACCCTTTAATGTTCTGAACAACCCATGACATCAAAATTCTTCTCCAGTGCTTTAATCCACCCTTCATCTAGCACTAGATCAGATGATCCTCTGAACGATGGGGGATGTTGCCTCATGAAATGTTCCACTACTGAGATGTTCCCCTATGGTTGATCTGGCTGATCTCGTGCATGGATACCACCACTATTTATAGCCCGAGTCACCTATTCCATCAGTAAAACAAACTGTTCAGTTTCGATTCCAACCATCATAGGTTGTTGATTTAGAAGGTTTTCTTCCTCCTGATGTCATCCAAACATAGATGCCCTGTTTCCTCTAGGGAAAACCATTATGAACACTAAAATATCCTAGGCAAAGCAACATGGTAATCTTTTAATGCTTTATGATATCAATATTAACATAAATTACTTTATGGATATTAATTTATCAATACCCTAACACCTAAAGTTATCTAAACTGACCTCTGATACCAACTATAAGGACCCGACCTTAATCCTTAAATAATATTGAATTAAATGAATAATTCACGTAGATGATCTTTTGAGGTTTAGAGTTTTTGAGATTTAGGCCATAACTATTACATTTCAAAATATTACAAAATAGACACTTCTACTCAGTTACCATTTTTTAGAAAATTTGAACTCTTGAAAAAAAGAGTCTTGCCATGTTCCATGTTTTAGACGGCATGACTTTTACTTGATCTCATCCTTGACCCTATTCCACTTTATGTCATGTGAAAAACATTTCAAAACATGATATAAGCATATAAAGATCAGTAAGGGATACACAAAGAAGGAAAACTGTTATCATTTCAAAACAACAAATAAACCATGAATACTTAATCATATGTAATACTTTTCACCTTTTTTTGAAGAAGTAAATATTATTCACTGAATAAAATATCATTACATACACTTTTGTAACCAAATGATTACCATAAAACACATATAAAGGTAACTTGGGACATAAACATACATAAATGGAATAACCATACGGTCTACTTCCACACATATCACTAAATTTAATAGCCATACGGACAACTTCAATACCAAATGCATTGGAGGTTATAACGTAACCACCCGTCTTGGTATTCACGGCACCACCCATCATTTGGTTTATCACATAACCACCCTTCAAATGTCCATGTACCAATATAAAATCATAACACATACAACAAATATAAAGGAATGAAAACATATCCACATTTTAATAACAATATATCACTTAAAAATATTGACATTACTAATCCATTATGAAAACCATTTTCAATTCCTAAATACATAGAAGTTTATATGTTATCTATTTTCTTTTAAAACATTACAGCATGTTGAGGAAGCCAAATATCAAATAATACTCGCGGTGGCAGAATAGTCATTGTCACAACTTACGTTAAAAGAAACAATCATTTTTGTCATTTAGTAAAACTATTTGTAGAACAATATTCCCAGTGAAAATTCAATGGTGTTTATACTGCGTATAAAATAAAGTCGTGTATTAAAACAAAATATGCCTCAATGAAAGGAGATTGAGACGAAGTCCCTTACCTCGTATCCAACTTGACTGGTACATTCTTTAATATCCAGAATAATAAACTAAAGTAATTTTTTACTTGATTGAGAGCCTTTTTCATGATTATTATTCCCTTTATGTCCCTTATTACCATGTTATAAACATTATGTAATCATTTAAGATAATATCATTCATTTAGATATTTGGTACTTGAGTCCAAAATGAACATCTTATATTTATAGGTTGTTCATGTGGTCAATAGTCCATTATATCCATTAGGATATTCATGATTTAGATATCATATATATCATATATATCCAGTATATACATGTATTTATAATAGTACATAACATTTGTAGGTAATAAATGAAATGCATTGTTCATGGAGATGGCAAGTCGTACTTACGCATGAACTGTACATTCATTTTTATTTATTAATTTAATGGAATTAAAACAAAATGATAAATAGGTATATTATAAATCCAGTATAATATCTTATATAATATCATTAAATCTATCATTTATGCATCCCATATAATGCATTAACGAGACACATCACTTTAAAGGGGAGGTAGTCCGCACTTCCTCAAATGAGATTTTCGTATTTCCCCACTATGGAAACCATAAAGGCTTGATATAAATGTGGAAGTACAGAAGCATAAGGAAATCATAAAAATAAATTATATCATATAGAAATATATTTCCATAATAATGGCCACCATGAGAGGCAGTAAGATGTAATTGAACAATCATCATTTCGTGAGGCGTTAGTTTACCATCCACAAAAACATTATGTTCTTCATCCATTAGATGGAGTTGTGTGTAATTTTAGATAGAATATTTCTTATAAAAACATCCTAGTATATTTAAGATACTGGTTTTGTTACAAAATAAAGGAAATAAAAATAGTATAGGGGTGGCAGAAGTAAAATAAAAGAAAACAATTTAAGAGAAACAGTTACAATTAATTTGGGTTACTCCCTTTTGTTTGAACCAAAGGACTTGTTAAGTGGCTTATGACTAATGTAATGATTCTAGTAAGAAGAGAGGGAAGTAGGGAGTGTAATTGGGAAGAGTTTGCACGTGCCAAATGGATAGAGAGTTCTGAGGAATTGGATATAAGTTGTCTCCTTTTATAAGGGAGAGGAGGGGCTCTTTATGAATGTGTGAAAATAGTATTTAAAATATAATGATATTCTGTTTCTAATAGACCAAAAATAATTAAGTTAGAAGATAAGATGATTCATATTCTAAATAAAATCATCCAATCAAAATTGGACATGTTTTGGATAATAATTTAATCATTATAATCTTATTTATTTAAATCATTTATTAATGAGGTAAATACTGCATCATTATTATGTCATAAATAATTTAATTTATTTGATGTCTAAAAATTATAAAAAAATAATATTATATAAGGAATAATTTTATCTTTCCAAATAATATTTTTAGTCAAAAATATGAAACATATAACACCATATAAATATTAATTACTAAAAGATTTTTGTTAATGTTAATTTTGTCTAAATACTATATTAATTAATCTAAATTGTCATTTTCACTTCCATGTTGTTCAATGGGGTCCCAAAATCGACCCAAAGATGCCCATGGTCGTTAATGACTCAAAAAATATGGTTCAGACAAGTGTTATGGTAATTGTGAATTATTATAATATTCTTTTTACCATGAATTACCCTATTTACCTTTCACCGAGGTAAATAATAGTCAAAAGTTACTATTCACCAAAAAAATTTCTTCTTATTGAACAAAATTTTACTTCTTGATAACAACCATGTATGTCGGATTTTTGAAATTCGATTCCTAGAAGTTGTAAAATTTCATTTTAATGAAAAAGTCAGTTTTTTAATTACCACTATGTTGTTTCACTATTCATCAAAAATTGAAGTTTTTTAGTAAAATACCAAAAATTCAGCCTATGAAATATTTGATATTCCGAATTCAAAAATTATATATATTTTTTAAAATTAAAAACATATAAGTGGCATTAATTAGTTTTAAAATCAATTCTCGTTATCAAAATAAATAGCATGTTTTTAAAAAACAATAACTACAAAAAGATTGATACTTGTTTATGTCCAATTTCAAAGTGAAATTTATTTCAATGATCAACATTGGATTAAATGGTAAAACAATATTTAATTTATCTTTAAAAACAATTAAAAATATAATCTATACATATAAATAAATTAGATTAAAAGGCACTTTTGAATTAAAATACAATATTTTTCACTATTCATTAAAAAAATGATCTTTATGAAAAAAATACCAAACAATCACCCAAAGTAAAATTTGATGTCCACATTTTAAAGAAGGTTTTTATTTTTCCACATATAATGTATTAATTTGACCAAAACTAGATTTAAAAATTGTTCTCCATTAAAAGGTGATAAATCGGCCATTTAATGTAAATTATGCTGAAAATTTGATTCATTCATATTTTAAGCCTCTAAATTTTTATTGGATAAATGTAAATACATTTAACAGTCATGTATAGTAATATTGAAGTTAGTTTCATTCATTCCCACCAATTAAAATGGCTATGGGTAAACTACCATTTAAAATAATAATATTATATTATTAGTGTGCAACGTAAGATTCCAGAGAAACTCGTTGTTGCGTATCGGGTATGATATCGAAAATAGAAACCCCATTAAATTAAAATTAATATTTATTTTACAAATATTAACGAATATGAAAATATCGAATTTTTCATTTACCTGGGATGTTATAGTTGTGCACCAGTTCCCATTCGAGTCTATCTCAAATCGGTGTTTTTGGGTTTTACCCTTTGGTACATCTGTGCCAAATCCATCTCTACCAGCTTATATCCATACATGGATGTATTGTTTGGAAAACTCACAAAATCGTTACATTTACGAAATTATTGGAAGTTATTCTATAACAATCCAGAACGTTTATCGTAGGGTAATCTTCTCTAGTCATAGTTTTTATAAATATAGATTCCATGGTTTCTACTAAAATTCCTATTATACCAACTATAACGCCGCGACGCGAGTTACCGAGAGTCAGTACATTATTAAAAGGAATTCGGATGATCACAAGGGATCAAATCATGAAAGACTAATCATTTTAGTATCCTCGGAAGTACTAGATACATTCATTAGTTTTACATTACATTATTAAATGAAAAAAAAACTTTACCTCCATTACCCACATTCATATCCCTTAAACTATCTGTGAAGGATAGTCATAATATAATTCTTCCCATCTTGGAAAAAATAAAAAAATATAAAGGGGTGATCTCCGAAGAATAGTTAAGATAACAATATAGCAGAAACATTTATAAATAAGCATTAAAATTTAAGGCATTATATAAGACAAAAATAGAATCAATTTAAACATAAAAGTCTGCAAAATATCGCCAATAAAAATCAAATAATTCCATTTACATATTAACATGTATATTGTAAGAGTTTAATAATATCATTCAATGTCAATAGCCAATTTCATAATGATGGAATGTATAATCCCAGACTTCATAAACACATAGTCAAGACCATGTTCCAAGTATAAAAATAATATTTTGTCATGGCCTTATGCCAAGACAGTAGTTTGTCTTAGGAAACCGACCGATGCCTCAAAGAGCTATAGCAGGCTCCACCTGTCACTTTCTAAGTCCAATGAAGTCCTCATATGAAAATGTTTAAACATAACATAAACATTTGTATTAAATATGGAATACAAAATGTCAATATATTATCCATATACCATGAATGGTTTAAATATAACACATATAGAGTCAAACATATCACAAAACCTTCAATACAATATAGATGTTTAGTATCATAATAAATCAACATGAAACATGCTTAATATCCATCAAAATATGTTGATATAAATGAAATGAAAAAAAATAAGAGATATACCTCGTTCTATTTTGAAATCATTTAAAAGTCATAATATTATAAAAGAAAACTTTTATTTTGAAAATATTCTTATAAATATGTATGGGAAGCTTCAATGATTTTATAACGAAGGAAAATTGCTTCACCCACTGTATAAGTTAAAAAAGACATTCTTACCTCAATTTTTTCCAAAAGGTCTTAAAGTACCTTGTTTTGAAAATGATGGAAAGATACCTTTCAGAATATATATTTTCAAATAATAGTTTAAATGATATTAAACCATAGTCTAGTAAAGTGTAAAATTGTTTTGAAATACATTTTTAAGAAAATAGGGATGTGGAGGATAATGAGGTCCCATTACAAATTTACGTATTAAAACCCTCAAATAAGTTAAGAGATTTTTGAATTAAACATTACCATGTACTATTAATTTGTCGATGGTATATTACCTCATGTAAAATATTTAAAACATTGTTATTAAATTATATAATAAATATATACATAAATTTGATATCATATATGATTCTCTAATATTTTGATGTTAATAATATTTCAGTAATATCATTTTTTTCAGTATTAACTGATTTGTTTTCCTTTATATTATTGGTTATGTAAGCCATATTTTCTATGGATAAAATTTATTTGATTCATATGAAAAATGATATTATTTTCCGAAACATTATTTTTAATCATAAAATCAAAATTATTCTTGAATTATTACAATGGGAAATGGATCTCATCGCGTTCGTTGAGACGGTAATCCGTACGTACGGATGAGCGATAATAACAATATATAGATGGTGACATCGAATGTAATTGGATGTTATATCATTTATAAATAATCATTAAAATTTTATATTTATTACTTACATCAGTTATACTCATTATTATAAACATACAAATAATCAAGTGTTTGAATAACAAACTAAACAACGACGAGGAGGCAGAAAGCTGTACATACACACATATGGTGACAATGTAAGTTATAGCATAGATAGAATAACAAATATTCTTGTAAAATATTTATAATAACTTCACAGTATGTATTAGGTAAATGAGTTATTATTTTGGAATGGTAACAATAATTAATGAGGTTGTGGATGATGAAAAGAACTGGAAAGAGGGGGGGTATAATTATTACCTCTTCTTCAGGTGTTTCCTTTTGAGATGAAAAAAATGGATCTTTAGGAATACTTTATGATCAATGTAAGGAATATAGGTTGGACTGAGGGAATTTTGGAGGATATTTAGGTAAATTAAGGCTGAAACAAATGGATTTGAAGGTGTGAAATTAAAAGAAGGGGGTGCACCCTTTAATAAGAGACTTGATGGTCACTTTAGGAAAATCTTGTAATATTATTTTACAATAATTTTTTTTAATTGATCCAAATTGATTAATTTTGATACTAAGGTAGGAATGGTTCAAAAATATCTTGACCAATAGGTTTTAGACAGGTTTAGGTCACCATATGTTCCTTATATTTTAGATTTAACTGTTAGTTAAATAGTTTGACATTTACCATGTCTCTTGGTATTTTTATATTTTATGGTTAATAAACATTATATAAACTACCAAGAGAACCCCATGTGGTTAATTATTAATATATATTACCTTATTTAAATCATTTTGAAGATCAATATATTTTTATGAATATTATATAAATTAATAATATTGTATTTTTTAAGTACTCAATTTTGTCTATTTTGACACTATTTGGTATTTTTTTTGAAAGAAATAAAAACAGTAACACAACAGGTAAAATTTATTTAATAAACCCTAACATATCATATTAGCCTATAAAATTATTTTATTTCATCATAATTATCAATTTAAATTTATTTGGATATTTATAATATCAATTAATTTAATATTTCATTAATAAGGTAATTACTTTATCATCATTGTGCCATTTATAAATTAAATTATTTAATGTATAAAAAATATTAATAAAATAAAATTATATAGGAAATATTTTTAACTTTCTAATTAATATTTAGAGGAGAATTAATATTGTGTGTATCCCTATATTAATTTTTTTTGTTTTCAATCTTTGAATTTAACACTTATAACACTTCTTTAAATAAAATAATAATAAATGTCCTAACCAAATCCAATTGGACAAAAAATATTATATTTTATTCCAAAGTTTATTTTTGGTCGACTTTCACTTATCCAATAGAATTAGGACATGTGTTAGGGTAATTATAATATCATTTTTAACATTATTTAGCCTATTTACCTTTAACCGTTGTAAATAAAAGTCAAAATTTACTATTCACCAAAAATTATTTTCATCTTATTGAACCAAATTTTACATACGGATATTAACCATGTTTCATGGATTTATTAAATTCAACTCATAGAAGCATTAAAATTATGTTTTATGCAAATTTTCAAATACTCCTAGATGGTGGGTAAATGATGCTAAAAATTTCAATAAAATTTTATATATCTAAACATATCATAAAATAACAACAATTAATTACATTGAACATGGAATTTTGTATCTAGTTTGATGTTTAATAATTTAAAATTAAATAACTAATTATATAAATATAAAGTAATTTTTAAACAAAAATGTCGTGTTTTTCACAATTCATCAGAAATTGATTGTTTTCAGAAAAATACCAAAAAATCACCCTATGCTATTTTGGTATTCCAAATCCAAAAATTAAGTCTATTTTTATAAATAAAATTTATATAATTTCAAAAGCAGACTATTAATATTTATAACGGTGTGTTTGAATGTCCATAGTGTGTTAAAACTCTTCATTTGGTACATCGCGTACTACTGCATCATTCAAAGGGAAACATACCATGGAATATTGGGATGTTAAATTATCCCCTACTTAAAATAATTCCATCCTCCATATTTCTAAAATAATAATACATAAAAATATTTAGGCGTTTCTTCATCATATGTTTCTCAGGATCCCACGTTGTCTCGTCAATCGTATGGTTTCTCCATTGAACATTGACAAGGAATGTTGTCTTGTTTTTCAACATTTTTTCTCTGGTGTGAATAATTTTGACATGTTCTTAAAAATAAGACATATCAGGTTCAAGTTCACATTCATCATAGGTGAGTACATTCTTTTGGTCCAGCATGTATTTTATCAACAGTGATTATTGGAACACATCATGAACTTTGTAGAGACATGGATGCATTTCTAAACAATAAGCTACAACTCCAATTCGTTCTAGAATATAGAATGTTCTGATGTACCTAAGTCTCAATCTACCCTTCTCATAGAAATTTATAACACCCATATAAGAAGATACCCTAAATAAAATGGAATCCTACTTGAAATTACCAATCCTTCATTTGGTTATCGGCATAGCACTTTTTCCTATTTTGGGATTCTTTGATGTGGGTTTGGATAATCATCACATTTTCCATAGTTTCCTCAACACGTTCTGGGAATACATGTTTTCTTTCACCAACATCATCCCAACAAGTTTGTGTGGGACATCTCATGGAATATAACGCTTCATATGGTTCCATCTGAATTCTTGAATGGAAGATATTGTTATAGGTTAATTCTACCAGATGTAAATATTGATCCCACATACCATGAATGTTAAGTGAGCAAGATATCAACATGTATTCTATGGGTTGAATAGTCCATTTTGATTGTCAATCAAATTCAGTGTGGTAGGCAGTTCTCCACTGATGTTCAGTATCTAGGGTCTTCTAAATACCTTTCCAGAATATGGATTTAAAATGACGATCACAATTAGAAGTAATCGATTGGGGTACACCATGGAGTCTTACGAATTCTTTAATAATAAATCTTTCCAGATGTTCATGTGGTAAATAATTTCTTGTCGCAATAAAATGTGCGAATATGGTAAGACGATCCACAATGTGCCATATTTCATCATTAATTGTTGGAATCATTGGTTTCCCCCTAAAAAAGTCTTCCATAATATTATCCCATTTCCAATCATGTATGGTAAGACGTTTCATGACTACTCCAGATTGTTGCCTTCCAGATTTCACTTTTTGACAACCCATATATCTTGACACAAAATCAGAAATCTCCCACTTCATGTGGTCCCACAAAAAATGTTACGTCATATATATGTACATCATGGCGCTCCGATGATGAATAGATAAATTGGTTCTATGATCATAAACAAACAATTCCCTTTTTTGATTAGTTGTGTTAGGAATACAAATTACTTACTAAATTTCAAAATTCCATTTTCATATATGAAGTCACTCGAACTCCCATCATTCACATCTGTAATCTTATTTTGAAACTCGTCATCAATAGTCTGGGAACTCTATATCATTTCTAATAAATATGGTTTAGAAACGATTTGAAAAAGTACTGATGTTTCACCTTCCTTGGTTATTCCCATATCCATTTTTTACTAGATCCTTAAAAACGGGTTCTATTTCAGCTCTTATTTTCTTCAAAACACCATGATTCATTCTACTCAAAGAATATTCCACCTTATTCTCCTTCCCTAGGTCGTAGTGTATAGTGAAATCATAATACTTGAGTGGTTGGAGACATCATCTTTACATTATGTTGATTTCATTCTATGAGAAAATATACGTGAAACACTTGTGATCAGAATATATCTCACCTTTTTCCCTATAGAGATAGAGTCACTATTCTTTCAAAGAAATGATTATATCTACTAACTCAAGATCATAAGTAGGATAGTTTTTCTCATGAATTTATAGCTGGAATGATACATAGGCAATAACGCTATCATTATACCTAAGGAAACAACCTGGTCCTTTCTTTGAAGCATCACAATAAATAACAAACCAATCATTCCAATATGGTAGATTCAAGATAAAAGAATTGAATAATAGTCTATTCAGATATTCAAAACATTCTTCACACTTTTTTTCAAAAACATTTAACCCCTTTTTGTGTGTAATTTTTTAATGTGTTAGAAAACCCAGAAAAATTATGAATGAAATGTTGATAATAACCTGCTAAACAAATAAGAATACGTACCTCAGTTATACTCATCGGTGCTGGCCATTCTTGGATTGCCTTGGTCTTTGAAGGATCAATAGAGATTCCATCATTAGATATAATATGTCCTAGAAAAGAAATCTTTGTATTCCATAATGTGATCATTCTAAACATCCAATATAAATCAATTATTTTGAGGATTTTCATAATATTGAGAATGATATTTTCACGATCTTTAACACTTTTTGAGTATACCAAGTTGTCATCAATAAATACCAATACAAATTACTCAAGATATTTATTGAATACTATATTCATTAGATCCATGAAGATAGACGGTGAATATGTCAATCCATAATGCATTACTGTAACTCGTAATGCCCGTACATAGTTCGAAATGTTGTTGTCATAATGTCTCCATTCTTCACACACAACTAACGATATCCAGATCAAAGGTCAATCTTTGAAAAATATTGAACTCCATGATGATTGTCAAATAAATCATCAATGAAAGGTAGGGGATTCATGTACATTATTGTTGTAGCATTGATCTCATAGTACCCAATGCACAACCTCAAAGACCAATCTTTGTTCTTTATAAAAAGGAAATGGTATCCCCACAGAGAAGCATTAGGGTGAATAAATCCTTTCTAACTCAATTCGTCCAGTTGTTTCATTAGTTCCACTAATTCCACAGTGTCCATTCTATAAGGGGTCATCGATATGGGCCTTGAACCACGAATTAAATCAATGGAAAAGACCATTTATCATTTTGGAGGATGTCCAAGTAAATTTCCTTAAAGCACATCATCATATATTTTCACAATAGGTACATCCTCTATTCGAACGTTCTTTTCCTCACCCACAATTATTTCATTTTCTTATTCTTTACTAATTATATTTAGTAGATCTACTGTGGGTGGATCTAGATAAGAATTAGGTGGTGACGTTTCAGCTCTAAAGATAAGGATCTATTTATCATTATCGAAAATTGTAACCTCTTTCTTCTTACAATAAATTTTCACATCCTGGTCTGAAATAATATCCATTCTGAGGATTATATCAAATTCAGTCATGAGTATGACGATGAGATTATCATACAATGAACATTTATTTGACCTAATGGTAACTGATTCCCAAAACGTCTTTGCAATGATACTTCCCTTATGATTTTTGACTAAAAACTCCCTTGTTAAGTCAAATTGAAAATATCTAATTTTCATAGCAAACTCAGAGGATATGAAACAATGCAATGATCCAGAATCAAATATATCATTGGATAATCTTGAGGAAACCATTAAATTACCTGGAACCATGTCTCTTAGAGATTAAAACTCGATAGTAGTGATAAAATATGTTTGGCCTTGCTCCCTTGATCTTTTCGGTGGTATGTTCCCTTGGTTCATAGGAAATTCATTGGCATAATGCCCCTTTTCTCTATAATTGTGGCATTTAACATTGACATCGTCTTTCTTCCCCTTGCAATCACGTGCATGGGGGCCCTTTTCACCACACTTGTAATAGACTACCATTCCTTTAAAGCATGTTCTAGGGTGTTTATTTTCACATTTACCGTAGGATGGATATTCATCTTTTCCTTTCATCCACTTTTTTCCTTTTACTTAGTGTTCAATAGATCTCTTTTTCTCTTTATTTTCTTTAATGTATTAAGACATAGAATTATTTTTCTGTCTTGATAGCACATGAGACAATATAATTGTACGATGTTAAGGATTGTGTTACTAATTCTAAATGGATAAATTGTTTAAACGAATCAAATACTATATCAATATTACTCCTTGGGATACGTATATAGTCTATTTAATACCTTGGAAACCTTGTATTGTTATCCTCATACATTGCGACATTCTCATCTTCTATTTTCCTTCGACTTCAAAATTGTCTTTCCATATCCACTCAATGGTCACGAGGAAAGCAGTTTACTAAGAAAATCTCTTTAAACTCCCTCAATTCCATGTTCGATACTTATTCATCTTACTTTGTGTTTTGTATTAATGACCACCATTGAGCTGCATCTCCCGTGAGGCGATAAACTTCCATGACGACATCTCCCCTTTTCACTACTCCCCGAAGCATGAAATATTTTCACAAAAAAATTTATACATTGCTATGATACTTGTGTGTTTATACTCCCACTTAATGTTGGTGGTTGTTTCCTCATAAAGTGGTATAACATTGATCCCCCACATTGTGGATTTGGGTTCTCCATATGGGTGAGTTATTATTCATAACCAGAGTGAGTTGTCCTAGTATGGTGACAAGCTGGTCAACACTAATTTCAACACCATATCTACTATTATTATTTTGAGTAAGAGGTAATATCTAAATGGATTATGTGCATTGTTACGGTTTTCATTCCTTCCTTTATATTTCATTTCTATACAATGACATAAAGTAGATTAGTTTATGAATCACAATACATAATTCCAAACTAGTAAATTGA
The DNA here is from genome assembly GCA_963277665.1 of Viscum album. Lineage (NCBI taxonomy): Eukaryota > Viridiplantae > Streptophyta > Magnoliopsida > Santalales > Viscaceae > Viscum > Viscum album. The sequence continues at coordinate 1,024,945,239 of OY728120.1, read as the reverse complement.
TTATCATAAATTGAACAGTTTATGGATATAATCCCCAATCTTAAAAAAAATTCTTTGAGGTGGTATATACTCATCAATCCTTCATAATTTTTGGTAATGAAAATTTGAATTATCCTAAGAATATCCCCCCGGAGTGTCGAAACCAAGAGTGCAGCAAGGCTCGTTATTGTGCACCAGTTCCCATTAGAGTCTAGCTCAATGTGGGGGGTTTTTGGGTTTTACCCCTTAGAATAGTTGTGCTAGAGCTGACTCTACCTGCTCTTATCCAGAAAAGGATGTATTGCTGGGAAAACTCACAAAATCTCAATATTGCCAAAATTTTAGAATGATATTCTGTACAAATCCTCAAAGTCTATCTTAGGGTAATGTCATGTAATTAGAGTTTTTGAAAATATTGATTCCAAGTATTGTACAAAACTTCCTCTGATCAGTTTAGTTGACTTGGAAATACCAGATACATTTATAAGTTTTACATTACACTATAAAATGAAAAACAACAACAACATTGTCTCCATTGACCACATTTATATCCATTAGACTATCCCTGTGGGTGATTCATAATATACTTCTTCGTATCCGGGGAAAACTAAACATAGAAAGGGGAGAGTACAGATGCCCAATAAGGATAACAATATAGAGAAAACATTAATAAATAAGAATAAACATTTAAGGTAATGTATATGACTTAAAGATAAGCCTTTTAAAAATAAAATACAACATAATATGGCCAATATAAATCAATTAATTCCATTTACTTATTTACATGGATATTCTACAAGTTGAATAATTACATGCAATATTAATGGACAATTTTATAATGATGGAATGCATAAGGCCAGACTTCATACCCCCATATTCAAGACCTTGTGCAACGACTATAAAAAATATTTTGTCAAGGTCTGGTGCCAAGGAACTATTTTGTCTCATGAGACCTACCAATTCATGGAGGAGTTATACCAGGCTCCACCCATTTCTTACTAAGTTCAATGCACTACTCGTATGAAAATTTTTAATCATAACATAAACATTCATATCAAAACTAGCATACGAAATGTAAATATATTATCTATAAACCATGAATGGTGTAAAAATAACAAATAAATAGGAAAACATATCACAAAACCTTCAATATAATATGGATGTTTGGTATCATAATATAAAAACTTCTAACAAGCTTAAAATCCATCAAAGGATGTTGACATAAAAGATATCAGGACTTTTATTGAGCAATATCTCTTTCTATGTTTAAATAATTTATAATCCATTTAATTATAAAAGAAACAATTTATTATGAAAATATTCTTATAATCTTGTATGGGAAGAAAAGATGATGTTATAATGGCGGAAAATAGCTGCACCCACTGTATAAGTTAAAAAAATACATTCTTACCTTAATTTTGTTGAAAAGGTCATAGTGTTTCTTATTGGGAATATGATGGAAAGATTCTTTGAAAAACATATATGGTCAAATAAGGGTATAAATCACTTTTACCCATTTTATCGTAAATATTAAAAATGTGTTGAATTACATTTTTATGAAAGCACAATTTTCTATTATAAAGACATCTCAGTAGATACTTACGTATTAACAACCTTAGATAAGTAAAGGGATTATCAAATTAACCAGTACATTGTCCATTTCCTTAGTCGATGGTATGTTAACCACCTATATAATAGTTATTACATTGTTACTCAATTATAGAATAACTATATACATAAATATGATTTCATATATTATAATATAAAATTTCCCTGTTAATAATATTTCAGTAGAATCATCGTTTCGGGTGTTAACAAATTTGTTTCCCATTATATGCTTGGTTACATAAGCCATGTTTGTTATAGATAAGATGTATTTGGTTCATATAAATAATGATATTATGTTCCTAAAAATTATTTTTAATCAAAAAATGATAATTATTCTTTAATGATTATGATGGTAATTGAGTCTCGTCATGTTCGTGGAGATTGTAATCCGTACGTATGCACAAGCGACAATTTCATTATATTGGTTGTAAAAATTTTTGTAATTGGATATTTTAACATTAATAAATAATAAAAAACATGTTATATTTATTATTTTCATTAGTTATCTGCATTATTATACCAATCAGAATAATGAAGTGTTTGAATAACAAACTTCTCCACGACGTGGAGACGGTAATCTGTGGGTATGGACGTATGGGGACTTCGAAATATATAGGATGTATAGAATAATGAATATAGTTGTAACATATTGATAATAACATCATAGTATGTATAAGGTACTAGAGTTATTATTTTGGTACAGAAATAAAAAATAAATAGGAGGTTGAAGAAGTAAAAAAATGAATGATGGTGGTGAAATTAGTACCTCTTCTTCAGATGTTTCCTTTTGAGATGATCAAAAGTTCTTTAGGATTGATTTATGATCAATGTAAGTAAACATGGTTGACATTAGGGATGTTGGGTTTATATTTTGGCAAGTGTTGGCTGAGCCATATGGCTTTGTAGGTGTGAAGGTTAGAGAAGGTGAAGTGCCATTTTATAAGAGAGGTGAGAGTCAGTTTAGGAAATGATTGAAATATTATTTTATTATAAAATAATATTCAGTTTCTAATGTCTCCAAAATGATTTATTTATATGATATGGTGGGTATGTACGTAAAACCTCAATACCAATAGGTTTTATAAAGGTTTATGTCACCAAATTATCCTAATCATTTTGATTTAACTCTTAGTTAAATAGTTTTACATTTACAATGTCTTTTTGTATTTTTAAATTATATGGTTATTAAATATACAATAAACTACCAATAGAACCCAAAGAGGTTCATTATTAATATATATATGCTTCTGTAAGACCGTTTTCATAAACTTATATTTTTAGGAATATTTTATCATTTAATAACATAGTATTTGTTTTAAAGACTCAATTATGTCAATTTATACACGATTTAGTATTTGATTTTATTGAAATCCATAAAAACATTATCACATAGAATAAAATTAATTTAATCAACCATAACAAGTCATATTAACTAATAAAATTGGTTGAATTTATCATAAGTATCAATTTACATTATTATGATATTTATAATATCAATTATTTTAATATTTCATATTCATGGTTATTAATGCATCATTATTGTGTCAAAAAAAATTAAATTATTTAACGTCTAAAAATAATAAGTAAAATAAAATTATATAGGATAAATATTTATATTTCTAATGAATATTTATAGTTGAATTTTTATTGTGTGTAACCTTATATTAAAAGTGGTATAGTTATTAAACATTTAATATAACAATTTTAACACTTCTTTAAATAAAATAATAATAAATGTCCTAATCTAATCCATGTTGACCAAAAGGAACATATTTTATTCCTAATATTTTTTTGGTAGAATTATACTTATCCAATCATATGAGGACATGTATTAGGGTAATTGTAACATCATTTTTACCTTTAATTGACGTCTTTAATTTAATCCATGGTAAATAAAAGTCAAAATATACTATTCGCCAAAAACTATTATCATCTTATTGAACCACATTTTACTAACTGATATTAACTATGTCTCTCAGATTTTTGAAACTCAAATAAAAAAAGAGGTAAAATTAGGTTTTACGAAAATTTTCAAATTCTCTTATAAGGTGGGTAACAAAGGGTAAAAAGTAAAATAATATTTTATAAATCTAATCATATAATAAAATGACTGCAATTAATTACATTGAACATATATAGGTATTATTTATCTATTTTTACATAAAATTAAATAAATTAAATAACTAATTATTTAAATAAATAGTCGGTTGTAGACAATAAAGTAGTGTTTTTCACAATTCATCAAAAGTTGAATGTTTTCAGAAAAATACTAAAAATGAAGTCCATTTTGAATAATAGAATTTATAAAATTTCAAAAACCAGGTAACCATATTCATAAATGTTAGTTTGATTGGATGTGGTGTGTTAAAACACTATGTAGCTTACAACATAAGTTACTATATTATTCAAAAGGAAATGTACCATTGAAGTGTGGGGTATTTCAATTATATACATGAATAATAATTAATTTAAATTATGGATTTTATTTCCTAATTGAAAATAACTTTAGAATTATGCACATGTTATCCCACCATGAAACCATGAAATTAATTCTCATAGAACAAAAAAATTTATATTTATATCTGAACATATTTAGAAAAACAACATAAAAATTTAATAAATAATATATATACTTGGAAGAGGGTTTAAATTAGTAAATTAGTGAGTTTAATTTTATTAATAAATAAATTTTATCCCACTAAATAATTATTCTAAATCATTAGAAAATGGATCTCTCTGAACGTCCCTATTTTCAATGGATTATGATTTCGTTTTCAATATTTCAATTTATCTCCCCAGTATTATTATATAATTATTATATATTATATATATACACCACAAAAATATAAAAGGTTTATTGAAACATTTGTATATAAGGATATAAATTATTAAAATTTTACCCTCTCAGTTCCTCTAAAAATTATTAAATGTAAATTCTCAAATAAATTTACAACATTTACCAATGAAATGTTATAAAATAGAAATGGTTCATTAAAATTATTATCATTATAAATTAAACAATTTTATATCAATTTTGATTTTTTTAAAATTATTATTTTCATACACCATTTAATAATTATTTAATATTTTCCCTAACACCCAACATAAGGGATAACTCTCAAAAGATACATAACCTATATTCATATTGTATTCACATAAATTGGATATCCATTATTATGATATTTAAATATGTTTCTATTATTAATAATCAATATTGTTTTAATACACAATTTCATGGAAACCATAATGTTACACCCTTTGTTTTTTACTTGTGACATTATTATGAAACTCATTTCTTCCCATAAAAGATCCTTATTATTGAGTGTTTTGTTTAATTTTTTATATGTCACACATACGAATGTACATTTCCCAATGGGTGTTTCAATATAACAATACAATGCACTGTGTAATATTTTTTTCTCATAAATTATTTTATATGGGATAGAGAATATTGTCAATTATGGGGTTCTATCCACCACGTGATATTATCATGGAAGTTATCCTTGAATAATGTGTACGTCATGTTATATGTTTGTTACATATTTATATATTTCAATGATCATTTTATTAATTATTGTTTATGTTTTTATACCAAATGGTTTTTTAATATTCATGCCTTTTTGTTATCATTTTATGCACTTTAACTCATATTCTTTATGTCATTTTTATAGTTATTCACTTAATAATATTTTTCCCTCCCCTATTTTTTAAATATCATTGTCTTGTTTCCCTATATAGTTTTATTAGATCAATTTAATTAATATGGGAATTTTAATATACTGTGTTCCTTAATTTTAGTTTCAGGTTTTTTATATACCTATTCTTAAATAGAAATTAGGAATTTCTGTCCTTATTTTGTATTTATTCGATGTTAATATTAAAAAAAGGTAATAATATGTGTAGATGTATTAGGTATCAATATATTAATCATAAAATCCTAATGAATTGGTGTTATAACCTATAGTAAAATCAAGGACCTCATCATGTGATTTAGAATTCATTGTATCACATGCCTCCTCATAATTAATTAGAAAATTGAAATAAATAAAATATTAATTTCAGTAAATTTAATTAAATTATATATAACAAAATTTCAAGGTGTAGGATACTAGTAAAATCTCATTTGGAAGTATCAAGGTATATCCTCATAAAAACAACAATCTTCTAAAAATTAATAATCTTAACTTCTGATATGAATATTAAATTAATTAATTTACATTTAAATTATATATTCATTTATTTTAAAAATTACAGAACATATAACATTGATTAATACTAAATGAATGTCTACTATCTTTGTAAATTACCTCTTGTCTCCCCTAGTTCAGTTGTTCGCTTTTTTGATCTCCCCTATGAACTGCATCCTACCCAGTAAGATCATAATGCATCCAAAACATGATAGGAGATGTAATTAAGAGGATGGTTGTAGTTAGATTGAACCAAATTATATGGATCTGTCATTATACAAGGATCTCATTCACTGATTTCACAAAATCATACAAAAACACTCATGTGTATTGATGTCCTAGGACCCCATGAAAAGGAACCTCATACTATATTCTAAATGATATAATAAACCAACAAATAATTAATAATATGAATCGAATAATTAAATAAAATTCAAAAAAAGTAATATTTTTTCCATGGAATACAATTATAAAACATGGATTAAAAATATCATTGGTAATAATATCACACCATAACAGTGGTTTGGAAACATAATTACTCAGAACAAAAATCCCCTTTTTCAACATCTATACATGATAGATTATCAAAAAATAATAGAAAATAAAATAAATACAACCGAAATGAATAATTTTAAATTATTGAAATTTAATGAAAATTAAATAAAATATAAAATTTACATACCTCCACATGTATGGATCCAAATAATGTGTGGAAAACAAATAGGAATTTTTCTGATAATAAAAAATATCACAAGACCATGAGACCTCTACATTGTTAATGAATAGGAAGAAACATATGGGTTGGATAATGAGGCTTTAGTTTGATAACTAGGAAGAAATACAACTTTGATGATATGGAACATATCAATATAATCATCACCCATTATATGAATAAAAAATATTATTTTCTAGAAATATATTTTAAAATATGTTTTATATATTATTCAGTACTATATCAATCATGTAATTTAATAATTATTGTTCTTCGTCCTTATCGTTATATTAAACATTGTCAATATCCTCGTCTTCCTCCTCAGCATCATAAATTTTCTTTGAATATTTATCTACATAATATTATTCTATATCAAATTCAATTATTACATCATCATTATTAATTTAATCATCCACCTAAATATATCGGTTTTTATCATTTATATTAGTATATCTTCTTGGAAATGATTAATTTGTATTTTTATCTTAATCAATTTAAATTCATTTCAATTTCTCAAAATCAAATACTCTTTTGTTAAACTGAATTTCACGATATAAGATTTTTATAATAATCTAATATCCAAATATTTCTCCTGATTTACAAAAATAATTTTTATTATAATTTATAAATTCAATATAGTCCAACAAAAAACAGACCATTTACAAAAATAATATCTTTTTATTTAACATAAACAAGTCCATAGTGTTAATAAAAGTTAATCCCTTTTCAAAAATCAATCCAATGTAATATTAAAATTTTAATATATTTATATTCCAGACAATAAAAATTAATTATTTCATATAGAAATACCAAATTGTAAATATTACATTTTTTGTGTTGAGGTACGTTGAATCAAAATACAATATTAAATTTTCTTTTATTCGTAATATAATCATGTATGAAATCTAAATCATTTAACCAAATTTGAAATATTCGATTTAACGAATTTGGATGGATAGTTACGAAATACACATTACCAATTATAAAATTTATCTTCATGTTATGATACATGAATATTTGAAAAATAGTTATCAAAATAAAACATAACAAATTGATTTCATATATCAAACTAATTACAATTTACATTACCTATCTTTAAAATTAGTATGAATAATTAAGTTTTTGGCATTATTCAAGCAAATATTGTTTAATAGCTATGAAAAATTTCTTGATGGGATCATAATATAGTCTAAAAAAGATAAAATTATATTTACAAAAAAATATAAAGACAAAGATAATGTACCACACATATTAGAAATCAAAATATTATATAATAATTGAGAAGAACATATATGTGAAATTTTAATAAATCATCTTCTGAAATCCTTCAGTTGTCAAATCCACCATATCTATGTTTATGGTTATTAAAAATTGACAATATAATTCTAATTTAATTATAAAATTTTTGAATATTATTACCCATTCATGTATATTATTATGGATATTCATGTTTAAAAAAATGACAGTTGAAAAAAAATCATCATTCGAATGGGAATCTTCAATGGACCCTTCATCTAATTCATTATTACATATTGTGTTCTTCAATTTCATCATGCATCTATAATATTGGTATAACCTTTAAAATTACATTAATTATATATAAATTCATTATGGATGAAAATTAAATATTAAATGGTCCATTTAATCAATGAAATCTGGCATAAATGTTTTTTACTGTATATATAAATTTAAAACCACATCAAGTTGGAACTGAATTAGTTCATAATTGTATGTTTCCTTCACAGAAATGAGTATTATAACGTTTTACTTTTTTCCACGAATCCCTTACAAATTAATTTAACAATCTGCTATGGCCAATCTACAATATAATTTTTCATTATAACATAATATTCCGGATTTTATATATGTTAATATTACTATTTATAACAGATTGGTCAAAATGGGGATCACAACTATCCTATAACATAAAATCAAAAATGCACTCCTAGAATGTTAAATTATCTTCATTATAAAATGTATATGATATTTTTTCCTTCATTTAATTATGTGATCATTGACATTAAAAGAAACCCAAGATCTAGATGCCCTAAAATTTGGGAATGTTATAATCATGCCTTTTCATTATCTATATTCAAACATCGTGTGGAAAAATATATGTAATATAATTTTTTCAATATATTTTTTCTAAATACATATGACATCAACCAAATGATAATAATAAAAATTTCTCAATATTGAAGATCACAAAAAATAATACATTATATCCAATTCTATTTTTTCCCAAAGCTATCTATTTTTTGTCGTCTATAACCATTTGAAATCAAATTTTTTTAAATGAACATTCAATAGAAATCAAATCAATACATGAGATAACTATTAGCGGTAACACTCTATTAATTGTAAATTTTCTTAAATTATTAATTTTTTTATATAAGGATTATCTCTAGGAATATATTTGTTATATCATTAAAAAATCTCTCGTTGCATTGATAAGTATAATTTTTTTTGTGTCACACATATTGTATGATATTTTTATAGACTACGTTTAATCAATCCATATAACATTAGATATGTTATTAAGTCACTAATTTTCACCATCAAAAGATATCTCTATTTGAAATAATGTATTTAAACAACATCATATGTAATAACACCATTAATTAGAAATAAATTTAACTCAAAAATAAATGGATTCAAATAAACATCAATATAATTTTATGGATGTCTTTGTATTAGATATGTCGAAAATATACATGTTTCATTCATCAACTTAAATGGTGGTAAGTTTAACGAAGTTATAATCGTTGGAGCCCAAGAAAATTTTCTACCATAAGTACCAACTGGGAAAAACCCATTAGTTGAAAGACCCAACCACGCGTTATAAGAATTTGACAAAAAATATTTGTGCACTTGATCATAAAATTTCCATGATTCAATATAAAAATTATGATTTAATCTTTTACTAGTGAAAATATTTGATTTGTTCTATTTCATGAATGATGTTGTGTTTTTAGACCAAAATAAATAATTCAATCTGTCTATTAGTGATAAATACCTAAATAGTTAAATTAGTACAAATCAATACTTCCCTTGCATTACCTCTTGATACAATGATTTTCAACATGTAGGAAAATTTCCTAATGGCTCATTTTAAAGATAATATTGGAAGTAGTTTTAGGAATGTTCGTGGATCTTCTGATAAGAAGAACCCAAATTGTAACATCCCAAATAGGGTTCTACATGTCTGTGCCTCGAGTTGGTCATTTACGTGACCTCCATAAAACATCCCTATATTATGGAGGTTGTTAACTAGTAGCAAGGGTATAATATATAAAATGGTTATACTATACCCTCTTTATCAAAGCATCGCTATAACAGCAATCAATAAATGATATCCAAATGATAATCAACAATAACAATGATATCCCCATAATCAATAAGACCAAGATCACAAGATAATACCATGTCATAGATAAATGAATATAAAAAATATGTAGATATGTAATTCTATATAAGTGTCATGAATCAAATATAAACAAAAAAATACACCCTAAAAAATTCCCGTCAGGGTATCAACATCATGTCTAGTTCCCTCAACCATGCTTCCTATCATATCCAAAATTATAAATCAAACATATGGATCTAACCCTTATCTCATCCTACAAAGAAAAATTATATTTCATTACCGATCTGGTAGCCCGAGTAAGGTGTGAGTAATACTTAGTGGGCCCCACCAATAATGTGTAACACAATATATAGTCAATGATAATATAATCAGTTGTATAATTAAAATAGTAAATATGATCAGATTTCACCCTAAATTTTCTTTTAATAATACAGAGAAACTACATGTTTCTGGTAACACCTGAACCTACAACTCCTTATTTGGTCAATGCTGTAGTCTAAAGCATCAAAAAAGGGTATCACAGTTTATCCATCCTGGTTTTAATTAATAATTTAAAATCCAAATTCATCATCATACAATAGGGTCATAGAGAAATATTATGGCCCCCATGGGAATATGGAGAAGTATCCCTTGTCCTATAACACTATTTCCACAAGAAAAAAATATATATTAGTGTAATAGACTACCTTTATCACACCATATGGGTATTTGGATTAATAATCTAATTCCCACAATTTAGTATCAAATATAACTTCTCATCGATAAACATTCAAAAACAATTTCATAATCACTCACCTAAATAAATTTTCAACCCATTTCTGTAACTCATTAACCAATAATTCATTGTTATTAAATATTTATTTCAATTATGTCATAACACCCAATGGTATTCAAAAAATTTCATAACTCATTAGATTAATTAACATCAAAACCCAATTAATCTATCAACTTCATAATTCTAATATATCTCTGAATAGTTAATTAAATTTAAAAAAAATATTTCAAAACGTAGAAATTGAAATTTCACAATCAAATAAACCCAAATAAAATATAGACTATGGGAATTGAATATTATACCACATACTAGAATTCCATTGATAGGCCTTCAACAAAACAACATCCACAATTTGATAAGGACGAAATTAAATAACAATGGAGAAGATGATCTAAGAAAAAATCTAAAGAAAAAAATTTAAAGGAACAAGATCCACTAAAACTAGATCAAAACCATCACAAATTGTGAAAATATCATCCTTGTTCATCAAAAAATAGTTGAGTGAGTGGGAAAATGAAGTAGAATATATTTTAAACTAAAATTGGGGTCAAATCATTCCACTAGATGTAACGAACCAAACCATTATTAATGGAAATTCCACTTGATAAAATTAAATGTATTATTATTTAAAATTGTTATATAACATATTCACATCATTGATTTTATGTTTTTTTATTCCAAAACATTGTTAAGAATTGTTAGTATTTATAATATAGTAGTTTAAAAGTGATCACAAAATGAGAATAAATAATTAGCTTTAACAAATCCAAATTACTCATACAAAGGTTGAGATGGCCTCATCCAGTACAATTGCTCCATATGTAGCCCATTTGTTAGATCATGGAAAGGATGTTCCATCATTGTTATTCCCTCTTGACCTAACCTAATCTGATCTTAAAAAGGATAAGCTCAAACAAAATAGCCTATGTGAGAAGTTGAAGATGATAGAGATTACCACCGAAGAATTTTTCTCTAAGCCACCCCATGAGTCTATCACTATTGAAACCATACACATAGGTATCATGTGGTTGTTATAAGAGGTTATGTAACAAGACTTTATCCCTATTATTATTTGAATTATTTTTTATATAATAAAAAATATACATTCATTTTATTATTGTTACTTTGAAAATAAGTTGTAATGAACAAATAGTATTTTTAGTTATTATTCAATTAAGAAATATATTTCGATGAATTAATGGATTTTTGAATTAAATTATTATTTTAATAAATTTTTGTAAATAATTTTTTTTATTAAATATGAATTATCGTATAATTTTTTAGAAAAAAATTGTAATTTTTTTATTTTTTGAATGTTGTTTTTGTCAAATCCCTTGAATTTTCAATAAATGTATGGTTTATATTTTAAAATTAAAAATTAACATATTTAGAAAATAATTTAGTTAAATTGAATATAATTTTGTAAATTAGGATGTTAAAATTATCCATGGAGTGGTTTTCATAATTTTCAAAGATATTCAATGTTTGTGTACAAAATAAATACCATTTAATTATATAAGGTGTTTTAGGACATCATATATAATGTCTCCATAATGAAGCTATAATAAACTATAAATTGGTGTTTTCTGCCAATATATGTTTTATATTTGAAATAATGTGATTTTTGGTTTGTTTTATTTATTTTACAAAGCTTTCGTAGACCCGTTAAGACATATAATACAAATTAAAATTTTAAATTGATTACCTTGAGAGTTTGACCCACCTCTACATAATAGATAATAATATTTTAAGATATTGGACCATTTCCCTTATAAAATAGTGTTTTCCATGCCACATTGGTAAAAAATGTGCAAAAACCATTGGTTGGTTTGTGGTTTCGATTAGGTTAATTTCTGGTGGCCAAAACCAAAATAATAAATAATTCCCTCCCTTTTCATATATAAACCCACACAAACTCCCAAATCCTATTCCCTAAAATCTTTTAGAGCTTGACCAACCTATTCCCTCTTCACTCTAGAATCCTCCCATGGTTCCCCAATCTCCCAAGTAGTATCTCTCAATCCTCTCCCAATCTTATGGGATCACACTTCCATGTAATGAATTTATTCCTTTTCAAATTTTCCATGTTTCTTAATGTGGTTATATCAATTATATTTCAATTAAAAATGTTATGGTATGATTTCTATCCTCCCCTATACATCCCTCCTTATATATTAATGATGATATACCCATTACTCTCTAATTAATTCGTCCCATGTACACCTATTACTACTCCCAAATTCCATAATGGATTTATGTCCCCTCATTTACATTCAAGAAATTATTTTTGATTATTCATCTAAAATCCATTACATATGTAGGTAAATATTTCTATATAAACCACTTTCTGTCCATTTCATATTAATATGATGCGGGACCGTTTTCTCTCTCATCGACCATTTGTATGATATCGTATGTCACACTGTTATGTTGTCGAAATTGCACCATGATTTTCTGAGACAAAGTCATTGTGTAGTGAATACCATGCTAATTTCTCTCTTCAGGGTATTCACATTGATTACCATTTAATTATTGATTATAGAGTCTCATGTATGAATTCATCATTACTTTTTCATGGAATAAATGATTATGTTTTATGAATCCATGTTATATGAACCATTTCGCACACTAATGCATGAAATGGAATGTTTAGGAATGTTTCCACCTTAAAATGCTCTAATGCATTGGGTAAAGATTAGTATCATGATACGTTATATCCAATGATGTTTTACTCATGAAAATTTATAAAAAATGAGGGTTTAATCATTCCCTTTGTGCAATGATCCTTTTCTCTTGCTGATATCATGTTAAATGTTATTGCCACATTTCCATGTTGTGATACTCATGCTATATCATGCATTTATTATCATGTTTCACATACGCTCCATTGATATGAATATTTCATAACATGTATTATATTCATTATGTTATTCCCTTTTTATGGACTTATTGGGCTTAATATCTAAACCTTTTATTATTCATGTCCTCATGTTGTCCCATGCAATGATAAGTTTGAAGGAATGTTGTGTTCATGTGAAATATGTTTTTAATAAATACGATGTGTTTTTTTTTAATGTTCATAATCCCCAAAGACACAAGACCTCTAGATTTTCTATGTTTTATCAGGTGAACATTTTACGTAAGATAATATGTTTATGTGTGAAATAATGAGCAGGGTTGTTATAGTTGGTAATAATGGATAAGTTTACTTATTTTTAGGATTAGTATTAGAATACCCAAGAGAAACCCTTAGGTATAAGACTATGAATAATAAAAATATACCTAATTTTTTGATTCTTGATTAAGTTGTTTATCATGAAAATTCCTCCATTTCTGGAGACTTGTAGTTTGAGGTGACTCTGCCACAGATGTATCATTGGGGTAAAACCCAAAACACAACATTGAGATAGACTCGAACTGGAACTGGGCATGAAAATGGGCATTGCAGCACTATTGATTTGGACACTCCTAGGGGATATGCTTTGGTAAATTTATATGCTTTGTAAAAAGTATTATTAATGGAATAAAAAAAATGCTCTTATGAATATATGATGGGATGTAGATCAGAGGTAACCTATATTTATGAACATAAATTCATAAGATAAGAAAATAAAGTAATTTATAAGTCATCCTTTTTTGTCATTGGATTACCCTTTTTTTGATACCCCTAACATTCCTTTCTACTCCAGCCAATGACTTGTAATTAGAGGACTCGGGCTCAAAATCGATGTTATGATCAATGCAACGACTATTTTAATGAGATGCCCAATCCGATGTGAGAGGTAATCATGGACATTGTCATTATAATCTCTTAGTTAATTCATGTTTTTATAGAAACATGGGACAATATTAGTTAATTCATGTTTTTATAGAAACATGGGACAATATGAACATTCAACCCCCCTATGAAAGAACAAGTTGCAATGAATACATTAATGAGGCAAAGGCCTCTTACTTTTAATGGATCATCTGATACCTTGATCTCCAAACAATGGATCAACTCTATTGAAAAGATATTATTCATCCTTTAATGTTCAGAACAAGGGATGGTTTTTCTATCTGCTTATCATATGGAGTGTGAATGTAATTAATTGTGGTCATTGGTAAAAAAATATGATGGCAGACGAGGAGATCGACCTATTGGAATTGATTAATTTATAGAAGATTTTTTTTCGATAAATGCATTCCATTCACCATTCAAATTAATATAGAAGGGGACTTCATTTACAGCAGGATAAAAGATGACAAATCTGTATGAGTGTACGAGGGAAAAATCAAAAGGATTGCATGACATGCCTTCACCTTTGTTTTTACCTCTGAATGCAAGGTTGATTACTTTTTTGAGGGATAAAAACTGGCCTATGGAAATACCTAGTGATACGTGACTTCGATATCAATGAGGAAATTGTCTGATGTTCCCTCAAAATCAAAATGGAGAATGGAAAGTCTCCAGGATATCATAATGAAAAGATGCTTAATGTGGACTTCCATTATGGCTGTCTGATGGATAAATCCAAGGATGCTAAAAAAATACAGCTCCCCACATGCCAATGGTGTGGAATGAAAACCCATGAAATTTCCTAAAGGGGAAGAGGAAATGATTTAGTTTTGTAAGAGAATGGAACCTGGCTATTAACTACTTACAAGAAAAACATGTTTCTATGACATAGAAATGGAATGCTTTGTTTGATTCTCAACGCATTGTTCACTACATTAACTGCAATGAACTGAGGTACTTTGTAAACTAGTTCCCCAAAACAAGGGTTTTTTGAGGAATCCAACAACCTCAAAGGACTTAAGGGAGATAATTTTCAATCCATAATGCCAATGTGAACCATTATAAAAATGTGGTGATAGGTACGCATGTTATTCATTAATGAATATAAAACATTATTTTTTATTCTAGTTCTATGTATTAATTTATTTCTCAAATGTTTAGTTGAACAATCCCAACAACACAACAAATAATGGAAGTAAATATTTCAGTGAGTATGGATAATGGGGAAATCATGGAAAACCATGAGTATAACACCTCCCCTGTAACATTTTTTGAAATGAACTTCCAATAGAATCTCATCAAAATACCTATAGTGAATTTTAATGTAATTATTGGCATGGATTATATTTCCTTATATAGATCCAACATAAAATTCCATGAGAGGAAAATCAATCTTCATATGGAGAATCAACACTCGGTTCTGTACAAGTTCAAGGAGGATGATGAATCTTCCTTAGAATCATCCCCTCAAATGTTGATATCACTAACTTATGGGAATGATTATCTAGTTCAAATTATTGTGTCCACGGAAGCAACCATCCTTGATGAGATGCCTATTGGGAGGGAATTCGCTGAAGTGATTGTTGAGGAACTTCCTAGTCTTCCTTCTAGAAGAGATATGGAATTCTCAACGGATCATATACCAAGGGTGTTTCCAATATCCATGAATCCATATATAATGGATTTTTTTGAAGCTGAAGAAACAACTACAAGATAGTATGGATAAGGTATTTATATGCCCATGTTCATCACTATGTGGTGCACCAGTCATCTTAGTCAAGAAGAAGGATGGGTAAATGTGCCTTTGAATTGATTATCATGAGCTTGAAAAAATTACTATAAATAAAAAGTATCCTATGCAATAAATTGATTACTTTGTTGATCAACTATGTGGAGAACAATACTTCTCTATGATGCATTTGTGTCTGAGATATTACCAAGTAATGTTGAAGAAGTAGGATATCCCCAAAACTACTTTTCATACAAGATATAGGCACTATGAATTCATAATAATGCCTTTTAGAATCACTAATAATTGATAAATATTCGTGTACATGATTGAATATAGTAATTATATATTACCATGTAAAATTATTTGTAGTAATTATAGATGATATTCTAATATACAGAAAAACCAAGGAGGATCATGAGGTGTATCTATGAACTATTCTAGAGACCTTTCGAAAGTAGAAGCTCAATGAAAATTACAGAAAGTGTGAGTTCTGGTTGAAAGAGGACTCATTCTTGGGTCATATCATCATAATAAAGGGTTAATTTGTGGATCCGTCCATGACAGTAACAATTGAGTGAATTCCGAAGACAAAATCGGTAATGGATATCCATAGATTGAAGAGTTTAGTTGGATATTATACCTTATTTTTGTGAAATTACTCACTATTTTCTAACACTCTTACCAATAATACTTGAATGGTGGCCTAGATATCATGGACTGATGAATGTGATGAATGTTTCAAGGATTTAAAAAATAATCTTATCACTACACCTATGCCAACCCAACCAATAAGTGGAGATCTTTTTGTGGTATTTAGTGATTCTTGTAATAAGGGAGTTGGTGGTTTGTTGATGAAAATGGAAAAATTCATTTCTTATGATTCAATTAAATTGAATGTTCAGGGGCATAAAAATCCAACACATGATCTGGATTTGTCTCCAGTGATATTTTCTTTACAATTTTGGCGATATTACATCATTAGTGATAAGTGTGAAATGTATACAGACCACAAAATCCACTAGTATATATTCACACAAAAAGAGTTCATTTTTCTCCATTAAAGATGGTTATAGATGATCAATGACAACGACTACTCAATCCATTACTATCTTGGGAAAGAAAACAATGTGGAAGATGATCTATGTAGAATGGCCTGGACAATTCTATCATTAATGAGAATTTAAAAGTTTACAATCTTCATAAATTTGATGATGATGTACTCAGGTATCCTGAAGATTGGATCATCATAAATCCTTTCACAATTGTTTTCTCAATAGTCTATTTTGGAGATGTTAGTGGATACTTAAACGGATGAGTTGGGAATTCAGAATAAATAGGAATCAATTAGAAAAGGGGAATGCTTGAAGATCAATGTCGATGAAGAAGGAATGATGAAATATTTGTCAATACAATGTATTCTATAAAATATGGAGTTAATTATAGGACTTTTTTCTGATGCACATAGTTCAACATTCTCCATTAACTGAGGGAAACAAATATGTATCGATATCTCAGAGAAAATTAATGGTTCGAAAACATGAAGAAGGA
The DNA here is from genome assembly GCA_963277665.1 of Viscum album. Classification (NCBI taxonomy): domain Eukaryota; kingdom Viridiplantae; phylum Streptophyta; class Magnoliopsida; order Santalales; family Viscaceae; genus Viscum; species Viscum album. The sequence continues at coordinate 1,024,927,553 of OY728120.1, read as the reverse complement.
GATCGCGGAGTATACATCAAAGTTCCTGGTATGTCAGCAAGTGAATAATGAGTGGAAATGTCTTATGGGATGATTCAACCATTACCCAAACCAGTTTGGAAATGGGAGAGCCTCACCATGAACATTTTCTCTGGACTTCTCAGTACATCGTATGGATACAATGCTATCTAGGTTGATTGGGTCGTCTTAAAAATACTACACACTTCACTGAAATTAGAGAGGATTTCTCAATGGATCAACTAGAATAGATATATATCAGATATGTGGTAAGGTTGCATGGGGTTTTACTGTCTATTGAATCCAATCGAGTCTAGGATTCATTTCAATGTTCTTGATGAGTCTCCAACATTCTCTAAATACTATGTTGAACGTCAGTGCAACTTATCATCCTCAAACTGATGGCCAATCTGAGCGGACTATCCAATCACATGAGGTCATATTGAGAGCATTCTCAATGGACATCAATGGCAGATGTGATCATCACATTCCTATAGTTGTGTTCTCAAAAAACAACATTTTCCAAATAAGAATCCAAATAGATCATTATGAAGAACTTTTTGGGGAATGGTGAATGACACCAGCATGTTTGGATGGTGTTGTGGGAAAAAACTCCTATGTCCAGAAATTGTCGAAGAAATGGTCGACAATGTTAAGACCATCTAGCAACACATTAATTACCTCATAGTAGAAAAAGAGTGATGCTACTAATCATTGATATGACCGAGAGTTTGATGTTAGAGACCTGGTATTCTCCCGCATATCACCATGGATGAGAGTTATGAGATATGGGAAGAAGTTAAAACTCAGTCCAAGGTACATTAGCCCCATTGAGATCCATGACCACATTGGAGCAATGGACTATCAAGTAGCACTCCCACATAACCTATCTGAAGTTCATGATATATTCCATGTATCAATCTTGAGTAAGTATATCCCTGACCCATCGCATCTACTCAAACCAGATGTGGTACCATTGGTGAAAGACCACTTCTCTGAAGATAATCTAGTTAATATCTTAGACCGTAAGAAAGATGTTCTATGAAATTAGAAAATTCCCATGGCCATTGTGTTATGGAGAAACCAAAAGTTTGAAGAAGCAATGTGGTAATCAGTTTAAGTGATGAAGTAGAGTAACCCGCATCTGTTTTTGTGTGGGAAAAGAAAATTTGGAGGGAAGAATTTCTTAAGGGGGAAGATTGTATCGACCCAAACATTTATTAATTGAAATTCATCTTTATCTAGTTAAATGTATGACTATGTTGAATGTTTATATAACATATGAGCTTATTTTCTTTTATGTTTTTGGATTTAAATATACAATTTAATATTGTTATATTTGAGAACATATATGTCCAAAAGTGACCACTTGATTAGGATAAATATAGGCCTTTATGAAATCAAATTTACACTGAAAAAGGATGTGGTGGCATCATATAGTAGAGTATCTCCATATGAAGCCCATTTTTCAGATCATGGAAATGAGGTGGAATCATTGGGATTTTCTCTTGACTAAGACCTTGTCGAGATTCAACACGTCATGCTCGAATGGAACCACCTATATAATAAGTGGAAGTTGATTGGGATTACCACCTGAGCCATTTTATCTGATCCATCACAAGAGTCTATCACCATCACACACCTTACCCATAGGTCATGTGAGGGTATCTAAAGGGGTTATGTAACAAGACCTTATAAATATGATTATGTGAATTATTTTTTATATAATAATGAACATACATTAATATTGTTATTGCTACATTGTAAATGAATTTTAAAGAAAAAATAGCATTTTTAGTTAATATTCAATTAAGATATCTAATTTTATCAATTAATGGATTTTTGAATTAATTAATATTTTTATAATATATTATAATATATTCATTTTTATTAAATTTAAAAGATGGTATATGTTTTATTAAGACAATTGTAATTTGTATTAAGGTTTGAAAGCCGTTTTTTGTCAACAGCAATGAATTTTCAATAATATTCATTTTTTTATTTTAAAATTAAAAATTAACATATTTAAAAAATTATTTAGATAAAATGAATATTATTTTATGAGTAAGGATGTTGAAATTATATTATGGTGAATTTTCCATAATTTTATTAGAAAAATGAATTTTTGGGTAAAAATTAAATATCATTTATTTATATAATGTGTTTTTTGACATCATAATGAATGAATAGTGATATAATATAATAAAATAAATGGGATTATTAGAAAATATATTTTTATCATTAAAATAGTCAGATTTTATGTTTTTTTAATTTATTTTACAAAGGATTAGTGGACCATCAAAAACTTATAAAATATTTTAAATTTTTAAATTGATTTCCTGGAGAGTGTTACTCACCTCTATATAAGAAATCCTAATATTTTAATTAGTTCAGAAAATTTACTTATGAATTTTTTTCAATCACCAGTGGAAATAACTAGTGGCAAAAACCATGCGATAGATTGTGGTTTTTATTAGATTAATGTGTGGTGGCCAAAACCAAAATAATAATGATTTCCCCTGATCTTCCAATATAAACCCACCCAAGATCACACTTCCTCCTTACTCAACTACTTTTGAGATATACCATCCACTAACCTCAATTATGTATAATCCTCCCATGGTGCCCCAATCTCCCATGAAGCCTCTCTCAAGCCACTCCCAATCCTTTAGGATCACACTTCCATTAATGGGAATTATTCTTTTCTAATTTTTTTCCATGTTTCTTATTGATTTTATGACCTTTTATTTCAATTAAAAATTTTAGGGTATGACTTAGAACCTCCCCTATACTACCCTTATTATTTTGGAATGATGTGATACCCATTTATCTCTCATTAATGCTTCCTAGGTACAGCTGTTACTATGCTGCAATTCCATAAGGGATTTCTCTCCCCTCATTTACAATCAAGAACTTATTTAAGATTATGAATCAAAAATTAATTAAACATTTTGTGACATGTGTCTTTATGACACCCTTACTATCCATTTAATGTACATATTATGAGATTACTCATTCCCTCTCATCATCCAGTTTTATAAACACTTATGTCACACTATTATGCTGTTGAAATTGCACTGCAATTTTCCAAGGAAAAGACATTGTGAAGTGAATACCAAGCCCATTCTCTATCAAGGGTATTAAACTATATTCATAAATACTTATTGATTATGATGTTTCATGTATTAATTCCAAATTACACCATCACGTAATAAATTATTATGTATTACGAATCCATGTTATATGATCCATATGGCTCACCTATGCATGAAATCAAATGTTTACGAATGGTGTTCACTGACTGTGCTCCTACGCATTGGGTAATGATTAGTATCAGGATACATCAATTGAAATTAGGGTTTACTCATACTAATTCAAGTTCAATATGGTTTTATTCGTTTTCCCTTTTCAATGAGCCTTGGATCATGATAATATCATTTTAAATGTTGTTTCCACATTTCCATGATATGATAATCATACAATATCATGCCTTTACGATCTTTTTTGTCATATAATTCATTGATAATCCTATTGAATAAAATACTATATATTATTCATGTTATTTCTTGTTTACCCCAATAATGGGATTTATAGCTCACCCTTTTCCTTTGAATGTCCACATTCATCCCATGAAATGATAAGTACGATGGAATGTTGTGGTCTTATTAAATATTTTTTCAATAATGATGTTGTGTTATAAGTTCTAAGTGGTTAGGTATTGTACCTAATTCTCAATGACTCTAGACCTCTTGATCTTCTCTCTTATATCATATTAAGATTTTAGGTAATAAATAATGTCTATGTTTAAAATAAAGAGCAGGGTTGTTATGCTAGATCTTTGTTTCACATAGAAAGGGTTTGATGAGCCTTGGAAACCTCATATGATGTTCCAAAATTGAATGAAATCATTTAGGTCAGATATGAGGTGATTAGGGTTAATAAATATTGGTTATGATAATTTTGATAATATTTTTAAGGGTTTAGAAACCCATGTACATGGTTTCTATAGAAAATGAACATAATATTCCAAACAATACACCTTCACTATGAACCTCTACATAGGGGAGTCATGGTGTCTACTATGTGGCACACAGTTTGATAAACCTAGTTCACATAATGAAAATACCTCTCTATGGTTTTAATATTTGGGGCGGTAGGTAACAAATATTGGCTAAAATTTTACCAAACCGAGCAGCAACTCGTGTGGCTCGAAAATGGGGCACATGGTTTCCTAGGGAAAACTGACCAATTTTCCCAAAAATTACACCAATTGTGAACATCCCCATGGGTTCAAATTTACCTATTTTCACCTGAAACAACCCCATAAAAATTCATGATAATGTATAAAAATACTAGGATAATATAGTTCTTCAATATGATCATTATGCCGCTCCAAAATATGTAGGATCTTATAATCTCTACTTCTTATAATATCACATACCTATGCTATAATCCCTATAATATGTTTTATTATGAGATAAAAACATCATGACACTAATCCCACATGCCTTCTTCCCCCCATCATTCCGACTGAACATGAACATGTTTCCACAATATTCAAACTATCAGTGTAGTATTATATGTACAAAGCATTCTCATTAAGATCCATGAGATAAATCAAATGAGCCTCAAAGGAGGAATATTCTTTGAGATCATTGTAATTAACATAGATCACCTTAGGAGGGTAGAGGTGGTACTACCGAAGCTATGAAACAAGAAAATAATAATTTCTAATTCTATTCCCCTTTTTAAATTCCAATTGATATGGTATATGTATAATCCTTAACCAAATCTATAATGGGACAAAACTCCTTGTAACTATCTTTACCTACCCCTGAATACATTGGAGACCTAATCATGGACACACCTAAAAGAACACATGATCAGAAACTATAAACTCAATGAGTCATCAATGTGAATCATCATATGAATTCTTCTTAAATGGAACTGTATGCATACATTTCATAATCAGTTGAACCTACACTGAGGTCTCATTCTTCATATTAGGACCATAGACCTCTGAGTCAACCGTCCCCATATATCATATAGGTGATCTACATGGCATACCATTAAGTGATTAAAATTGTTTCATTTGAATAGAAACATGATAACTATTATTATAGGGGAACTCACTGAGGGAAAATATCTTATCGCATGTCCCTCTAATGTTTACGATGTATACCCATATCATATCTTCTAATACATATATAGTAATTTCTGACATCCCATCTATTTTATAATGTAAGGACATACTCAGAAATAACTGGGTGCCGAACACCTTCAATAATTCTTTCCTCAATCATTAAGTAAAAAATAGATCATGTGAAGAAACATTAATCCATGGAACCTTATGTAATCCATCAATATCTAGGATGTACATGTCCCCCAATTGATCTACCATTAAATTCTCCAAGAAATTCCATAAATGAGTAACTTTCATTAATCAATCCACAATCTCACATATAACATCATTATTTTGAGGTGTCCGCTGAATTCCTACCATAAATTCAATGGTAACTTCATCCCACATCATGTTATTATTTGGAAATGAATGTATTAAACCATACGGTCATTAATACTCATTCTTTACCTGCTGATAATGGTAGAACCTTGTCAAGAACCCTACAAACTTTTTTTTATGTCCAACCTCCAATAATATTGATGTAGGTTATGTCACATTTTTATCTATCTATAATATACAGCCCCTGTAGAGGCATAATATTCTTGCATTGTCTTCCACCTACAATAAAGCTCGTGAACTTCCTATGCCTCTGTGTTATTTCCCAAATAAATAGAACAAATATTTCATTTACTCATTGTATATGACATCTCAAAATCAATAAAATATATATAGTAATGAAATATCCATTTCCATATATTCAAATATAACTATAATAAGGTATACTATGATATTTTTTATAGGAATACATAGTAATATTTTCACCCTATAGATAATCCTACCATCTATTCTTGGAATAAACATCCACTGCTTTCTAGAGACATGACTAGGGTAATTCAATACACATTTCATCAACTACCACAACCCATATTCCACTAATAAATCTCCATGATGGAAAACTAGTCCATGTTTTGTTCTAGAGGAATGAAAAAACATGGAATACACCTCCCACTGTTGAGGTTGGATCAAAATCAGTGTGGTAGTAAGATGATTCTTCAACTTTTAGAAATCATTCCAACAAGCTTTAGACCATTAAAACATATTCTCATTCATGATCAGTCTTGAAATTGGTGCTAAACTAGGGGAATCATCTTGCATTAACTTAAAAAATTAACATTCCAACCCCAAAATGTTAAGGATGTCAAAAACATTTTTTAGATTATACAATTAAACTATTGAATGAACATTATATTAGTATTCATTAAAAACAACCTTAGAGATCAGGTGACCCAATAAATGTATCATATCAATCCAAATTTGACACTACGATTGCCTGGTGAAAATCCTATGATCTCCAATTGTACTCTGGACGATGTCATGATGCTGTGGATGATAATCTTGAGACATGGAGTAAACTAAAATTTAATCCACAAAACAACCACAAATGGACCAACTTATAGCTGATGGATTCTATTTTCATGGAAATAAACACATAATATGAATTATTTATTATAAATGGAATCAAAAATAATTCATAGAGACCATTACTTATTCTAAATTATGTGATATTTTTGTTATAATATCTAACTCTCACCTGATCACACCCCGACCTCATGTCAATAATTGAGAAATCACAAGATACTATCAAAATTTCAATTTTTTCTATTCATGGAATAGGATATTGGTTCTTCACTATCACCATATTAATCATATGTTAATCAACATAAAAATGGAATTACTCAACATCCATCATAGAAAACCTGACTAGAGAACACCTAGGTGATGTACTGAATTAGATAAATCCTTTATGCATCCACTCCTTCTGCCAAGACTTATGTTCATAACGCTTGGTTGGTTCCATTATATTATGTGGAATAGAAATTTGCTTATGTCCTTGCATGATCTCAATCTTAAACTCAATATCCCTCTTGGATTGAATCCTAGATAATTTCTAAGGATTCAAATATTGGAACTATTAAAACATAGATGGAAAAGTATAATTATTTACACCCATGTCATCCTAGAAAGGACTTGTGACATAAGGGGTGAGATCCCCATGTTACTTATGAACTAGTCCTGCATGTCCCATCTGGATATCACAATATATACAATGAATATAAATGAAACCCTTGGGAGTCTTAAAGGACATTACCATATTATAGCAACCGATATGGGCTTAGAATGATACTAGCTATTGTATATCAAAAATCCACTCAATTCTTGACATTTCATGTATGTAAAGATACATAAATAAATGATTCCCCAAAATTACGAGAGATCACCCATTACATATATAGATATGCATCGAACGTACTCCTTATGGAGTGTTAATCACCATAAATAAATCAAAAACATTACAAATCGACTCAAACCATTTGATAGCTGTGATGATATATTAGAATGAGAGGCTCATTAATCAAATATGAAATTAGAAAGAGTAGAAGCTACAATAATAGTACCACTGACTATCGATGGACCTCCCTTTATGTCCACAAGTTTTTTCCAAACCACAAGTAAATATACTAGATCAGCTCCCTCTGATTCCATTTTATTCCCTTTAGTGGCACAACTATATGGATTGAAGTTATCTTCCCCTAACAAATCACATCCATCACCTCGAATTCCATATCCAAATAAACTCCATGTTATTTCTGGATGTGATGTATAAGTTACCCTTTAATCAATCTCATTTGGTCTGGATCCTCCATCACTACACAATGGTCAAGGGTTCCTATAATACCTTTGTAAGAACCCCATCATGCCATATGATCAGCATTGAAGTAGTGTTCATCGAAATTGGTAATTAATGTGACTTGAACTACCACACTTATATCATTACATTATGCTATTACTCTATGTAATTGATCATATCTAGGTACACTGTAATTTCTAATTATTTTATTGATATTCTCATATACCTTCTTCCTATAATCGAAAGTCATAACTCAATTTCAAGCAAAAGAGACAACCTTCATTTCACAGGAAGCCTCATTCAGGTTCCCCCTATAAATGAGTCCTCATTAACCGCATCATAAATTTTATTCATTTAAAATATTATAATTTACTACTTAATATCATATTTAATCCAATCGACGAATCAATTTTCTTAATAACCATCATCTCCTACCAATGTGAAACAATTCATGAAAATTTTGTAATGAAACCATCATAGTCCATCAAGAACATTTTCTATTGTGTCAGCAACAAAAACTATGCAGAATTATCCTACATGAGAATATTTGGGTAAAATTTATCTCAAAACCACATAAGAAATTACTTCCTTACCATGTTTGAAAACATCCCAAAATGTTTCATTATATAATAAAAAATATTTTTATTTCCCCATATTATATTATCAGCCAACATGAATTTATTTCAAACCTGAGACTCTATATTTTTATGGATCATCTGGATGTACTAAATCCACAACTCTCATTCCCCAGGTCCACCCTCTTATTTAATATCAGAGGGAAATACCAATGGTACTCCCATGTTAGATCCAAAATAATCCTTAAAAACTACCTTTGGCATGAATTCATAAAAACCAAAAAGTGAGAATTGTTCTCACAGAACATCTCTCAATATCTTTCACTCGAAACTTCTAAATCATTAGCTTCCACTGCTGAAGGCACATTTCCATCCATGTCCTCTTGTCTTCCAATGAACATGCATGTTCATAAGGTAATATCTATAAAATTATATTCACAAATATATGGAATCATAATACATTATTAACACATTTAAATTAGAGTGATAGACATAAATCCAAAATGAGTAATCCTATATACCACACAATATGGTCAAAAAATGGAACTGTCAGTACCCTCAGTCATCTATAATTTGGATCGTGCCAATAAAAGTGTAAAAAATATCAATATTTCATGTTTCTAATAAAATTTCCATATTAATAACATCATTTAACACATATAGAATAGTTTGATAGAAAAAATATATATTTTTAATTTTACATTTAAATTGAACAATAAGAGAAGAATTTTCATTTAAAACTCCCCTAAAAACAACTTTTTTGTGAACACATAAATGATTCATATCCTATTAAGTGTTGATTGTTTAGAATGATGAATTTGTAAACAACTGAAATTCTATAATAGAACATATAAAATTCATTGAAAAATAATAACATCACACAACATGTTTATTATCCAAGTAGAAATAACAACAATATGTGACAAGAACACATCAATAACATGAATATCACCTTGGGAACCTTGTATTTCCCAAATTAATGGAAAATATAATCACATTAATCAGATCAATAATAAGTCTAATATTATCATAATATCCCAAATACCATAAGAAAATAGTATTATTTATGAAAATTAAATAGAAAACCTTCCTTGATACCGCTTTGTAGAATCTGAACCTTAGTTTGACATGTCTATGCCTTGAGCTATTAAGTTACATGACCTCAGGTGGAACTCCCCATATTCTAGAGGCCACCAACTCGTAGTTAGGGTCTAATTTATATCATGGGAATACTATTCCTTGTTTATAATATCACCACTACAATGAAAACCAATGGCTGATTCCCAAATGTAAATCAACTATAACATTGATAACACTATAATCAATAAGAGAAACATCACTTGATAATAATAATACATTGATAAATGAAAATAAAACAAAGATGTGGATATTTTATGTAATATAATTTTAAAGTAAAAAATAAAAACCAAAAATAAATACACACTGACGAAACCCCCAGTGGTTATGGACGTAATGTCTGGACCCTCATGGAGAGTTGTGAGTCTTTATTTTTTTCTTTTTTTCCCTTCCAACTTATATGGCATGAAATATGTAAAATTTGGGTTATATTTGTTTATACATGTAATGGAAATATCTTCTAATGTTTTTCTTATTGATTGTGTTGTTATGTTGATTATTTTTTATTACCATTTGGCTATCATTTTATTAGTTTCCACTGATTAGATACTTTGATAATGTGTGTATAGTGTCCCCATGTATATATTAGACCATCACTGCTAATCAGAAGAATGTATATGGTGAAGTACAAAGGAGGTCACATAACTGACCTACTTGGGGAATTGGGATGTGGAACCCATGTTGAGACGCTACACAAATTACATAATAAACAATTTCATTCATCTAAATATGATGGAAACACGTTCCCTATTGTTAACAGAGATTCCAAAAATGTGATTATCTTCTCAATACAACTATTTAAAATTTTGTTATCATATTTCACTTTCATAAATATAGTAAAAACATATTATTTACTTATCTTCTAACTGTGATATAAGGTTTCACCAACACACATAAGAAACTATACAATTACAATGGAAGTATCTTGGTATTTGAAAAATCATTTTGTTTTTTTGAAGAGATATACCATCAACATCATGAAATATTTTTTGAAACCATGATTGATTTGGAGCCAAATTATATTTATCTTATCCTGAATTGTGTTCACCATGTTGATTCAAAACATATATAATCATCCTATCAACCAAGAACACAGTAGATGAACACTAGTACTGTAAAATTAGTTAAATATCTTCATATAAAATTTCGTAAGTGGAAACATAATATTATATTTTAAAATAAATCTTGGTATTTTGGAGGAAAATGAATAAAATGGTTCAAAAACATCAATATATAATAGAATCATTCTATAATTTCATGGATTCCTGTGATGATTTATTTTATCATGAAAACATAATAAAAAATTCTCTACATTTTCTATATATTTATAATTAAATTATAAATAATAAAATTTATAATAATTCATCTAATATGTGGAAAAGATGATATAATGGAAAAAATAAAAAAACCATTCAAATTACTTATAAAAATTATCAAATATCAAGAACTACCCGTAATTAATGTTGAATATCATAAATTATAACACACTAAAAAAATTGAAAATAAATAGCATGGATAATAATTGTTATAATTTAATAAAAAATATTATAAATCAATAATAATTGTTTATTATTATTTATAATTATTAATAAATATCATTATTTTTCGAAAAATAAATTAAATTATTATTAAAATTTAGAAATTTCTAATTATCTCTAATAATTACCTATAAACTGTGATTATAAAAAATATCATTTATTATAACTATTTATAACAAATTATTGATATGTATTTATAATTATTAGTAATTATTATTAATTTCTAGAAAATATTTGTAATTATAGAGAATTATTCATATTTTTCAGTAATTGTCAATAATTATTGATAATTATTCATATTTAATGTAAATTAATACTATTTATTACTAATTATTGTTAATATTACCATTTATTACTTAATATTTATTGTTTTTATTATTTATCAACAAATATTATTAATTATCTGTATTTATTATTATTTATGACTAATTATTGCATTTATGTTATTAATGGAGTTGTAAGGTTTCTTGGTAATTCTATATCAGACCGTGGTTCAAATCTAGGTATGCACAAGTTCAATTACAGTACTATGTAGGCTATGGTGAACACTATGACATTGGTAGGTGGTGACAAATGCATGGTGCAGGCATGACAAATTCCTTTTAACACTGGTAGGATGATGTAGGATTGATGCAAAACTAGGCTTTCGTGCCATGCTATGGGCTTCATGCCCACTAGGCCTACATAAAATTTTATAAATAAATAATGATTGATGGGTGTGCTTCCCCTTTGGGGGAAATGTACTGCTACTATGGACATTGTGAGTGGTTTGTGTGTGTGTGTTCTAGAATGTAATTGTACCAGTGATCACATAATATATATATATGAATAATTATTAATTATTTCCATTAATTATTTCTCATTATTACTAATTATTTATATTTACATTTAATTATTTGAAAATATTACTAAATTTCAATAATTATCATTATTTTAATTATTTAATTTTAATTATTTTCAATTGTATATAATTATTACTAATTCTCATTAATTGTTACCCATTTTTACTAATTATAGATAATAATTATTAATTAAGGTTATGTATGATTATTTATTTTCAATTATTTATAATAATTGGTGTTTATGAGGATTATTGTTAGTGGTTATTAACTATAATTATTTATTACTATTTATTACTATTTATTACAATTTATTCATAAGTATTACTAATTATTACTAATTAATAAAAAAATATAGAGGGTTATAATTATTATTAATTATTACTAAATATTATTAATTGCTACTAATTATTACAAATTTTTATGAATTATTTCCAATTATTTGAAATTAATGGTAATTATTTTTTATTATTACTAAATATTAGTAATTGTTTCTAATTATTTATATAAACAATAAATTTTTACTAATTAAGATTAATTATTTAAAATTATCTGTTATTATAAATAATTTTTGGAAACTACTACTCATAATTGTAACCTATTGTTAATGATGATCAATTATTAATTATTGACATTACATATCACTAATTATTATAAATTATTAAAAATAATATCTATTTATAGTTAATTATTATTATTTATTAAAAATTATGATTAATGCTTACAAATTAACACTAATTACTTACAATTGTTAATAAATATACCTAATTATTAAACATTATCGATAATAAATATTAATTATTTCTAATTATGATTTTTTATTTCTCATTATTGTTATTTATTAAAAATTAATAGCCAATATTGATAATTATTAGAAATTATTAGAAAATATTTAATACTATGATTAATTTTCTTCAATTATTAGTAATTTTTATTAATTATTTTTTAGTTATTTAATGATATTTCTTATTTTTCTAGTTTTTTACTAATTTTATTTAACTAATAAATATTTTCATTAATTATTAGTAATTCTCGTTAATTATTACTAATTTTTATTAATTATTATTTAATATTACTAATAATTAGTGATTAATTCAAATTATATCCAATTATCGATAATTATTTCTAATTATTTTTATTATTGGTGATAACTTAACATTATTATAAATTATTAAAAATATTTTATAATTATTGAAAATTATTACTAGTTTTTTTAATATTATCACATGTTTCTTGATGTTATTTTAAATTATAATGTTTTTGTATAAATATTTATTATACAAATTTTATTAATTATTTATGGGTGTGACTAATTATTGATGTTTAATTGAATATTTATTTGTGATTAAGGGTAATTATTAATAATACTGGTCAATTATTAAAAATCATTTGTATTTAATAATGATTATAATTAAATTTATGGAATTTGAAGTTATTATTGCAAATTTTTAACATTCTATAGTTTTATTTATTAATAATATTTAATTATAATAAATAATGTATAACTAATAATAATTATTAATAATTACGAGTAATTATAAATAATTATTTGTAATTATAGAAAATCATTGTGAATTATAGTTAAATTAAAATAATTATTACATTTATTTTTAATAATTACTCATTAATTATATTTATACTAATTAATAAAAATCATCGCAAATTATTGTAAATTATGACCAGTTTTCATAAATGATTATTAATTATTATTCAATTGAATGAAAATATTTCTTCTTTTTGATAATAATTAACAATAATTTCTATTGATTTCTAACTGTCACTAAATAATGTTATTTATTACCCATATTTTATAATTTTTATGTATAATTATTTATTACTGTTTGTTATTATTTATTATAAATTATTTACAAATTAGTACTAATTATTAATTAATTACTAGTTTATATTAATTAATTTTGATAATTATTACTTGTGATGCTAATTTTCTATTATTAGTATCACTTAAATCTATTTGATAGCAATTATTCTTACATATTACAATGATACAGAAATTAAATTAACTTGATATTTAAAAACATGAAAATATATACATTTAAAATGAAGCTTTACTGGAAATATACAATGATTAAATCATGAAGACGGATCAGTAGAGATTATCTTTAAAAATAAAAACTAATATTTGAGATAAACGACAAAAAATGAAGAAGAAGGTTTTTGAACTTGTAAGGGAGGAATTGTTGTGGTGGCCATATATATTTTTTGGTTATTTGGGACGGACTATTAGTGATGGAATTTCCATTTGAAATAACATTTTCAATGGGTACTTTTGAAAAATGTTCTCACCATAAATACTAATTGTGAGTATCTATTAAAACTTTTGTAGTGGATTTGGTCACCCATCCAAAATGCTACCAACCGAAAAATATATAAAATTTAACTATAAAAATCATTAGCGACAGGATGCCCAATTCTATCACAAATGTCCCCTTCCAAAGGAATGTCACATATTCATTCCAATACCAATAGTGAAAATTCCTGCATCCTCTAAAAAATTCCATCATATTTATGGTCATTCGCATTGGGAATCACATTATGTCGCATGTAACATTAGATATAAAATATTTATGATGGGGTTATCTCCCATTATAACAACAAAGTCCAAATAATGTTTTACTGTAATGTAAAAATTATGAATTAATATGGTATTTCTATTATGATTTAAATTATATTGATGAGGAAATCATGACCAAGATATAAAGACTAAAACTTTTGAACCAAACCATACATAAAAATAAGATCAACTGTACTTGAGGATGACGATGTCAATAACGAGTTGTTAATAAATGGGTGATACAAGGTTATAAGTAAATCCTATATGGTATGATAATTGTGAACATATTTCCTATAATGGTGTTTAATAAGTATAAGTTTATTATAAAAGAATTTAGTATTGCATTAGAAGAACATTGGGATCGAGGTATGTGGTTTTTCATCGGAATTCCACTCAATTAATAAATATTCTGCACATAATTTAATTTTTATGATGTATATACTTCTCCATTAACAATTTATATCATTAAACATTCATTATTAATTTAATATAATGTTTGATTTCATTTGTTCCCTTTTAAATGGGTTTCTATTCAAATTTTATTCAATCCATAATAGATTTGTGTACAATATCATTTTAATTTATGGTTGTTATGTTCATATTTTCATTAGTGGAAATTGAATGATCATACATTCATAAATCCCATCCCATTTATTCTCCTTTATTAACGATTGGGGTCTACATGATTATTTTTTATTTCTTCTATTTTTTGTTCATGAATCAACAAGTGTATTACATATAGGGGACATCAACCATATCTCTTATTTTTAGTTGGGAATCACATCATCCATCTCTATACTGATAAAATTCTTCTATGGAAGAATTTGGATTTGCATAACTGATTTACTAAGGTCAATGTAAAATATATTTAACTATATTTATAGTTTTTTAAAATTAAACATTTTATAACATTCTAAAATTGTTCTTTTTCGTTTTTTATAAAATTATCAAACAATACAACATGAAGAAATATTCCCACCTTTATAAATATTATTCATTTTATATCATCCTACACATGTTGATATTGTTCATCAAATAAAGGCAGTGTGTATAAATCATTAATTAAAAATAATTTTTATTTTCCTTCTTAATAGAATTAAAAAAAATTAATGTGATTTAATAATTCATTATTATCCATATGATTTTCAATTTTTACTACCATTTAATTTTTTCTTTATGATAGGAAATTTTTTACTAAAAAATAATCATTTTTGATTAATTGATGGTATTTATTAATCAATACTGGTTTATGGTTTCTTATTCTTGAAATTTATCATAATCACACCCTCTATAACTCCCCATAACTTCATTAAACAATAAATTTTATTCAATGTCCTTATTTTATGTATCATCGATTTATACGATAACATTTCCACCACTTGGATGTCATATTAATTGTATTCTATTTTATATATTGTATCAATTAAATTAAGGGCCTCAAACTAGAGGCAATACATCTCTTAATATATGAATTTTCATTATTATAACATTCAAGGATTTGGGATTTCCGCCATAGTCGTATCCCTTAGGAACATTGTGGCCAATAAAACAATAACTATTGTTTTTGTTAAACAAAAAATGAATATTCATATATATAAATATTTCATGTGGAATTACGTTGGATATTTCTTTGTTTTGTAGAACAAAAATGAAAGTGCGCCTAATAATCCATGAGTCCTTATGAATTATAGTATTTCATTCACTCGTTTACCAAAAATTAGCAAGATCCCTTAGTTGATATCAGAATTCCTGAAACAATCATTTACCTATCCATTATTGATGCATCTAAAAAATTTCACAAAATATAGGAATTATGGATATATTTAGATATGGTATCTGATTAAATTCCAGAAAACATGGTGGGTTTTGGTTTTTTAAAACTATATATATCCCAGATAACAAAAATGGGGCTTATTTTAGAAGGGTGGATGGTTATGAATTGTCATAATGTATGTATTATTCTAATTTTTTTACATCCTCTATGTTGGAGGATATAAAACACAGAGAATATACACACTCAATTGAAGGAAATCCATGAATATGTAACGATGTATTGTGTAGGTAGATACATGAAGTTATGAAATTAATATATTTGGTATCATCCTTTAAAAATTAAACTCTAATCATAATTTGATTTTAGTGGAAATTTTCACTCCATGATTAATGTTTACCCCCTTACCTTTAAACTCATAAATTCATATATTTTTATCATGGATGAAGGGATGTAATAAATGTTATTTATAAATTATAATATATTAGAATCACTCTTATAATATAGTTAAACAAGCATACACATGTTTAAAAATTATTAGAAAATAGTGTAATGAATATTCGTTCAATATGGATAATGCCAAGAGTGTTTCTAAAAAACACATTCTACACTGTCAACGTAAAAATAATAATTAGGCTACCCCATCTAGATATAAGATATAGGATCTATCTTATCTTGATGAAATTATTTTTTTCATGGAATTATTGGTCTGCAATCTATATAATATATGATGTATACAAGACGGATATTTAAAATTGCGTTCCTTCATTGTTTTCATTGGGATGAGAAAATTATAATAGGGGTCACTATCTATGTAATTATTGTTCCCCTCAATTCAGACAGTGAGATATCTATTATTGAGTCACCATAATTGAATACCTTTACTCAGAAAAATGGGATTATGGTACACATAGAATGATTGATAATGTTTCTCCAAAAATTTATGGTAAAGAAGACTATTATTGAGGCTCCTAAAGAGTGGAAAATAATAGTTTCCCTATGTTCCCTAAACATTGATAGTGTAGAAGGACCAATTGACTTTAACAACAATTTTTAAATGTTCCATGGGGGCCTTGTGCATCAGTAAGTGATCAATACAGGGAGGGATATTTTTAATCATTCCTCCATGACATATGGTATATATTCAATTTTTATTACAATGATTCTATAAATAGATAATTCTTTACATATAATAGATATTATTCATGTTCCCATTTGACACACAGTCTAATTAATCATTACCATTGTCATGGACTCATGGTTTGGTTTTTTTTCAAAAGGAATCATAACATCAAATAAATTTGGATTTTTCATTGTATGTAGAAAATCACAATGAAAAATATAAATGTGGAATTATTTTTCATAAAACATTACATATCAATGTATTTTGATATAACAAAATAGAGAATAATGTTTGAATTTATCCGAAATCATGGTCTATATAATTCATTAATCACATTAGTTAATACCATTCTCAAAACATTTTTTAATTATATTCCTATTTATGGCTCCCATATAGGATTTTCTCAATCCTCAATGGCAGTCCGAAAATGGGATCCATCATATGGATTTTATTTTTCTATTAAAAATATACTTTTTAAGTCATTATATTAATAAACTCTAGCATATACGTAAATATATTAATATTAATGTACAAAGGGTTCTCATTACCCCCTTACACCTTTTTTATGATGTTTATATTCTTCTTTTTGGTCAGGAAAATAAGATAAAAAACAATAACACTAAAAATATTTTGTTCACTATGTTGAAATATCTGAAAAATTAATAAGTTGGAAAAAATATATCAATGTTTTAGAAATGGATTTCATGTCTGAACAAAGGAGATGGTTTTTATAACCCATGTAGTGAAAAAGGATATTTTCAATTAAAATATATTCATGTGACCTTGATTTGTGGAAAATATAGAAGACGATTATTTGAAAATACTTATAATGGTAACATCTCCCAAATTCCTCAACCCCTAAAAGAGAAAACAATGTCTCGAGAAGGGATAATTTGTCTTTTGAAATCGGTGATTATGTCTATGATTATTTATGCCTTCCACATCAAGAGACATCATATAATTATAATTATTGAGCATCCAGATTTTATCACAAACACTGTTTGCACAACACAAATATATGAAAGGATGCTCATTACTATGTCCTGGGAAGAATGTGAAAACCCCACTATTATGGGTGGAATTTGAATCAAATATGTAAATACATTCAATGAACCCCTTCTTAGTAAATTCACATATAATTTGAATAACACTAGTGATTCATCTTTGGATTTTATTTCCTATAAAATTTGTCTTAATGTTGATGAATGGAAAATATATATATGTCCAATATTCATTATGTCCTACAATTATGAAATATTATCATGAGATCATGAACTTCTCAAAATGGATGGTCTATAATATTTCCACCATTAATATATAATGAATTACATGGCTAGACATTCCTATAAATCAGGAAATGGAATTACCCCCATCAATAAATCACTATATTATTACTAATATGTAATTTATTGGAAATTTAATGTGGTCTATCCCTTACAATATAAAGCTACATATTTATAGATACCAACATTTTGATACTCATTTACGGATATGGACTCCCAATTACTCTAGTATTTTCCACACTAGAGGTTTTAATAGATCACCTACGATTAGTGCTGAACAACACCATCATTGCTACAAAATTTTAGAAAGGCTAGTATCCCATAAGCACATATGATATTGGTCTAGAAAATGTTTATGAATAGGGTTCCTTTTTAGAATCTTCTATAGAAAATAGGGCTTCAACATTCCAATATGTGCTCGATCTTCATGGAAGATGAAAACTCAATCAATAACACCGCTATTTAGTACAAGGTTTCATTTAGGTTCTCAGATCACATACAAACTATGATCAGAATTATTCTTGTGATGGGATGCTTTGATCATATGATATCATCTACCACTAAATCTTGATTCATTGAACATATTCATGGTATTTTTGAAACTATAGTGTCATAAATTACTAAATATATTGGTAGGGTGAGAAATGAACCTAATTTTGAGAACCCGAGGTCAAGAATACATGAAATAATGATCTCTTTATACTCAGAAGTCATGTATTCTTCCAAATTTATACAAGTACCATGAATAATTATTTCTCTAGTGTTGTTATATTATTGTATTTTATTATCATTATTTTGGTATAAAATCCAATAATGATAAATATCATTAGATGTATTCCACTAATTGAATTATGTAATAATTTGAATGTGGATGGGGTAGAATTATGTTCCCAAGAACCCTTAGGATGGGGTGGTATCGTTTTACTCATTCGGTCTTCTTTAAAGGATGTTTTATTCATTAAATTGGTTATGAATTTTCAATTGAAGTTGAATTTTTTGATATAATGAATGGATTTGAGAATTATGTGCATTATAAATTGAGGAACCTATGGGTGGAATCTTATTCTAATACATATTGTATATGTTAAATATGTTGTCCCAAAAAATTTCATGATGAATTGTACCCCCATATATTGAATTTATTCATCATTTTGAGCAAATTAAAGAAGATTTCACTACTTCTTATAGGGAGGCAAATCAAGTTGTGTATTTTCCATATAAAATAGCAATTGTGGTAGACAATTTCAATTGTCCATTTGTTTTTTTTCAAATTTCAATTCTGATCATGTGGAATTGGATTCATGTAGTGTTTCTCATTCTGGTCATTGTATTCTACCTTATTTGTGTACTTTCTCTTTTTTCTCATAAAAAAACTTAGGAGAGGTATAAACCAGATCAGGATAGGATTTTGATTATTATTCAATAAATATATGAGGAATCCAGTTGAAAAATATATGTGTTCATTTTTTAAAATTATAGATACTCCCTTGATCAATTGATAGTTCCTAGGAAATAAAATTGTGACCATTTTATATTGATAAATTGTGTATACATACACATATAATGAATTCGTATTATAAAAGGACTTTTCAGTAAGCAACCTGATGTTTTATACAATGCATTGATAGTATGTTCATTGATGTCAAACATTATTCATTTTCAAAATTGTAAATTCATTTATTATTATAAAAACTATTATTTATTTGATAAAATCTATGTATTTATTTAATGATCTTGTTTTTAAATTTGGGAATGGGTATTAATTATTCACATTCCAATATTATTTATTCCGTATCTACTTATGATATTTTAAATTTTAATAAACCCTTAATGATATTTTGAGATCATCTGATAGTATTTTGGCTCTATAGTATATGTTCAAGGGATATATAAATGTATTTCATGGATTTAGGATATTTTTAATTATATTTTTTTATCCTCCATTGTAATTTAAAAATGATTTATAAATATTTTATTAAAATACTACTAAACTACACAATACATTGTGGTGTGATACCTTATATCTTGATTCAATGTAATAATATAGAAAGAAACTCTAGGTTTCAAGAGTTAGTGCCGGTACATTCAATGTACCTCCCAATATTACGACACCCATCAAAACATCCAATTCTTCATTATAGTAAATACATAATGTCTAGCTCATATGAAAAAACACCCTATAATGTATAATAACATTATGAGTTACCTAAGAGGAATCATTCTAGTTGATGATTCTTCAAACCTATCACAATCCATATCAAGATTAATGTAATAACACAGTTCTATCTATGGAGAGTATCTAGTAAGAATTATTTCAAAGGGAAACTTACAACCTATAATTTGGCTAATACTCATCATCTAATCCAAAATGATAACCTTGATTTAATTCAATATATTTTCGTAGTATTTAAATTTCTATTTTACAATTCATTATTATGATAATTATTTTATAGTAAAGTAGTCCTCTCCATAGTTCCCTTTGCCAACATGTCTAGAGTCCATCCCAAGAGAAATTATTGTGGAGGTACTACACATGATGAGCTAAATGTAAATCATGAATGTCCCCATCATGAATTCATTTTTAGTTGTACTTCATAAAAGAATTAAATTAACAAATAATTATATAAATCACCTTTAATCTCATAAAAAACATTAACCACATAGTATATAACCAAGAGAACATATAAATGAACATTATATTTACACCATTGGGAAATGATTTAAAAGTCCACCTTCAAATGCTATGAATAATAGTGATGGAGTACCCTTAATAGGCAATGAATCCGAAAGAAGACATTGATGACCTCCCCACTACACTCAATGTAATATTTCTATTCATGGTTATTATTCTTCTGGACACAATTATTTACCACATTTCAATGATATTAAAACATTTCCTTCATATCATGAGGCATTCAATAATTCATGGATTTCTACACTATGTGATTTTTCTAAAATCTGTGGGGTTTAATTCTTACTATAGGAGGATTCGTGCAGTTGTTAAAATATGTTACTCCCTTCGAACATATAGACATTGATGAAACTATGGAGGTCATTAATGGTCTTGATAACTTTGATAAACCTGTCTGCATGTGAAATCTATATTAATAATATAATTTTGATCTCATCTCCAAATAGGTGGTGGACATCGTATAGAAATAATTGGATGGAGGAGGAGTACTCATCGTGTATAAGGCCAATTAAACCCTTAGGTATAACATATAAAAGATACTAAAATAGGTGTATAAAAACATTATCCAAATTATTAATGGGTGTATCTCAAATATCACAATACAATGAATTTTTCATATAGAATTTTTTCTAATGATCATCAAATAAAAAAAATTATGTCATGGTGTTTAAATTAACGTTTTCCTAGTTTCTTGTAGTCTTTCATCATTGAACTAAAATTGATTCCATTATAAATCATTACTAAAAATGTATAAAGTTTCCCCATATTATATTTTTTGATTCACAACATAACATGTAAATCATTATGATTGATGAATATTGTTCTCTACTTTTCAGTATTCTCACTAGACAATTAGGATATTTAGGGATGTTGACTAGAATGATCATTGCTTCTACCCATGTTTTAGTTCATAGTCCTTCCTATTACTATTAGTCATCTAGTAGATCCCCATTGAAGTTATGGCCGAAAATTGGTGAAACTAGATTAAATGTCCTATTAACAACTTGCAACATCATGATTATATGATGTTCAAATATGTATCCTATGTATTAAAAAAATAAATTAAAATATTAGATTAACACTCAATGGAATATTACATCTATAATAAATCATGTGCTAAAATATATCGTAGTAGGAATAATTGGCATCAGTTAGCGATGTCTAACATCTTGAATCATCTGTCCCTCTTCTCAACCATGATATCAATATGGGGTACCATTGACATCTCTATGGAACTATGGGAATCCCTCTCTGAGTACCTTTTAATACAATTATGTTTTTTTATCTAAAATCAATTTGGTTGAGGAATACCATATAATTAGTAGATTAATCAAATTCGTTGCAATAATATTATTCATTCAATGGTACCGTGATGATAAAATACAAAGTCTCATCATTTCCATTAATATATCTATAAATATCAATTTTTTCATGGAATGACATGCCTCATATGGTAATGTATCATGTATCTATATAATCTTGATATAAATACATAGGCACTTGGTGTATTTGGATATTAAATTTTATTCTTCCAAATGAACAATCATAGTGTATGGTAAGAGTGACTAGGGACCCTTTGGAACATCAAAGGGGGGGGGACTAATTTGAAAACCACCACATTAATTTTGGGTTCATGACCATTTCTCTATATAATATTTTTTCTTCATATTTCTTGGAATTATATCGATCTAAATGGATAGAACAGTTCCCCCCATCATATTACTCATGCCAAAAGTACACTATTAGTATATAATTTGGAAAATTATTTGGTTATTATTCTCCCATTCTGCCCCATGAATATTAATATACCTACACGAGGGTGTAAAAATATAGGGGAAGAAATCCATGGTAAATAACACCGTTCATATTCATTCCAATAATGGATATGATATTACTCTCATTAATCAATATAGTGAGTTCAAATAATAATTCATTACTCTAATCAACTGAATAAGGTTGACAACTCTTAATGTTGTAATTCATATGGTTTTATGGATCACACAGATAAAGAATCCGTAGAACATAATCAATTGTCTATCATATAATGGTCCACCAAAAATTCACATTGATCACCATACTTTTATAGCAATTATGATCTCAACATAATCCATTGATATGATGCTTCCCTAAAGAATCATTAAATGCATTTAGGATTGAATGATATTTAGTGAACCCAAAATGACTCATTTACTAGTTGTATATGAGTCCTAATATAATAAGTATGTAATGCAGTTTAAGCACATATTTATTATTCATATGGTATTGGTTTTTTTCAATGATATGATCCATTTCAATGATGAAATTATTTCCGAAAAGAATAATAACAATTCTCCCTCATAAACTTCAATATATAATGCTTCCTTAATTCTATCAAATATATTTCAAAATTTATATAAATATTCTAGGTCTTATACAATATAATTTATTGATCAAAATGATGATTTTGATCTTAGGGTATCCCATTCAACATTATTAGTTTGATTTTCAACCACCATCAATGAGCTCCTAAATGTTAATATTAGTATAGATGAAGATCAAAAAATTACAATGATCATTATCTCCCTAGATGCTATGTAAAAAAGATTTATTCCCCTCCATTTTGAAATTTAAATCTAATTCATTCGAAAAAATGTAAATTGAAATTCAAAAAATTGATATAGATGTGGATACACATCATTTAAGCCAACTAGATGACCACTGTGGAGATAAAAAGGAAGTGTAGAGAATAAATCATAACCACACTACAATGGTGGATTATAACACTGAATGTATTTTCATATTATACATGACTGGGTATTGTAAATACCAATACTAGAATAATAATATCATCCCATTCATATTGAATAATGGGTTAATTAAAATCTATATCCAAATCAAGTATCTCAACTAGAATCACTAAAAGGATAATTTCAATAATAATTTATAAGCACCTGATCAAAAACATAACAAGATTTCATGATTTCCCCATTATTTATGGGTACCTTGTAAAAAAACCTCTAAATGGATCCAAAATATTATGAGAGAACTTTGATCTGGGAAACCAAATGGGTATTCTGTTATCATGCATTTTTTTGTCCGGAATGTTCTAGAACAACATAAAAATTTTCCATGTATTTTATCACTATACCCCTTATGGAGATGACTTTAGACTGCTAGAAAAATGATTTTTTTGTCACGTCATAACCATTTTTGTGATATCATAGGTAATAATGATATTTTTTTTAATAAACTGTGGAAACACATAATGAGGATAGGCCACATAAAAGGTGATTTATTTATTACATTCGTGATATTTATCATCTTCATGGTATGAAATAATGACATAAATTTTTCCTCAAAGTATCTATAATGGTACTCAAAATGCCTCATTCATGAAGTTGAGAAGTTGTCAGAGAACTCAAAATATATTTTTCTTGTATAATGTTCCTTATTTCCTATCTTTTAATAATATATTACCCTTCAATTATTTGAAGAATAATTGATTCAGTAATAAGTGTGATTATTATTTCCTGAAATCAATCGATGATAAAAATATATAACTTATATGCCAAATAGTATTAATTATACATATAGATGGAAAGACACTCATAACCTATATGGAATCCATAGAGATCCATATTTCATTGAAGAATAATGTGATATAGGAGAGACATCTTTTTTATCTCTATAGAACAATAATTGATATTATTATATAGCAATATAATATCAATAAGAACTGTCTCAATCAGGTCAGGTATCTCAAATGTACGGTAACTGATGTCTACATTGAGGCTATTAAAGTTGATAATTTTCTGTCATTGGGAGTAATCATGTAGATGAGTATGATGTGGCAATTTCAGACTCCCAAGTAATATGGAAATATTGTCGAGGATGACATGAGGGGAGTGTTTCACTGTCTCGTTTTTAAAAACCACTAGTTATTATTTCATTATAATCTATCATGAATTTAATTATTTATAATATGGAACGTCCGGACCCTGGATTATCTTCACATCACAATGTCAAAATTGATTCTCATGTTTACCTGATTAAATATATCCTTAGTCTCCCAATTTAAATTGGGAGTCTATTATTATGGATTTTCATATTTTAGTTATTTTATATCAATTTCATATTTCATAAGGCATGAAAATTTCACGTGATTAAAGTTTTCATTGTATCACAAAATATTTATGATATGTCACAATTTATCTAGAATTATTTGATGAAGTAATATTATCCATCCTTTTCACTTTTTTACCAATGGATATGAAATTTTATTGCTATTTTATAAGTCTAATATAGATAATTATGAAGAATTTTATAAAAAATCATGTTGAATTTTAAATTGTACTCATCTATTTAATATAGATAATTTTTCATTACGCAATAATGTCATTAGAAGGATAAACATAAAATGAAGTAGAATACAATGTTTTTACCAAAGGATTTTAGATTTAAAAAAATAAGTAGTAACCGAATTTATGACCAAGAGTGATTCAAAGTAATATTTAGAGAAATTCATTAGTGAATACATCATATTAAGGGAATATTAGTTCAATTTCATGATTATGTACTAGAATTTATGTACGAAATCCAATCAGAGAAGATGATGGATCATAATTCACATTCAGAAAAATCCCAATTGGTTACACTATTGAATGAAAATATTTATCTAAATAATCTAGAAAAGGAAAAGATATTAATTCCCACAAACCATGATTTTCTCTATAACTCTAAGAAGTGAAATAGAATAAATAAATGTGGTTAAAAACAATAGATGATGAGGGGTGTTTATATAAAATAAATAGAACCCAAACTAAACAGATTGATGCCTTAATAAACTACATAAAAATTTAATTCTCCCACTAGGATGAACTTGGAATGAATTTTTATGGTTGAAGGAAGAGAAATTCATCCACTATGATGGCCCAAATTACATTATGATGTTATAAATTTGATCGTTTGATTGTTTTTACAAGGAATCATAGTATAAGGATAGATGATATGCTATATATAAAAATTTAAGGATAGTCACACTAGCTCTGACTAGTCATGATATATTTTCTCCCATCGATATGGTAGAATTGGCTATTCATTCCACCAATGGTGCATGAATTAGAGGAATTCACCCAAAATTTCCCAGATTTTTATATATATTATAACTGTAAAAATAATTTATTAAAATTATTTCATAGTACTAAATAGTCATAGTTATTTTCTATATAGTTTTTTAATTTCAGGGGGATATATTCCCTCTATATTGACAGGTAATGGGTGTATATCATTTCTTCCGACAATTTCATCTAAATCTAGGATGTTTATAGTTTATTTAAGGTGGTAAGAAAAAATTATCTCATAAATTTCATTATTTATATAAATCCTATCGAAACTTTCATCCAGAATAATAAAACAGTACAAAATTATGTTTAACACCCTGAAATTCCAAAGTAAGAAGTTTACATTGTATTCGATAGTGTGTATGACACGCAAATGCATGGGTGTTTGTTAATATAATATTCTAATACAATACTCTATATTTATTATTTTATATAATATAAATATATGATATAGCTTGAAATTAATGAGATATTGAGCTTTCCTGTTTTTCACACAAAAACAACTTTATTCAACAGCTTTCATTACATTCAAGAACGAGATTTACCAAACAATAATATAATATTAAATACTATTATTTTATGTAATTATATATAACCGAGCCATTAATTTAGTGGTTGTGAAATGGATTGAATAAATTTTGTTAATATATATTTTACACAAAAATAATTTGAATTCATAGCATTCTAATTAAATTGAAATGAATATAATAATCAATTGAATATAAAGGAAATATTTTTTTACTCAAAAATTAATTTTATGCTCATAAATTAAATTAATTACTAATATTTAATAATATGTATATAATTTATAGATATTATATTATAAATGATGATTTCTTATATACATCTAATAGATTTTATGGGTAGAAAATTACAACAATTCCTTTTTACACCAAAATACCAATATTTTTTAAAATTCACCTTTACACCCGTATAGAAGAGGCCATATTTAATGACCAATTTTTGGAACATTAAAAAAATTTATGTCATAAAAAATTTAATAATTGAAAATAAATATAAATTTTTTTTATGTTAGATTTATTTTATTTTTTAGTAAAGAATCATTTTTTGGAATAATTAAATATTCTTAATATTTATTCCAATGTTCTTTTTCACCTTAATAATTTATAAGGATAAGTTATATTATTTGTTATATATAAAGATCAATTAAATCAAATTTTTTTAATATAATCCAATTTGGTTTGTTCGAACCAATTTAAAATTGAATTTGGTTATAAAACATAGTAAAATGTTAAACATTTTAACTATAAGAATCTTTATTGTCATCCAATCTATTGGATTAAATTTAAAATTATTTTTAAAAATTGTATTATTGGAATTTAGAAAAATAAATTAATCAATTAGAATAATAATTATTAAAAATTTCTAATAATTTAAATTTATTTTTTCCAAATTTATTAATGAATGTAACTAAATCTAATTAGAATGATTAAGTATACATGAAACATAATCAGGGACAAAAAAATATTCATAGAATCCAAAATGACTAGAAACATGTCCCAAACCCATTTGATTGTCTTATGATGACCATATACTCTATTATATATATTTTGAACCATTATTTTATCGACATTACAAGAATTGTATTTAGTGTTATTCCATTTCCAAATTTGTAAAAGAGTGTTTCGCCTCTAATTTAAAAAGACATTAATGTATTACACTTCCTCACACCTATCAACAATAACTGGCTCAATAATAAACTGACCAAATTGATATAAATAAAATCCCAAAACCCCCTATATGTATCAATTTGGGTAGGAATATATCCATAGAATAACATTGGGGTAACCCAAATTGAGTTAACCAAATTAGAGTTAACATCCTTCCTAATAAACTTTTGTTTTATTCTCATTCTCCACTCTGTAAACTGTTATTATTCCATGAGTACATAATGAAAAAATTATCCTAAATATATTAATATTTTTTATCCCATGATTTTTACCTATACATACATAATCATCCATCTAATGGGTAATGAGTGTGACAACCGGGCCCCAGTGACAGCGCAACCACCCCGCCTTAACATGGTCGTCGGGGCTTGGCCCACCAGGTACCACCCGTTGCCCTACAGACACGTGGGGCCCACCCCAGGGTCCACCCACGTGCCCGAATGGGTCATCTGACTAATGACAGTCCCCACATGCCAACACATGTCCTTTCCAGTGTGCTTTGTCCTCACTCACACACACCCTGGGATACTTCCCAGAAGGTCACCCATCCTGATCACTAGTCTAGGCCAAGCACACTTAACTGTCGAGTTCTAATCAGGCAGGCTCCCAAAAAGTAAGGGGCACCTTGTTGACATGAGTCATATCATTTAGTCATTTAACCCTTTATCATTTGGGGATGTTACAATCACCCCCCCCCCCCCTTTAGAGCACAACGCCCTCATTGTGGGCCCTACATCTCAACCTAGGCAATGCACTACTCCTTAAGGTTGGGTTCCTCCTTTGATTCCAAATGTGACAATCGGGCCCTGGTGACCGCACAACCACCCCGCCTTAACATGGTCATCGTGTCTTGGCCCACCAGGTACTAAATAATGACTTTTCTCAATGGCTCGTGTTACACAGCAGACTGTCTGTTACTAAATAACAATATATTATTAAAATATTTTCCTTTAATATAAGTTTATATAACCAAGATATTAAATCAATATTTTTTAAATATAATGAAATAAATTATTAAAATATATGGTTTACACAAATATAATAAGGATCTATAGGTTACCTATTAATTAGAAATGAATTTAAAAACGAAATTAATATATTGAAAATGTTTCTAGGACCATAATGTCATTTTATAAAAATAAATTAAATTGATTTCTATTTTTGAATGATATTTATTTAATTTAAATATTATATATTCACTAAAATATTTCTTTATTTATAAAAAATATTTTATATTCTTAAGATAAAACAAACCAATTTTTACACATAAAAATATATAATTTTTAATAGAAATATTAATACCTTTTAAAGGAGAACCTATTTGGAATAAATTTTTTTAACTTTTAAAAATTGTATATATATAAAAACAACATATATGAAATTGGATCATAAAAATTATGTTGGGGTACTTTTTGGTTTTTTTCCCTAACGTTTCAATTTTTAATGAATTGTGGAAAAAAATAAATATTAATTAAAAACATATTTTTTGAACAATTAATTTATAAATATATTAAAAAAATTTGATTTAAAGATTAATTTTATTAAATGTATATAATTTGATCCTCATTATTTCATTACAATCAATTTCAGTTTGAAATTGGGTAAAAATCATAGCATTCGTTATAATATTTTTAATTTAAAAAATATTATTATCATCTCGTCTGTGATAATAAATGTAAATTAAATTATTCCACTTCGGTGATTATAATTTGGAAACATGGATTCCGCATTATTAGTCAAATTAATTTAGAATGTATATGTTAAACATTGTTTTTTTAATATTTTTAAAAATAAATAAAAAATTACAATGATTAAGTTGAAATTGGGGTTATCAATAGAATAAACCTTATGCATAAGCTCCAAAAATATTGAGACATTTTTCAAAAAGTCATTTTATATAAATATTTAAAACATATAATATATTATATTAAACGTAACTCGTTGCTCCCACTTTCTCGCACCTCTAAAGGCATATTTTCTTAAACAATATCAACCAAAATTGGTCTATAGAATCACTAAACTCAAACTAGAATCCCCCATTTTTTCATTATTCTATCAATAAAATATCATTTGTGGAGAAAAACTTATGTTAGGTGAATTTGATGTAAAAAATTCCTCATGATCTTTTGTATTAATTTCATTATTCACACCCAAAACACTTTTGATTCATTCATGGTATAATTACATGAGTATCGTCATTATACAAATATTTTTTATGATATGGTTTCCAACTACACATTCATACACATCAATATAATTGAGAAAATAACATACTATTTATGTCAACTGAGAACTACCAACACTTGAAACCAAGTTGTTCATTTTTTTCCATTACCACCTCTCATGGATGGGAATTATAGTGGAAAATATATTTATATATGTTAAATATGATAATTATAGCTTAATTTTTACATATGTAATTATTTTATAACACAATCCTTTATGAATTCCATTTTATGGGAATATAATAACATTAGTTATATATATGTGAACTACATCCCCCTCAGAGCAATGTGAATCATTCAAAAAATACATGACATGTATAAAAAAAGGTTTTAGTACAAATATATAACATATATGAAATATATTTCTTAATGGTATTAGTATATACTTATATATATCTGTAATTTAATATTAATAATATTAATATGACAATGAAATGAATGTACTGTTCAGTCATACGTATGATATACCATCTCCATGAACATTTTATATCATTTCATATCTCAAAACATTCGTGATTATTATAAATTCATATAAACTGAATATATTTGATAATTAAATAAATTTTTACATTCTGGATATTATGAGATCATGATATATGTAATAATAATTAAAATTAATTAATACAAACATACATGGAAAACATTAGAATGAAGACCAGAAATGATAAAATTAACGAACGAGTATTGGAAAACTAGTAATAATATATGATAGGAAGTTAAAAAAATATATTATAAGTATGAATAGGGTCATTTTTATGTTAGTTTCATGTTTAAATCCATGATAAATGTGGTTGAAAGAAATTAACCCAAAAAGTAATCACATTTTAATGGATTTTCATCTCAATTTTTTCATCTATGAGATAAATGTCATTTTCACCACTTATATCATAGTGTGGTGTATCTAATACCAAATTTGAAATTTTTTTAAAAAGAATTATTTTATATTCATTGTAATTAAAAAAGTAATTTAATGTTATTCATAAACCATAATTATGAATTAAAGGATTTACAATGATATATGATACTTTTGGATGTTTACTGATTATATTCCGTAAGAAAAGTTTTTATGAGTTTTCAATGGTATTTCCATTATTTGAAGTATAAATTATAATTTATTCACGTAATTTGTAATATTATTTGTACACAAACCACTTTTTTTATATAATAACATTATTCATTCATTCTCTATGATTTTTTTGTTTCAATTTTAATGAATTAAAAAAAGGGGTTTTTAATTATGCATTATGAAGTGGAAAATTATCAAATAACCCAGATTCTTTCATTGATTTATATTACTTCCTCATTCGCATTCTTATTTGATGATTTTCTATTTAAAAAATTTTATTACCATTTCTCATATTTACAAATATCTTATACTGATTTACATTTGACACAGATAATATATTCTTTTTTATAGTCTATCATCGAAATTATGGTCCTTTCAAGGGATTACATCAAAATATAATTTTATTTCAGATTAAATACATATGAATTTCCATTCAGTGAAATTAATATATTTTTGTTTTTAAAACCCTTTAATTTTCTTCGCTTATGGTTTTTTATTATCTTTCAACTATTAGAACCATTTTTAAACCCTTTGGTAATCAAAATGGTATGGATAATGTTTTTAGCAAAAATAACTTCATTTAAGTCTTCAGTCAAAGAACAAGTTGATTTCTAAATCATTTTTTTCTAAAAAAATACCAAAATGATTTTCCCATTCTAAAATGATTTATTATCAGAATTTAAACATGTTTTCTTTCACCAATTCTTTCAAATTAATTTTTTTCATTCCGAATGTGTAATTTTTTCAAACCATTTTTCCCTTAAAATGGAATGTTTTCAAGAATTGTATGAAATGCACAGATTTATCTGCCATCAATTAATAGATCTGTACATTACATGTTTAAAAATATACCCTTTAATAGATTATTTTTCAAAAGTGATTTTCAATTATTAATTTTTTAGTACAATATGACATTTTCCCCTAAAATGTTTTTTAATGATATTTTTTGTTGTATTTCTATTCATTGATGAAAAGACAAATTATTTTTACCCCACATGGGATATTTAGTATTGAAACAATATATATTCATCCACAATATTGTTTATGATTTATTTTTTCATGTATAATATTGACATTCAATTCCATTATTCATTTAATTCCACTTCAAATAAACTATAGCATTTGATCAATTTACATTGAATTTACCCAAAAGATGTATATGAATTATCATTGATAAGATTTTTGAATAAAAGATATTCCATTTTTAATATGCTGTTTAATTTTCATGTAATTCTTTATTTTTTTATGTATTGACAAATCCACATCCTTTATTCAATATGGATATTTGATAAGGCATATTGTTTATTAGATATAAAAAATTCAGGGGAAATGAAATACTTGAGTTGGGGACAATTTAAGGTAATCACTATGGGTTGGGAACCATTTTATTAAATCCACCTGAGGTATTGGTAGTCTCATTAGATGAAATTAGTAAACAAAATTCCCTTATAGTATGTTTCCATGCATTAAAGACAGTTTCTCCCATAGAAATAAACCTTGTTGTGA
The DNA here is from genome assembly GCA_963277665.1 of Viscum album. Lineage (NCBI taxonomy): Eukaryota > Viridiplantae > Streptophyta > Magnoliopsida > Santalales > Viscaceae > Viscum > Viscum album. The sequence continues at coordinate 1,024,894,628 of OY728120.1, read as the reverse complement.
ATGGTTTTGATAATATTGCTTCATGTGCGAGATACAAGAAATTCAATAATTAAGAATATACCTCATTTTAATTTAGTAGTTCATTACCCATTAGAATTTTCATTTACATATCTATGGATACATTTCAAAGTTATTTTATTGACTAAAGGGCATGTGTTTTCATTTTCTTACATTTCATTATTTATTTTACCTGGCCATTTTATTTAAACGAAGCCTACTTTCAGTTATTATCATTATATATTGATTGTGAACTTCCTCCTTGGTTTTATTCTTACATAGTAAGTTTGTTCAGTTATTTTTCTGGATATAATCATTAATTTTATTAATTCATTATTTTTTCACCTATAATTTACCATTACTGTGAATATTAGTTCACCCTTATTATGATTCCTTTCCCCATGAATCCAATAATAATAAACAAAATTTTATTAAATGATTCAATATATATAATGAATAAGTCCTCTAAAAAATTATTTGTGTATTCATTTTTAAATAGACTCATCTCTTTATCTAGTTTACCAAGACTACTAAACCATTTAGTCTAATAAAATTTGATTCATTGTATTCATGCCTAGTAAATTATAGTATAAATTGACTATGTGATCTCTTTGGTCAACCATATACATTATGTGACATCAAATTAAATTAGTAATACACGAAGAATACAATTGTTTCGAACTACATATCTATGTATCAAGTATTGTAAAATTGAAAGATAATGTACAAGAATAGAAATATATCAAATAAACATCAAAATAATTTTTAAAAAGGACAATAATTCTTTTTGAAAAAAATATTCTATTTATGTTTAATGAATTTTACAATATAACTCTGGATTCCATGTAGGGGAACCTATATTCTATTATATTCTATAAAATTTAGACAAAACTATTATAGAACAAAAACATTCATTTTTAATTGTCATATGAAATCAGTTATCAAATGATGAGTTGTTCAATATACTATTGGTTATGATAGAGAGAATTAAAGAGAAGTGGTTTTTCCCTTTTTACTAGTTGACATGTTAGTAGAATCATGTCATTATTTCATTCAATGTTAATGTCCACAGATACCCATTACTCTGTTATTAATTAGTACTTTGTCTATTAAATTCCATGGCATTAAGGAAGAAATATCCAAAATGATGAGAAATTTATATGAAACGTATGTTATACATATGGATTACTCCATTATATCATATTCCATAATAATAATGTATGGTGAGAGTATCCAAACCACCCCCAATGAAAGACTCAATAACAATACTTTCCTGGAATCCACATTGGATTCACCCATCTGCACATATCGATGCTAAACTATATGACCATTTTTATAGTCAGATGGTCACAAAATGAATATAATTGAGGTCCTAATACCATGAAATTAATTCATTGAGAATAAATTTCATAGTTATATGATCTCAAACTTTATTACATGTTTTTTTGACACATGACCTCCCAAATTATTTGATATAGTCTCCTTATAAGAGTTGTATACATTGTATGACAGTCAATTACCAAAAATAATTATCATTTCTCAGGATTCCATTAATGAGAAAAATGTATTATGGTAAAATAATTCAAATTTACTAAGAAAAAATAATTTCTTGAGTCTTATATTTCCTTGATATATAGTTACACATCAATTACCAAACTCAAACCCACCTACAACTCATTTTTTTTCATTGTCTATCATGACTCTATGATACTTACAAAAAGACCTTAGTGAATGAACATAAGCATAATTGAATATGGTCCTTTTAATTTGATGTTAAACAACATAATATATAATACATCTAGTAAGACATTAATATTATCATATTTATCAATACTATAAGATCATAACCTGCATATGGTTTTCCATTCAATGGGATTTTACTCCATTTCGTATAATACATAATTATGATACATTCTCATATTTAAGAATCCATATACATGGAAATATAATATGAAAATTTTCCCCTCCCTATGTAAGTGGTTTTTGTTTATTAGGGTGGCATATTCATAGCCATGGATTCAATGTTTATGGACACACAATCGAAAAAATATTACATTTTCACCTAAAATATAAATAAAAATACAAAATAATTTGATATAAATGTGGATTTCTTTTTATGATTCCGTAAAAATTGTCATTATTGGAACACACAGAAATGGACTATCCAAAAAAATACATTATGAATCCTAATTGTTTATTTTTAATGAAAATATTATCAATAAATGTATTTTATTAATCTTCATTCCCATATCTGGGATGACATACCATTCACTCATCTTCTTTTATATGGGATACATACAAATGAATTGTATATTTAGGATATTTTTATCGCATGAATCATAATATCATAGGACATATACTGATTCCTATACCATTATCAGGGGAGAACCCTCAAATTTTTCTCAAAACCCCTCCTCATCGTGGTGCCTAATCCTTTATACAATCATTTTAACTTTTATCTCATTACATACCACTACGATATGATTATCATACTTTTCAAATTATCGAAATAAATAAAAAAGATCCATATATAGAAGTCCACTAGAAAATCAAGAATCTACATAGAATTATAGAACATGTCACATGTTATTGAACTACATGAAATATTTACAAAAATTCATCACTATAAAATATATATAGTGGTCCGTTATATTTGACCCACCATCCCAATAAAATATCGTTATCCTTTTAAGGATACCAGAACTAGAGATAATTTCTTTATAGTGTTTATCTATTAAAATTTACCCATATTAATGAATATTCCTATATCATATAATGTATATTGCACATAAAGTTACTTATACTTCCAATATTGAACCGAAATATTACTCTATATTACATATGAGACGGATCCAGATAGAGAATGTTTATTTTGTGGATGGTGTGTATTGATTTCTATAATTTCATGACATATAGTGATTTCCTAGACCCCCTTTTCCAGTTAAACAAAAATAAAATTTCCACTTATCTTGGTTTTGATTCCCTTATTTATCCATGTCATGATTCTTATAATTGCTCACCATTAAAATGATGAAATGTAATCATTCCGTTCAAAAAATTATTATCTATGTAATGATTTCACAATAATAATGTGTGGATTTATTATTATTATTTAATGATACGTAGTGATATATGATCTAAATATTTCATCTTAATCCATTGATCAACACCTAGTTTCACTTCCTTTGGATGGATAATAACAACCTAAAAATTGATAGTTCAATAATAAAATATAATAATCATGATTATTATGAAATTACCTTCACATAAAATACAGTTCATTCCTCAAGTGATATGAATTACTGAAAACAAAACGTGGCCACTTGTAACAAAAATATTCCCCGAAAAGTGACCCCAATACAAGGTAATTATATTCATGTCACCAAATTTGGTGTTACAAACCAGTAGTATATTTTATATTTTTTGGATAAATTCATCTAATAACATGTTCCAAAGAAATTATTACCATGGAAATCATTGCATCAATATTGTCCAGTATTTATCATTATCATATACGAATTTTGTCATCACTTTCGAATTAAAATACCAAGTTTCATTATTTACATTAATAGTATTACCTATTTAAAAGGTGTTGGGAGATCCTTGAACTTACTTTTCATATGGGTTTTCATATCATTGCTACATTCGGTGTCTACGGACTATATTAATAAACTATGTACCCCTCATTGTGAGGTAAGATATTCTATGCTTGGGCTCTACATTAATGTTGGGAATTCAAATCCCTTTCAAGATATACCATACGAAAATTTTGTTTAAAGATGTGTCACCATAAACCCCATATATAATTGATCAGATCTAGATGATTGGAATTTAATATTTCATTGATCTGACTTGTAAGGCATTTAACACTAAAATAAACGACTAATACGGGATTATATTGACAATCCATTATATGCGGCCTAAAAAGTCTACGACATCACCCTCTAAGTAATCCTATTTAATTGATTGTGAATATGAAGGAGTGAAAATTATAAATTTAAGAAATTTTTTTGGTCCATTATATATCACTAAAAATATTACTCATGCTTAGTGAACCAACAAGTCAAGAAAAATGTTATAAAATACCATATGATAAATCATTTGTATGTTTTCTTGTGTAATTTAGTGTTATAACCCTTAACCCAAATAATGTTTTCAATACCCATGGAATACAATTTTGGTTTTTCTAATGATTCTAGAATATAATTATCTCTACAAACCCAATTAATCAATTATGTGTTAGAATTATCACTATCCATTCATGGAACCTAGTAATGTGACTATTCAGAAGAATGTTACACTTTTATTCAATAATTATTTATATGAAACTATATTTACTGCTAAAAAAATTTAATGTTTTTATCATAATGGCATGTTCATCAATCCCTACATTTCAATATTAGTATCTTTATTGAACACATAATTAAAATGTGTTTAGTTTCCATCTATGGATATTTTATTATATTCAATTATTTATATATTCAAATGTCTCATGTTATGATTCACACATTTAATAGGAAAAATATTCAAATATATTTAAATAAACACATCTACATATATTTATGAATGGTACCCATTTTCATGAAATAAATTTTGAATCTCATTCAATAACCATTGCTTGTTTTTTTTCACATATTATTGTTCCAATTTAAATAATAGTCAATTCCCTATGAATTTATTATATATGTACTTTTAGGGATGTAAATTATTATTTAGGTCCTCCCTCATTCAGAAATGTCCAATAATGGCTCTATATCACAAATATATCCACACCCTTCTTCATTTGTATAAACCTATATGACCATTAAACTCATTAATCATTGGTTTGTGTACTATCACATTAATCTACAATAAAATCCTTATGAGGTGATCAATACTAGTAATGGGGTTCAGATTTCCATATAGTTAATCATTAAATTATTGAAATATATGTCAATTCATTTAATTGTCAATTTGTCTCTTCTATAAACAATATTATAACTAGTCTATCTTGCAATACCAAAAAATGGCCAAAGAAATAGACATTGTTCATTTCAGGTGTAAAATGTACAAGAAAAAACATAGACATTTCTTTCTTGTAGTATGTATATTTTTTAGCATATGAAAATTATTGAACATAAAAAATGAGAAATTATATTAAATATATTCGGTTAAAAAACCCAAATGTTATATTAGATTATAATCAATGTTCCTTCCAGAAAATATACCATATCAAGGAAAATTTAAACCAATATATTATAACAATTTTTTAAAAAACCATGTAAGAATAAATATATCCGAGTATGTCAAAGTATTAACAAAAAATGGGGTTTTGGATATGTGTTTTACTACCTGGTCAATACAATATACTCATGAATATATATTATGTATAGATACAAATGTTGATTGCATTTGTTATCATCAAGGACAAATTCTATGATTTCACTATATATTTGATTGTGTGTGATGCATCACCTTGACCCCAGAATCCTATAGATGGTGCATTATTGTATGACATACGCATGATTTCAAGGAAGAAAATCTCAAAGGACTGATCAGTTTATCAAACGTGGTAATCCAGTATATATACATGATGCCCATAATACATCTTGAAATACAAAATAAAAACATTATATACAATAAAAATACATAAATTTATTTATTTAATGATTATTCAATTTTTTTTCATATCATGAGAAAAGGTAACATAATAAGGGTGATCTCAATTGATTAAGAAGAGTCTGTAAAGCGGGAGCAATAATGAAAAATAGAATAAATTAATATATAATTTCAAATTAATGATAACACATTCCATTAAAATAACTATATAATTAAATATCAATAGGAAAATGAATAAAAGAATAACCCTTTCCATCTAAATTAGTAAATTGAAAATGATATGAATCCATAGATATGTTGATGCAAAAAAAGGATGAATAATAACTAAATCTAAATGAGGGATGTTCATTGTTATTCGATTCAATGTTTATTAGGTACATATTACCTTTATAATCCAATCAATTAACAATATTTTATATATCATGTTGGGTAAAAAGGAATATAGGTTTTCCAATTTATTATTTTCATGATACTACTAATTAATTGAGGAGTTATTAATAAACGGGACACACCATTGGTTTACCAGTACAAAGCATTCATCATGGTAATAAACAATCTGCATTATGAGACTATTACCATTTAATAAAAGATATCGGTTTATTAATTATTTGTCTGTAGAGGCTATGGGGAAACAAGATTTTTGAACATTAATTAAATAACATACAATTAAATTATAATAAATACAATATTCAGTGAAAGTAAATGTTAAACATTTTAATGACTAACATACCACGTCGAATCATTTAAATCATGAACCCTATGAAATCTTATAATTAAATGAAACAAATAATATAATGTGATTAAGGATATTCATGATTTAAATTTTTAATGTTTTGTAAATACATCTAATAAAATTGATTTGGTTCGTTTTAACAAATATGTCTCAATAGAATATGAATTGAGGAGAAATCCTTTACTATATCCATCTTTTCTAGTTTTGTCCTCCTAGTCTCATGTATAATGGTTTAAAAATTGAACCATTATAATAAAATATCCATTATAATGTTTATAATACCTTATATTAACTTATTATAATATCACATTTCCCGTTTGTTATCAATATTCATTAATTTAACTATTTTAGATGATAATTTACTATTATTCTATAGTAAATATTAAAATGTTATATTTTGAATAATTAATTAGGACATGGTTTCATCAAAGCAAAAATGATCAAAATTTCTTATTTATCACATATAATCATTATATATGTATTTATATCAATCTATTGTATAAGATGATTAAAAATTAAGTGCACCATTATTAGATAAGGTAGGTCATTCTTACACATTAGTGCTACATTTATTTCATTTCTGTACTAAAATAACGAAAACTAAATTATACATATGATTATTATAATTATAGTGTCATACCAATATTATATATGTTACATATTTTTTTATTAAAACCATACTTTATACATTCAATGTATGGTTTAAATTAGTCAGGTCGTTTTGAGGGGGTAGTAGTCCACACATCCAAAAAAAAACTATTTTAATTACACACGATGGAAAGTATATAGGTATGTTCTAAATAAAAATAACATAATAACCTAGATATTAAAAAAATAAAAAATAAAATATATAAATAATTTTTCCATTATAATGGCCACTATGATAGGAAATTGAAAAATGAACATGCATCGTTTCGTGAGGTCGTAGTTCTCCGTACACATAAACAGTATGTTCATTAAACATTAGATAGAGGTGTGTGTAAATGTGGGAATAAGCCATTAAATAAAAAAATAATTGTATATTTCATATTCTTATTTTGATATATAATCATGTAAAAAGATATATTAAGGGGTTGAGAATGTAAATGAAACAATAGAGCATGAGTGAAGACTATGCCTCTTAACAGAGTAGCTTCTTTTTGTTTGTATCAAAAGGATTCCTTTTAAATATATCTAAACAAATGGAGGATTAAAGGTACAGGGGAGGGATTTTGGGATGCTATATAGAAAAAACATATCTTTTCCTAATTTTATTTATTGGTGCGATGAACTGTGGTATATGGGGTCTTTTTATTGGGAATGAAAATGTCTCACTTGAGATTATAGGAAACATGTAATGGGTGCTGATGTTATCCCTTATAAAAAGTCATACAACAGAAAAAAAACTCATTGAATGATGTTTTATGGACATTAAATCTACATAAAAGTTATTTACATGTTGATAGATCATTTTTACCCTTCATATTAAGGTTTTAATATTTTATTATGTTTATTTTTACCTAAATAATTGTAAATATTTATAATGACTTTCACAAATATTTTTTTGTAAAAAAACTAACACATCCTTTTAAAAAGTAGAAATTAATTTTATTCCTAGAATAAGATTCATTATTCAGAATTAAAATAACATATTATTTAGAGATTAATTAATATGTTATTCCACATATTGGAAGAAATGTGGGTTTTATGGTAAAATATGTCCCCATGATTGCTGTGATTTTATAGTCAATTTCAAAATGAAATTATTTTGAATGCCAATAATATTATGCATATAATTGGGTTTATTTGTATCGTAATATTGTTAAATATATAGTATCAATAAAAAAGTATTTTATTTTTTTAACATTTATACTTATTTAAAATAATTATTTAATTTTAATTATAATATATTTATTAATACAATACTCTATTAAAAGAATAGAAATAATAATATTTCATTTTAGATCGAATTGATTCTTATTCTTGTTTCTATTAAGTTGATAGGTAATGAATTAATTTTATATTTATATAAACCATAAATTTTTATATGACATTTAATAAAATTAAAAACCTCTAATATACGGTCTACGATATGTCATATTATATAAAATAATAATATTTCAATAAAATATTATTATTTGATGAAACAAGGTCTTTCGTGTACCGCATTTTATTGAGGAAGTGTGCAATTATATAAATCATTAAATAACTCATTATTGAATTCATTATAGGATATATCATGTATTCAATTTATTTATGGTAGAAATATATATATTAGAATTTCATGATATTATATTCCATTAAGCGCTTGGTGAATCATTTCATGCATGCAATAATTTATATATTTGTATATTAGAATTTAGGGGTGTTACATTCTCCCCACCTTATTTAAATTGTGTCCTAACATATTAAACCCGACCTCAGTAATCTAGGGAATGAACATAATGTATTTTTTAAAGAGCTACATAGCAAAAAATTGTTAATATCACATCTTCTTAATTATAGATAAGGTAATGTAATATATTCATTTAACTATGTTCCCCAGTAGGAGAACAATGTTGGGAAATTGATACATGTATGTGAAAGTAAAAAAATCCAACATTAAATTTGTAATGGAGAGTTCTAGATAAAATATGAAAATAAAATTGGATGACCAGAAAACTATAAATAATAGGTGTGAGTATAGTTCATTGATATCATCAGAAATGGTGATAATATAATATAATATTTTTCCCAATTTGTTATAGTTAATGAATTATTTCACTCTATAATATTATAAGTAAATATACATTTCTCTAAAAATAATCCTTTCATTTCATTAAACCACAAACTATTTATACTTCATCTAATATCACATGATGAATCATATAAATATGTAATAAATTAACCTATAAAATATAATCCAATGATCATCATAAACCATTTTATAAATGTATAACTTTTACAACAAATTATTATCCAATTATGTATGAAGGAGAGTAACAATATTTTCAAAATGAACTTATCATTATACAATAATAAACAAGATGTATCTCTATAATCATCACATGATAGATATTTTAATAGCATAATCAGGATTCCACATGAAATATGGTAGTAACTAGAAGCACAATAAAAACTTATTGATATCATGTTTTTCTCCCTTAGTCATTAAGTAAGAAACTTTTTTTAGATATATTACTTAATTACAAATGTTTTTTAATATCCATAAATGAAATCATAGAACACTTATCAATAAGTCATTAATCAGTACCAAAGTAGTAAGCAATTTTGTAAATCATTCATTTCTGTATCATTATTTCAATATCATGAACTTATTAAGGGTTGTATTTCTCTCAATCATGTTATTTCTAAAAATTTAACCATTATAATAAATAAAATTTATTTCAATATACTTTTATGATCTCAATTCCTCATCAAAAAAATAATATCAGAATAAACATTATATTTTTCATAAATCATATGATGAGAAAATAATAAAAAAAAAATTAGAAGAATCTTTTTTGAACAATATATAGATGAAAATTAATCATTAATTTTTATTATGTCAATATCATATGCTTGACCATAACCCCTTAGCATTTTTGGAGGTATATTATCTGGACTCATTGGGCATAAATTTTCTTAGTGACCAATCTACTTATAATTGAAACAATGAATAAATGTATTTTACTTATTTCCTTTCCATTATATTTCCTAGTTACCATTTTTTTCTTACTTATATCAAACTCCCAATCCTTTAAACCATTTAGATGGTGTTTTATTTTCACAACTATCACAAGTTAGGATATCATTCATTCCCTTTACATTTATTGGATAATTACCTTTTTATGGAGTTCAGAGGAATTATTCATATTTTGGATTCCCTTGAAGCCATAGGACATGTATAATTATTTCACTACTATTATAGAAAAAAAAACTATAACATCAAATTACGTTAAAATCATTGAATCCACATCCATTAAAATATTTAATATAATTACTTTAATGAAGTGGCTGATCATTCACTTGATGTTGATATATAATCTATATCATACCGTGATAAACTTGTTATGGTATATTTATAATCCACACCACATTATTCTTCATTCTTTTTTAAGATATTAAACTTCATCTTAATCCCTATTTGTTGATCATGAAGTGAGATATATCAACTATTGTCTCATTAAAAATTCTCCATTGCATGAGTATAATTTCTTCTTCTTCCCATTCATTCTGGATTAGAAACCACCAGTGGTCAGCATCACGAGGAAGGTAATAGAATTGAAGTTAAAAGGTTTCCTTTTTTTACATTCCTAGGATGTCGATATCTTTTCTATAGATTTGATCTATTTCATAACTAAAATTTCATTAGATATCCCACTAAATAATGGGGGCATCTTTTATATAGAGGTATCCATCACAGAATATTCTATCCATTGAATATGATTCCCAATTTGGGAAAGGTTTTTTTAATAATCTAACTAAACTAACTGTGTATATCCATTAAATGATCAGTTCCTAAACCAACTGTAATTGATTCATCGGTATGGGAATATCGATATTTCATAGGAGTAATGTTAGAGTTCATCAATCCAATAAATATTTCTAAAGAATGTAAAACAATGGATTTGTTTTATAAAGTTGTGAACTTTGTATAAATCGAAATATAATATAGCAGATAACAAATTTTTTTGCATCATGAATCCATGAATCATAAAAATTGACTATATTAGGAGAATTATTAATTCTAATTAATTAACAATTTTAGATAAAGAATATGTTTGTTATACTATTAGTTTCCCCTAGGAGTGTCGAACTAGGTTCGTAGTATGGTTGTTGTCATGTAAAAACTGAACTCGAGAAAGGCCCAAAATACCATTTTGGAGGTATTCTTCCTAGGTAAATATATGCCAGAACTACGTCAACATGTAGTATCTAGAAAAGGATGTATTTCATTGAACCTCACATTATATATACCTTACCAAAATTCTATGATTTTCTTCAATACATAAAATCAATTTCCATTATAAGGTTTTCCCCCACTATGTTTTCTAAATAAAGTTTCTAAGGATTTTGCTAAACATAATTTATACCAAATATAATATCCTTATCCTAGAAGCCTCGAGCATGTGTATTATTTTATATCACTAGCATGATTTCATGAAATCAAATCTTAATTTACAGACCAGTTTCACGGAAATTTTGATTACATACGTAATTCCCATAATATATTGGGAAATATAAAATATAAAATTTATACATTATAAAATGATTTAAAATTAATCCATTAACCCATATTCACTTATTTTTTCTTCATAAACTATTGAGTGGAACTATAATTAGTGTGATCTCAAATTCTTAGTAAGGGTATGTAAATTTGAATAAATAAAAAATCACTAAAAATAAATTTACATGTAAAGGTGATTAAATGATAAAAATGCCATAAAAATACATAGATAATAAAATATCAATATAGAAAGATAATAAAATGAAACTACTTCCATATTAGTCAATAAACTGAGAATGAAATGTATCTATAGATATGTTCATGTAAAATAACATGGAAGAATAATAATGAAATCTAAATGAGGGAGAAGATTAATTATTGGATTCCATATTTACTAGGTACATGGTACCATTATCTTCGATACAGTTTTCAATATGGTTTACAAAATATAAGAATAAATAAAATTATATTTGGCTACATAATTTACCTCATGAGAAAACCAATTCATCGAAATGTTATCTATAAATGGGGGCCACCCTGGTCATACCAGTCCAAAGTATTCCTCATATTCACAAACAATGTGACTTATGAAAGTATCTGCATTGAATAACAAATATTGATTTATAGGTGATTTCACATTGGATTCGAAGTAAAAACGAGGATTATTATATTAATTAATTTAAATAACATTCAAATATCTTAAAATCAATCTTGAGGGAAATTAAATTTTAAACAGTCCATGTTTTCCCATACAACATCGAAAAAATTACATCAAATACCCCATGATAGAATTATATAAAATGAAACATTTAATATCCCGAGAGTACGAATATTCGTGGAATATAATGTTACGTTTTATTATATTCAACAATTAAGTTTGAATTTGTGCTTAATAACAAATAACTCTCAATGGAATGTTAATTGATATTAAATTCCATTAACTTATCCTTCCGTTTTTGTCTGGTAATTAACATCCTATATAGTGGAATAAATTATGTTACTAACTAATACTATTAAATTAATCATGTTTATAATACCAATTATTAACTTTTTATAATATTTCATTACTCTTATGATCACGACATTGATTAACATTAATATTATGGGTGTTAATTTCATAGTTTTCATGAGTAGGTTTCAAATACTTATTTATTGTTATCATTAATTAGATCATGGATTCATCATCACCAGAATTTAAAACATGAATTAAATATCATAAAAAATAATTATATATATATAGTTTTATATTATATTTATACATTATAAATTAAGTGTATAGTTCATAGAGACGGTAGGCTGTACATATACCTGAACATAGCCATTATTTTATTACTTGTGTATGATGAATGAAAAATAAATTATATATATTTATATTATAATTATTTTATAACATCTACTTTATATATATTACATGGTTTTTTTAAAACCTTCCTTTATAAATTTCATTTATGGCACGAATGATTCATATTATTATTAAGTGGTAGTCGTCCACACATCATCAAACATAATTATTGCATGTAATAAGGATAGAAGTCGTAATGATATGTTATAAATAAAAATTACATATTAAGAATTAAATTATAAATATTATATATAACAAACACACATATATATAATTTCCATCAAAATAGACTCCATGATATGTTCTATAGGAAAAAATGAACAATCATCATTTCGTGAGGCAATATTCCACTTTACATAAAACGTGTATATTCATTAACAATTAGACGGATTTGTACGTAATTGTAGATATAAGAATTTAAATAAAAAACAATGTATATTTAGGATAATTTTTAAATTTTATATCATGTAATTATGATATTTTAGGTGATGTATAATTGAAATGAAACTAGAGGGCTTGAGAGAAGATGTTACATCTTAATTGTGTATCATTTTTTTGTTTATACCAAAAGTCTTCCATGGATATATTTCACCTATATATAGGCTTAATGTTATATTGGAGAAATTTTGAGAATCTATATTGGTAGATATTGGATGATCCTTTGTGGCTATATAGGTGTAGTGAATATAGAGACTTTGGGGACTTTTATTAGGAAGGAAGATGACCCACATTTAATTTTTATAAACATGTTATGTGTATTAAATTTATCACGTAATATAGTGACAAAAATCAACAAAAATAAATAATGGAATGTTTACGGAAGAAATATGGATAGAAATTAGGTGTTGGATATTTTTCAAGGTAATTTGGGACCATAAGTTGATCATTTAGTCCTTTATTTAGCATAATTTTACCCATATAATTGCAATTAATTATAATAAATTTCCGTAATCTTATTTTTTAAAACATATTTTGTACATATTGAACATAATGAATTATTCATATTCAAAATCAGTAATCAATTATTCCAAATTTCCATCACATAACTCTCTAAAATTAATTTAAATTTAATCCCACAAATGGGACGACAATCCGGGTTTTAATGTAAAAAGTGTCCACAAGGATGCTCCATTTTTATTGTCATCATTAAAGTGAAATTGACCGCATGGAAATAAATTGTATTATTAGATAAAATTATTATCTATTTAATCATTAAAATAAAATTAAAATATTATTTTTCATTATAAATTAATTAGATGAAATTGTAGTTTCGAACTAAAATTCACCATTTTAACTATTCATTATAAATGAAATGAATTAGAGAAATATCAAAAATTAACCATAATCTAATTCTTTTGATTATATTTAAATTATTATTTTTAATGATGGAAAATTAAATTAACAAACTAGTCAATATTTGGATTTAAAATGGGTTCACCATCAAATGATAGTAACAATACCATTATAAAAATATAATTTTTGATGCATAAAATTGGGTTTCCGTTTTTTACTAACCCTATAAAAAATGGTGGATAAAAATAGAAAATATTTTATAGGATATATAACATATATATTTAATTAAAATAATTCAATTATTATAATTAACTATGTTTATTAAGACAAAACTCTTTTCAATAAATACAAATAATTATAATTTTTTTATATCCAATTTTATCTTATTTTTGTTTCTCATTAGTTGGTAACCAATGAGGTAGTTTTATATTATTATAAACCATAAATTTTTATATGTTAGTTAATATTATTCATATCCTCCAATATAATATTTAGGATATATAATATTTTATTAAATAATAATTTTTAAATTATATATTGTTATTTGGTGAAACACAATCTTGCGTATAAAGAAAGTTTAAGAGGGATATCTCTCTTGAGTTAATTTTATGATAATGTAGTGTAACATTAATTACATGATATACCATTTATTTAATATATTTAAAATAGAAAACATGTAGTAGAGTCTCTGGATATCACACTCCCATTTTCCCAAGGTGATGCAAGTAATTCATGATATCGAATAAAATGATGTACATTACAATTTTGGGGTGTTACATTTGGAAAATGAGTAAGGTACCTTCCACTACATAACTCATGATGATTCATTTATGGATGAATTTAAATAATGGAAAAGGGATTAAATTTATCTCCACCTTAGTGTGGAAATATTGAATTTAGAAACCCTAGTATATTATGTGTGAAGAACCCAATGGGCCTAAAGCCCAACAAACTCGGCCACACCCGAGCCCAGCACTCTAGATGAAAGCAGACGCCCACCCCAAGGGTAGATAATTGGACCCCACCTTAGACTGACCTAGATAACACATGGCAGGAACTATCCCCTGCCAGGTGAGGATTTATTATGCCTCCCCTACAACTCGAACCCGTGACCACAGGCTTAAACGCCAACCATGAAGCATTACGAGTACCACTGAGAGACCTCTCTGACCCCTCGCCATAGGTGCTGATTCCATCTTTATTCCTCCATTAATTTTTGGGGTGTGACGATTAGGTTTTGGTTTGCAATTTTTTTTAGGGTGTAATTGGTCCAATTGTTTGTTTTTTTTGGGGTTTAATTGTGTTGTTTCTGGTGCATTTGGGATGCATCAGGAGTTTCGTGCCAAACTCACGGGGTTTCCTACATTATGAGGTAGGTGGTTCCACACTTAATTTTTTCTTGATAAATTGATTTAATAGATGGTGTAATTTAGCATATTTTTTGATTATTTTTTGTAGTGCGAAGTTGCTCTCTTTTGAAGATTGATTTTCATTTAAATGGTTTGGTGGAATTTTTATTTTATCTATGTGATTTCGGATGAAAATCCATATTTGGTAGTTACCGATTTTTAGATCGCAGGGTTATCTGTTTAATATGTGAAGTTGGTTTGAAGTATGTCTATGACATGGCGTTCAGTGAATTTGTTTGTAAAAGATGGTTATGCGTGGGTTAAAGGGTGATTCCAAGTTACTTCATTATAATTTTTTCATAAAATTTTATTTTTGTCATGATAAATTGTGTAGTTTTTGTCAAGGTATCTGACATGTGGTGTAGGGTTTTTCGTTAGATAGTTTTTGTGGTGCAGACCACACATTATAATGGTATTTTAGTTCGTGCGGTGTTGGAATGTGTTTTGGACTTATAAATAGTCACTTTTCTGTGTGTAAAACCACATGTAACCCTTTTTCTATTATATTATAAACTTATTTTAAATTTTGTATTTGATTATTTCAATGGTGTGGGACATGCATGGAAAATTTTTTAATTGGAGTTTTTTTAAATTGTTTTTGTGTGTGAAAATGGTTGTTTTGGCATGTGAAGTGTCTTATTGGGTTTTTATGTACGATTATGACATGTGAAATGAACTCAGAACTACTTGAGCACAAACGGGAAGCCTGGGTACTAGGTGGGTAGACTAGGACTAGTGCTCTAGTGATTTGGAAGTGGAATCGGCCCGGTTTCACTCAGGTGGATTGACAACTACAGCATTAACTAAACATTTGGATGATGTTTGGTGACCACTAGGTTATGGATGTGTTACCCTACTAGTGGATCATGTGCGAGAACGTATATTGTTGTGATCCTGTACCATTGTTCACTGAGACGCGGTGTTCTAGGGTCACACTTATTGCCAGTATCTTTAGGGCCTCTACCATGTATTTTTCTCCTCTTTTTCTCTGCGCTCACCATCGGCACATGGTGTGACATTGGGGTTACAAAGAAAGTTTGTGTGTGTGTGTGTTTTGTGTGTGTGTTAATTTAAGTAGTTTTCCATTTATAGTAGTTTTCCATTATAAACTATTTTCATTAATGTTATTTAAGAACATAATTATTTGTATTCTGTTAAATTGCAAATGTATTTTTCATTTAATAATTATGGTTGGAACCTTTTCTCAGTGGCGTCATACTGGGATTTCATCTCACACCCTATATACACCTTTAGGTTTATATAGATTCTGTTTTATTTTTCTTTCCAGGTTGAGGCATCGACCATATCATTGGTGGTTCGTGTTGTCAGTAGATTCCTCGTGTTGGTTTCCTCATTGTAGCTTGCGGTTGTTGCACCTCATGGTTAATGTAGGTTTGAGATAGTGTCTTTATTTATCCCTTTATTGCAATACCTTTTTTTGGGGATTTTGGATCGAGTTTTTAAAAAATTTCACTGTAGATTATGGTCATGTTTGGTTATATGTTTTTAGTATTAAAATTTTTCTTAGCTTGTTGTTCGTTTTATACTATTTATTTGGGTAAACCATTCCCATGTTTTATTTTTGATACCCGGACACCTGGGCCAGCCCGTGGAAATCAGGAATGCCCTTCGGCCCTTGCTGCGGACCGGGTCGGGTGCTGGTTTGGATGGTGACCCGACCTGGATCGTGACAAAATGGTATCAAAGGTGGGTTTTTCTGTTGTTATTCGGGATTTCAGGTAGATTTGGGATAGTATTTTTGGTACTCGAGGGATAGGTGAAAGAAGAGAATCGTGAACTCTTACTCGTTTCGATTCTCGAGTAACCAGGGGTAGTTCGAGATTTATGTTTTTGTCTTCTCTCTGTGTGGATAGGGGATGACAGTAGGAGTAAACTGGTACTGCACGCGGTCTCACATTGAGTAGCAACCCATTTGATGCCTGAGAGTATAGTTCGACACCCCTAGAGGTTGGTTCTTGCCTAGGTCATGGTCTGATAAACCATGTAGCTGGGTTAGACATGACAACTAGTCCTCCTCCAAGGTGCTTTAATTTGTGTGATATTCTGCTTCAATTTTTGGATTTGTGCGAAATTGATTTCCTTTAAAAAGGGAATCGGACTTCACTGCTCTTATTTTATTTTGGTGTGCGGTTGACATGAGATTTGTGATGCATTTCTCTTGGTCCTGGTTTTTGGAATTTGGCACTGATTTTTCGAAGTTGAATTTCTAAAAGAACATCTTGGGTTATTTGATATTGATGTGACTAATTTTTGAAATTGGAAGCATTTTTTTAAAATATTTCATAAAATTTTGAAATTGTTCTGGATGGAAAAAATGGAATTTTTGGATTCTGAGAATGTTTTTTTTAAAGAAGAGTGGCCTAGTTTCTTTCAAGTGATATTCGGATGGGTGCTCGCATGTGCATGTGGGCATGATTAATGGATAGTTGGTGGATCCCGTGGACATTTTCCTGAGTGGAACGAAAATGCATACTTGTGAGACACCATGGAATATCAGTGGTGATTGATTGATTTCTAAGGCTGCTTCTTGTTTCCATGAAAGTGGGATTTTTTTCTTAAGATGTATTTTGTGCAAAAAAAGGTTTTGGAAATGGGAAAGAACATTGCGTTTAGAGTAAAGATGGATTTTCAAAATAGCTTTTGGTCTTGTTGTGCAGTACATGGTTTATCAAATGAGTGTTTTTCGTTGAAAATTATATGATGTTTTAAATTGTAATTATTGGATTTGTTTCTGGAATGTTGATGTTTGTTTTGTGATGTGTTTGGATTTGTGGAAGGTTGTTTTGTGTATCTTGTTTGGGATATATGCCCCCTAGAAAAGATCCATGGGTTCCAAAAGGTCCCTCTCAGTTCATGGAATGTCTTAGACTCTTAGTGGACTTGTAGAAATGGGTTCTGCATGGTGGTTTCGACTATTCGTAGACGTCGATGTCAGTAGGATATCATTGAGGGATTTGGGAAAGTTGTAAGTGTCTCTGATTTTGGAGGAATGCTAGATGTTTTGTATGCATATGTTATCTCGAGTATGTTTCGAGGAGAGAGACTAAGCCAACAAACGTTGATAGATCCATTTTTGTTGTGACTAGTGACATCATGAGCAACCCTCACGACTAGTCTCAATCCCCGATTGTACCTATGTGAAGGAAGAGGAATGTGGTGGATCTCATAGGTGCATCAAAAGTAAACAGATAGTGAAGGAGGTATGTTGACCTTTTTGATGAGCTAGGTTCTGGTTCCCTAGAGGTTGTGTGGAACGATCAGTTTAAAGCTCGTAATAGTTGTTGGTTGTGTTTATTCTGTGGTAAGTGAGGGTCCCTCATCCAATGAGGAGTGTGAACCAAAGAGAACTTTTCTTGGAGTGCAGCTCCCTTTAGATTGCGTTGCGTATATGGAAGACTGCTAAATTTCCCATCTATACTATGGTCAGTCGGACACTCTAATTCGTTCGCTGCAATTCTTAGTTGGTATGTTGACGGAGTTGCCTCTTGGGACATGGGGAGAAGTATGCATGTTTCTTTTTCAGCGGAGAATGTTCCAGTCAGTGGTGGTCAGCTTATTAATGTTAGGCGGTAGATACTTCATACATCTGGGCCCCAACCATAGGTCTCGGGGTGAAGCTTGTGCGCTGTCAAAACTCGTCAGAGGTGGTGCGAGCTTGGTCTGCCTGAAGACCGCAGTGACAGGATTGGGACAACAAAAATTTTCTTTATTGAGGTATATCTTCTGAAGGCTTCATTTTTGTTATGATGGGTATGATGGTCGTGTATCCTTGTTGCAATCTTAGTTGTGGGAGTTCCTCTTGGGCCCTAAAGAGGTTCAGCAAATCCGTATTCTTGTCAAGACATTAGGAGTGCTCTGTGAACCTTCCTGTGGTCGGAGATGATAATGTCTTGTGAAATAGTCGTGTGCCTATCTGGTTCGCCTCCTGGTTAGGGGTTTCTGATATAAAATCTATCTCATGTGGTAGAGTGTTGTCCACAGTTTGAATAAACATTGCTGGTTGGCCCGTGTGGTGGGTTCGTGATGAAGGGTTGAGTCTGTATTTTTTAAAGTAAACTAGGAATGCCCGCGTGGGTTTTGTGATGTTAGGAAATTTTAAAATGGTGGGGAGACCATGTGCAGGTTCTGCCGATGTCCCCTATTGTTTTGGTCAATCCTAGGGGACATTGAGGATCAGGCTAGTGTTATAGGTTGTATGACTTGTGTGTTGTTTTTGTTTGAAGAACCAACATTTGACGAAAACCCTTATATGAAGGGGAGACCACCATAGGATGAGCATGTGGAAGACTATTTTTTCAAAGTTCACTTGGTGGAACAGCCCCTTGTTTCTGCTCTGCCCGACCATAACCATACAAATTGGTTAGCTCAGATAGTTGGTTGCTAGATATTTGACCTTGGAGATCTCCAGCAGCCCTGGTAATTCCTATGTTAGGGGTCGGGGTGTTCCATGTTATAGTTATGTTTGGAGGTGAGTTCTTTACTATTGGTTATTTTTCGTACTGATTTGGGCATCATGTTCTTTGATTTTTTAGCTCATTGGTGTTTTGAATGCTCGATCTTCGGGTGATTGAGGTTTTGTTTTAGGTGTTTTCATGGTCTCACATGGAACCGTTGGTTGACATAGTAATTTGGGACTTTTTGTGGGAAGAAAGTGTCATCGTGGGGTGAATTGTCACACCCCGACTTCGCACATCGATAGTGATTTTAATTTTTACCTTTATCTGATAATTTTATTGGATTTTTTTGTTTGTCAAGGTGCATGTCGTGTCGACCAAAGTTTTTCCATTTTTCTGATAAATGAACATTTGGTTTAGCAGCTCTCGACACACAGGCATGAATCAGTCGAAGCTGTAACACCATGATATTTTATGAGAAGTATATTTTTTATGACTTATGTTATATGAAACATCAATGCAATCTTTCACTGCGCACAACACTATCCTGGCTTGCGTTACACACAATCGTGACCTTCCTCGATAGCGTGGTAGTACACAATACCGAGTTTCACTAAACAATGATATATTATTATAATATTATAAACAAGCTGTTATGAATAGTATTAACTAAATTTTAAATTTTATAACATTATTATTAATCTTACATATTTTCTAGAACATGGTATGAGAACAAAATAAATTTTTTAGGTAAAATAAGTATTTTTCAAAAAATGCAGTTTTGCCGCCTTTTAGTGGCGCACCCACATTAAATATAGTTTTTGACATCTTTATAAGTTAAATTTGATAAAATAAAATTCTTCATTGCAATCAAGATATAAAAATTTACTTCGGATAAATTTTTCTTATTATTATGGTTACTTGCATATTTTGATAAATAGTAAAAACACATTATATTTTAATTAAATACTACTTTTTTCATCGCAATAATTTATATGGGTATATTATAATATTGAATGGTTTTAATGTATAAATAGAATGTTTTTTTAATATTTAATATAATGTATGTCAGTAATATTAATTTTACATTGAAATCATAGGTAAAATCATTTCATTCTTTTACAATGTTTTAACAGTTAAAACCCGTTTTATTAACAACGAGATTAATATTAAATTAATCACTATAGCTTGTTTGTTTTGAATATTGAAAAATGGATTACATATTTGGATTCAGTGGGTCCAAATTATGTATATAGGTTACTTTAATTTTTTTGAAATTATGAATAGTTACTACGGTAAATTTTATTTACTATAGATAAAGATAAATCAGGTAATTAAGGGTAAACATAAGATTATAAAATTACACTAACACCTGATAAAATCATATTGGACGACTAAAAATAGACCCATATCACCTAAAAGTCGGATTAGATTCATTTAATGGACTTTTTTCAATGAAAATAATTTAATTATTATTAAACCCAAAGAATGTGACAACATGTCACTTTCTTAAATCTTATAAGTATAATAATTTTAATTTAGTGATAATCATAATTAATCTTCAAAAATTAATTTTCTCCAGATATATAATAAAATTATCTACATTTTTTAAATTTATTTATATTTTTTGGGGATTAAATAGTTATCATTAAAGGTGACACAATAGTGATGTTGAAATTATTTTATGGATTGAAATATCAAATAAATGGTTTTAAAAATATTAAAATTAATATTATATGAACTATTTAATATGATAAATGATTATTATAGAATACTATGACATGTTATGAAGCTATTAAATCTTTTATTTCAAACATATATTCTTTCTAGATTTTCTTTAAATTCAAATAAATGACTAGTGTCAAAATTGACACTTGTTATTTTATGAAAATAATATATTAAAAAATGGATTAAAATTCACAAAATATTAAAAAAATTATAAATTAAAATTTATATGGTCTAAAATTTCATAATTTATCCAATTATTGACAATTTAAAATACATTAGTAATTATTTATAACAATTTAAAATTTATAATCTTATTACCACAAATATAATTAAATAGATTAAATATGGATAAATCATGTTGAAAATGTTTAAAATAAATTCCTAACTTGTCTAAATTTTATTTTTTTATGATATTACAACCCTATATCATCTAATATTCTAATATGAGTCATTTTTTGATGTTTTTAAGTGAGGTTTGATTTATTATAAATTAATATTTTTGAGGTTTCCAAAGGTTCCCCTCTCATCCCTTATAAAAGGGAACCTCCTCCCTATCCTCTTTACACAACATTGAGCCTCCACGCTCGGCCAACCCATTCCAATTTCTCTTCTTCATTTCCATAGAAACATCATAGTGTTCCCGGTCATCTTCAAAGACCATCTTAAGTTCCCTAAGAGAGGGTTAAGAAGAGGCGCGTCAAAAAAGATGTAATATACTTTACCGATTCCATCCAATTAATTTCTTCTTCTACTTCATCTTCTTTGTTTAATTGACCATAAATTAATAACATACATATCACTCACATATTTATATGTTATTATAAATATGAAACAACCATATTTTACATTCTATCCATCCTACGGAAAATGAAATCATCGCACGTTCCTAATTACAGAATACCGTCTCAGCAATGTGGTTTAATATATTTTCCACCACCACCATTTTTCGATGGGTATAATGGTGTAAGTAATAACTATATATGTTTATTATAACCTGATACTAATTCTTAAATATTATTTCATTATCTCCAATTCCATTATATTATGGGAATGATATCATCACTCGTGCGTACGTTCGTCCTACAGTCTCCATGATGTGATGCGACTAGTTCTACATGATCTTCATTGAATAAAGATTATATAAATTAATTTAATGAATAAATATGAAATATATTACACTAATATAATTATGTTAAAGAGGAATCTATAACATAAAAAGAGGAATAAGAATTTATTCGACAAAACAAGCATAAGAACATAAAGCAATGAACACCCGAATAACAAGTAGCAATGAAATATTAATAATAAGAAGCTATGAATATGACCATCATAACATTTTGAATTTTTCAATAATAAGTCAATAACATTATTAAAATCATTATACAGTTGGTTCGGACACGTACAATGGTTATCGGACCAAAGTTAAGGGAAAATCTCGCAATCTCATTTTTATCCGAGATTGTTTATAGTTCAGAATTTACTGCGGAAAATTTATCATCCACATCCATGTTTCTCAATATGTAAAATTATTTCTATCCTCATACAAATTTTTATATCCAATTTTACCCTTTGGTGAGTTTTTAGTAAAAGATATGAAAGGAATGTTTTTTCATTTTTAGAAAGCTGTACTTTTTGACTTTTCAGGCCAAAGTATGAGAAGAATGTTTTTTAAATTATATGGCATGAATGGATATTTATGATTTCATAAAATAATATTTCCATGAATCGTCCTTTGCATATTTTCATGTTTATTTTAAATCAACATCATTTAGTTAAAAATTATATGATATGTTAATAATGGAAAATTGTTTTTGAAGTAGAAAGGATATTTTCCTCATGAATGGAGTTAAAGTGTTTTATCAAAATTATTTTCAATCTATGATAATATAGGGTTCAATTTATATCCCTATTATTACATTTATTTCATTATGATGGAATTATTTTTATGAAGTTCTTTTATGGATTATGTTATGATGGCATGATGTTTATGAATCACATTTTTATTACATGGGTTATGCTATGTTGTATGATTTATGATTTTGTTGCACACATAATAATGGTTTCATTATGAGATAGGTGAGAGCTATATCTCCCTCCAATGCATTGGGTAAAAATTTATATCTCATGAGATATACAAGGCTGGAATGGCATGTTAAACCGGTTCAGTGATACAGTACAGGAACGAGGAGTGAACTCAGTTCAGAAATGGACTTTGTCCGCTAAGAAAGTCTTGGCAATAAGTCTTGACTAATAAGAAATGATTTTCTATGATTATGTATGTATTCAACAATGTTTCATATTTTATGTTATGATTATTTGGGATTACTTTTCATTGCTATGATTTATCCCATGACATGATATTATGATCTCTTTTGTAGTTTAAGATTTTCAAAATGTTATGTTCTTATGAATATGAAATGATTGATATTTATTTTGTTTACCCTTATTATGCATTTGAGCTCAGCCTTTTGTATATATTCTTTTACCCAGGTCAGGAAGAAGGATATTAAGTACGATATGACAAAAATGGGCTCTAGATATAATGAAATAAATGGGAGACAACGAAGATGATTTATGAACCAGTTGTTTATGTTTCCTAGTTTCTAAAGACATTATACCTATATGGGCTGTTCAGAGGAAAGGTATAGTCAACCTTTGGAAACAAGGATGTGAAAGCCTTAGTAATAACTGTAAGGATATTTCTAGGCATAGAACAAAAATACTAGTGTTTTATAAATGGCCATGAATAACCTATGATAATAACTAAAGTGTGAAATTTCATTACTGATTATGTTGTATTACTGTTATAATTAGTGTTGCTCACACTATTCTTCTTGGTTTTAGTCAATGGATGGAACCCGAATGAACCATGTTAATGTGAAATACAATGTGCAATGCAATGATTGTCCCCCTAAGCAACCAAACGTTATGTGAGCTTAAATGAAAAATCTTGTATCCATCCTCACACAACTTTCTCAAACTATGAATCATGCAATACTTCCAAATGAACAAAGGAAGGAGCAACATTCTATTGAATCCATCATGAGGCAGTGTCCACATTCATTCAGTGGGACTTCAGATCCAATAGTGGATGATTAATGGATCAGTACCACTGAAAATATATTTTCAGCTCTACCATGTTCTGAACATCACAAAGTCATCTTTGCAGTGTATCGTTTGGAAGGTGATGCTGATCAATGGGGTAATCTTATCAAGAATATGAGGCAAAGAGATTAAATTTAGTCCATAGAATGGGAAGAGTTTAAAAACTTATTTTTCAATAAGTACTTCCCTCGTATTCTTCGAACAAAGATGGAGAAAGAGTTTCTTGAACTGAAGAAAAAGGATGATTAATTGGTTGGTACCTATGAAGAAAACTTTACAAGACATGAAAGGTACACTTCCAGAATTATTATCCAACCTTATAGTGAAATCGATCGATTCTTTAGTGGAATAAAACCAAGTCTTTTAAGGGTGTTAGACATAAGGGAATTCAATAGATATAAGGAAATTGTTTGATGTGCTCTCAAGGTTGAGAAAGAGATTGGAGTAAACCATCACTCATATGGGTTTGATAAGAAGAGGAAAATGGAATTCAATGAAAAATCTAATGACCACACTGAAAAGAAGATGAGTTTTCCCTTATGCTAAAATTTTGGAAAGAAACCTGGATGGAATTGTCTAAAAGGGACAAGTAAATTTTCTAAGTGTGGAAAAGAAGGTCATCGGGCAGTTGAATGTCAAAATAAATGGATGGCGATGTCTAATGATACAAAAAAGAAAGGGATACATAGAATCCACCTCCTACACTTCAATGATTCAAGTGCAATGAGATGGGGAATTATTCCATTCGATTCCAAAATCCATGGGTTGTTGATGTTGATTGACGTCAACAAACTCTGAAGGCCAAAGGAAAAGGAAAGTCACATGCAATTACGATCGGTGATGTGGAGTACAATAACGAAGTGGTGAAAGGTACACTTTCTATCCACTCTAAAGTAGAAAATGTTTTATTTGATTCTGGATCCACCCACTCTTTTATTTCTGAAGAATTTTCTAAGGGTATCATCGTATTACCTCAACAATTAGATGTTGAGTTAGCTGTGACAACCCATAATGGCACATTAGACGCATCAGAAGTTTACAATTCTTCTTCGATTGATGTTTGTGGGAAAGTGATTCATGAAAATCTTATGATCCTTCCTATATTTCAATTTGATGTGATTCTTGTCATGGATTTGCTTTCTTTATACGGATCTCATATCAATTTCCAAATTAGGGAAATCAAATTTAATATTATTGATCAATCTACTATCATCTATCGATGCAACGATGAATATAACCTTCTAGTGGAAATTTCTTCCATATTATGGATCTTGATTCCAATAAATGAAAGTTATTTATCTCAAATGGTTGGTGAGAAAATCACGATTAAAAATATGCCCATTGTACGATAGTTTGATGATGTCTTTCCGGAGGATTTTCTAGGTCTTCCACCAAATCGTGAAGTTGATTTTTCAATAGAACTCATACCAGGTGCTATGCCTATTTCATAGACACCTTACAGAATGGACCCAATTGAGTTTTAGGAATTGAAGAAGAAACTCAAAGAGAATCATGATAGGGGATTCATACACCCTAGTGTGTCACCTTGGGGAGCACCTGTTCTGTTTGTTAAGAAGAAAGATGGATCAATGCGAATCTGCATTGATTATCGAGAAGTTAACAAGATCACTATCAAGACCAAATATCCTCTCTCGCACATTGATGACTTATTTGATCAACTATGCGGAGATCAATACATTTCCATGATTGATCTTCATTCAAGGTATAATAAATTAAGTTTCAAATGGTAGGATATACCAAAGACGGTGTTCCGTACAAGGTATGGACACTATGAATTTATAGTGATGCCATTTGGTCTTACTAATTCCCATTCTATCTTAATGGATCTGATGAATAGAGTCTTTAGATCCTATCTTGATCAGTTTGTGGTAGTCTTTATAGGCGATATTCTTGTCTCTTCAAGGAGCAAGGAAGAACATGAAGATCACATGAGAATTGTACTAAAGACCCTGAGAAAGGAGAATCTTTATGCCAAATTTACCAAGTGAGAATTTTGGATTCAAAAAGTCTCATATTTGGGTCAGATAATCTCAAAAGAGGCGATATCTGTGTATCAAGAAAAAATAGAGGTTATCGAAAGATGGTTGAGATCAACAACAGTAACTGAGAACTGAAGTTTTATTGGTCTGGCTGGATATTATCGACGTTTTGTGATAGATTTTGTCAAGGTTATCTAATCCACTCACCATGTTGACTTAAAAAGGAGTTATGTTCGTATGGATGGAGGAGTGTGAAGAGAATTTTAAGGAGTTGAAAAGAAGGTTATCTAGTGCACATTGCTCCCACTCCCTTGTAGTGGAGAATGATTTGTGATATACAGTGATGAATCCAAGAATTTAATTGGGTTTTTTCTCTTGGAAAATGATATGGTGATAGATTATGCATCATGATAGTTGAAAATAAATGAGCAATATTACCCAACTCATGATTTGGAGTTAGCTGCGGAAATCTTTTCATTAAAGATTTGGAGGCATTATCTTTATGGTGAAAGGTGTGATATTTATACTGATCATAAAAGTTTCAAGTATATTTTCACACAAAAGGAGCTGAATATGTGCCAAAGAAGATGGTTGGAGATGATTAAATATTACTACTACTCAATACATTACCACCTCGGGAAAGAAAACAAGGTGGTAGATGCATCAAGTCGACAAGACCATGCTAGGTAATCCATGATGAGGATCTCAAAAGATCCAATATTTATGGATATACAAAGGATGGATCTTGGAATTATAATGGAAGGGGAAAATCTTATCTTTTTCAAATGAATGTTCAACCATCCTTATATGTTAATATGAAGGAGGCGCAAAATGAATATATAGAGTTACAAAAGAAAGTGAGAAATGTTCCTGAATTCCACATTTATTGTGATGAAATAATAAGGTTTAGGAATCGGGTTTGTCTTCCTCCCATCCCAGAATTAAAGAAGGAACTGCTGGATGAGGCTCATAGTTCTTCATTATCTGTTCATCCTAGAAGCACGAAGATGTATAGGGACATGAAGGTGTAATTCTGGTGGGATGGCATGCAAGAGATGTTGCTGAATATGTTTCTTGATGCTTGGTTTTTCGTCAAGTTAAAGCTGAGAGACAGAATTCTAAGGGGATGTTACAAACATTACCCATACCAGAATGGAAATGGGAAAACATCCCTATGGAATTTGTCACTGGACTTCCTAAAACATCCAAAGGCAATAATTCTCTCTGGGTTATAGTTTATCGTCTTACGAAGACGGCACACTTCATTGCTATTAGGGACAATTTCTCTCTGGATCACCTTGCCAGGTTATATGTAAAGGAAGTGGTAAGATTGCATGGAGTACCACTTTACATTATATCTGATCGGAATCCGAGGTTTACATCGAAGTTATGGCGAAGGCTTCAGCATACTCTAGATAAAGAGTTGAGTTTCAGCAATGCTTATCATCCTTAGACAGACGGTAAGTCTGAGAGAATAATTCAAACTCTAGAAGATATGTTAAGATCTTACTCTATGGATTTCAAGGGTGGTTGGGATCATCACCTACAATTGGTGGAAGATTCTTATAATAATAGTTTTCAATCCAATATTCAGATGGATCCTATCGAAGCCCTCTATGGAAAGAAATGTAGGACTGCAACTTGCTGGGATGAAGTTGGGAAAAGAAAGCTATTAGGACCAGATCACATTGATGAGATGGCAGAAAAGGCCAGATCTATTCATAAACACATAAGAGAATCTCAGAGTCGACAAAAAAGTAATTCTGACAACCAAGGAAAAGACCAAGAGTTTGAAGTGGGTGATAAAGTGTTCTTACGAATATCTCACCTGGAAGAGAGTAATGAGATTTTGGAAGAAGAGAAAGTTGATCCCTATGTATATTAGTCCTTCTGAAATACTAGATCATCCTGGGAAGGTAGATTACCGATTGACGCTTCCACCGAATCTCTCTCAAGTTCATGATGTGTTCCATGTATCTCTCCTGAGAAATTACATAACTGATCCATCACATGTACTAAGCTCAGACGTTGTACCGTTGTAGCAAGATCTTTCTTATGAAGAAGAACCGATAGATATTCTACATCATAGAGAAAAAGATATATGGAACAAGACCACTCGCTTGGTGAATGTTTTATGGAGGAACCACCAATTAGAAGAATCTACATGGGATCTTGAGGATATGATGAGGGAGTGGTATCCTCCTCTGTTCATTACGAAGTGACGAATTTCGAGGGAGAAATTCATTTTAAGGGGGGTAGAATGTAACACCCTGATATTTTATGAGAAGTATATTTTATTTATGACTTATGTTAATGAAACATCAAAGGAATCTTTCACTGCACACAACACTAGCTTGGCTTGCATTACATGTAGTCACAACCTTTCTCGATAGCATGCGTAGTACGCAATATAGAGTTTCACTAAACAACAATATATTATTATTATATTATAAACTATATGTTATGAATAGTATTAACTGAATTTTAAATTTTATAACATTATTATTCAGCTTACATAATATCTAGAACATGGTATGAGAACAAAATAAATTTTTTGGGTAAAATAAGTATTTTTAAAAAAAATGCAGTTTTGCCGCCTTTTGATGGAGAAGCCACATTAAATATGGTTTTTGAAATGTTTATAAGTTCAATTTAACAATATAAAATTCTTCTTTGGAATCAGGATATAAATATTCACTTTGGATAAATTTTTCATATTTTTCTGGTAAAATTCATATTTTGATGAATAGTAAAAACATGATATATTTTAATTAAAAACAACTTTTTTCATCGCAATAATTTATATGGGTAAATTATAATATTTAATGGTTTTAAAGTATAAATAGAATATATTTTTACCATTTAATATAATGTAATCCATTAGCATTAATTTTACATTGAAATCATAGGTAAAATCATTTCAATCTTTGACAATGTTTTAACTTTTGAAACCTATTTTCTTAACAACGGGATTAATTTTAAATTAATTAATGCAACTCCTTTGTTTTGAATTTTTAAAAATAGATTCCATATTTGGATTTATTAGGTCCAAAATATGTTAATAGTTTACTTTTTTTTGACATTATGAATAATAACTATGGTAATTTTTATTTACTAGAGTTAATGGTAAATTGGTTAATTAAGGGTAAACATAAGATTATAAAATTACTCTAACACCGGACAAAATCTTATTGGATGACTAAAAGTTGACCCATATCACCTATGGGTCAGATTATATTCATTTAATGGACTTTTTCTTTAAAAATAATTTAATTATTATTAAAACCAAAGAAACTGACATGTCACTTTCTTAAATCTTATAAGTATAATAATTTTTATTTAGTGATAAACATAATGAATCTCCGAAAATGAATAGTTTTCAGAAATCTAATAAAATTATCTACATCATGTGAATTTATTTAGAATTTTTAGGAATTATATAACTATCATTAAAGGTGACACAATAATGATATTGAAATTATTTTATAGATTGAAATATCAAATAAATGGTTTTAAAAATATTAAAATAAATATTATATGAACTATTTAATATGATACATGAATTTTATAGATTACTATGACATG